>RCIC01000023.1:812500-2045000 GCA_018883505.1 Ceratosolen fusciceps | reverse complement strand
TCTGTCATTCATTGATAATAAAACATTCGGAAAAGTATTCGAGACCAGATTCGAGCTTAAAAAGCCAACTTGATATTAGGAATTGTTTGTTTTTTCCTAAGGATACGAACTGCACGGCATATCTGTTACATCTTATATTATTATTTTGTTGATATCCGTAATGCGATAATTATCCCTCGCCACCAATTTGTCAATATGCATAAATTTATTTATTAACATTTATGAAGTATTCATGTAAAACATTTAATAGTACTGAGCGAAAGTAGTTTGATAAGAAGGTCGCTGCACTTACTATATACAAGCCGTAACGAAAACAGTATCGACCTCATATTTCGAATTGAAAATTAAAGTTGAAAGGTCACCGCGCGTTAACCACGTAAAATGTCCTTATAACGAGCTTTGATAGCTAATCGTATCGTATCACACACGAAGCAAATTTTTAAAGCATTTAAACTATTAATTTATTTGGTTATGCAATAGTAAATACAAAAGCAGCGGTGTATCACTCATGTTATTGAAATTATATAAATGTGACCGTGTATACGTGTTTCCGGCCGAATGTACGCCTCTGCAAATACATTGAATTTCTTCAAATTTATAATTATACAATTTCTGGACGGACTCGATCAAATCCATCAAACATCATTACATCTACAAAATTTGTTTACTCCATATCGAGTTAATGAAAAATAATAAAGTGATACAGAGATTTTATTTTTTTTTTAAATAAACTCTATCGGAAATTTTTTGAGTTGACTAGAAAAGTAATATTAATACGTGAAAAAAGGCATATGCGCGTGTAAAATTTTTTCTCTGCTTCTAAATTTAAAATGAAAAAATCATATTCATTGAACAATAAAGCGACTACGACAACAGAATTAAGCGTGGCAGAAATAAAAATCAAATAACCGGAGAAGGATAATAAATTAAATTATATGTCACAGCTTATGCGCAATATATATATATATACATATATACATAGACATACACGTAGTCGATAGATCGGTGACTTGACATTGTCAAGTACCCATATCATTTTAACACGTGGTAATATGGAATAGACCCACTCTTCATCTCTCTCTCACTCTCTCTCACTCTCTCTCTCCCTCTCTCCCCCTCTCTCTCTCTCTTTCTCTCTCCATCTCTCCCCCTCTCTCTCTCCCTATTTCTCATCGAGGTCATCACGTGTATTATGTCTGTAGGTATATCATTCGGAAATTTCGCGCCTCGTATTAAGATCGATTACGCAAAGTTGTTCAGTTTCCTCTTTCTGTCTCTCTCAGTCTATTTTTCCTACTCTCCTTTTCTCTTACACACTGCGTCTCTTCTTATTTCTTTCTCCATACTTGTTCTCTTTCCCTCGTTATCATCGACTGTATTCGTAAAATAAATTGTATAGATACGGAATTCGAAATAGAATACAATTTAGCTTTTTCTTTTATTTATTTATTTGTTACTTTAAATTCTTTATTTATAGTTCTTTAAAGCAATTATTTTAAATATTGAGACTTTGTTCAAATTTTAAGAAAACCACATTTATAAATTTCGAGTAAATATTGCACACTGAAATATTCAGAGCATATATTATTCAAATAAAATTGACGAAGATATGAAGAAAATAAACAAAAACAAATATTGTTTACTATGATTCATCGATAAATACTTAATATTATTTAATTTTATTTATATAATTTATTGCCTATATTTGTGACAGTAATTCGCAAAAAGGATATTAGTTATTGAAGACAGTATAGAATATATAAAAAGTAATAAAATTTGAAGAGTATTAGCTTTTTAAATCATTAATGGAAAACCGAAAGAAAAATCTTTTTCAAATTTGCATTTTCAAATACAAGAAACTTGGATAGTTGTTGATACATATTGTATCAAGTAATGTATTCTAATAATATAATACACATTATACGTAAAATCGATTATTCTTTGTTAATTTCATTATTATTATATAAAAAAAGTTAATAATCCCGAAAAATATAAAATATTTACTGAAAATCATAAAAGCATTGTATAATTTTTTGAAACTATTCTATAGTAATTTTTCCAATAATATTCACGTACGTGTAGTGGAATGTTACGTCTTATCTTTAAGGCATAGCAAGGTCAATATTTAAAAAAAAATTTCATACTCTCAGACCGAATATCTTTCACGGAATAAAGTATAACAATTGAAAATAAAATAGCACATGGGCTGTTAAACATGCAGACACGTATATGCATGCATCTATGCAAATATGCGTATAAGGATTTACACTCCAGCACACGCACGTGTTACGTATGCATTTACGTATGTCGCGTCCCCGAGCACTAGCGGGTGGATAATTTATAAAAAAGCTGATAAAGTAACGAGTAAAAAATAGTTTAAACGCATAAAGGCAGTAGATGTATTTAAGAATGACGAGGAGTCGGACGAATCGATCGAAATATAGGATTTACAAAAAGAATCTCTGCGCACCATTTTCGGAATTTAATACCGCAACGTTCGGCTCTCGCGCTTATCGCATTTGTACCCGTGACCGTGTACGATAATACGATAATGCACCGAAGGTCGCTGCTGCTTTTTCTCGACGCGGCAACGAGCAAACGCGCGCGCCTTTATTTACGCCTAGTTCACGATAAAAACGATTGATCGTTCAATTTTGTTGATCGACAATTTCGGAAACTGTCGCATAACAATAATTAAGTGGGCTCGGCTCTCCGACTCCGGCGTCGATTAATCGATTGCTTCATTTCGATTACACGGGACGACATCGTTCGTACACTTTTATTCACTTTTTTTTCTTTTCTTTTCTTTTTTTTCTTTACACACACACACACACACAAACACAAACACACACACACACACATATATATATATATATATAATCTAACTCTACATGTCTATGGTAAAGAGGTTGGAGTAAAGGTGCATGGCGAATGACGTTTTACAACGAGCGTTCCAGCTTTTGAAATAATTTCAATTTCTTTCTTCTTTTAATGGTAAAGCGGTAAAAATCGTCAAAACCAATTGATTCCCGGCAAATAAATGCACGTTTTATTTTAATGAAACGGCGCTTGAACTTAGTAGTTATTTAAAGTTATTGACGTATTTATTGCCAAGAAATCATTCTATAGTTGGCATTTGCTATAACCTTGAGAATCGGCAAAGACAGTTTTTGTATACCTTCTGAAGAGTCATGGAACGTTGATAATATCAATTATACATAATAAGTTGTCAAGCGTAAATATTGACCTGTCGCCCGATGTAATTTATATGATGGAAATTATATTTTCATTTCGAAGGAGTTTGGAATAGTTAAATAAACTCGAAGATTGAGCGTAGTATTGGTGGTCATCTGCAAATAGATTCGAGAATTTTGAAGCTTAGGAAAATATGCATTATTTGGCCGTTGGTGTAAAGGAAATAATGAAAACGTAAGGTTGGTTAAAATAATAATAAATAAGCCGATAGACAGTTCAAGTTGTAGTTATAAATCCACCTTACTGACAAGGTTGTTCACATCGAATGGGGCTTGAGGTTGAGCTTGTAAGTTGAAATTGGCCGAATGCCGAGCGTAGACAATGACGAGATAAATAATAGTTCGGAGAGTATCGTTAGCCCTGGGCAGCCGAGCAAGGAAGTAGGATAAGCAGAATGAGATTGTCCGGCGAAAGGCGGCGAGTAGGGGGTGGGGGCGGGGCGGGGGGGGTGAGAGTGGAGACGAGGATGCCGTGGCGGCTCAATGTCGAGGTGAAATAACGAATGGGACGGGAAGGGTAGGGAAGTGAAGGGGGCGAGATTGTCGCTGGCGCGACTCGACTCGAGGCGGAAGCGTTGGCGCATCAATTCGTACGCAAGGACGCCGTGGAGTTGCACGCATCGACATGCGGCACGAGTTAGCGTCCGACCTCGCAGAGTCCGCGCGGGCACGTATAATACGTCGCACCTGCTTTTCCCAATAGGTTTTGGAGTCCTTCACGGTCACGGCCGTGGCTCGCGTCATCCTCGCGACGGCGCATTTTACTCGCGTTTGGCGGCGGGGGGCATCGGGGGGCGGCGGCGGCGGCAGCGTCGACTCGGCCACCGAGGGGCTCAGGTGGGATTCGGGTGGGTGGCGGGGCCGGTAGTAGAAGCGGGAGCGGTCGGGAGGGGGGGGGAGAGGTTGTGTGGAAAATGAGAGGGGAGGAAGGACGGAGCATCGCGCCCTCGTCCTCGAAGATGCGCTCGAGGTGGCCGAGCTGCGCGGAGACGAAAGACGCTGCTTGTTCGCTTCCTTGGCCCACGAGAGCCGAAGGATCAATTTCGGCACGGCCGATTAGTCATAGCTGCTCGACCGCTGCTTGGCCAATCAAATAATCAGCCTCATATCTCCCAGGAACAAGCTCTACATATCAAAAATCAAATTCACCAACTCCGACAATCTAACTATTTTATCTCTCTTCACTTAAATGTCGAAAAACGCTATACTTCTACGAAATTAATTTTTTTATTCTTTCGTCCTTTCACTTTTTTTTGCATTCGTATTGTCTTGTCTTGTTTGCAAAATGGTGGCCCCCATCCGTCTTATATCTCGGTGTAAAGGCCAATTGAAATTTTGCTGAAAATAGATAGTATGGATAAGATGGAGGAGAGCAGCTAGAATAATTAGTGGGAACGGCCTTCGGTAATATTCCTATTCCAAATGAGCGAACTGGAGAGTGCAGTTTATTAATAAGAATGAAACACCTCGAGTAAAATAGTGTTTAATTAATGGAGGCAGGAGGAGTCAAGGAGAGATGATGCTCATCTTTGCATCTCGTAAAATGTCGGTAAAGCAAATATTACGTAAGCAAATGGAGGGAATTAGTAAATGATCGCAATGTCCAGTTTATCTATTTACAGGTTGCTTTTATAGCTGCGGTTGTTAAAAGCAAATAACAAGTATTTGCGGCCGAGGGATAAAATACGAGCCGAGCGCACGTCATGTAATGATCGAGCTTATATAAAAGCAGAAAATCAATTTTACAAATCATGGGCGGGAGGGAGGGGGGACCCTGCCGTCCAGTAGGTATTGATAGATGATCCGAGCTCTTGTTATTGATAGGGGTACAGTAGAGATGTCTCCTGGAAAGAGGGGCCCTGAGGCCCGAATGAATGCTATGGAAATGCTACGTACCGATATCGTGGAAAAGTCTGGATGTGCGAGGGCGGCAGGGCGGGGACGCGTGGCTTCCTCGACCGATGACATGATAAAGCCCGTTCGAGCGCGACATTAATAATCTCGCTGAAGCCACGTCACGGAAGCCTTGGCCTTTGGGCGCCGATAAAAGACCAACACCGATTGCGCATCCAAGAACAAGAGTCAACCACGTGCATTTTTTCCGATCGCCCTCGGCTACTTTGCACTATCGACTCGCTCTCATCTTCACTTTTCGCCAACGCTCCCTATCGCTCTTCCCCCTTCCGCCCGCCCACCCCCCTTTCCTTCGTTTATCGGCTAAGGAGTCAGCCAGCGATACGTTCAATTAGGACTTTTCCAAAGATTACGTCAGAACTCCGTTATTTTTTTATTCCCAAGGTCACGCGTCTTACCCCTTCGGTTAATTATAATTCATTTTCGCATCACGAACCGATGTCTCACTTTTCTGTTCGCTCTATAAAACGATACTCCTCACCTTCCACCGATTCCGATTAAACATTTATTATACATAAATGGTTTTCAACAAGCATTAATAAGCGAATCATTAGATTTTAAATGTTACATTAGCATTAGCTTGCAAGGCTCTTCTTCAATCGCTCCGTTATATGTATAAAAATAAATGAGTTTTTAAAAACTTATTTACTTAACTCCATTTAAAGTATATGTATGTGTACATATATATATATACTTGACGATTTGGTATATCCTATAAGTAATTACAGATTTTCAATGACACCGCTTTGGTCAATTTCAATGTCGAATTTCATTTACAACATCTCTCCCATCAATCTACATCTACATCTGATAATTCTATTTACTTTTATAATCAATTATGATTATACATTATAACCTTGCCCATTACAACAATATTATTAACTATTATTCAAACAGAGACTCTTAATTAAATTTATAATTTTGAAACTTCACTATTTTTAATTGTCCTTGATTTATTAATATTTTAATAAATACGTCCTAAAGTTTTATTCTTTCATTTGATACATAAACTATTTATATTAAAACTCGAATCTTCAACGAAAAAAAAAAAAATCTAATAAATCTTCGGAAGATTTATTAGATTTTACGCTCATGAAGCTTCGCTATTATCTAAGAAAAGAAAAAATAGTTAAATAAACAAATGATATATAGTAATAGTAGACACAAGTTTCATCGTTGCAATGAGGATTTTTAATTTTTAAACAACTAAAGCACATGGAGTTTTCGTAAACAAGAAAACATTTTATTATTTCATAATTTTTTAAAATTAAATAACTCCGGCTGAAATGATATAATAACAATATCACTTATGAAGAAATATTAATACGATTTATTTTCATGAATAGTGAATGTCGCATTAAAGGATTTTACGAATATAAATAAAATCGATTATAATATGGACCTTATTAAACTTTAAGGACTTCATACATGTTTAATGTTCAATTGATATTTTATTTCATTATTTAATATCAATGAGACATGTTGCCGGATTGAGATTTATACAATTGCACTCATTTAAATAATTACAAGATGTAAAGAGATGCTTTTGAATTGTCGCTTCCGTAAGTATACCAAATAAAAGTTATATATCCTAAATATTGGAAAAGCGTTGAAATTCTTAAAAGTAAGTGGGAAGACTCGATCAGGTCGTTTTCCGAATACGTGCATATGTATGAAGTGCGCCCAACCCCCTCTCCTTCCCTATTCGCCCGGAGTATCATTTTCTTTGCTCCGTGAGTATGGGGAGATTAAGCCCAGACACGACTATGCAATGTTTGTATTTTTAGTCCCTATTTTTCTCCGAAGTATCTTTTTTGAACCTTCCCTTTTTCGTTGCTAAGCCAACAGATGCCTATGTGTACATATGTCAAAAGAGCACGTATTACATAACAATAATTAATCGAGAATGCATAGGAAAAGTACCAGGACTTCTTTTTTTTTTTTTTTTTTTTTTTTTTTTAAATAGTTTTTCTCGTTTTTCTTTTAAATTCTTGAGGCAATGATGCTTAATCGTCCAATGCCTGTTAATAACATAAGCTATGCATGTTTCTTTTTATTACTGATTACTGTACTAACTTTATTATAATTACGCTTGCTATAAATCAGTTCTTTTCAAACAAACAAAAAAACTGCATATAGAGCAATTGTAATGCCGTAGATAAAACATAATATTACAATTTTAATCAAATTAACCCTTTTCCGGCAATGACGCGATATGATTAAATTTATTTCTTCTTTTTTTTTTATTCCTTGTCAATATTTAAAATTATATGAAATTTCTAATTTACACAATTTTCTCTTTCATGTTTATAAACAAAAAATTAAAAAAAATTTTAATTAAAAATTATCAACTACGTAATTTGTAGTTTTTCTTTAAACAAAATGACCTACTCATTTTTTACTTTTAATTTAAATGAAAATGAATAATAATCAAATAAAAGTACAATTTTTAATTAGAATAAATTGAAGAAATTGGCATTTAATATTAAATATAGAATATATGTATGTTAAAACGAATACTGTACTTAATAATTTACCATACTTTTATAATATTATTCAAGTAAGATTTTATAACAAGTAGATTTTCAATTATACATTAACGACAGTTTATTTTCTTCACAATACTCGTTAGACTGATTGCGTAAATGTATGTTGTAATTTATTATTTTATAATTTTGAGCCATTTTTTTTTTTTTCAATCATAATGAATTTTGACTATTAATTAATATTTTATGAATACGGAAACTAAATAAATATGTATTTTTCAAATAAGTCTTAAAATTTTTCCTGAATTCGTTAATTTGTCAAGTTTCCGATATGGATATTTACTTAAAGTGATCTTATCATTAGCACTATCATTTAATCAGAGCTTTAAAGAATTATAACATATGAATACTTTATTAGTATTTAATAAGGGTCATTAGGCCTTGGTATTTGTGAGCATTAAATCAGAATTCAAATTAGAAGTTCAAGGTTATATATATAATTTGTTACGTTATCTTTAATATTATTCTTCAACTATTGAGAAATTTCTATATGTCTTCGATAAAGTTGATTTCAAAGTTGAACGTAGACAATGCATAACTTCAATTATGAAACAATGTAATAAAGTTCTTAATCTTAAATGTCAAGGTTACAGGCTAGTTCACGGAAAAAAGTTGACGAAACAATTCGTTACATTATGATTACAACTTTCTGATAAAGCCTACGATCGCTTGGCTTATCTGGACGTGAAAATGACAACCTTGGCATTTTCATAATTTTAAAAATCTATTATGATAATATTGTCTTTTTATGTTTTTAGTACACAATCGAGTTAAATGATATATACAGATTTCACATTCAACTAAAAAATAAGGAAGCAATTTTGTTTGTTGACGGACAATTTTGCACTAATAACTTTACTTGTATAATAAAAAAAAAAAAAAAAAAAAAAATTGAAAAATGGGTGACTAATGATAATGAAAGCTATGAAAATAGTTAATTAAATTAATTTTAATGAAAATAAAAATATTGTCTTCTAAAGATGAGAAATAAGAATATTTCTACCGATAAATTATAATTATTAATTACCGTAGAATATCAATACGAATTGGTTAGAGTTCGGCAATAATTCGTAACTCAATTACCGAGTTTTGTAAATATTCGTAAGTAAATACATTGTCTACTTCGTATTTCCTGCAGTAAAACTCAGTTTTTTTTTTTTTGTATATATGTTCTACACCAGTATTCTTTGATCAGAATATGTATCTAAGCAGATCAAACTCGGATGAGGTCTAAGCCAAATATTTTTTCCTTTAACATATCTCTCCCTCTTTGTATCTACGTAAATATTGTTGACACAAACTCTGAATAAGTATGAGTTGCCCTCTTTATCGGAATCGAATGCCTATCAAGTAAATGCTCACGTGAGTGCTTTTACTCCACAGATTGTGCTAGCGAGAACAAAAAAAGGGAGAGTGTGAGGAAAGACTTGACTTTCCGGTGTTCTAAAACATTTTTCTTTGACCCTATTGGGCTTAGTAGCCCGGTAACCATTTCAAACCTCGTGATCTCGATTATTTTTGTGCCTGACCACATGCCTCAGTACTTTAGATACTTCTCAATCACCTTCAGCCAAATACTTGATAGTTTAATCATTTTGCATACTGGAAAAATATAACTGAATATTTCAGTAGGAATAATGTTCCTGCTGACCCATTAGTAAAAAAGTTTTTGTCAATCATACATTAGATTATATATTTGACAATTTACGATAATTTTAAAAGATATAAATATTGTAGACCATGTGAATCATTTATATCTGTGCATGACTCAATTTGTATACGATTTGGTGTGTTCTTAGATAAAAATTACGACATAACTTTAGAGCTTCAACAGTGCACAATACAAAAAGTTTTTGAATAATAAATATGTATTCGTATATAGAAAAAGTATAGTATGGTATCGTCAATGATTTGCACGTTCGTTTATATATTAATAAATCGTCCACCCTCGATTCCAGATTATTTAATTGCTCATCAGATTTGTAGCAATTTCGCAATTCGAAGGAGGGTGGAAAGTAAGACCTTTTATCTATACCCTCGATAGAGCATCTCAGCTTTGCATTCGTAAATATTCGATAGTAATCACACACTAATAAAACTCACAGTTGAATAGTATATTATATTTACACCATATATTGTCTTATTGAATAGTTTGAAAATATTCACTCTTATCAAATACAAAATGAGATTCTAACAATGTGTTAGGATATTATTTACGAAAACAGAAATATCTTAAAATGTAATAAAGTATCATCAATTATTTTAATTGAAATATGAAATTGTGAGTAGAAAATACGAATGCTCGAAACAAATTTTTCTTAATACTAGTAAGAATCTTATAAAAGTTTGAAATTTTTTTTTAAACATATTCTTTATACTTTTTTTTCGTACATATTATAGCTTAAGAACTCAAATTTTTTATGGTATCGAAATTTCATGCTGGTTTGAATTATGTTTTAGAAGGATAATCATCTTTCAAGGTCCTCTTAGATTAGAACAATCAAGTAATGAAGAAATAAATATGTAAAATCTCAATGTTGAGATTTCAACCATATTAATTTAATTTATAAAGTAACATTAATGGACCAATTCATTTACGAAAAAATTAGTTTACTGAAATGTAATAGCAGATTAATGATCTGCATAATATTGCAATTGAATATATTTATTAAGTTTTTAACATCTATGCTTATAATTCAATTGCTTGGTCAGAATTCAAAAATACAAAAAAGTGTAAATGAAATCTTAATTAAAAATTCAATTTGCATAATAAATTGGTTATAGATTATTCAACTCGAATTGTAAGTATTTATAAAAGAAATTGCACTGTGTACTATTGTAACTATTCGCAGTTGAAACTTCCAAGTATAAATTGAATAAATGATGATTGGAAAAATTATGCTCCGATCAATGGTGTCATCGATAAAATTTTAAGAGTCAATATTACCAATCCGAGTTAATTTATACACAAGTTTAATATACTAAACATCTTGTAAATGAATAAAGTCTGCTGCTAAAAAAATTTACGTGATAATGGCTGATTCATAAAGCATATAATCTACCTATGTAAGCAGACTGCATATTTTAATTACTTTATTTTCTTTCTTTTTTTTTTAATTGTATATTCGGTTTTAACCGTAACTCTGTATTAGGGACATAAATTATTTATCTAAATATAAATAATTGGATTTATTGGATATTCTATGTATAACAGAAAAAGAACAATCTTAATAATAATTATATTATCTTAAAAAACATGTTATACAAGCATCTGAAAATTTCAAACTGTTTACAAAAAATTATTTTTTTTTTACTAAGAAACTGCCATTAAATGATTAAGTATTCACTATATAGAAATAAAAGTTACATTTAAAATTAAAAGTCTTTCTCCAAACTAAAAAAATCGATTGTATTGATCTGTGACATTTCGCAGATATTATTTTACGTTACGGTAACTTATGTTTCATATCCTACACGTGTACAGCAAATATTTATATGCCTAATGGAAGTTTCTGGAAATAGTCGTTCATAGAATTTCTCACAAAATAGTAATTGTAATCTGGTATTATTTTACTTTTATTTATTATAACTATTATAACTAATAATAAAAAAGGTTTATATAAAATGATTCAATTACTTAGTAAGTTTATCACTGTATATAATTATTATAAAATTAGAAAAAATTAGAAAAATACTTGAACATTACAATTTTTATTTTTTACTTATTATTATTTTTTTTTATTCTTCTTCTTCTTCTTCTTCTTATTATTATTAATATTATTATTAGCATTATTATTGTTGTTGTTGTTGTTGTTGTTGTTATTAATTATTGTGTTTAAACGTGAACGTGTTTGCACATGTACAAGTAAAAACGACTTACTAAACCGCATGCACACAAACGCTTCTGTAAGGAAAAACTATATATTCCTACTAGCAAAATCTTACTCGCCATTATTCCGTAAATTCATAAAGATCCCTAAAACAAAGTTCTATCTGCGAATAGGATATTTTACGATTACTGTCCCTTTTTATCCTTACTAATATTTCATCGCATCTTTCCGCATTATTAACTCCATCCAAATATGTATCTATACATATAAATATATCATACATATTTATATATAGATACATTGATCTATTAAATACAATTCTATGTAATATTGAAATAAATACAAATAATATTTGTGTTGAAAAATTGTAATTAAAATTTATAATGACAAAATTTTAAAATGAAAGTGTTAGTACATTATATAATTATATTATGTAATAATAACATAATGTAAAAATTAAAAAAATAAATCCTAGACAACCGAATACGAATAATCCAAATGTATTACAATTATTTTATATATATGTATATATAACATAAGTATATAAAAAGATATTCAAGCTTATTCACTTAAAATTTCATAACATAATTTGTAATATTATTATTTAACTTGAGTTAAATAAAGATCTTATGAATAAAGATGCATTAAAAATATGAAACAACTTTTGTATCCAATCTTTTGCTATTTTTCATTCTCTTCTACATGATTATGATCATAGTTGCACTCATTACAAATACCTGCATAAAAACAGACTATGAAATTAAAGTCATAAGCCTCAATAGTCAGAATTTGTTTTTTGTATAGGTAAAACGTGTAGTGCCACCGTATGATTTAAATTAAAATTTTTTTTTTATAATTGATTTAGTTGGCGATTAAAAAATTTTTAATACGTAATTCTTTTATATATCACTTTTGTACAGAAATATTTTGATTGCGATTTACTAAGTACAATTAATAAATAAATTATTAATAGTTAGAAAATTTTTTAATCTATCAACTGGTTATATTGGTTAGGTACATTCATATAAAAGGGAAGGTAATTACTTGTGTGATCGGCACCTAAAAGCGGAAGTTACACTCTATACTCATATCCAAGAGGTCTTTGAATCGATCAAACTGAAATTCACAACATTAATACCAGGGCACTGCATCGCATGGAAAGAAAAGGGGCACACGTTTCTAATAAAATTATGTCTATAATCATACAACGGTCATACATGTATATTGCATTTGTAATGTTGAGCGACTTACAATTCATATGATTTCGAGCTGCTCTAACTGAGAATTATAAGCTTGGACAAATGAATATAATATATTAAGTGCAAATGTATAATCAACTTATAGTTATTTACAGAAAAAAACATTGGTAATTTCGTAAAATAAATACATTCGTGTTGGTTAAATTTCTTTTCTTCTATTCGACAAGGCAATGCTTTTAAATTTATAACTCAATAAATTATAAATTATTGAATATTTACAAAAGCTATGAATAAAATATATCGTTTATTAGAATCCACTTATTAAAATATACCCATGACAATTTAAGACAATAATGCTACATATATTTAAATATAAATTTTAAATAATATTTTTTAATGCAATTTATCGGTAAAAAAATTTATAAAATTAGTTTTTATAGAACTGTTACCAGTTTGCGAAACTTTTGTAACTTTTCATAGTTTCGTTATAATATAAAAAATTACCTGATACTTTGTATTAACTAATGTAAATTGAAAGGCCAATTAATTGGAGAAAAAGAAAAAAAATTCAGATGGATAGCGCCTGTCAAAGCTTTTGGGTATTTCGTAGGCCAACGTGTTTTCAAAATTATCGAACGGGAAATAATTCGAAGCTCTGAAGATTCCAAAGTTTCTGAAGTTTGATAAAGCGTTTGATAAAACTTTTAAGAAAGTAAGTGAATCTAAAGAGGTTCGAGGCCAATTAAGCGAGTCCGCGATGCCAGATATTGGGGTCCGGGAAGCTCCCCTTGCTGGCCTCGACGTCTGCATCCGCAGAAAAAGCAGCCAAAGTTCGGAGTCGGCGATCGAAGTCCATCGCTCCGGTTCGCGGCGGAGCCAATGCAGCTCCTATCGATAGCTCATTGGCTCGCAGAGTAGTAATTCAGCCGGAGAAGCTGGAGGGCGCAAGTTTGTAGCGGGGGTGGCGATCCGTAGCAACCCCCTTAAGGGGGGGGGCGTTCAAGTGGTGCGTTGACCTCGATGCGTGAGAGCCAACGACTCTCTCTCTCTCTCTCTCTCTCTCCTCTCTCTCTGTCTCCGTCTCGCTCCCTCCGTTGTGGACGCGGGAAGTTTAAGGTCTCAGTCATGCGCGGACCTCGAAAGCCGCGCGCCCTCAAGGTGGGGATGTTGTAGGTTCATTGGCTCGCATCCCCTACGCTTCCCGTTTCTTTTGGCTCTGGCGTGCGCCGGAGCACATGCTTCGCTCTGCCAACGAACAATTGCCAATGATAATCATCGTCGCGTGCGCGCACTCCTGCACCCCGGCTTCGAAATGACCCGAGCACGCGTTTAAATAACTCCTGTATCATTGTCCAACGCGCATGCATATTGATTAGGTGTACGTAGTCTTTTTTGTCTCGTCGTCGGTAGTCCGTTTCGCTCGGGCAATTTTTCTCTTGCATTCAACGCGCAACACGCGAAATTGCACGCGAATTCTGTTAAGCTCCGTCCCTTACCGACTCAAAGGGCTGCAATATAATTAGACACAATCCGCTTTTGTTCGCAATACAAAGGTTCGGAGTCGGTATGGGACTTATCAAGACCGCTTATAAAATCAACACGTTTCTATTATTATATGCACTTTATTTATTTATTTATTTATTTTATATATCTTTTCTCCGCTTTGCGTTTCATAATAAGTTAATCCGATATTGTTACTACATTAAATAAATTAGTAATAGCAACGAGTAATCTAGTGATTCGTAGCTCCATACACATGAACAATTTGACCTTAGATAATAATTGATTATTTATTAAAAATTAATATATTTCACTTGCACAGTACGATAGCATTCCCATGGAAGTGAGGAATTTTTAAGTTGTATTGGTTGAAAATTCTTTATTCCTTATTCGGGATATTTGACTTGCAGGCTTAAAAATTAATCTCACGTTACTATACCGAATTATCGTAATTCTTTGAGGTTTTTGTAAAGGAAATTTTTGTCCGAAATTCGTGCCTCCGCCTCAAGGGGTTAAATATTGTATTTTGCAATGCTGAGGCTGTTATTTGCGCAAGCGACTCTCCCAATACTATGTTATTTATGCTGGAATCGTAATTTACCTCAGAACAAGCTCGACAGCGTTATACCCGGGAATATTATAACGAAAGGTTAATTCGTCGGTAGGTGGTAGGGTTCGGATAAAACGGACCACATGAACCACGTGAAGGTCTGTTTGGAGCTAAAGTAAAAGGGGCGGCATTAGCACTATCCAGTCGTAATCGATATTTCCGAAAAGATCAAATGGAAATATACCCTTAACCCTCGTAATCAGTATGAGGCTATTTTCGCTGAATATAACAAAGATATAAATAGCCTCCTTACTTCTGGCCGTACAAAAGCCGCACCGACCATTTACATTTAATTAAGCCTTTATCTACCCTAGTCATCCCTTCAATCAACGACGGGGCTCGGATTTCAGCATCCTCGACTTGCTCCGTCAAGGAGGCCGAAGCAGCCCCTGTATTATCGGCCCAGGAAAGGACAAAAGTAAAGAACACGAAGCCTCCGGCGAATTATCGAGCTTCCGAGTCTACCATGTCAAAACTCTTTATTATCGCGGATATTGTGCTCTAAGCTTGTTATCCCCTCTCCCCCTATGTCTACGTGCTGCGATGGCAGCAGTTTTTATTTGAAGGAATCGTAAGCTTTGGCAAAGGCTCATCCGCCCTCGGATATCCGACCGAGCCCGGAGAAGTCGGGGCCTTGGCCCGCGATGCCATTGCACTGCACTGGGTGAGGGTCATTACTCCGAGCTACCGCCATGCGAGTCTGTGACCTCCGCGCCGACGCCTTCAATCGATCCCACCCCCGTTGCGGACGGGGTGCGTTGCACCGAGTTTGCGCACCAGCGGCCGACATTTATTTAACTAGAAACTTTATGGCGCTTTCCCTTTGGATTCTTCTGAGTGTCGCCTATGCCTCTCCTCCTCGTTTTATGTCGATCCATGTCTTTCGCGGAGAGGAGTAACCGCCCTGCCTGGATCGATTAGCACTCTTTATTCTTCGATGCGATGAGCGAGGTTCGGGTTATAAGGAAAAACGAAAGGTATAAAAATACAGGGGGTAAGGGTGTGTGCGATGAAGGCCAAGCCTGACACCCTCGATTTTTTTAGGGGATGAACCCTATGAGCCCGATGAACTTCGGTAACCATAAGATATGCGCGATATAATGCAACGTTCCGCGAGTTTTCAATCCCTAAGTAAATACAATAATTTTACAACGAGTATTACATATATATTAGAATTTATTTGTAATAGCAGGATCTTCGTTAACTAATACAGATTCAATTTTATTTTAATTTTAATCGTAATATTAAGGTAGAAGGACCACGCTTGGTAAATTGTAAAAGATGAAATTAGTAAAGATCAATCAAAATACTGTAATTGACATTAGTACTTCAAACAAACTAAATGTACTCCGTAAAATCTCAACCCTTCCCGTATATGTAATTCATTTAATTTAATTGGGCTTTTTAGCAAATGTATAAAATACCTTCTACTAAATTAGATTAAAATATTCAAATTGTATCATCGTTCAAGACGCTTTAAAGATACAACTTTGAACTAATCACAATTCGATAATAAACAAAATGTATTTAGAAAAAATTTAATAAATTCATGTAGCATTCTAAAATTTCGAAATAATTAGAAAATAGATGTCCAGTCGGTAAAGTGGGTCTGATTTTGAATTTTGGGCCGCAGCAACTGACGACACAGTTTCGACTTAGGACCCACAGATGGCCCTCAAATGGTCCCCGAAATTCTTTCTATTCAATTGTCGCTGCAATAGATGTCGCTAGTGGTAAAATATTATTTGAAAGGAAGCTGTATACAATTTCATCATCTCAATTTATTTATGCATATACATTAATCAGTCCGAGCAATATAATAAAAAATAAAAAATAAATATTTTAAAAGGAACCATAAAATAACTTTATTTCTAAATTTAAAATGATTAGATTTATTTTCAAAATTAAACTACCAATTATTTCAAAATTTCTAAATGGTCATTAAAAATTAGTATTTTGTTTCATATTATATATTCATAATGTTACCTTTATTAAAAAGTTTATTCAAAATCCCCATTTGTGTCATTTTAAGCTGAGCTATAGTATTTATATTGCTAAAAGTAATAAAAAATTTGTAAAATTTAAAAATCATTTAAATAAAATAAAAATTATTTATAAACGATGATTTCCTAATTATTAAAATATATCTCACTGACGTATCGATATCCTGCAAAGTAATATGGTAAAAACTTTCGTTTTTTCTCAATAGAGGACTGTTTGTCCTTATCTAAATTGTCAAGCATTGATAATTGACGTACTGAACTTGAAATATTTTTCATTTATCTGTGTAGAATACAAATATTTGTTTTTCAACTTGGACCGATTACCAATTATTTTCTATTATTATATATTATAACAACAATAGTACAATTCAGAACTTTAAATTATAATATACGCTTGTGCCTATTTTACGTAAAAAAAGTAATGAGTATTAAAAATTAGTTATTAAATTTGTTATTAAACGTCAAGCGTTATTTTTTATAATAAATAAAGAAGTCGTTGTATATTCATGGGGTTAGTCAGTCAATAAAGCGATTAGTCAGACTTATTGATAATGGCTCCGGATAATGGATAAATTAGGTTCACGGAGAAGCGACTGTTGATAGCTAATAATTTTTGCTTGTATAAACTATTAAATTTCGATAAATTTGAAAGTACTAGTGCAATCGTACGCAGCGGAGAATTAAAAATCAGCGCACCAAGTCACGTTACTTCGGCCAATATTTATTTGCCGAATAATAATGAGAATCGGCTCTGTTAAGACTTGGCAAAGAAATCACCGTAGAGCAGGAAATAAGGATCCTTCTTTATATACTCAAAAAAGACTCTTGTGTGGGACGCGATGAGGTCCGCGATGACAGGATGTAACTATCGCCTCCCCAAAGGAGAATTCGGCCCTCACGTGCTGCACTTGTGTCTTTGTTTCGCTATGGAGTGCGACCTATGTCTATATTTATTGCATCCACGTGTGGATTTCTTTTTCTTTTTACTTTTATGCTCAACACTCCATTCTAGTTTAGTGTACTCTAGGTACACAAAAAAAGCTTATAGCGACATAGAGAACAAGGAAAAGAGAGGGAGAGAGACAGACAGATAGAGAGAGAGAGAGAGAGAGAGAGAGAGAGAGAGAGAGAGGGTGTGTGAAAAAACGTAATAATGTTGAAATCATTGTTCTAAATGCATCTCCATTATAATATATTTGTAAACATCAAAAAATATTGCCATTGATTTACAATATAAAATTCTTTATTAATATTATAAAGATCGATGAAATTATTAAATATGAGATAATAAGAAATATTTTGTATGCTTTCAGGTACGTGTAATCGAGATATATTATAAAACGACAGTATACGTAAGTTATTTTAATCGACTTTATAATTTAAAAGGTTTATAAATTTTTTAAATAGGAATGATTATCGAGATTCCATTAAATAAGGAATGCTGATTAAAAATAAAAATAAAACATTTTCGTGCATTTTGAATGGATAATCGATAGTATTTCAAAAAATGAAAATTTAATAAGCGTTACGAATACCATTGTGAACGCGAAGCGCAAATAACGAAAGACAATTCAATCTGTAGAGTAGTAGATCAGATCTTTCGAAACTCACGTAATAAAGTAATAATACTGTTATGAGTGACATAAGATGAAGAATGAATTTACATAATAGGAATTGTCATTGGATAATTAGTCGAGCTCTTCCTCAAATAATTAAAAAAAAAAAAGAATTAATGCCAAAGACTGGGGAGCGCGTACGAGCGATGAAATTGAAAGCCAAAAAATTGCCAAATGTAATTGTCAGGCAGTCAATCAATAAGCCGAAATGAAGGAATGACGAAAAATCGTCGTCACGTACTGTTTATATAAATGCCAAAGACACGCGCGGCGAGTAATTTACGCACCCGGATTCCCGCTTCCAATTGTCCCTCGTTTCGCTTCGCGTAGCCGGAAGCGATTATACAATAATCGCACGCGACCTCAGCCGGTAAATATCGATTGATCATACGTGATTACGGAGAGACTGCCCCTCAGGCCGAGACTCGGTCGGCTTCCATCGGGACAAGCTTAATAAGCGCTTTTTCGACGTTGCCGCGCAAAATAAAAGACGCATGTCGCGAAATTATACGCATGCATATGTGCACCTTCTGTTTCTCGACAGCTGCACTTCTTCGACGTGCATACCGAGCTCTTATTATCCGTAATTCTCAACGCATTGGAAACTTCAATGTTCATGTCGCGTTTCGCCTTCTAAGCTTAGATTTCCGGATAAAGTCACAAACTCGCTGGCTCGCTTTCAGACTGGATTCATCTAATTCGCTAACTCAACTCAGCTCGGCCGGAATTAAACATTCCACGCGACATTACGATTGTTCGGATAAACCGGTAATTTTATTATAATATTTTTCATTTCTGTCTTACGTGCTTACTGGGGCGAGCGACTTGAACAAAATACTCGTGTATATTTCGTAAGACTTTGTTTCTCATGAAATTAAGATAAGTACGAAGTGCTGTAGCTGAAAATATTTTCAGATCATTAAGCCCAAGGGAATTAGGAGAAGAAACAAGATAAAACCGTTGCAATCCTAAGGAGCGAAGTAAATTTTTAAAGTATATACAAAGAAAAATTCGTATATAAAAAGATTTTTGTTCACGCTAAAAAGATTCGAGCGATTTTTGTTTTTAAATTTTGACAATTAGATCTCGCGATCCTTAGTCCGTTAATGTAAGGATATTAAATGAAGAAAACACCTATTAAGTCATATGGCGGGGGTTAAGTAAATGTCACATTTAATCTTTCGGCTACACTCATAAATAAAATAAAAGCTTACGAACTTTGGCCCGGCTGTTTAATAATGTTAATATGTACATATGTATGTGCAGCGGTGGGCAGAGAACCGCAACTAATTTCATAACCGTCGGTAGGAGTCGAGCATAAGTGTAAAATGGAAGATTGGTTGGTCGAGGAGCGGATGAATCATACGGCGAAGCTCTTCGTGTAAGGCCCCATTGAGGCATAGCGCGAATACGAGGAGAAGGCAACGAACGAAATGTGCCATAAGGCGCTTCGCATTGACATGCCATCGTCGTACAGCCCTCCGTCCCCCACCCCCTCACCTTTTAAGGCCATCGGCGCATCAGGACCCGCGACCTTCCGCCGCAGCGGAAAGCAAATCGCGTCTGTTGCATCTGGCTCATTGTTCCCTAACCGAAAAACCCTTTTTCGTTAAATAACACACAAATTCTCGCGCTCTCATCTCCGCTCATCCGGCGCGCCCCACCCACTACCTTGATCTAAGTCGGAGCGTGGCGGCCGTTTGAAATATACCTTCCTTCCCGGAATAAATAGTTCGGCAGATGATGGGACCATACTCGTTATGTCACTTTAAGCGCGGCGCAACTCTTTTCCATACAGGAATACAAGCCACCTATGGCCATTTGCATCTGCCGCTTTTACGTAAAGCTAGAAAGCATTGGGCGGACCCAAGGTGAGGGCGTTCGTGGATCAGCGCAGCAGCTGTACGGAGTTTTATGGGATTGTAAGTGCAATCGGACGCATGGTGCGCCTGGATTTTCTATTACCCTTTAAACCCGTCGAGCAATTTACAGTGGCAAAGGGGCGGCTGCTGCCTGACTTTTTTTGTCAGACCGCCGATACAGATCTTTTGCAATTGTAACTATGCGCTTTGTGATAAATGTACATACCCTTTAACTCATGGACCCGAATAGTCGTTGAAAAATTATATTTAATTATTTTATGCGTATCAGTATTAAAAGTCGTGAGTTTCCATTCTATTCTTCCTCTGCAAATAGCAGTTGATTATTTGTCACATTGAACAGGGCATGTCATCTCAGCGTGAATTCGGCATTTGAAAAATGCATTGGCCTTATTTGGCATTCTCGGTTCATAGGTAGAAAACTTTCCGCAAGCCCTTGTGCACGAAGAGCTGCAAGGGAAACGGATGTATATTGGATGTATATCGGATTTATAACGAATCGCGCGTCTATGCAAAAGTATATAATTTATCCGCGTCATAAATCGCACGATTCGCGATTTCGCGATTCCCTCCTAATGTGACGCATTAACGGCTTTAAAGGCCTCGTCCTTTTCTTTTACAAACCGATCCGATTTATCGAGAACTTGATGTGAAAGCTGCGGCGGGTATGCTTACACGTCTTGTAGCAAGACGTACATGCTCACACATAATATAATGCTCTGCCGCACGTTTAATTATAGGCTACGCAATAGCTGCACTAATTGAATAATTAGTATTTCCTTCGAGGAAATACGTATAATAGGCTCAATCGAAAAGGAGATAATGCAGGGGACGCGCATTATGAAAGGAATTATGAGGAATAAGAAACGCTAGGGAAATCCATGCCCTCGTGAATAAGTGTCATCGTTGGTGGGACAGGAGGGTTGTCGAAGAAACGCAATATCCGTGAAAGCCTGAGCGGGAGCCGTTGCGGGAGCCCTTGCGGAACCTTGGCGAACGATGAAAATGAAATGAAAATAAAGGTAGGAATGCAATCGAAATGTCGGTGGCATCTGCGCTCGTTCTCTCGCGGTCGCTGACCGGGCCGCGCATTGCGTCCTAGCTCACCTCCGAGCTCGGGGCTAAGGGTTGTTTTTGCGCAAACAGCAGCTGCCGGGCATTGAATGCAGTGTCCTCGGTATAATCGAGCCCCGAGAAGGGTTCGACCTGTTGCAGCTCCCTCCTATGCCAATGCAGCTGTCCCCTGCACGATGACAGCCACCCGCGCCTATTATGCGATTCATGCAACCGAGGCACTTTACCTATCGGAACGCTTTTCCCGGCTTCGACAGCATTTCCCTCCTACGAAAGGAGCCTCGTCTCCTCCGTCCCCCGGCTCCCTCCTCCTTACTTTTTCAATAGCCGCTGCGACTCAAGCCCAATAACCGGCCAGCGGCTCTGTCTTGTCTTACGATTCTCGTCGACCCTTTCCAATAAAGCGTCCACGACGAGCTTAAGGCCTGAGGATACAAGGGAATTTATTAGTAATATAGGCATATGTCACTTTCGACTTGCGCACAATCTCCAATGACGAGTTCCTGCTTTCCTCGCTCACATTTACGCGATTCTCCGCTTCGCTTCTCATTCTATTTCATAAAAACTATCTATCACATTCATTTAAATACATACTCTAACTTGTATTACGCGTTTCGTTATACTTTCAAAATCTTAACTTGGATCTTCATGTTTGCTCACATAATCAGATATTCTAATTGGATTTCAAGTCCGTGATACGTTTTATTAAGTTCTTTTTTCTTTTTAATATTCATATTCCTCCTTACACAATCAATACTTTTTATATCATAAAATAAAATACGGTTGTTCGTAATCTATTTTGCTAGAGCGTATTTAACGAATATAAAAAAAAAGTCTTATTACAATTTGTATTGAAATATTATTGAGATAATATTAGTAAAAGATGTTTAACAAATGATCACGTAGCGATACAGTTTGAGAAATAATAATTATATTACTACGTCTATGTATACACTCCGACTAGGCACAATCTTTAAATAATAATAAATCCTTTGCTAGACTTTTTAGCAGGTAATATTTAGAAAATGATAATTTGAAGGCATCAAAATTTTTTGTATTTAAAATATAATTTCTCTCATATTTTCGTAAATAATTAATAAATTAAAAAAAAAGTTTCTTTCAAAAATTAAAATTAATAGAATATGCGCGCGCGCGCGTGTGTGTATTTTATGATTGTTCGTTAAAACCAATTAATAAAAAAAATAAGCTTAGGATTTAAAATCTGTTTAAAAGATTATAATATAATAATCTTAAAATTCATTTGAAACCAAGTTTTCCAATACTTTTTACTATTTTTTCAATACTTAAGCATTCATTCGATATGAAATCAAATGATATCAATGTATTTCATTCGAAAAAATTTAAGAATCGAAAACGATTAACTCATTAAATTTATTAAAATATTGACTCAACAATTATTTTTAATATGTATAGATAAGAAGAATATGAATTGAGATAAGACAAATTTAAATAATATAAATTAGGTAATTAAATGCTCGTGTTTTCTCGTAGTTATTTATCAGCGTTACAATACCAAATATAGGTTACACACTGTAAAATTAATTAAAAAGGATAATCGATTAAAATATATTTAACTTACAATTAATTATCCAAACGACTTTATTTTACAATACTCTTACACATTACACAAATGCTTTGTAAATTTTCAGATGAACTTCCAATTTATCGAAAGGACTTGTTTCGTATTTTATTAATATTTCATTTTGTACACAATACCCGAAGTTCTTGCGATTGCGAAAACTCTTGAGTACAAGCTTGTAAGATTGTAGTAGTGCTCGAATACGTCAATGACCACGCATAAAATTTTAAAACAATTCGTGTATATTCGAGTTTTTGAAACCTTAACCGCAATGTTGCACTGCACATTACCCAATGCCTACAATACCTTTAAACATGCATTTTTAACTTTTGTTGTATATTTATAAACTATAGAGAAAACTTATTCGAGTATGAAAAATATAATCGAGTGCTATAAAGATAAATTCCATTTTGAACTTAAATTGCAGAGCTTTATTGAAAACATTTAATCTTACGTATAAATTGTTTATTTGGATGAAAATTAAATTATTGTAATCCTTGGTAAAAGTGATGACGTTCGGGTGAATTGCAAAAGTAAAAAGATAACGAGTATACGCGATTTATGAATATTTTAATGTATATTATTAATTATCGTGCTTCTCGCGTTCTTTCTTAATAACGAATTCTCATTTAACGAGAGGACTCGAAGCCCTTAAGGACAGGGATTCCCTTCGTCAGGCTTAATCGGAAGAGCCGCGCAAAGAAAAGATTAAAGCATCGTATGTTGAAGAGTGAAAGAATAAGCTATCGCGATTGCGGGTTTACGAGTGAGAAAGACGATGGAGCAGGATCGATGGAAGAGTGAGGGGAAGAGGAAGGCAGGGGGGACAACAGATCTGCAGAGTGAAGCTGCTCAAGGTCTGCGGCGTGCATTGATCCTGCCCCGGTCACAGACCTGATATTTTTCTTTCACTTTTATCTCACTCTTCAATTCTCTTTTACTTTCTCCCCACCCCCTCCTCCTCCTCCTCCTCCTCCTCCTCCTACCTCTCTCTCTCTTACCAACACATATTAATTCGTGTTCACACTCTTCTCTTGTGCTTCTTTATTCGTCTAAGCCTCTTTCACTTAAGATCCCGGGTTCCTTTTCTTATTCGTTTATGTATGTGTGCTTGCACGCGCACACCTATACACATATATTTGGATGTAAAGAAAATTGAATAAATTGATAAAATAAAAAAATTTTGTGCGAAAACGAATTCATTTAAAATAAAAAAAAATTGTTTGTATCATTTGAAAATATAATTACTAAAAGCAATAAAAATCCGTGGAATTCATTAATTAATGGAAAATTTCATAATCATTTGTTCTTGGTAATTTTCTATTTAGTTAAGCAAATTAGTGTCTATACATGAATTTCATCTTAATAAAATCGTTATCCGTATTTAGAAAAAAAAAGTTTGAATAATTATTTATTAATGTACGTCTTTTTAACGAATCTTAATATTAATCTTAAAACATATTTTAATTGCCCCTTCTACCTGAGATTTGAAATATAATAAACAAACATTACGTGTATGTATAATATAGAAGGAAATAGAAATTGCATTTAGGAAAAATTATCGATGCATTCAATTTCTATTCAACAAATTGAAATTTCGCACAATACCTATACTAATATGAAATAAAACAAACGAATTTTTTACTATAAAAATTGAGTTACTCTGAAAACTCTTTTTCTCTCTCCAGAAATAACGTCTATTAATACAAAGGAATTCCAATCATAATTCTTGTGAAAAAATTCTACCTGCAGGAAAAGGGAGTTTTTGTAAAAAAAATATATTTTTTTATACAAACATATTTGTCACAGAAGTATATCCGCTTTGGAAAAACTCATTTGCAATGAAAGAGTCGTTGTTCCGAGTATTGTTAATGTTACATATTTTTCCAATTTGCAACACTTCGTGTTCCTTGAATTGTCTTGCTTCTTCGTAATTCTTTACGATCCTTGTATTCCTCTTTAGTTCTTTTTTTACTTCATTCTCTCTCATCCTCTTCCCCCTCCCCCTCGCCCTCGCCCTCTTCATCCGTCCTTCTGTTTTTCTTTGTTTTTCTCTTTCTTTCCCACCTACTTTTTTCTCTCTTTTTTTCCTCTTTTACCCATCTTCCTTTCTTTAACTTTCATAACTCTGTAGATAATTCATTACCGAACAAAATATAATTAAAAATATTATTAATTTCTACACACGTCCCTCAATTTTTTCTATGATTTCCTACTAAACGATAAATATAACATTCGTAATAAATATTTACTTAACTAAAATTTAATGACTATCAATTATTTTGTATGTTTCATGTATTTATCAACGTTTTGTATATTTAATAACTTTAATATTAAGTACAGATACCAATAATAGTAAAATTAAATTTAATTAGGCAGTAAATAATTTTCGTTTTTCTTTCAAAAGAAAATCTCTTGTACGATCAATCTCACTTTTTGAAGTAAAAACGTTTGCTTTAAAAAAAACCTTTCACGCCTTCAATTTAAAAAGGCATTCTCGTACAAAGAATATAAATAAAAACATTAAATTGAAATGCTTATGATTATTAGCCGGATTTAGCGCTGCTCGTGTTAATTATATCTAAAAAAAGGTAATTTAATCTACTCGGCTTATCTTTTATTAATTATTTCATTATTATCGAGTGAAATAGAAAAATTCTTTGCTGAATAAAAGAAGCTAATTGACAAGCAATGCATTAGCGTTTAATAGAATTCTCTTCGTTAAAAGTACTTTCTCGAACTTCTTAATTTAATAAGATTATCATAAAGTTTCTTAGAGGCAAATATAGATAGGTTTAAATGCAAACAATTGGCTCTCACATATACAGGGGCACGTTTCCCCTCGTTATATCGTATTTTTGCTCGAGTATATTTTAAAGGTTGCACTTGCACGAGTAAGTATAAATATCTAGTAGTAGGCATTTATTTGTATTTTTAGTTATAGTACCAAGTACTTTAACGTTTTCAAACCCGTATGTCTCTTTGTTTTTGCAGACGACGTTTAATTAATTAAATCTGCGTTAGCTAAGTATTAGCGATATGGACTGTAGAAGCTGGAAACATGGCCGTGCTCACGGCTAGTTCTAAGCTCGTTTGTAATGACGTTCAAGCCTTCGAGCCACAGGCTATTGGAAGGATATAGTGCTTTTAGCATTCCTTTCTTCGGGGATTCTATTCTTCGTCGCCCTCTTCCTTCCGTGGCCTGCCAATTTCACGGTTGACCGTTCACTTTTTTCACAATAACTTGTACAACTTGATACAAGGAATGGAGTGGAGCCGATATTTTTGCGAGGGTGGCCGCTTTCGTTGAAAATTTCCAATATTTTCATCCAGCTTGTTGCTTGTCCCTATAGTTCTTCATTCCCGGCTTATTTACTCCCAATAGTTCACCTTTCGTCTTTAAAAAGTCTTCTTATCGCTATTCGATTCGGTATCTGAGGCTCAGCTACTTATTTTATTATTACTAATGTTTTTAAGTAATCGAAATGTATTAGTAAGCTTTAAATAAAGTTTATCAGATTTTCATCTCAGTCGAACCGATATAACTGAATACGAACAGCTATTTATTCTCAAAAATTAACGTTTCAACGTTAAAGCAATGTTTTTCTGAAAAAAGCTTTTGTCGATACGAATAAAAATTTAAGCAGTTGAATAGTAAGATGTCAAATTGATTCGAGTGTAATAAAGTAAGAAAGGTAGGAAGTCAAGTGGAAAAGAAAAAAAATAAAGTAAAAAAGTAAGGAAAATATAAGAAACGGATGCAATAAAAAAATGTTTAAATTCCGCTCTAGTAGAAAAAAGTATAGTTGTTTGTTTATTTTTTAATTTTTTTTTATTTTTTTTTATATAAAAACAGAAACTTATTAGCGAAATATAATTATTTTAAAAAGGAATATTGGATTTCTTTCGTTCAATTTCTGAACGGCCTGAATTACTCGAAACACTAGCCAAGAAGATCATTACGTTATTTCTTTAAGTATTATCCGCATATATGTTCTCATAATATTCTAGACCATGATTATTTTCTCTTAAATTTAATGAATAATTGAAGAAAAAAACGATAATCAACGTGGCCCTTTATGTTTCGCGTATATATAATTGCTGAAATACCTATGAGAATCATATTTCTTTTGCGCTTCTGTATTATACTTTCTTGAAGATTTTCCACAATTTTTTTCCAAATTGTATCTTAAGTTTCGTTTAATGCTGCTCGTCCGCGATATAAATTCAGTTCTCTCGATGGCCTTGAAAATGTTATTGAATCACGGAAGTGAAGCCGCGTTTACTGGAGGGTGCGACAAAAGTTACATCTCTCTCTCTCTCTCTCTCTCTCTCTCTCTCTCTCTCTCTCTCTCTCTCTCTTTCTTGCTCTCGTCGTTCTGTCGTAAGTATAATAACGGAGCCCAGCCAGACGAGCATAAGGTGTATGTGTAAACGGAAAACGGTAATAAAAGAATTAGACGCAGGGAGAGCGCCAAATTCGATATACGATGTGCGCACGGCCTATTTCATGACTTTGTCCTATTGATCGGAACAAGGGCAATGCCACTGCTAGGTTAGTTACCATTAAGAATTCTCGACTTTTCTGAGAAACGGCGGATACATACTAAAAGCCAGAGCTATTGTTCTCCGTATATTATTTCAATAACAGCCGATTAAGAGCCTATATGTAATTATTGCATAAATTGAAGTTCGTATAGTCGCCGCGCGATGTAACTTTTGAGCATAGACATCAGTGGCTTAATAAGTTCTTTAAGCGAACAGAAAAGTCTAAAGAGGTTTTTTTTCTCAAAAGTAAAGCACTGTGATAAATTTACTAGAAGCATTAAAATTATAAACATTCGCATGTACGTCTTCACTTTCCCCTGTAAATCTTTTTAGATTCCAGTTAGCTTTAAAAAAAAATTTCATAGAATTATCTCGAAAACGTACATTTATTTAAAATTAACAAAGGACAGTATTTAAACGATTAAAGTAAACATTAAAAAGAGAAAACTGTTATTCATAATTAAAATTAACTTATTAATTTACTTGTTGCGCTAATTATGTGGATTATGTTAGTAAGGGGAAAATGTGCTATATAATGGGAACTAAGATATCGTTAAAATGTGTAGCTGAAATATAAATATGAATGGTTTGTTAAATAAGTGAACAGGCACGTACTCGACATTTATTTTCTTGAAGAAGGTACAGGGAAAGGAAAGAAAAAGAAAAACTAGTATTTCAATTAAGGGTGAATAGCTCGTCGAGAACTTTACGGTAGTAATTATCCAAAACGAAAATGTTCAGTTCCGGCAACAGCGAGGGCAAAATTACATAGAAAAAAGCAGCAGGCAGCTGTGAACGCAACTGACAAAGGGCCACGTAATCTGTCGAAAGAAAAGATTCGGAGATTCTTAAGTAACTAAGTGAGCCAGTCGATTCTTAGGTTGACGATAAAAATCTGGCGCGACTTGGAAACTCCATGGGAAGCTATAATAACGCAATTTGTCACCTCAGTTCGAGGACGAACTTCCTCTATCCCTCTCGCTCGCTCGTTCCCTCCCTGGCTCTTTACGGCCACAGATTCATAAGGACGGTGGCGCGGTGTCCCGCGGGACTTTCAAGGTTGGTCCTTTTTCGAGGATTGTTCGAGGCTCCGTCGCAGCGCGCACGAACCGGGGCTTAGCGAGCGTTGCCTAGGAAACCTTGGTTTTCTTCCTCTTCGTCATCGTCGTCTCTATTTACCGGTCCCGACCTTGGCCACACTCTTGAACGACCGCCCGGCCACCCCAGTGACACATCCAAGTTTGACTTTTTCCATCCTCCTTTTTTTCGCTCCCCCCTCCGCCCCCTCTCTCGTGATCTCTCTCTCTCTCTCTCTCTCTCTGTCTCCCCCCTCCCCCCTCCGCCCGTCTTTACTTTTCCTCTCACCCTCGTCTCCCCCGTCTCTAATCTCGCCTTTCGGCTATTTTCAATTGCCCCCGCGGCGTAACCTTCTTCGGATCCATGAAATCGTCCTTGCACGTTCACTTCTCGGACCTGCAGCCCTCCGTCGACCTTACCTTGCACCGTCCGTCAGCACTTTGTCCCGAGCGGCTTCGTTCTTTGGCGCCATCTAATGAGACTTGGGCAAACGATTACTCCAACTCTGTTTTTGACACGATCTTTCGCACTATGGGGCAGACTTCCTTTAAATTTCGTTTTTAACGGAAGGTAGATGGGCGGCTTTCCTCTCGACCTTCAATATTGTAGGAACGATAATAACCATTTATGGCTCCTGATTGCCGATTATTATACCCAATCTAATGGGACATTATTTGAAAACTCCTTTTACCAATACTCATACCGACTTCAAACTCCCAGTTTGTCAATTGCTAATTCGAGAGAAGAATCCGAAAATGCTCAGGAAGCGCCTTGAGTTTTTGAAATCGCCCGCTACTTGGAATACGGCAAGTGAAACTATAGCTCGAGCTCGATCGCATTA
Source organism: Ceratosolen fusciceps (assembly GCA_018883505.1). NCBI lineage: Eukaryota > Metazoa > Arthropoda > Insecta > Hymenoptera > Agaonidae > Ceratosolen > Ceratosolen fusciceps. Next base: position 2,015,508 of record RCIC01000023.1, on the reverse strand, counting down.
TAGATTGATTTATAAATAAAAGTGTCGAAGAGAAGGGCTTAAAGAAAAACAAACCGGCTGAAATAAAAGTGTGTGAGCGAGAGTTAGTCTTTGAATTAAATAAGCAAACTGAAGAGTGCCCGGTTGTGAAGAAATTAATAACTCATCAAGTCGTAGGGGCAGTTCGAGCGATGGGAGAATAAATATTACAGGAAAAAGGGTGAAGCGTTCAAGGCTGACTGACGGAGCCTTTGTTTGCGTAACGAGCGATAGATGAGATGCTGCAAAACGGGAACAGGGCGCAACGTCCAAGTAAACTGCCGGGCGAAGGCCAGACAAATAGGGAAACACACGGGAGCCCATATATATGCCGAGAGGGAAAACCGTGGACCCTTTCCATACGGCCGCTGGCCGCGCCTCTTTCCCCTTTTCACCCTTTGGTTTTTGTTAATCCTCTCGGTGCCGCCAATAAATTTCTCCCGGGATTGCTCAACTCGTTGCGGGCTGAGTCAACCGGGCCCTCCTCACAGACAACTCAATAAATCAATTGGCATGCCCCCCTCAATTCTAATTTTGCACGAAATTTCGCATTGCGTGAAACTCTTCCGTCCCGGGATTTATATACGCGGGCTTACGCGTGCGTCCTGCCAGGAGACGCTCACCAACTTTCTGGCCTTCGAGTCTCAGGTCAGCCCTGACAAAGGCCCTCCTGGACACGGTCGACCAGCCACTGCAGCCCCAAGTTATTGCACGCCTTGGATCCGCTTGGGACCGTTGCTTTCTAAGTCCCGCCGAGTGCCTCCCTCTTTTCTCCTCCTCCTCCTCCTCCTCCTCCTCCTCCTCCTTCTCCTTGATTCCCTATTTTTGCGCGTTCTTTAATTTTTATAATCGCCTGTGTTGCTTCTACTTCGACCCCCCCCCATCCCCTATCCAACGCACGTTTATACATTCTCCTTGGTCTTTATCAACATGATTTGCCTTTGATGCATTGTAAACGATTTTTGCATACTTTACATGTTGTATTTAATTTATTTTATTGGCATTTCCACTCCTCTCTCTGTTAAATTCGCGGATTGATTTCCAATTAAGTAAAACATCACATTTCAAAATATCCGTTGAATTGCTATTTATGATTTTTTTATTTAACAACGTATGTCGCCTAACTTGCTAAAATATTTGAAAAATACATTCGATGAGATACATTTCTAAATATTCTTCTTTTTTCAAATTTTAAGAATTAGCTTGAGAATTGTTTTAACAGTTTAAAAGCATACGTTATTTATTTTCCTACCTGTTAATTCACAAGTGTTTAAAGTGCATAAAGTGATTAAAGAAAAATTATGAAAGAATTAGCGGTAAGAGTATAAGGCCAAGAGACTTGTATTATTGGGTTTCCACGTCGATGCGAGTGCAAAGGTCTTGTTGGGACTGAAAATTGGCTCAAATTGAAAAAGTTAACAGCTTTACTAAATACACACTGGACTATTTACTTTGAAAAATCCATTTGGCCGGTCCTTCGGCAGGGACCCTTACCTCTTGCTTCCACCTTCCGCGGACGCGGAGCATCAGGCAGGTATAGGGGAGCCTTGGCGAACAATGGCCTTCGGATTAGAGTAGACGCATTATTACACCCCTCGAAGTAGAGCATTCCCTACTTGGTTGGTACATTTGTCCGGACATCGCAAGGTCGAGAACCCTTTTAGCTCCTTGTCCCGGAGGACCAAACTATTTCGCCAGTATCCGTAGATTTTGTAAAGTATAGGCTCCTTTCCACTTCCTCCCCCTCCTCCATTTTCTTCGGCTCGAATTTATCGAGCAGTATCGGCCGAATCGATGAATGAACCGTGCGTGGGAAGGAGGCTTCTTATGTGTCCAGCTGCGATCACAGCAAGCACACATACCGTCCAAAGGGTTGAGGGGTACAGGAGCTACAAAGTACCCCAAGATTCTATAGGTAAATGGAAAATGAATGCGCACTTTGCATATAATGCAAACTACGCCAATCGAAAGTATGGGTATTAAGTAAAGGTGGATATCGGTTAATACACCGAAAATAGCTTCACCGCCACATTTTACCAAACACAATATTTTTCCATATTACTAGTATTTAAATACTAAAAACGCGTTTATTAATAATAATAAAAAAAAAAAAAATATTAAATTGCATTAATCAACTATTTTCAAGTTAAATCCTTTTTATGATAATAAAAGGAATGATTTGATTTATCAATGCGTGATATGCCAAATGCATATTTGATTCTGTAATGTCTAAATTTTCAACCACCACGCATCGAACCCTCGACACGATTTTACGTAAAAAACGAAATGAAATTGTAAATTACTTATTCGTCATTCTCATCAATCACTATGGCAATTGACAAACTTTTTTTTATAATCACGACTAATTTCAATGCGAAAATTGGAATTTTCTTGTAAAGCTGTAACAACTACCTGTGCGTTAATTACCGGAATGCGTAGATACTTTACTTTCGTTTTCAAATTAAAACGTAGCAGTGAAAATTTTGTTATAATCATGTTCTTTGAGTTATTTAGAGAATTATTTTGAAATGGAAGAAGAATTCAGATGAAAAAATTGCGACCATTGTTTCTTCAACAGGTTCTGTTGAAATCTAAAATATTGGATTCAATGCGATAAGCGGTTCTTCCTTCTAGTAAAAGGAAAACAGGAGATACGTGGCTTTGTATTCCGGAAACGAGGTCAACATGAGTAATTTGATATCTCTTTATTTCACATACCGTGATGAGCTTAGCCTCTCCTTAACCGATTCCACAAGATTTATTATTGTCGACGTAGTACCATTATATACACAAGATAATTTCACTTTATTTTTGGACAATATCAACCGTAGGCAATAAACAATATTTGCATTAATAATCTTGCTTATAAATTTTCTTTAAATTAAGGAATCTTGTTTACACGTTAAGCAAACGGTCTGGTTAAGAAAATATTTTTTTTTTAATAGATAACCGAATTTAAATTTAGTAAATCAAGAATGAAAATCGTAAGTAAAGCAAATACCAGAGATTAACTTCCACGGACAAATTATTTCAAAGTCAAATATAATTGAAAGATAATAAATTAAGGAAATGGTGGAAGAAAAGTAAGTGCGATTAGTTTAAAAGGTCGTGTAAGAATCTATTAAAGCAATGGCATTTAGTGAAAGTTTAGTGTGCGAGATATTAAAGTTTTATTTACCTGTAGCGTAGCCGTGTACTTTTTGTATATTTTCGTTTGTCTCTTAAATATAATGGGAGAATTGTGCCGGCCCTTTAGTAATAAAATTCGGAAAGCCTTACTTACTCGGATCCGATTGAAATAAGAGGGCCGAGCCTTCATGTCGATTACCTAAAAAGCCTGGGTCTTATTATCGAGCTTCTAGGTGCGCGATGACTTTTTAAATTAAGGGGCCTGGGGGGAGGCGGCGATCGCGGTGGGCCCAAGGGCGGATAAATCGCGCGGGAAGATCGGTAGCGCGCCATCATCGGGGCGGGCTCGATGCGCGCGTGCGCGGAAGTCGGGAGGCCTGGGGCCGTAGCTCCCTCGTAAATTTAGCGAGACCGGGCCCCGGCTCGACACTGCCCTGTAAACCAATAATGTTATTTATGCCTCCAATGATTCGAGCCTTAGGCCTTTGATTTATGGCTCGCCCGGCCGCCTCGTTATTTACGGGCTGGGGGTACGCGCCGCGCTTGCGTGAAAATAAAGCCGTTATTTATGCGGATTTTGAGCCTTCTGGGCCTCTCTGCCGCACAGGTGCCCCTCTCATTCTGACCGTCCTCGGACCCGCTCGTCATCGATCTCCGGAATGCCGAGTCGCATTTTTTCCCCCTCTGCCTTTTGCTCGGTTCCCGGCGAGGATGCTTGCTCTCGGAATCCCCGGCCGCCCCCGCTGCCGAGGCTCGCCACCTTTCGTCACGCGGCGGAGTCTCGCTTTTCGCATAACGACCCGCAACATTGGCCTCGACTCTGCACCGGCTTAGCCCTCCGCGTCCCTGATAAACGCCTACTACCCACATTCGCTCTCCTTACTTTACAAACTCACTTGTGAACAAAATATCTGGACGACTCACCCCTTACACTCACTCTTTCATTATTACCTTTTTCTGTTTATTATCACCCGCGCCTTCTCTAAATTCTCCTGAAAGACTGGAGTCTTTGCCTCTAATTCTGCAAACGTACATCCCTAACGTCAATTATTTAGACACATACCTGTGTACGTATGTATCAACACTTGATGACTGTATTGGCGATTAGGAATCCGCCTTAGGTGTAGGGGCTTCAGTCTTCAATAGGCTTCCATCAATACACTTTTGTATTCATCGCTATTAAACGTATTTATCTTCCCTCGTTCTATATAATTTTTACCCTTAAAAGCTAACCGAATGACTTTAACGTGTAAGTTTAAAAAAATTTATTATCGTATAAATCGGAAATGTTATACGCGAAACATTTTAAAATGGATAACGTCAATGTGATTATTTTGGATTATTTTGAATAAATTTGTAAGTATAGCCTCTCAATAAGAGAATATTATCTGAATTACTGTTACATTTCAAATAAGAAATAACTCTCTTATGGTTATTAAAATTACCATTAAATCTTATTCATCGACGGACTTACGTATTTCCATGCAACAAGAAATTCCAATAATTTCAAATATATTTCATTTATGATTAAGAAAAAAAAAAAAAAAAAAAAAAAAAAAATTATTTCCAACTGAAATTTAAATTAAATGAGGCAAATTTAAAAATCGTTTCGTAAAATCACGAGAGGCATGAATATTTATATTGCGAGTGCTGTAATATTAGAGCAGAGTACGGAATAAATCTCAAAATAATTCTAAGAGTTCGATAATTTACGTAAGATGCCGTTTATGCTCGTTAATGCTGCATGTCAATACGCTTTTATTGTTGGAAGAAAAGCTACAGTCTTCGGAGCAAGTCCCCTTTAAGCGGTTCACCACTGCCCACTTAAAATTATAAACACGGCGGCTCGGAGCGGGACCCTGAAAAATTCAAAACTACGGGCGGCATCCATTGCATATACTATCTACCTCGATATTATCCTTTGCGACTAAACTAGCAATTAAAAAATTCTAATACGAGAAAATAAAACGATACTGTGCACTATTTACTGCTGATGAAGTTTTTGTCGAGATGCCCGCATACTAAAACTGAATAATGAATAATGAATTAAAAAGCCACGAGTCATAAACAAATTTTATAATACAACAAGTCAGTACAGACATTTACTTCGCTTCTTAAATCTATACCTCTTTTTAATGACTTTGTTTTATTCTCAAATATTCGTGATAATGCACATATTTTCAAATATTACGATTCGAATTAGGTTCGAAGTAAAGTATTTTAGTAAAATATTCACTTTAGGCTACATAAGATTATACACGCCGAGCGGTTATAGAGGCCGTTATACATAGGACAATCAATGTTCTTTTCAATAGCACAATGAATGTATAAGAATTTTATTGGCTATGGAAAATGATCATAAAATTATTCCCGATTTGTGAGCTGATCGTCTGACCAATCCGACGTAAATTTGCATTGCTTTTAATAGCAATGTATTATCGAAACCCTGGAAGGTGAGGATAGCGTCGAGGCTGCCCGTTGACGACCGCGCATGCGTCTCCCCGTTGAAGAGCTCCGAGCAATGCACCGACCTCTACCTCGACCTTAGTTCCGCCGGCTTTCCACGCACAGGTCGATCGAACTTGAATCGATTTGCGCCTCGACTGTCCTTCCTTCGCCTCTAGACAGCCTTGTATCGGCAAGTCGCTCCACTTTTACTTTGTTTCCGTTCTTCTGGCACTTTCGAAATTCTCCGAACGGCTATATTTAAGTTTTATCGTTTAAATGTGTTAGAGGCAGAGCTTTGTCATTAAACCGACAGTAAATTTCTGAGAACGTTAGCTAATCCTTGAGGCCTGAAAATGTTCTTAAAACTTATTAATGCAGCCATTTTGACTAACTGAATTTACAGATCATTATAATTATATTGATTTAATAATTTTAACTGATTTTTTTCTTTTAAAAAAAATACGAGGTCAATTTGATTTTCAAGTATTGATAATCGAATGTGATACATATTAAATAAATGTCGCATGGATCTGAAAAATAAGAACGGCAAATGATTATCGGCTTTGACTATCTGATTGCGTCGAGAATGTATTGAAACGTAAAACTTTTGTAATGAAGAACTAAATGCGGTAAATTATTGGGAATCATAATATTCTATGTGTATATCGTTTTTAGAGATAGAGATAGACATAGAGATAGATAGATAGATAGATAGATAGATAGAGAGAGAGAGAGAGAGAGAGAGAGAGAGAGAGAGAGAGAGAGAGAGAGGGAGAGAGACTTTATTGAACGGGTGCTCGAAATAACGCTTAATTGCAAGTATTTTTGAATAATCGATCGAATCGAGGTTCGAGGGTGAGAGTTGCACGCGAGGGTATCGCTATGCAACAGAAAAAGAAAGGTTTTACAAGACCGTCTGCAGGACGATCGTACAAGTATGAGTGAGTGAGTCAATGAAGTTGATTGAAACAATGAAAGAGGCATAATCCGCCAGATACATTGCAACACTTTGTCCGAATGAATGAAGCGCAGACGAGACAAGGCCTCTGAGTGAGGAAAGTAAGGGGGATACAAGACAGGATGAGGCGATGGAGGGGGCGGGGCGCGGCGGTCAAGAGCGCGAACTCGATGAAAGGGCAACAGCCTCGTAATAGCGCTGATTCGCCCTGACCAAGGACAACGAGATCGTAATCGTTCATGCGAACTGTAAGCCTCGAGCAGCACCGAGATACAATATTCTCGCGCGCTTACATAGACGGTTGACGCCGTCGCGTCGCCAACGGAACGAGCCAACAAATCCACGTCTCTTGGCCCCGACCTTTCACTCCCCCCCCCCCGTTTTTCTCTCTTTCTTCTTTAACACGCCCCACCTCCTTATCGTCTCTTTATCATATGCTACCGCTCTCCTTGTCCGAACCCGTCCCTCCTCCGCCTCCTTCTCCGTCGCCGCGCCGCACCCTTGTTCTTTCGCCCCCTGTCCCCCGCCCCTCGTTACATATTCTTATCGCTGTCGCGTTGACTTGTTCTTTAACTGCTATCACTCGCGCAAGGATTCCTTCAGATCATTTCAAGATTCTTACTTATCTCTCTTTGAGCTCCACCAAGGATGAAGATAATTTAAAATAATTGAAATCTGTCCTTCCCTCGCACCTTCGACATTTCTTCTTAAGTACACGCTCACACTCCAGTCCTGCGCTCCAGTCCCTAAACCTAAGCTTTTTATACCTACGTCTATTTCTTCCCTTTGAAATATTTTATTTCAATGAGCTTATAATGCCTAAAACATTCGTACAATTAAATATAACAAAGTTATAAACGAGAGGACATTCTTTATTTTATTTGCTAATACCAATAATGTTACACTTGCAATCAATAAGGCTTTAAATCATAAAGATTATTAATGATAATACAAAATCGTTGGTAAATGAAAATCAAATGTATTCTTATGAAGGGCAGATGAAAAGATAGAGAAGGAATAAGCAGACCGATAGAGGACAGTATTTCTCAGCGTAAAAGAGAAATGAAAAAAATAGTGTGCTTTGTAGATAAGATAAAGAGCGCCGCGAGACGGTGATAGAGTATAGATTTGATAAGTATAGCTGAGTCGTGGGTTTTTGAGTGCTACTAGTACGACAGAGAGAGAGAGAGAGAGAGAGAGAGAGAGAGAGAGAGAGGTAATAAGAGAGAAAGTCAATACATGTGCAGCAACAAAAGTGCAACGCTCCGTGAACATCTACGGCCGCAAATGTACGCGGACGGAGCACACGGGCGCACGCACATGCACACATGTGCAGCTGATGCCACTGACCCACTAATACATATATATAAATAACGAGCGTGCAAGGGGCGCCAAGCCAGTGTGTGAGTGTACGTAAGAGATAGAGAGAAATAGATAGAGAGAGAGAGAGAGAGAGAGAATGCCGAGTCGGGATTAGCATCGATTCGTGCATTTGAATTGCTAAGCCACCCTCGGCGTGCTCTCTACCTTCACTTATGCAAGTATAATGACGCAGACGTTTAAGGTGGTGGTTAGAGTCGAGGAAAATGAAAATCCAACCGCGCCATTTACATTACAGAGAGACTATTGTGCAGTTTTGCAAGGTGTGGGTTATTGACGCTGACGGATTATTTGGATTAGGCTAACCGTTTCCAGACGAGGTGCAGGCCACTGAATTTTCACACTGATTCCAGGGCAAGTTTGCACATTAAGTCTAATAATCTATCGGGATTATTCAATACATATTCAATAAAATTTAAATTACCGACGATTGACTTTTCACGACCGTTTGATAGAATGATTTGCGTTTATTTACGTTAATTTAACTCGACTGAAAGAGAGATAGAGAGAGAGAGAGAGAGAGAGAGAGAGAGAGAGAGAGAGAGAAAGTTCGAGGAAATCAATGCAATGAGAGTATTTATGATTTATCAGCTTATAAGCGGGACTTAATAAATAACGTTTTATTAAAAGATGATAGGAGTAAAGAGCGTTTCTAAAACAGCCAAAAATAAGAATAAAAAATTCGCTAGAATGTTTCATTATATGAATCTTTTAAGCGTTAAGGAGAATTAAATGAAGACGATATTGAATTAAGTCAGAATAAACTTGGGGCTGGTCATGCAGCGATTGGTCGAAGAGTATTCGAAATATCGAAATGCGGCAACGTTGTATAAGATCCGCGAAATAACTGCAGGTGTAAGAACGGGCATGGCAGAGAGAGATAGATAGATAGATAGATAGATAGATAGAGGGGGGAGGGAGAGGGATAGAGAGAGAGAGAGAGGGAGAAGACGAGGTTAAAGTGCCAAACAATGGCGAGGCTCGAGAAATCGTGTCACCGTACACTATATTAAACTACGTCGGTAAACGCACATTCGATATTCCCAATCGAACGACCCCTGCTCCTAACGGTCAAAAAATAGAACTAATTACAAGGCCAAGCCCCCCCCCCCTGACGCTGTGAACGCCGATTTCGAACACTGGACCGACACTCGCTGATATACATTATCCGATTAATTATGACCTCATAAGCTCGAACCAATCCTTAAATTACTTAATTAAAATTAAAATCCCCTTGCAGGTAGTACTTACCTTTTCCTCCCTCATATATTTACTTACATGTTTATAAATAATAATATTATTATAAGTTGGGGAGTAAAATAGAAAAGGAAATGAGGAACTTTGTTGTTATTCGAAGAGTTGTGCAATTGTTATATGTATATTGCGCTTGTCTGAGAAACTGGACTGAGAGAAGATTTAAGATCTGCGGTGGGTAGGGACGGTGATGGTAAAGAAATATAGTCGGGAAAAAATTTCGCCATTAGTGCCCCCTCGGCCACAGGGAAACGGAAGCCCCGCAGTTGTCGGGCAGGACTGCGAAACGGCGAGGTTCGCCGCTTCTATAGATAGCTCTTCTCCAAGCACTCGAAGCAGCGGCTGCTGCTCGGGGGTGCCGAGTGCTACTCCTAGACGGGAGCGAGCGTTGCTCCGCGGTGGCAGAACGCAGTCAAGGTTGCCGACCTCGGCCCCTGACGGCGGTGAAGGTCCGCTCGTAACCCGGCGCGCGGCCACCGACCGGGACGACGCCGATGTGCTCAGAGAATGACGCGCTGGCTAACCATTTGCCCCCCCCCCCACCGCGTCGCCCTTCCCGTACCGTTCCGTACCGTCATGCCCCGCCCCGTCCCACCACCGACATCGCCACCTACCTCGCCCCCGTTCTCACCCCATCCGCCATTTTGCACTGCTATTCTTCCCCCCTACTCTATTTTCTATACCGGCTAATTATCTGCGAAGCCTAGCCAACCTCCAAACTCCTTATATTTCTCTTTAATTGCGCGGTAAATTATTTCTCTTGCTTTCTCTCTTACAAACCACCACCACCCGCCCACAACTTACTCGGTTTCTTACTCGAACATTTCTTATTTCAACGGCTCACTATGAATAAACAAAAATAAATACTTAGAGAGAGAGAGAGAGAGAGAGAGAGAGAGAGAGAGAGAGAGAGAGAGGGAATAACTTATTTTTTCATATTTTACGCGCTGCATTGCCGTGGTTGAGACTATAGAGAGAACTTTATGTCTATTCTATTGCTCCTTCTCCTTCGTTCGAATGATAAAAAGATTTTAATAATTCATTTTACAGTCAACACATCTTTTTAAAATTTATTACACGAGAATAACAATCGATATGAAGGAGAACGCATGGACATTTTTTCTAACTCGTAGAACATATCTTTTTATTCGTTTGAGTCATCATTCTGTATATCGACTTGGCTTTTTTGCTTCAACACTTTGTGATTTCAAAATTTTATGAGGTGGTAAGATTTATGTTTGCATATAAACTTTAAAATGTGGCCTACCATTTTTTTCAAATTTCAAATAATGAATTTAAAATGTCGGCTGCAAGTCATAAAAATGACATAATAATCTTTTGTCCATTTTTTTTTTTTTTTTTTTTAAGGTAGTCCTTTTATCTGCAAATATTTTTCAAGTGGGAACATTAAATAGCGATTCTACATCTATTTCAATGCCATTCTCATTTCGACCTGATCCATCATACTTCTTTTCAAATCAACACATTGTTTAGGTTCATAACCCGCCATGAATTCTTCTATCATCTCTCATAAATTTATTTACTACAAAATGACTTAATTCTTCGAACTTCATTTTTCATTGCATATAAAAATATAGTAAAATCTATTTATGCAGTTAAAAGTTAATTATTTAATTAATTGGCGGAAAATTAGCTTGTAAATTTATTTATTATAATTAATAGCTGAACGAGTTATTGAACTTTTCTGTTATTCATGAAAATATTATTATTTAATTTAACTCTAAGCAGTAAAATGTGAGAATCCGTTAACAATTACAAAATAGTTGTTTGAAAATTTCTTAGGTATTTGCTGATTACAATTTTATCGTGAATATGAATGCTTGTGCTCGAAGGCATAATGAACTTGGGCTATACGATCGAAGCAATTCAGTTGGCGTAATTAAAAGCACAAAAGAGAAGGAGAATAGAAGAAAAAGTAATTTAGAAATGCTGCCAAGTTCAAACGCTATATCTGAATTACTTGGACTGTGCACTGTGAACAAATTTGATCGATTACTGATTTTGCCCCTCCAGCGCCCCGCCTTTTACTCTGACAATTTTCAAATGTATTGGATTAATGAGAGAAACGTTTCACTTACACATATACAAATAATCGAAATGTAGGAAAAACGAAAGTTCATGCCATTTTCTCTTTTGCACGTACTAAATATTGCTTTCTTGGAGCTACATTTTCACGCCTACGTAAACTTTCATTTTTCCCTTTCATTTGTCATTAAAAGTTTAATTTTTTTTTAATGTAAAGTCCGCAGCATTGGAAGAAACATTAATAGTCAAATTAATAGTTTGTTGATAATCTTCTATTCTCACAATTGAATCCGACAATGAGAATAATATTTAATAATAAATTTTGAGTTTAAAATAAATTGATAGCGTTGGCTTTTAAATTATTTATAAAATTATATTTACCTTGAAAAATATGTAATACAAAAGGGAATATCTGTAAATGAACAACATGCATACTATACAAAAAAAAAAAAAAAAAAAAAAAGAACATAAGCGCAGAGCGAATAATAATAAATAATATTGAAATTTATAAACGCAATTCAGATTTTGCGGGCCCGTCATATCCAATGCTTTTAAATTGGAATTAGAAAGACAGACGAGACTCGAGCAGTCCCCATCATAAGTTCAGCTTCCCTCCTCGACGCAGAGGCTCGAGAGCACAATCTGGGTTGGCAGTTTCGCATGCATCCGTGTAGAAACATTCGCGGTACGAGGGAGACGCAGATACTTACAGAGACAAAGAGAAGCGCCATGGTGAAGTGCCGAAGCGTCGAAAATCAAAGAGAGATAAAAATCAGAAGACTGTAAAACCGAGGGTGACTACTAAGAAGGGCTTTTCTATTTTTTTCTTACTCAATATTTCGAATAAAAGGCTCTACCATTGTTATTATTTGTTTAATAATAACTGTCGTCGTCGTTGTTATTACTATTGTTATTATTGTTGTTGTTGTTGTTGTTGTTGTTGTAGTTGTTATTATTTTGTTAAATGTTGAAATTAGATTTTCGGAGCTTGAGGGCGGTTCGCCTGGGTTTAAATAAAGCGTTACTTTGATTCCTTTTATCAATCATAAAAATCTCTAAGCTTTCGACTGTTCGACTGAAGAACTTGTTATAATCGAATGGAAAATCGCATTAAATAACGCATACACGTAGGGTAATAATGGCTTCCAGTTAGTTTGACAAGCAATATATACAGAATCAAATGAAGGCAATTTCTGAGAGGCGATTGAGGAGCAGAGGGAGTGTATATAATTCAGAGGCAGTTTCCTGTCAGGGGCGATAACAATGATTAATCGTAGTCAGCGAAAAGGCTGGCAGCGCGTAGCTTTAGTTATTTGCAAAAAGTGGCCGTAGCAAAGGATCACGTCGTCCCGATGGAAAACCGATGGCGCCGATCGGGGCTTTCGCGCCGGAAAGTTGCATCGCGCACCCCCTCTCCTTTCCATGAAGAAAAAACCGCCGACGACGAAATTCAAGACGCAGACAGACAAGGATCGGCTCGGCTCGGCTCGGCCAGACTCGCGTACCGCGAGAGGGAAAGAGGAAAGGGGCAGCGATACGGTTTCCGCGGACGGGGGTCACAGTCAGTGCTAGGGGGGTTGTTTAATGGCGGTCGTCATGGCAACCCTGAGGCACAGACAACAAGGGAAAGGGTGTGCAGTGCACCCTTGGAGCAGCCTCTCGCGGAACCTTGAATGCGAGAATCGAAGGCCAACGCAGCTATACAGGCCATGCTACCCCCCTTCCGCTGCCCACCTTTTTTGCACTTCCCCAGCTCTTGCAGGTACAGGGAGATCCTTTATGTCCCCAAAACCCGCTGACAAAAACAATGTTCGTCTCGACATCGCGACCTTCCATTATGGGAGTAGGTGGAGTCGCCCGCGGAAGCCGATTTTGCAGTTGTCGCTCCTGCGTCTTTTCGATCCACGCCTTTGTCTGGTTAAATGGATGATGTCGAGGATACCCGAAGGATTGATTGACTCGAGTCAAGGTTCCCAGTGTTATTCGAACGGTATGATTCCTCAAAAGATCTTCTATTATATTGCAAAAGGACCTTATTTGCTTTCGTCAGCAGAGTATATTTTAGACGTTTTAGTCGGACGCCTCGAAGTCTCTTCACTAGTGGTATGAAGGAATCTTCGTTACCGATCGTTGTGTTGAAATGCTCGTGGAAAGCAGCAGCTTGTGAAAGTCTATCGAAATATTATTAAATTATAGAATAATCAACTCTGCTTCAAAAGCAGTAGACAGAAAAGCAGCACTGCACTTAATATTAACTGCTCAATTGTTTTCATTATAAATTGCAATTATTATAATATTTTAACATCTAGAATACTAATTTATAATAATTTATTACCATTTTAAACGGTAAAAAAGAATTGTATTTGAATTTTTTATGATAAAGCACAATTGCTTGCACAAAAGTCTGTAATACAGTAGTGACAAAGATCTAACAAATCTTAAAAAATCTGGAAACTGAAATAAAAAAAAGAAAATAAAAAAAGAATTCTACTTGCAAAGTATTTAGTTGTTTTCTAATGAGATTGGATATCAGAGCAGTGGAACTACTAAGAGCCTATTCGGTAGAAGTTGTTAGTTTGCTACCTGTTGACTGTCGACACCAAGTGGAAGCGAATTCAATTCTAGAGTGCACATGAAATAAAAATAAGAATACCACGCATCTTATAATTAATATTTATACATAACGTATAAATCGAAAGAAAACCTACAAAAAAACCTACAAAATTTGTAATTGTATGGAAAAGGAATGCATGGGAAATATTGACTCTCTATTGTCGGCTCGCTCGTGTTCATGAAGCGTGTCGTTAAAAAAAAAAACAAAAAAAAAAAAAAAAAAAAATAACGCGATCAACAGTTCCCCGAATGCAGGGATGATAATGATCGAGGGAATACGAATGGCGTATAACAAACGTCAAGTAATTCAAGGTCAAACAATGAGAAGCGGTGTCGCTGACACTCGATGCCCTCGTATCAGCATGGGCGGGCGCGTGTGCCTGTACGTGAGCTCGGACATCGATGGAAGCGGCAATATTCTCGTAACGGAGCAGCTCCGAGACTAATCAGCCAAATTGAACTAATTACGAAAGCTTCCCCGTCCATTGGAGGTCCATTGAGAGCGATAAAACTCTCGCGGATAATCTTTATTCGAAAGCGCGGCGCGACTCGTAACAAAAGCTTGGGATTCGGATGTCACTTTCTCCGACCGGCTTTCATGGTCGATGCTCCTCCACCCATGCCTCTCCCGCCCGTCATTTCTCATCGCTTATGACATTGACATTTTTCAGACGAGCGAAAATAGCTCGTGGTTGCATTTGCCATTCGTTTCGACTATTTATAAAAATAAATCCTCCAGTCTGCAAGATTATTCGGAACCGTATAAAAAGCAAAAACTATTAAGGTAACCTAGTGAAAGTAATCAAGTCCAGTTTTAAGAGTCGGAGGTATATGCCAATTTCCTTCGACTCGGAGATGATAATTCCTGGCAGTGACAAATTATGCATTAATCGCGTAGACAGCCTTGGCCTGTCATTTGCCGACGCGAGCTCGGTAAGGTAAGTAAGCCTCAAGAAGAGCCTTCGAGCACTCTACGGCGAGCCGAAGTAGCCTACGGAAACGCACCGACCGCCGGAATTAAAAACGCTTGCACCGCATTCTCGTGGAATGCAAGGGCGCAGAGATCGGGTGACTCATCCAATGACGAAACGCGGATCCGGACCGAAGAAGAAAACGAGGAGAAGAAGTTGTGACAGCCATCCCCGTTCTCCACTGGGGAAGGTAAAGTCAGCGGTGTCGGGGCCTGGACGCCGAACTGAACTCCTCGGTATTTCAGTACGCCTACAGAGACTCACACTCCTCACTCTCGTCCTCAATCTCGTTATAGCGACAGCAGAAGTCGATCGATCGGATGACGACGACGACGACAATGACGACAATGACGACAGTGACGACGATGGTAGCGACAACGGTGGTGACTACTCGTTGCCATGGTCACACTTACTCGCGCGACGTCTAACTCCGCCACGTCCAAGAGCGACCTCGACTTGCATCAAGACTCCCGTTCGGGTTCGTAAGAATAGCTGTGATCGTTGCGCTCACCAAGAGACCTTGATCGTGAGTCCGACTGCATTGGATTCGCCGCTTCCCTTTTTCCTGCCCCCGTTGGTCTCACTAGCTGGATTGTCGATCGATCCTGTAGTTCAGCCTCGGGTTCGCTGCCCGTCCGCCCTATTCCTGTCTTTCAGCGAAGCGACGCTTTTAAAGTCGATTTCTACGCGGCTCTTGCTCGCCTACTTCGATTATTTCCTTCAGCCTATCCCCCTCGCTCTTCTTCAATGTGCTTTCTTTTACAGTGAGTACGGCCCCTCACATTAAAAAAAAAATAAAAAATATATATATTCCTACTTGCCGATGATAACTCCGATGCCGAAAAAATAATGTCTTTTTTCAAACATTATTTGCGGTATCATTACATCTATATATATATATATATAAATACATAGTCATATGTATGAACAGCCTGCTATTTCTTCTAATTCTTGATCATGGATATTATAAATATTAAATCGTTCCTCTATATAAAAATTATAATATAACTAGTTTAACTAGCTTAATTAGTTTTATAAGTTATTAACTAAACTTCGGAATCCGAATATATAATGAAGCTTAATAGATTTTTCTTTTAATTCACAATGCCTGAATAATCAATTCTCAAAGAGTATCATTTGTTACGAAAGCAAGCATTCACAAAGTTAAAGTCCTTGCATAGAAAAGTCAACGTTTTATCAGTTACAAAGCTCTTAAAAGTAATTTAATATGTATGCAATTAATAATGTACGGTGAATTTTAAATGAAATGATTATTTGGTTTGAAAGAAACTTAAGTAACTGAACATAACTTTAATCTGAAGGATAAAATGTGTGCATGTTTTAATAAGGAAAATATATTTAAACCTAAAAGTACGGAGAATTTATAATGAATAAAGAAAATAAAAAAAATTCTTTTCTGAAACACTCTATTTTGTTTAAAAAATTACACCCTTTTTAACTATTTTCGGTTGCACTTTCCATTTCTCCTGAGCAGCCAAGCTTGTGTGGGGAAAACGTAATGGCGTATACTTTTTCGAGATACCTCGGCGATCGTAATTCATACATGAGTCAGAGAAGCTGATTACCGCCGGGTCCCGCATCTAAGTATTCGATAACAAGAAACGAACTTAACATTTAGTGGCTTTCGCATAAAAAAGGAAGAGTCCGTAAAAAAAAAAAAAAAAAAAAAAGTAACGGAGGCGAAAGCACAGGAAAAGCTCAGGAGAGAATGATTCAGCAGCTAGACACACGTGACTCAGAGCTTGGTTATAAAAGTATATCGGTATCCACAGACACACCCACCTGTTGCCTTGTGTGTGGGACCGAGCCGAGACAAAGGAAGTAGGGCTGAGCTTTCCGAGTGAAGAAGGTCCATCTTCCCGTTTTTGTCTCTTTGTTCCCTCTGTGTAGCGAAGTAAAGCGAAGAAGAGGAAGCCATATATATATCGATTGCTCGACGATGGTTTTCTGATGCTCTTTCCACCATTGGGGAGAACTTTAATTAATACGAGCCTCGAAGGCCGAAGGCTTTGCGGATCTCGAGGAATTTACTTTCTTCAATTGTAAAAATGACGAGACGATGGGGTTCGAACGTGAGTAAGTCCCCGTTGTCGGCAATTAGCGAACAAAGGATCATGGCTGCTCTCGAGTAATGGGAAGCGAACAGCTAAACTGAAGCTCCGTTCACAATAATAATTGCCTCTTATTCGCTCGTTGTTTTAGAAGCTTAATATTATTAGTAAGTTCGAGGCGAGGCTACGTACGTTATTGATTGACGTACTTCGGCTTCGTCATAACCCGGGGAAAGAGTAAGAATGTCGAGGAGACTGTGTGATTTCGCACAACGACGAATTGATAAGCCATGCACGAATTTATAAATGATGGCAATTTTTATAGCAGGAGCATCACGGGGCTCTCGGCTGAATTACCAAAATCCTTTGTTCGCCGCCCTGTGGCTCTCCGTCCTTGTTTAGTCATAGAGCCGCGGGGGCACGGACACGTGCGCTTTCGTGTGCGTGTGCGTGCTAGTGTGCGAAACCACCCCATCGGATTCGCAATCGAGTTCTCGCTCAAGCTTACGATCATCCCCCATGGTGTCGGGCAATACGAATCTCGAGGGGTTCTTTACTGTCGCGGCCTCAGCTTCGCCGAGTCTTATCTGGAGCACGAATAGCTCGATAGATATTTATTACTTGACCCGCTCTTGTGATTTTACAGGATGAAGGCTCACTCCATTGGGTTTCTCCTATTTTAACTGTTCCATTAATCTCATTCCAGGGACTCGTCGGATATAGCTTATAATACCAGTTCTCTTGCTAGAATTCACAATCACTGAAATCCTTCATCGTTATTGTAATTTGTAATTAATGTGTCAAGCTCACAGCTAGATGGCAATTGTATTACACTTTTATAAACTGCTTTTTTTTTATAACACCAACGCGTAGAATTAGTTCCTTGTTATAAAATTCCGACTTTATTAAGCTACAGAATGATTTAAATTGAACATAGAGAATAATTGATATACCGAGTATAAAGGGAAATTAATCTTTACAGCTTTGCTTTGTATTTTCATAAAGATTCTCATGTTGCTCAAATAAATAGAAAGTGATTTAATGTTATAAGCTTATACAATAAGACATCATTTACATGAGGCTCTTCTATTGACAAATACATAATATAAGCTAACTCATAAATTCAAATACATTAGATAAGCAATCTCTTTGTCAATAAATGGGAGAGCTTTTTTAGCATTATCCTTGCCCTTACCCCCCTCCCCCCGCCGCCCCTGTTTAAGAGCGTATAAACTGAAGATGTATAGCCGCATAAGTTTTATGAGACTGTATACGTGATTAATATAAATTGTAAATAAATATTTCATTCGAATGTCCATGCCATACAAATAATCAACAAAATGCAATAATCAATTATGCAGTTGTTCCTTAAAATGATGAAATATTTTATGTAACCTCTCAGCAATCATTCTAAATTTCATTTAAATAAATTTTACAAGATGCATATTAGTAGCTTTAAAAAAAAAAGAAAAGGAAGTATACTTCTGACGTACTGTCAGAAACAAATGTAAAGGGCGTGAGGTTGATGTAGAAATATTGAAGAAAGGAAGAAGGGGCCGCTAAGTAATATTTGAAATTTGGGTATGTACAGTGGATAATCTTTAAAAGATCTAAAGTCTCAGAGCAGATCGCGTTCGATTTAATAATGTAAATAGAGCCGTTGAAAAATCGGGAAAAATAGGCGCCGGCAGATGTCGCTCATTTGTCCAACAATGCCGAGCTCTACAAAGGACGAGCCGCCACAACCGCCTCGAGCCTCGAAATCTTGCGATGAATTTAAAATTGGTGCGCGGTTGGCGTTAATTCTCGCGCAAAACCGGAAACAATCCTCGCCAAGGGTAGCATCTCATTTCGTCCGGGTGCGGCGGTAGCGCGGGGGCAAGGTCGACGTATCCTTGGCAACGGTCGAGCAACAAGAGAGAAAGCTTCTGCCGGCACGTGCTCGAGGATTCGTCGTAACCTAGGCCCTGACTTCCTCTCGTCCTCTCTCGTCGGCACTCTTTCACTCTCCCTCCCCCTCTCTCTCTCTCTCTCTCTCGCTCTCTCTCTCTCGCTCTCTCTCTCTCGCTCTCGCTCTCGTTCTCGCAATCTCTTCCCGAACCGTTCGCCTATCACGACCCCGTCGTGAATTTCGAGGTTAGTGTCACGGGAAAGTGAGAGAGACCGAGATATCGCGCATGTGTGTACATCTGCGATAAAACGAAGGCATTAATGCGTATACGAGAGATAGAGATAGAGCGTGGGAGAAAGAGAGAGAGAGAGAGAGAGAGAGAGAGAGAGAAAGTAAATGCAAGAGATAAAACGAGATAGAGAGCGGAAGCAATCGCCTGCCTAACCTTGAAACTTCTTCAGCAGTCCCCTCCCCTTCCCGCAACCGTACTTGTTATTTCGCCGCTCATCACCTTAATCATCTAGAAATTTCTTTCAGTTATAAAAAAAGAAGCCATCTTTACTTTTTTTATGTCGACCACTTGTTGTTCTATTCCTTCGATGATTCTTTATTTACAACTTTTCCACTTGTCTATTGAAATTCCGGGTTTTTAGAAAACAAACAGTTTAAGTGAAACAATAAGTAATATAGAATACTATGAATTGTTCCTTTTTGTATAAAGCTATTGATACAAAAGCTATTAGTCATTATTATATTTAGATAAATTTGAACATTATTCATAAAAATGATACGAATTAGGATTCTCTTATATATGAAGATTATTAATTTACATTTACTTATAGCTATTATATTATTGACAAAAATGAAAGTAAATAAGTATTATTGAATTGTCGAAAGAAATATGAATTTCTCGTCTTAAAAGTTAATTAAAAAACCATCTCTTTTTGATACTCCTCAAAAATTAAATAAAACAAACATTAAAACACCGTTTTAAGCGATTTCAATTCACTGGATTAAATTATAGTTAAGAATCGGAGACGCAGAGAGAGAGAGAGAGAGAGAGAGAGAGAGAGAGAGAGAGAGAGAGAGAGAGAGAGAATGGCAAACCCTTTATTGTAGCGGGAATAATTTATTAAATGATTTGCTGAAATGCTTAGAGAAGCTTGAGAGTCTCGCGAATTCAATAAACCCTTGAATTTATAAATATCTCAATTATAATTTGCGCGAACATTTTTTCGAGCCCTAAACCTCCACACAATAAACCATAAAATACTAAATCAATCAGCACGGAGAATCCCATGTAATCGAACCCCTAATAAAATGCCACCGAAACTCATGAAATATTCCAGGATCTCGCGTGGGACGTCTCAGCTCCAGCGTCGAGCTGTGGAGCTCAGGGAGAAAAAAGCGAAATAGTAGCATGACGTACATCACTGGCGTACGGGGAGGCGGACGAAGGATAAGGGAGAGAATTCGAATAGAAGTAAAAATAAAGTTGGGTGGAGGGTCACCACGCCCGGAATAAATGGTAGCGGAATGTTCGGAGTACGTTATAGGAAAATTTCGAGCGCCGTAGATTATTGTAAAGTCGAGGCGTAGCGTCCGACACTCGTGTCTTGCTTCAGCTCGGAATGTCGACGGGGCGGTGTCGACGGTGACGGTGGGCTCGGTGAAGGCTGAACGGGGTGAAGGTCTCGTCGCCCGCTGCTTCCCACACACGCGGGGGATGCCACGGGTCAAGTGCAACCCGACTCTCTCGTCTCATGTACGCGCCAAGTGCGTTCTATCGTGCTCCTGAGCCCATCCTCCTCCCACCGTCAAATTCTCCATCCTTTTCATCCACTGATACATCAGTGATTCGACAATCCACTCGTGCTCACTTCGACTCCAAGGTATAGCTTCGAATTACGCAACTCTTTCGGTACTGCTTTTCAATTTGTAACTACTACTACTACTACTGCTACTACTACTACTACTGCTACTACTACTACTACTACTACTACTACTACTACTACTACTACTACTACTACTACTACTACTACTACTACTACTACTACTACTACTACTACTACTACTACTACTACTACTACTACTACTACTACTACTACTACTACTACTACTACTACTACTACTACCACTACTACCACTACTACCACTACTACCACTACTACCACTACTACCACTACTACCACTACTACCACTACTACTACTACCACTACTACCACTACTACTACTACTACTACTACTACTACTACTACTACTACTACTACTACTACTACTACTACTACTACTACTACTACTACTACTATTGTTCTTATTACTATTATTAGCTTACCTATCTGTTTTTCACCATCCCTTCCCTCATTTATAAATAAATCTTTCGAGCAAATGCTCAGTCCAGTTATGTTTTTACGGTATATTTTATTTTCCGTTTCATCCACAATCAATTGCTTATAGAATGATCTAGTATGTTATTTGAAAAATTCGAGCAATCAGTAATTACAAGAATTCATTTATATTCAATGTTTATAACGTATCATGAAACTTCGTTTCGTTTTAATAATGTCGATACCTTTCTCTTCATCTATGTTTTTATTTAATTATTTATATTTATTTATTAACATAAATAATGTAGGCCTAGATTGACTATCTTAAAATAAACAAAATATATTAATAAATTGTAAAACTTTTTACACGCATTACATCTATTCAAGATCAAATATTGAATTCAATTTACATTTTCAATTTTACCAATACAAATTATTCTATTATCACCTTTAGTTTTATAAATTAATTTCAAAACTTAATACCTACTAATATATACTAATATTTAATTGTAAGAGTAATATAAGATCTTTTATTTTGAAATGAAATATATTAGAAGTTCGAATGTCACTTATAAATAAATTTTAAAAATTTTTTAAAAAATGATATGAAATCAATTCTGAAAAATGTTTACTTGGCACTTATATTTTTTTATTATTATTGTTTTTTCTTTATATTTTAATTCTTCAACTTTTAATTTTTAATGTATTCCATTTTAATGATAAACGTTTGTAAATGAAGATGGACAATTATTTAATTAAGCACTATAATACAACTAATACACAAAATGGTTAGCGGTATATTTTAGTTTGATTTTCTATTTAAAGCTTTCATAATTGCTTTTAAATTTTTAAGCTACACAATTTAATTATAAATTTATTATATAGTAGAAGTTTATTTAATTAATTCCTTTGTATAATTTAAATAAAACGTGAATTTTTTTATTATCTGTGAATATTTTTAGCACCAGTAATATTAGTGTAATAATGTTAAAAGATTTGAGTAAAATAATTTTTGCAAACAAAAAAAATGTTTATCTTTTTTTACATTCGTATGTTGAAAGAAAAAATTATTTAATAACAATTATTAAATATTTTAAATTTAATGAAGATTATAATCGAAATCCATATATCTTGATAATGGAATCTGTCAAGAGCAAGTGTTAATGCTTCCGGGTGGAACACCGAATACTTTGGAGAATTCGCTTCCCAATTGACTTTTCCACTTTCAGACCCGTCCAACAAAAAATTTTTAAGTCGTAAAAGCCATTGAAAAGAGTATATAAACTAATATTCTCTAGATTTTACGTATTATATTCTGAATATAGTATGATTGTTAAAAAAAGTTACTAAATTTGAAATCTTTTAAACAATAAACAATGGTTGGTGAGCTTTAATGGAAAAATATAAAAAAATATTTCTATTAATTGCTAATTTAGTTTAGGTATATTTTATATTTATTCTAAATTATAAGCGATTGATAATTCCGAGATTAATTTTAAATAAAAAATGAAAAAATTCTATTGCCGACTATCCTATTGAATTTCAAATTCTAATTACAGTGTGTTCGAAAATGAAGGAATACGTAATGAATCTTTTATTTTGTAAAAGAAATGAAATAAGGGCAAAAACGATGATTTCTCGTAAATTTTTTCCTTAGTTTTATAAATTCTCTATTGTATTGGCATTGATATTATAAGAGTCTTGATTCACGTGCTTTATCAGAGTACTCAGGGTCGGTAGAAATTTTTCACAGAAAATGTAAGACAGACATTTTTATATTGTCGATTGTTTCCAAGGATTATGAATCGGGTTATGAAAAAGGAAGGAAGGGCAGAAAGGATGAGCGAGGGAGGAGTGAAGCGGTCGGTAGTTCCCTTGGAACCCGTATTCACCAAGATCTATTTTACTGTGGAATCCATCATTGGCTTTGGCAAAGGATAACGGTTATAGTTGAAGGAGTCGAGCTCCGGCATCCTTAACGCCTTTTAAACCTTGCGAAAAAAGACGTTCATGGGGACAAGAGACAAGAGATTTAACGAGGCGTTAACGAGAGGCTCGCGTTCGTAATCTAGAGCAACTACTCCCAGGGTGTACTCGCGTGCCTGGCCCTCGGGCACCGGGAGTCACCCGAGCGGACAGTTTAATGTAGTTTAACGTCGCGCATTACCAGCACGCAATTCCGGGGATCGAGCGAGCCAAGAGCAGTCACGAGCTCTAAAAATACTCGGCTCTCTTTTATTTACTTCCATTTTATAGGCCTACCGATGCTTAACCTTGCTTAACCGTTTCTCCGCTACTCCCCTGGAATAACAATTGGCATTCCCTGGAGATGCGGGCTAGTGGTGAGTGCACCTCCTGCCTTCGTCACCCTCTTTCTTCATTTATAATAATTTTCATATTTTTTAGTCGCTATTGGTCCGACACTAATTAGACTGACTTGATAGCTCAAGTGGCTCAAACTAATGCGCTAGAAGCACAGGAACACTGACGCTTTCAATCGGTAGTCGCATCGCCAACATATTTCCGTTGAAAAACTTAAAGCAAAGAAGTCGTTGCTGATTCTAGGAATGGATAAAAATACGGCGGAGCTACTGCAAATCTATTATGCGTAGATAAAAGTCAAAGTACTTTTAAAAGAGTTTGCATGTTAAACATGGCCGCAAGCGTAAGTATAGCACCGAGACAAAGGAAACGACTAAGGGTATTAAGGGACGTAAGAAAAGAAAGTGCACTGTGGCTAATTTCAAACTTCCCTTACCTCGCATAAGCAAATTATAAGTACGCCTGCGCTTAAAGCTCAGCTTGCACAAGCTCATCGCCGACCTCAGCGTATGGCCTTCTGATCCACGGCCTCTCTTTCCCCACGTATATTTATATATTTCAGCGGAAGCTATGTATAAGTGCAATGGGGTGGATGGCCGGTCAGTAACCTGCTCGGGCTACATAGAAAAACGGATGAAGTTCTCGAGTCTTCCAATCCTTTGGAAGCTTGGTGGGTTTGAGGGGTGGGGCGGGGAAGGGGGGGGGCGCGGATGAATCCGGACTCATTGCCGGCCGAGCGACTTCCAGACTAGATTCCATAGCGTTCTTTTATGACATGTACAGTCTTTTTTTTTCCTATAGGGGTGCTCCTCCCGTTTTCTCACATTCTTTTAAAGCCGAACGTCAAGTATCGTTAAATCTCATTACAATAAATGTTATATTATTATGCATTGTCAATAAACATTTCAGTTTACTATTATAATTTTTATTATTACGATTGTAACAATTTCGCCTTTTTTTTTTGTTATAGGTAAAGCCTTATAAAAACTCTCTATCGGCTCTATAAACCTCGTAAGTAAGCAAATTCTTTTGTATAAATTTTTTATTTTGTTCGAGAAAACTCTATCAATTTAGTGTACAAAAGGTACATTCTGTAAAAATTTCATTATCACCAATTGACTGAGTTTAATGAACAGAATGGTTGTATGTCAGTCCATTAGTAATTGAGCTCAGCTCTTAAGAATACAGCACTGATATTCAATAAATCAAACTCAAGTTATATAAATAAAAAAAAAAATGTTACACAATGAGGAAGACGTTGTTATCGAATGATAAGGATGATATAATTTATAAAGAAGATATTTTATTAGAAGCTGCAAATTACTGTATACATAGAAGAATGAGATTAGAAGCGATTGTTTATCCTTTTATTATTTGAACCTGAAGAGTCTGAAAAAGAGGACAAGCCATATTCAGTGCAGACGTTCCGTTAAAATCCGCAGTGTCGGTTATTGGGCTTATAAAATATATATGGAAAAAGTTTGAGTTAAAAAGAGGCGCCGTTCGCTTAGCCCCCCCTCCCTGCAAAAGTTGCCTGCCTGCCCGCTCGGTATGAGGAGAAAATGGAAAAAGGCAGAGGGGCCGCACTCCGGGTATCATCTGTTGAGCATGAAATGCCGCGGCAAGGGTTGGCTGACCATCGACAGGTTGTTTAAACGTGCGGGCAGGATTATTATTCGGGCGGATGCGGCCGAGAGCCTGGCGGGGCGAAGGAGGAGGAGGAGGAGGGAGGACGCGCCACCCAAGAGCAACAAAGACCTAGCAAAATTCCCGAGGGTCGCTGGGAGGACGGACGGCGGAGGGTGGAGGGAGGAGGGGAGGGCCGGGAAAATGTAGTTTGAGGATGCGATAGAGGTCCGCTTAACAATCCGTTTAAGCGAGATTTTATGGAGGGAAAAGCGAGGCCTCTTAATGAAGAGAGCACGAAGTACCGTAAGCCACGCTCTCGGTCGTTCCTCAAACGCGAAGGCCAAGCTCTTCGACAAAGTCAAGTTCCGGCACGTGTTGCCCCGACGTACCTGTTGGATTTGTTTATTGATCCAACTCGCGCTCGGTTACTGACTTCGCGCCGCTAGATGTCGGGTCGAGCGGCCGCGACCGTCGGTCGCGCAGTTGTCTTCCTTCGCGCGAACTTGCCGACTCGCGGGGCTCCCTATCGGTATCGGAGCCGCGCTGATACGGAAGCTTCCTACCTGCTCCGTGGCGCCAGTCTCGCCTTATCGGCCTACCGAGCGCTGGCCGAGCGGCGCTTATCAGCAGGTGCTCCGACACCCGGCTAGACAATAAGAACGCCGCCAGTTATAAACGCCTTCCTTCAACGCACAGTTTATTCCCCATAATCGCTCCACGTTTTACATTACCAAAGTATATTATCTATCGAATTAGCCGATTCTAGCGCGCCCATTAATATTCCTACGTCTCCCGAATTTTAAGTACCCGGCAGCATAGGTTATCGTTCCCTTTTCTAAACTACACAACAGCATTTGTAATAATAATAATAATAATAATAATAATAATAATAATAATAAGAAGAAGAAGAAGAATAGAAAGCAGGAGTTATATCCCTCGTCTCGTTACTGCCACCCAAAGCCTAAAGTCAATCGATCTTAGATCTTTAATGTACAGGTTGTCGTACCGTCAACCCCTTGCCATGCTGCCAGTGTGAGTTCACCGACCATATAGCTGTGTCGAAAACTCCACCACTCGCACTTTCACGTGAGATCGCGACGAGAAAACGATTGCTCTAGTCTTGCGGAGAAAGCAGAACTGCTTTTTGGATTCCCGGACCCCTGCGAGCTTCCCTCGGACACTAATCCTGCCCATCACCCTCCACGCTTTCATACTTAAATTTATACTCTTTATAAGCATACTATATAAGCATTCTGTAAGCATAATTCACCGAAGAAAGTAAGGCTCCTGCTACACCCGCGAGCTAAATTTCTTGAATCTTAGCCTTTCGAATGGACTTTTACTATAATGCTTTTATAAATCCAATGACTTCGCGAATACGAGCTGAATTTTTTTACGGCTTTCTATCCAACGCTCTTTTATTTATATAATCTTAAATGGTGAAAGGACGACGATGAGCCAATTTCAGAAGTCGCAGGCAGAATTTCTTTATGCATCTGTCGTGACGCTAAAGCCTTTGCGGAAGGCATTCGTCCTTCGTGTTCATTAAAAATTTTTAACCGTCTGATCAAAGACCAATTTGTTATCGAATAAGGCTTGAGCCAAACGAAAACTTAAACGGCTGAAGAAGAATATTCTGAAAATGCGTTCATTAGTTTTGATCCAGAGTTTAAAGTCCGGATTCCCATGTATCAAAAGTTCCTCCGTATCCCTCGATCAGAGCGCCGTTTCCCAGCGGGTGGCGCCACTCCCGGGCTACCGCCGAAGCTCAAAGTCCTCGGGATCCCAAAGCAGTGCAAATGCGGAGGTATCCGCTCCTCCACCACCTCCTACTCCTCCGCCACCTCTGCCACCTCTTTGGGCTTGCGCTACTATAATATATTTGTATAAGAGCGCGTACGCACACGACTACGTGCGGCAAAGTTCAGTCACTCCGTAACCTCCTTTCAATCGAAACTATTACATACTAGTCCCAGTGATTCTCATCGCACGGCGTCACCTACGACCGCGGCATTTTTACTTTCATTAAAGCGGCCCGCTTACCGAACGTCATTTCTATTTCGTCGATTTTCCGGATTGTTCAGAGATCGAGAGAGAGAGAGAGGGGGGGGGAGTGATGCTCGACCGGCCCTTCAACATAAGCCGCGCTATGCACTAAACCAAACCACGCTAGAGATACTCTATTGCCACTATTGGTTTTTTTTTTTTTGCACTTTCAGAGCGGTCGACTATTGAGGCGGCGGGGGCGGGGGGAGAACGGGAAAAGGTGAGAGAGAGGGGAGAGAGAGGGAGGAGAGAGAGTGAGAGGGGGGTGGGTGGGAAGAGGGATGAAGTGGCAGCTCGTCAAGGCATTATTTCATACAGCGAAAACAGCTTGTCAAGGCTTATATAATAGGCCATGGTTCTGGGAGAGGCTCGTTAAGATTTCCAATGTAATTGAGGCTTAGTCCAGTTACGGAGGCGAAGATAAATGTCCTCTTATTAAGGAGCAGGGGTTTATGAAGGCGTATTTATCAGAGGCGTAATAAGTAGTCTCGGAAGAGGACGGGGACCCGAGCTCCGTCAGCTATTAGTCAGATCCTACTACGTGGAGGTAGGGAGGCAGGCGGCGCGGCGAGGAAAGCAAGACCCTCTCGAACGGGCCGAAGCACTCGCATTTTCGGAAGAGGCCACTACTCTCCCTTTCGACGACGGCACTCAGTCGTAGCGGCTGCGCTTTCTCCGAGGGGCCCGTGAAAACGGACGCGATTCTTTCTCCCTCCCTCGGACCAGAAACGCGAGAAAGCAAAAGTCGTGAGGGAAGAGGTCGGGTCGTCCTCGAGTGTCCGTCGGTGGCTGCACCGCTCGCTCGCTCGACATTGAGCAACCGGTTCCATCAGTCACTCAAGTGACTCCGGTGGAGCGAGCAGCTCTCCCCGTCTAGGCCGAAGGCGGCCCGGACGGGCACGGCATAGCACAGAGGGCTCGTAGGCTCATACATCGATCCCGACATCCCGGCTTCTTTCGACCTCGTCGCCAGGCGCTTAGAGTCGCGTTTTCAATTTTAAAATAGGCGGCATCACTCAGCGTGCGCGGCGTCGCGTTTGAAGCGCGCGCGATGAGCGACGGAGACGTGAACCGAATTACAGGTGAACCGCGTAGCCTCGATTCGCTCGTTCGGGCTCTTTCCTATCGCGGCCCTCGGCGCTCGAGCCAACGCCAGATGAGAGAAAAGAGGGCCCCCGGGCCCTTGGAGCCACCCACGGTAGCCCGGTGCAGCAGCTGCCACGGCTGCTTCAGTCCCGCTCGGTGTGCGCGTTGAGCAATAGGAGTCACCTCGATAGCGCGCGTTGAACCCGCGGAAATCTAGGCCGAAGCGAGCGAGCGAGAGAGCCGATTTCCCTCAGAGTCGCGTCTCTCTCTCTCTCTCTCTCTCTCTCTCTCTCCCTACCCCCTTCCCCCCGGCCCCTACATCTCTCTCTCTCTCTCTCTCTCTCACCTCCCCCCACCCACCCACCCACCCACCTACCCGACCGTCGTGCGTGCGCGCGCGTGTGTGGGTATGTCGAAAGAACCCGCACACCTATGCCGCGACGAAATTAATATTCGCGGGGACGAGGAGTGCGTTCTTCCTGGGGACTCCCGGTGGGATAGAGGAGCTCCATGTACCTCCATAGCCCCGGTCTGCCTAACGCCTTAATTGCTTTATAGATTTACACGGGGCATTAACCTAGTCGGCAATTGACCCCTTGCTTTTGGCTACCATCCTTACCACTATTTAATGCTTCTCTATGCCGATATTCGACCTCACCCCTCTCACCCAACCATAAAGCCAACTTCCCGGCTACTCTTGCTTTACTAACATTTCCGCTAACCAATATCTTGTCATCTGCTTACCTTATCCTCCTTAACTCCTAATAACGAACTTCGTCGATATAACCTTACACGAATAACTCTCGAGCGACTATACTTTCATTAAATTCATACGAAAGCGTTCCGTTTATTTATTACGACATTTGCCTAATACAAAATATTTAATCAGATGGTTTATTCCTTGCATGCCAATGTTCTCTTTGTTTTTATTAATTCTGTAAATTCGTCTATTAATGCCCCGACACGTAATAAAAATATTATGAAATCAAATCTTGTATAGAATCAAAAATAAAATAAAAATATTAACGAAAACCTGTTTTTATTTGGTATGAGAGGAAAGTGATCGATTTCGATATTTAGAATAACAGATTTTTGAAATTACATTATTCAACTCTCGTTTCAATCATTATTCGAAATGTTAAAATTTTTTTAAATGTCAGCCATATATTTTTAATTATGCCGATTAATATTTAAAAATGTAGTGTGCAGTGACACGGAGAGAGAAACGGGGGGAGAAAAAAAAATAACAAACACACTGATAAAAGTTAAATATTTTGCTTGAGATAATAATTAAAGGAGTTCATTTATCATATAAAGAAAATATTAGATGTATTGTCTCAATTACTCAAAACATTTTGTTACTCGAAACATCTAATTTCAAGAAAATCTGTTATATAATTCGTGTACCAGCTTATAGTAAGCTATATTCTCAAATCGGGCCTTTAACTTACTATACTAAAAGTCTGTTGCAAAGCAATCATAGACGCATTATGTACGCTAAAATTAATTGAAAGTGATTGTCATTATCATCAGCATCAGCATCATCCTCATCATTATTATTCGTAGTTTTCCAGGTTAATAAGTACATGAAAATTTTGCGTTAGATTTGTTTATTAACTTTCTATACTTTCAGAAACTCTAGATCTTATTTGCCAATTTTTAAGATATAAATTCAACCTTATTATTTATTTATTTATTTAAAAACAGATAACTAAAATTTAATATAACTACGACTATTATTAGAATTGTGTGTATTATAATATTATAATACAATAATAATTATATAAATTTGAAGAAGGGTTTTTCTAGAGGATATTATTGTACGCAGTTTAAGAAACAGAGTTGAAGGCTTTGCTCATCTAACCAAATAAATGAGATCGGTTTACACATTCTTAAAAAATTGTTGAAGGTATTAATAGCGTGGCTTAAAGTTAAAATAAACTGTGAAACTTAAAGGTGCGATGAAGCTCGCATGATAAAGTCATAAGCAACTAGCTTAACCGTATTTCTAAATGTGGCATTATTACTTTCTCTGCATTGTTGTACCGATATTATAATTGCACGAGGCTAAGTACCTTCATCATAGTTATCTGACATCCTTGTGTTATCTATTAGAGTAGTTGGCTTTAAGTAGCTACCCAAGACCTACATGCTCCAACTATACATGCGGCTCTTAAAAGCTCGTCGTTAAAAGAGTACTGTCAACTACATAAATATTCTAAGTGATAAAAATAGTTTAAGTTTATTTCTTTAAGGTATCGGAAGAATTTAATATTCTGTACGTGAAAGAAGAAATACAAGTTGAGTTGATAGAACATTTTTAACAAATAGCTCGTCTCGCCGCAGTCGTTTTCTTCTGTAAACTTATATACTTTGTGATGGGTTATTAAACTTATCAAGCTTTAGCAAACAACTTAAATGCTTATCAGTGCTATTAACTGCCATTGAGCATTTATATACAATTTGGCTAATAATATTTATGAGTCTTTGAATATTGGGTCGAGCATCGCTTGGCGTTTAGGGATGGAAGAGTCCATAAAATAAGGCCATATATATGTATATATATATGTATGTATGTATATGTATGTATGTATGTATGTATATGCAAAAGAAGAAAGAGGAATTGATATTTGAGTAAACAGGGTAGCTCATAGTAGAAATACATAAATTTATATTTAAAGTTTTTAACAATTTTACGTATAAAGAAGAGTAAAAGGAGGAAGGGCCCTCGTTGAAGATCCCTAAATGAAACAAAGTAGTTAAAAAATCACAAATTGGATCTATTTTATGGTATGAAAAAATACCAGGTCATCATTTGTAAAGGCTCGGTGAACTTAATCATGGAAATGATTATACTATTTTAGAAAAATAAGAAAAAAGAAAAAAGAAATAGGAGTGGGGCAATAGTATATGGAAAACGGGATCAGGAGATAAAATATCGCGTAAGAAGGAAACGAAAGTGTAAAAAGATCTGGAAAAGAGTTGTAAAGTGAGAGAAGGCGCTCACAGAGTCGCGGTAAAGAGATTAAAAGGAAAAGGGAGGAGACATATGTAGAGAGGGTAAGCATTATATGGGCGTAGGAGGGCTAAAGCTCCGGCGGGGAGGGTACCTCGAGGTTGTATTACTAGTATCCGAACGGAGCAGCCTCTAACGCTTCTGCCCTCCTTCTCGCTCTTCTGACTCCTGACCCGAGTTCGTTGTACCTTCCAGACCTACCCTCGTAACTCGACCTATTTCGCAAAATAAAACATACCCCGAGAGTGGGGCAAGAACCGAGCGAAATCGGGTGGGAGCGGGTGGGGGCGCAAAAAAATTATTTAACCTCGCGGATTGACTTTTCATTCGACAGTCTGACTTGGAATATACTCGGAGTATTATATACAGATAGTTTTCCGTTGGCCAATACATTTATCCGGCATTTAATGGGCTGATATCCCAGATTTCTTCCTTATTCTCGGCGATTTTCATTGGTTATCCCTCTATCTTTATCAACTCGCCCTCAATACTTTCAACGATACTTTCCAAGTGCAATGTAAATGCTAGAATATAAATATGCAAATATTCATAAAGATTCACGATTAACTTGGTGCATGCTAATAGCCTATAAAGAGAGGAATGAGTGATAAGGCGAGTTAAATTATGGATCAGTTAGGTGTGGAAAATTTTACGACACATTCGGTGTATTTCATTGCGCAACCAGGATTCTTACGAGCGATCCTTTTATCTCCGTCCATTAAACAAGTACACCCTCGTTACTGATAGTCCCTCTGCACTGTCAAATCATCCTTATCAAATCAATTAAATAAAGAGGGATTAATTAATAAAAATTACTAAAAATTATTATATACTGAATAACTACTTATCATGTTAATAATCATAATGTACGAGAATAGTAATAAGTAGTAAATATAGCAATAATAGAAATGATGATGTCGATGATGGTAACAGATGACGTCGGATCGTATTAACTCTCGCATGCGTGTGTATATGCGTATACGTATATAAATATATATATATATATATATATATATATATACACATTTCGAACGGAAGTGAGCCAAGATGATTGGGAAATAAGCAGCGGAATATGGTTCATCGTACACCGTTCGATGACGCGCGAACGCTTCGAGCGACATTATCAATGTTCCGATGTTTGTCCAATTTTCGAAATGGAAAACTGGAAGCTGTCGAGGCGTCTCGTATAACGTCGAGCTGGATTGGAGAAAAAGTCGCTTGTAAATATTCCGGCATCCTCCCCTCGTATAATATATTGAAACCTTAAGCGTCGAGGATCGCGTTGGGATCCGGCAATAAGCGATTCGGGGAGGAGGGAGTGCGATGACTACGGACAGGCTAAATAGATATTGACAGAAGAGCTTCGAGGATCGATTCGTCGATCTTACATTCCAAAATCTTTGATCGCGCAACGAGCGCCACTTTGATCCGCAAGATCTATAGAATTCAAGAGCTAATTTACTCGCGTAATTAATTCTCATTCCTCGGGAGAGTAATTGCACTGTCCAAGCCAAAGACTGAAAGCTTTTTTTTCATCTGTCCTCAGTTGGTGTCTGGCGATAAATTAACATATTCATTTAATAACTTGGGTATGAAAAATCGAATGAAAAGTAAAAGCAGCAAGCTTGCTTAACACCTACTGTGCATTAGAATTCGTAAACTGTAACTTCCTTATGTAATTCCTCGAAGTATAATGTCAGCTTCATAACGTCAAATTCATAACGTTAGCTAATAAAGCTAATTGCTTCAGGTAGCTCAAGAATAAGTTTCTTTCCTCTTGGGAACATGAAAAGTAGATCGTTCGCAGCCGAACGCATGACTTGCGAGCTTTTCGTCAGCTGCGCTCGCTCCGAAAATCCTCTGTGGCTTAACGTGTAAATGCAAAAAAGGGTCAACGCAATTCCTAATACCCATTGCGGAGCACAGAGAGATTAAAGACTCGCTCGTACGGAGTCTATACTCGTCTCTTCCACTCTCTCTCTCTCCTTCTCTCTCTCTCTCTCTCTCTCTCTCTCTCTCTCTCTCTCTATCTCTATCTCTATCTCTCTCTATCTCTATTCGAGGGAGAAAAAGTGCAGAGGGAAGGCGGAGAGGTCGTTGTTTTAAGCCTCGATTGTTTTATGAGCGTCTTCCCGAAAAATAGGACTTTTGTATTTTTTTGCTTTGCTCATCTTGCTCATACTTTAATAACCTGCACAAGTCTTGGAAAAATCGAAAAGCAAACAAATTCGCCTATAAAACAGTCAAATCCCTTTTGCATTTAACCGGCAACTTATAAGTTTATTAAATTGCATGGATTTTGTAATTGCGAAATTGAAGTAACTGAACAAATTATTATATAATACATATGAACATATATTTTGGGTGTGTGTGCGTGTGTGTGTGTGCGTGTGTGTGTTATATTGGAATACTTTTACGGAATGACCCAGACTATTCTAATTCTAAATTTAAATATTAATTTCTGTATAACAGCCATTTAATTAAATCCATGAGCGTAGAACGTAAATACACTTTTTGAACCTTGTTACATCTGAGATATATTATAAGATTTCTATATTCACCAGAGTTGAGCGAGTTAATTTCAAGAATGTCATAACATTTCAGGCGCTTATCTCAAAGCAAAGTTACAAAGAAGTAGTTCAAATTAATTAAATAACGCTATAGGCATAGACGTATGTGTTACCCAGCATGTTTGAGTTATTTTAAATTTTATGTAAATATATTCAACTGCATATTATCATCTTATCAACAGCAGAGATTAATCATGCATATTAAAGGTCTATTTTAATTCATCTGCTTAATTTAACTTCTTTAAAAAACAGATGTTATAACTTTTCTATTTTAATTACTTCAGTTCCTCTCTATTCATTTTTTCAAGTAAAGTTCGTTCACAATGTAGAATCAGTGTCTCGGTCAAAATCTCCAGTTGTTGTATCGGTGTGAGAGAAGATAGAAGCATTCGTAATATTTATTTAGAAAAATGGATCGTCAACAACGAGCAACAGTATCGTCAGATATCTTCTCTCTCTCTTTCCCTCTAACGCGCGCGCGCGTATGCGTCCAGTACGGCAATGCATTGTTATTTATTTTTCATTCACGTTTTAAAAAATTGATCTCATCTGAAAGCGAAAGAAAGAGGAAAAGTTTATTTACACGCAATATTATGCGTGGCAATCTTACACAATGATCAATGAGCTTCTGTCATTGTTTAAATCGATAGACTTTTATTAGTGTCGGTGGCCCATTAAAATAATTATTTTTAAGGATGCCCGTTTTTCCATCAATGGTAAAACATTTGTTTACGTTGTCTGGCCGCATAAAATATTGATGCAGAAATAAATATTTTTATTACATGTAATGTAGTTATTTAATTACTTCAGCAGCAAGTGAGATACAAATTTATCTAAAAAATAGTCTGCTATTTATGAAAAGTTATAAAATATTACATCGTATTTTTTGCATGTACTTTATTTTTATATTATGTTTACAATATTCTTAAGTTATTAAATTTTTATTGATCAATATATTTTGAAACTGAGTTTCGAATTGATTGGTAGGATGTGTTTATAAGTAATATTCAGGGCGAAGAAATTAATTGGCAAAATAAAAGTAAAAAAGAGAAAATTCAATGCAGAGGTATTTAATTGCAATTAACATTATATCTTTTATATCGTAATAAACTAAGTTTGAGCGCGAAAGTAAGTTATTTTCACTTATGAAATGTAAAAACTTTTTATCCCTTAAATAAGTGTCTCGTAAAACGCACGTACATACATTGGCCTACACCCTCGAGAAATTACCATAAGGCTTTTTTTCTTTTTTATGTACTGCTCGAGCGTAAAAGATGAGCTGGAGAACGCATGCTAAATGATTTAAAGCCATTCTAATTACAGGGCCGCCCTTGCATAGATACATTCATGCGTTGATATATCCGAGGACGTATTGAATGAAATACAATTATACATAATACATAAATATTAGAGCCACTATATTAGTTTAATTAAAATAACATAAATAGTCTGAACGGTCATGTATTATAATCAATGCAGTAACATCATAATTCTTTCCCTTTGAAGATCGACGCCTAATTAAACTTTACTATAGGACGAATGAAGAGCTGGCTGAATGTACAGGTTAAAATAGTCATAAGTATCACTTTTCATTTGAAATTTGATGAATTATCCCTGCATTTATCTCATTTCGTCACAGATTGCAAAATCATCAGGCTTTGTAAAATTAAGTATAACAGGGATTGGCGTAGGAGCAGTCAGGATTACCGCATTCGGAAGTCCTTGCTTGTCCTCGCGGGTAGAAGGAGAACGTCGGTGAGTTCGGCTCGGCCCCGTGCAGTGGAACAGAGTAGCTGCGGCCGGGCGTAAATCGATGAAATAGCTGCTCTGCTCTGCTGCCGTCACTTCCGCGGGTTCAATGACATCCTCGTCTCTCTCTCTCTCTCTCTCTCTCTCTCTCTCTCTCTCTCTCTCTCTCTCTCTCTCTCTCTCTCTCTCTTCCTCTCTCCCTCCCACCCTCGCTCTCGATATATACACAAGGAGACGCGCGCACACGAAGATACATTCAATTGGGCGCGTTCACGCGCGCACGCGTATACGCTTATGAAATGCATAAAGGCTCCCGGGCGCGTAAACGCACACATGGGCATCAATACTTGCACGTGTCCCCTGTGCATGTATGGGCGTACGTGCCGCGTGTTTGGATGTATGTATATATAGAAAAGCGCACGCGGCCCGGCTCGTGTTTTAACGCTCTCTTGTTCGCTGTCTTTCTGGTATCTCGTCGGTCGCTCGGCTCAATAGGCTCTTTAAATATATGAGCGCGCGGTAGCGTATAAATATATCGTTGCAATAAATGCGAGAACGGAGAGATAAGTGAGTCGGCATTTGGCACGCCAGCCTCTCCACTCTTCTTCTGTTGGCTTCTACTCAACCCTCCCCGACCATTCTATTTCCATGTTCTTTTAATCCGTTCCTCCGCGTATCCGCGCGCACGTGCGTTCCTCGTATATGCTCTCATCTCCGGATCGCGCTCGCCCTACGAGCCTTTTTATTAACATTTATTAGACAGGAGCCCTCTCATCTCTCTCTCTCTCTCTCTCTCTCTCTCTCTCTCTCTCTCTCTATCTATCTATCTATGTCTCACACCCGTTTCCCCGTCGGACATAAAGTGGCGGTCGCAGTTAGGCTGATCGTGAGGTGATAGCCATCGTTCCGACGTGTACCTCATCTTCTTGGGGAGCGGGTTCCTGAGGTCAAGGTCGAGCGTTGAAGCATTAACCCCTCCTTCCCTCCCCGTGAGTTTGTTGCATTGTTGTAAAAGATGGATTTATAAGAACGCTCGAGAGTGCACGTGTAATCGATGAATAATGTATAAAAAGTAAGGCCTCGGTCTCAGGATCGGTTGGCAGGCTTCGAGGCGACGGAAAGAATCGATGGGATCGGATACATGGAGAGCATTAGGTCTGCGAGAGAAAATATGTTCTAGTTGGCCGAGTCTTGCCCGAGGCCGAGGCTGGTAAAGCCAAAGATCGAGCCTCAATGTATTTCCCGATAGCCCATCGTCCTTCTCTTTCGCGAGCCAACAACTTGCTCAACTTTCCCTTTCTCCGGCTTTTCTTGCACGCGCTCGGCTGAACAATCTATCCCCGCGGCCGATCTATCCACCAGTTTCGCCTCTCGCTCCTTTTTCTCTTGGTCACCGGGCTCGGATTTTTCGCCACCGGCTCCACCTTCCTTCATCCCCCCTCCCTCTCCCAACTTCCCCAACATCCCCATCCCCATCCCCATCCCCATCCCCATCCCCATACCCATACCCATTCTCTCCCATACCACCCCCGCTCCGCCCCAGGTAATCATACCCTTTCCACCGGCGCCTAATAAGCGGATAGGCGCGAGCTAATGAATTTCACAAGCCTCTTTGCGCGCCTGCTCAGGGATTAACGAAGCCACACGCATACGTCTCGAGTTTGTCTCTATTCCTCAACTCCCAAATCCCCCGTCGTCCGTCCATCCGACCCTTCGCCGCCCATTATTCGTTTTGTACTTGCAACGGCGAGACTCCAGTCGTGGGCGAGACTCCCGGCTCACCAAGTCCTTCATTACTTCATTACTACATTTTCAATTCAAATTCTCTCCCTCCCTCTATTATCCCCCGTTCTTCTTTTTCGTCAATTTTTTTCTCCGTTCTTTCTCATGCTTTCCGTTAACTATAAACGTTTGATATTATAAACTTGCACTGTACTACTGGCCCTCCAGCTCGATCGTAAAAGCGTCTCGTCCATTTTGGGAAAATCATTTCTCTTTCATTGAATTATCTTCCTTATAAATCCTATTTAGCTCCTTTCAAAACTAAAATAAATTCTAGTTCCAGCGTCACTATGATTATGTCCTCACACATAATCATATGTCTTCCCATTTTACTGCTTTATGTTCTTGATTTTCTTTTTGTTTTTTTTTTGTTTTTTGTTTTTTGTTTTTTTCCAAGATATTTTGACAAACATTTTGGTTTTGTCTAGTATGCAGAGTATATAAATACTGGAAGAAATAAATCCCTCTTTAACTTCGCAGTTTTTATAAATTGAATAATAAACATTTATTTTAAGCACGCGAAAGCTTTGTTTTCCTCAGTTCTTTGAACTCTGAACTTTTCGACGTTGAAGACGTTTAATATCAATGTTAATGAATTTATTTTCGATTTCTTAAATATAGTCCTCCGTACCTCAGGTTATCAACTATTTATCATATTAATACCATTACGCTTCGTCAAAATATCTTCTAATTGTATCTTTATAATTTACCGATAAATCGATAATCGCAAGAGATGGGAGACTCGGTGTTGGCCTATGCGGAGATCTGTAGTCTAAATAAAAGAATAACCACTGGTATTTCCATGAGTGAGAGGCAAAAAAGGCTATCGAGGCTCTCTTCACATTACTCACCAAGTCGAGATATATACTTGAGTTTTGGGAAGGAAAGGAGAAAATGCGTCAAGTCGACGACAAACTGTATAGAAACTTGTAAGGTATAAAAGCAGGAGCCACGATACAGGCAAACCAACAATCGCGTCAATGTAATTCGTGCAGAGCGCTCCTTTGCAAGCCTCGCAAGGTATAAGCACACGCGCGCACGAACATTATAAAACGCAATCCGCGAATGATGCATGTCCACCTCAAGGTGACTCGGGGTCGAAAACATTTCTACGCTCACCGAGCTTTCCCTTCTATTCTATGAAATTGCCGCTGCGATTCGATTTGTTTGTATTTTTTTAATCCGCCCTCGAGTCTATGGCATTTTGTTATCCTCTTCTCTTCCGAGCCTTATACTTACTCACCTGTTCCGTTAAACTGGCCGACTTTTTGCTTTATTTAAACGTCATATCGATAAATATTAAAACTCATTGTCAACTCAATTATTAAAGAAAATTTATAATCTTAAATATCACGAATCGATGTCTATTCATCAATTATTTTTAATAACAATTATTCTTCTCAAATAATCCTTTTCTTTTTATTATTTACAAAAATTATAATCATTTGACCTTTCAATCGTGATCAGTATTTTTTATTTGTTCAAAGAAAAATTATTCTAAGACATTCAATATAAAGTGAGCCCGTTGATTAATTACATAATACATCGAATAATTTACATGGAAACCTTATACATGATGTGTTGAAATGCTACAAGCACGATGTAAATTTCCAAGATACGACTACTTTAAAAATTAACATGCAATCAATGATCGATTATTATATTACTTACAATTAGCTTAATCTCTTGGACAATCTATTAATGCGTGTTCTTACCTTTTTTGTTAACTATAAGAAAAATACATTATAAAATAATCGTTCATTTACAATAACAAAAAAAAAAAAAAAACTAATGACTTAATACGATATGACCGAACATTCGATTATAAAGTATATGTACTAATTTTATAGGGAATTTTTTATGAAATGTAAGCCGGACATACTTTTATATAAAATACTGAAGTGTAATTATATGTTTCTCGTATTTTTTGTCGTTCTCTTTCTTTTTACATTATTCCCACTTACTTTTGGTAAGCACTCCTTGTAAAAGGCAATTAATACTTATTAATTAAACTTCAGTTATAAATTTCCACAAAATTTGTAAAAAAAATTTCTTTACGAAACTAACGACATACCTACTATTTTAAGAAATTATCGAAACGTGGCTAATAATGAAATTACAATTTAGAACGAGTTATATATTTGAAAAGTAATGAAATATGTTAAAGAGGCTGTTGGTTATTTTTCTATTGTGTTAAAAAAAAAAAAAAAAAGAAAAGAAAAAAGAAATCAGATAAACCATTATGGATTAAGTTGATTAATAAGATAAATTAATAAAATATGCCTTCGAATAAATCAGGAACATGAAATCTGGAAAATAATATAAATGTTCTTAGTCGAATAATTTGAATTTATCAACGGCATCGAAGACATTAATTATGGAAATCTATTATATTTCGGTAAATAGGTGGTAGGGGACATAGTCATTCATAGTCATATCAATTAATTATGGGTAGAAGAAATATAACGTTATTGGTGCCGATTGATCTCGGGGCAGACAAAAGATAATCCGGCGTTCGTAAATCGAAGAAAAAAGCGAACGATAAAGTGTCACAAAATTCACGAGGAATTGCGTGATCGAAACCCCGTATATTTCGCGGGGCAGAGCTAATTGTTAGCCGCTCGGGAACTTTCCGGCACTTGGCCAATAGAACGTATAAATTAAGTGGAACGTCTCCGGCGATGAGAAGATTGGCGTCTACTCTGGCGAGTACGGCAGCGACGACGACAACGACTACAACGGTGACGAGGAGGAGGGGGAGGGGGATGATGAGAGGGGAGGGGAGGACGGCGATGCGGCATTAATTAGTCCCAGTGACCGGTGACAATAGACAAGCGGATTCCGCGCACGGGAGGGCATAAATGTCAAATATTAGAGCCGAATTGAAAGATATATATATATATATATAGAGGAGGGAGGAGTGCGCGCGCAGGCGCGAATGATTTTACTTAGCCCCGGGAGTTGATGCAAGTGCCTCGGCAGCGTCCAATCTTGCGAGGCTCGTTGTTGCCTGCCGGGCACAAATTGATTCTCGCGCGCCCTTGCGTAACCGCGACCTCCTCACCACCGGCCTCCTTACCACCGGCCTCCCCACCCTCTTGGCCTTCTTGCCCTCTAATATCGGAATCAACTCCACTATGTGCGAATTCGAACTCTGCATCTCGAGGGCGCCGATAGTCTTTGCCGATTCTTATTCTTTTTCTATCTATAATTAACGACAGACTCTTAACCTCCTCCCCTCCCCCCGCCCTCCAAAGCTCGTCTCAACCTCAGATCTGTATTAAAACTTGCAACTTTTTACGGTCACTTTCCTCCTGCTGCCCCTGCTACTCCTACTACTCTTCCCCCTGCTCTTTCTCCTTCTCTTCTTTTATTGAGCCATTTCGCATGGCCAATATTAAAACAGATTGGTCGATTAATGTGATTTGTTATTGACCTGAAAGCGCATAATAAGGTGTCGGAAGCTGTCAATTTAGAATTGAAGAGAAATAAAACTTTAATGTTTACGATATCTTTACAAAGTACAACGTTAATAAATTATTTCCACCCTATTGTTTGGCCTTCAATTTTCAACCAGCTAAAATCAAATTGCTTTTACTTAACATCCCGGCAACATAAATTCCAGCTCACATTCAAAAAGTAGAAATAAATCAATGTTAATGTTAGTAACGCCAAACGGAACATATCGTACGAAAAGAAATATGTAAGAAGTAACATGTACATTTACTACGTATAAATTAAAAGTATTGAAAATTTAAATTTATAAAGTCGTTAGATTTGAAAATGTTAGCATTTAGACTTGGACCTTAATTTGAAAGTGCACATCCAAAACATCCTTGACACGAATAATCTATTTCATACAAGACAAATCGCACGTTTGGACTTTCCAAAATTGAAAAAAATAATTCCCAAAAATAATAAGCCTCGTTTTGACTTAATACAGAGGAGGAAAACCATCTAATAAATTGAGCCTGAAGTTTATCTGACAAAAAAAAATGTTAATAAAAAATTGCTTTAATAATGGAATTATAGATTAGAGAGAGGTAAGAGAAGCGCATCGTTTCTATCGCTACATTGCGAAATCGCTGATATTTCTAGGGCGAGCACACAACAACGGACCCAAGGGCTTTCGGTGAAATCTAGAATTTCTCAGTAAACGTCCGATTTTCGTAATGATCTGGAAGGTTATGCGCGCGCGCGCCCGCATGTGTGTGTGTGAACGCTTGCATTCGCGCCTCTAAAGCATTGCGAGTGAGCGAATGAACGAACGAACGAACGAACGAACGAACGAGCGGCTGTCACATCCGCAAACGACCCCAATATCATTTCTGTCTAATCACGCAAAATGTCGCTACATCCCCTCCCCCTCCCACCTCCAGCCACGATTTTATTCGATTCGACTTTCTTACACGTATACGAATATACATGCCTCCATGTACGGGTGTCTAAGCATTGGAATTTCGATCTTTGATCGCTTTAATCGATAAGCCAGAAATAATTACATTCGGAATGTAATAATTCTTACACAGCCCTCACGTATTGTCTATAACAGTGGTAAAAAAAATGATGCATCCATTTAAATTAATAAGATGACGAATTATGTTTTATCCCTTGGATAGATCAGATAATAGTTTGTGTGCGAAGAAAAAAATGCTCTTTCGCGCTCGCAGAGAACAGAGGGAGGGACGGAGAGAGAGAGAGAGAGAGAGAGAGAGTGACATATCGTGCGGCAGCATCAAATCGATTGAGCCATTTTAGTAAGAGAGAAATAATTAGTAGAAAGGACGGATAGAGGAGAGAGTGAGTGACTCGCAGCATGAGAGGATGACAGCGTCGACAATGACGATGATCATTAAACAATACCTAGTAGTAGTAAGTGACGACCCCTTGG
The DNA here is from genome assembly GCA_018883505.1 of Ceratosolen fusciceps. Classification (NCBI taxonomy): domain Eukaryota; kingdom Metazoa; phylum Arthropoda; class Insecta; order Hymenoptera; family Agaonidae; genus Ceratosolen; species Ceratosolen fusciceps. Next base: position 1,973,310 of record RCIC01000023.1, on the reverse strand, counting down.
TTCGATGCACCATCCTCGCTCGCGTGCCCTGATTTTTCGAACGGATCGTCACAGAGCACCGCGGACACAGTGATTCTCTTCATCGACGAGAGGCGCTAGAACATTTTAATTTCAATTACGATGACTTTGATTTTACAATAGCCAATAGCTTTTGGCTCTCCTCCCCCCCCTCCAAACCAACCTCCCTCCCTCCCTTCCCCCTCCTTAAATAAGCAGTGATCTCTTTGCAGTTTAACATTGCACAAAATTCGAGCCCTCACATTTTATAATCACGCGAGCTTTAAGCGGAACTTTTAAGCTCCCCAGCGATTAAGCTTCGAGCAGAATTACATGGTGAATTACATTTTCCTTGGGAGTTCGTTGCCGATCAGCTCTCCGACCTCTTATACCTCGACCATTTAATCTACGTAACTTTCATGCACGTAAGGCTGCCTGTCAGTCTTTTTAATGTGAATGATGCTACTTTCGAAATGAGTAGAAAGTGGCATCGCTATGCCTATAAACAGGCTTTGCGCAAAATATGCCAAACTTGCACAAACTTTTCTTCCTATTACGCCAGTTAGCGCTCAGTCGTATCCCTACTACTATAAAGGACTTTCCGTTAGCCGCTCTCTAATCAGGATGGCCACGACATTCCAATTACCGCGATTTAATAAAAATGTGACTTTGCGATGAGAAAGCCTTGAAAGTTCTGTGCTCCGTTAACGCGCATAAGTCGCATAACGTCACGATATGTTGCGGCCGAGATTACACAATTTTGTGATGAACTTTGGCCGATTCCTATTGTTTTTCCTAGACATTACCTCACGCCTAGTCGCGGCTAAAAGCATAATTTCCTCGAGTAGCGAGTGTCAGGCCCGCGCAAATGGAGCTGCCACCGTCGCGGAGGAGGCGTCCGCTCCGTTCTCGAGAAAATAGAGGCTGCGTTGGTAGGCCGTTTGAGAACCCCTGAGTCGCACAAGGACTCCCCAACGCCGAGTGCATTGCTCTCGCAGAGGCACAAGTATAACGCGCGCGCGCGCGCCAAGTTTTCTAGCGCGTGACGCGGGACCTTACCGCGCCGCCCTTCTCCTCCCCCTCGCGGCCCTTTACAGCGCCATTAGGAAAGATGCTCGGCGGCGATAGGCCACGGAGATGATCCCGCCGAGGACAAATTCTCTGCCAATGAGCTCACGCAGACGCGACATTTTCTCTCGGTCGAAGCCTCTTTTCGATATCAAAAAACTGATCGACAATTACGTAACGAGCCCGTCCTTTCCTTATCACCGCTAGATGTTAGATACAACAATGAACCAAACACTGAAAATACTCGTCGTCGCACGTACAGGCCTCATCTCATCACCTTGGCTACGTTTCTATCTATATTTTCCTATTTATAGGCATTTTATTGTACAAAAAAAGTTGGGCTTATGAATATCTGCCCATTTGCTCGCTGCTCTCTTTGAAAAAGCGCAATACCGCTGTCCTTGGGGCTTCATTTAATTTTCCAGGAGCATCGGTATCAGTATGCCGATACAAGGAGGAAAAAAATATTATAAGAGAAGAAGAAGAAGATAGTATTTAAATCTGATGTGTCGTTCGATCGTGGAGAATACGAAGGGGACACGGATTAGCTGAAATTAATGAAGGAAAGTCGAAGCTTTCCCGAAAGTGAGGAAACTGAAAAAGGCGATCGTGTCGAGAGAGAGAGAGAGAGAGAGAGAGAGAGAGAGAGAGAGAATGGGGGGCGGGTGTGCGGGCATCACGTCACGTACGTTCGAGGGAAATTGAAAAGCGAAAGAAAGGCTCGACTCTCGATGCGGCCTGGTTTCGAACGAAGGTCGCGCGCGGCCGACGAACTCGCGGGGTTGAATCGCGTCACCTCCTTGGGGTGCCCGCGCTCGCACCGAACCGCTTAATTTATGGCCGCAGAGTGACGCTGTCGAGAGCTCAGGTGCTTCAAATCCGCTTAAAAATCGACCGATTAATCAACACGGCGCCTACAGCTTTTCTTCGACTTGCTTTTCACGAAGTAAGGGACTCGACAAGAAAGGGGACGGGGACGGGGACGGGGCTGGGGTCGGGGCCGGCGCCGGGGGATGGGGACGGAAGAGAGGCCTCGACTTGTCCATGTTAATGCGACCGTACACTGAAATCCAGAAGGATGATCGGAAAGTGGACCGACCCGTTTTCTTTCTTCCCTCCCGCGACCCTCGACCAGTCATTTAGCTGATAAAATTTAATTCAATTTACTTTATAGGTCACAGCGAGTGGCATTGATTTTGCATAATACGTGTAATATTTCACCTACTTCCTGAAAGCCACTCTTCTCATATACTCTATATCGGCGAGCATTTGCAGGTGAAAACTTTTGTCTCCGCTCTCCCCCTCCTCGTTAATTACCCCTTTGGCGCTTCCTCGGCTAATGGAATGGAAGTCATTTAAAAGAAATGATTCAGATTGTCGTGAGGCTGAATAAATCGGTTGACAATGACGTTGTGTAATTCTTTTCGCTTGGAACGCAATGAAGCTGTATTTTTAATCTTGGCATTTACAAAGCTTATTTACGAACTCTTTGTTTACATTACATCAAAAGAATTGCAATTGAAAGAGCGTACGTTTAACGGGGATTAAGGATTAGGGGACTCTCAAGAGCTTCAAAGCGTGTACTTTTCTTTTCTTTGCTTTTCTATTGCGAGCGTAGATAGTTAGTCGGCAGTTGGGGACAGGGGGCGGGGGTAAATAACATGAAATCAATTACAAATTATTAGCTCGCGAAAGATTAATAAAGCCGATTTTAATGCTCAGTGAACCGAGATAGCTGAGCTTTATAATCCGTGATATGAGTTTACAAGCTTGTCGGTGTCGACAGAGAGGCAGTGAGAGGGGCTGGTGGTGCCGGTGGTGCTGATGTCCGGGCTAGCAATGGTAGGGGGTTCTATCCGGCGATAAGTGGTGTATTGCGAAACCCGAGCGACAAAGTCCGGTTAATAAGCTCAGCCGAGTCTTTTAAGGGTTCGAGGGCGTGAAATTCATAATGTAATGTTACAGCTCACGAGACGGGTCAGCGCTTCCCCGGTAAAGCCTTAGCTCGAACGGTCTTCGCTTCCGAAAGCTCCCCGAGCGGGCTTCGATCCTCTGGGCTCCAATTGCATAATGAGCGACGCGAGGGGCGCATGCGCGCGCTCCCGATCGCCCTTTCGCTGAGTTTGCTTGCACCAGCCTCCGCTTCTCTCCGCTTTTCTCCCCCTTCCCGGCCTTCGCCCCACCCAGCCGCCCTCCCCCGACGACGCTCCCGTACCGTCTCACCCCTCCCCAATAACCCCTGCCCCCGCCAAGTAGATCGCTCGTTCGTTCGTTCGTTCGTTCGCTCGTTCGTTCGTTCGTTCGTTCGTTCGTTCGTTCGTTCGTTCGTTTGCTCGTTCGTTCAATCGTTCGCTCGTTCGCTCGCTCATTTGTTGGCTCGCTCACTCGACGGCCTGATTTAGGAAGGCCACGCGGCCGATGAACCGTCGAGGCCGGGCTGAGAGCGTTTCACGTGCCTCGGCGCGCGCCTCGCCTAATCGAGACTACTCGATCTTTCAAGGGCCCGTCGACGCTCCGTCCGGCCTCCTCCTCTTCCTCTGGGTTCTCATCCGAGATCGTCGGATTTGCGTATCCTCGGCTTAGATCCACGATCTAACCCACACTACTCGGCCCCGACTCGATCCCAGTATCTCTCCTAGTCGGCCGCCCACGCCTCGCTGTCGAAGCCGTCCGACGAAATAATAAGGACGATCGAGCGAGGGGAGATGAAGAATCGTCGTACCAGTCTGCACTTGCGTGCACGTTTGTCGCGCTCAAGGTGCAATGCCGTAGTCTCTGATGCAAGTCTCGATTTCTCGATTGGCGAGCAGTGGGCGGCCTCGCGGCACATTTCTAACTCGAGTCTGTCCCCACGGCCCAGCACATCCTCCGACCCTTGCGGATGACTTTTCTGGCTCTCCCTCCCCCCTATCCTTCCCCTTCTCCTCATCTTTCTCTCTTTTTTTTCATCCCACCCGCCCACCCCGTTTCTTCATGGCGAACCGGAGGTGGCTGCGATCGTGTCTGTTCCTTCCGCTGGTGCGAACGCTTCTGATTAATCGCGCCTCGACTCGTGTGTGGCTACACGTGAGCCACTCTGACGCTGTCCTTCTTTTTTCTCTCTCTCTCTCTCTCTCTCTCTCTCTCTCTCTCTCTCTCTCTCTCTTCAGGAGTCGGCGTCAACCGATGACATTGAAACTGTCATTTTCCATTGACCGGGAATATTGAGTGGCCGTGTGAGCTCCTCGGAGCTGCTTTTTTTCTTCGACCTCTCATCTTTTATTTACGAACCCGTTCGAAAACGCTCATCTTTCCCATCTAAATATTAAAAACTAGTGCATTTTCAGAATTGTTAATGGTATTCTTCAGGGCTCATTGCCATAAAAACGGCTCAAGTTTTAGACCTCGATAATAAATACCTTTTAATTCATACGATATTGTCCTTCGACTATGATATTTATGATTTGAATATTACTCTTATACTGTAAAACACTCAATTTGTTCATAGCACTGCTCCATTTATGATAATAAAAATATAAAATAACTGGAGTTGGTTAGTAAACTACATTGAACCCGTATATATATATATATAAGAATACATGGTTCAAGTACATCAGAAGGAAAAAATCACGCAGAATTGCAAATAATCCATCACGATCTTAGTCTTGACAAGAATTGCGTGATTTCACGAGAAGCTTAGAATACACTTAGAAGTCATAAAACGAAAATGAGCCAGTATACATATATAGGTTACTTTAAAATACAGTTTTATACTCTCATTCCTCAACAAAGAGTCTTGAATGGTTAGTGTTAATAATAATGTCACAGTATTTAAACTTTATTAGATGACTTTATTTTTATAAAATCCAGCTTTAGAAGTAGGGACTCCGTCATTTGAAAAATTAATAAATAAATAAAATAGAAAATAAAACGGGTGGTGTTGAAAGAAGGTAAAAATAATGAAGAAGAAGAGAAGGAGGAGGAAGAAGCAACGATTGGAATGGTATAAGATAATTGCATATAACTATTAACACGTAACTGCTCGAGACAAGAAAATTATTTATAATTATAGAATGATGGAGAGGTCAGGGAAGCGTCTATGGAGAGCAAAACAGTATTAATCTTATTCAAACTCGAAGTATATCGCGCTTGATGAAATTATCATTATTAATTAATTGACGGTGGAGGTGATAGAGGGGGGGGTGTTGTGAGCGTTATAATAATACTAAAGCTTTCATGGATATGGAATAAAAGGGGAATTTATGAAAGTACGTTTCGTTGCTTAAGAGCGCGCAATTTGTTAAGAGGTTAACGCTGGTTAAATCAGCGCTGATCGTTGTCCTATTAATGTGACGTTCGCCTTGGTCGCAGAAACGAATAAATATCAGGAGACGAACTGACGGGGCGGCGGTGGTGGTTACTGGGTGGGAGGATTGTGGAGAGGGAGGGGAGGGAGATGGAGGGAGAAACGAGAGGCTAGCTGTAACGAGATAATGAGTAAATTCCGTTATGTGGCAAAGGGTGTGGAGGCTCAGTGCCTTTAGCAGAGACGGGCAGGAGAGCCTCGTTGGATAGACGTCGACCGTTCGTCAATCCGATGATTTCGTTGACTCCGTCGTCGTCGTCGTTGTCGTTGTCGTTGTCGTTGTCGTTGTCGTTGTCGTTGTCGTTGTCGTTGTCGTTGTTGTTACTGGTACTGCTGCTGCTGCAGCTGAGCATAGGCTGACGTCAGAGAGCTGCGCTCGGTTGCAGCGCCCTAGATCGTGGGAGGTCACCGTATGCCGGGCCGACGGCCTCACGAGGCCAAACCCTCTCGGACTTGGAGGCGCGCGCGCGCGCGCATGCCTCCGTGCGCGGCCCTGGGCCTGTGTGTGCGTTAGTTAAGAGAGCGAGAGCGACGTACCGCGTGGCTTTCGCCTACGAGCCTCGCTCTTTCTAGGTTAGCCCGACGATGAACTCGTTGCGGGGTTGTTGGGCGAGCTCCCCTTAGCAGCCCGGGCACCAGCCTGAGTAAGCCGCTCGCTCTCGGGAGTCCCCGATTTGTTGAGAGCGCCGGAGCAACTAAACCCGAACCCTCCGCTCCGCGGCCTCCTCATCATCGCCGAGCCTCTCGACAGAGACTTTTCCACTTCCAGTCGGATCTCGATGGTTGGAATTTAATGACCGGCCCTTCCTTATATTTTCCGCTCGGCAATTGATGGAAATTGATGGAAAGCTCCGACAGCGAGGAAATTATTCGACTAATAAGAGCATCGATCGACTCCATTCGGGCTGGCCCCATTCGAGTCATTCTATCCAACGACATTTTTACTTGGCATTGAGCTATTCTCGTGTCATCTCCTCCGAGCTCTGATAAAAACCTCTCCCCTCCTCCTCCTTCTCCTCCTCTTCCTCCTCCGCCCTCCGCCTCCCCACCGCCAATCTAAATTATCCAGCCTACAATAAATATAATGACGATCATTTAAGCCGATACTTTCTATTTCAGTCTCGAATATTCAAGCAATTTACTAATGGGCTACTTTGGCCCGACCCGATATAAATAGAAATATTCCTTTTGTTTGCACTAGAATCTGCCGGTCAATTCTCATTCCACCCTAATACCTATAATTAGGCTTTTTTGTTCATCCAGAGAGCCAAGGAATCATATTGTAGAGTAATAAATCCTAGCAGGTCCTTGCACCGTGTCCCTGAAGAGTCTGCCCACGGCATCCCTCGACGCCGGAATCCACGTACTTTCCCCTGCGTAATCGCGAATCGGATCGTTCGACTGGTCCTTCCAGACTGGCTCTTCTAGACAGCAATATTGAAAACAAACGCTAAGAAGAAGCCTTAGAAAGTCATCGGCTAGTTAAAGCGCTGATAATCCAAGGTAGGAGACAGGTGATAACACCTGACACGTTATCAGGACCAGACTTGGATAACAATGGAGTCGCATCTCCGATCCCTCGAGCCTCTGAGGTTTCTTACATGTTTTACGGCTGACAAGTGCAGCACATTAATTGTCATTGTTCGCATGCGTTACGATCTAGCGATTAAGCGATCCCTAATAAGGCCTCCAATGCATTATGCCCACGCGCTCCACACACGCGCGATATCTGGACCCGTGTACCTGGAGATACGCATACTGTACGAGAGCCGATAAGTAATTGTGCCCTAAGAGGCCTCTTATCGCTTTCGTCATCCTGAGTATATAGCAATCATCCCAGCGCTAGATCCTCTTTTTATTCTTAGCCTTTCGTCTTTCGCGCCAATAACGCGCGCACATACACATTCTAGACCTTTCCAAAGCAAATGCTTAGCCATTTGATTATCCCAAACGAATCGGCTGTAGACACTGACGCCTTAAAAGCCTAACATATAATTTTAGAAAGAGAGGTAGTCGCTTGTCGCAACAGATAACTCTCAGGAATATGTTACATCGTTACCGGATAATGGCGGCGACGATCATGATCACGATATTGCTTAACCTGCACTTTTACCAACCAATTAATTTATCAATGAGATAAAAACTGGTCTTACTGATCTTACACTCTTGGACGTCTTAAACTTCCCTTAATTTTCCTCTTTTATAATTAATGCTTATAAAAGTAATAATCTATTCATCATTAATTCAATGTCCATATGTCTATTAGCGTCTCATATATTTAAAAGGATCGTTTGTTTGATCGGTAATAAGAAATAATGACGATATACCAAACGCTTATTTATAGAAAAGCATTTCCTGTATAGCTACGGCATAACTGCGCTATATTTCTGAATCTTCCAAAAATATGTGTTGATTTACTTAACTATTGTATTAAGAATATGGATACCTTAATAAAGAAATTCTTGGGAACAGAATTCTATTAAATAATTACATTTTAGAAGATGTTACCTTTGAATAGCTTGTAAAATACGAAAAGTCGACTAGAGGACTAAATGAGTCGTTCGAATCTGTTTATTTAGTCATTTATTATTTATTTCTTGCGGGAGGAGAGGAAATGTTATTGCTCGATTGTTCTGAAGTGGCACGATATGGAACGATATGAAACGATATGGAACGATATGGAACGATATGGAACGATATGGCACGATATCCTAGGCAGAGGCTGGAAATATGGCAGGTGTGCGTATTTAATTTGAAAAAAGAGAAAGCACCTTTATTGGCAGCAGTAAAAGCAAGGCCCAATGAATACATATTTAGCAACAAACTCAAGAACGGTTAAAGTGCGATATGCCAGAAACAATATTCGCTATTTGAACTGAGTGAATGATAAAAAAATCATTAACATCCGCGCAGAATCTTGGAGCGTCGAGTATCTCACAAGAAATCACCTTACCTATCAAATATATGTATATATTTCAATAGCCGAGAGTGAATAAGTTATTCATATTATTGGCTATTCAATAATCGATGTTTCAATTGGCTAATCTCGGTGCGCACTCTTACACAATGCACTTAAAAATGCCTATCTTACACTCTTGGCCGCCCGAGAAAAAAAAAGAACTCAACGACTTGGACTTTCTAAAGTGCGCCTATATATCGAGAGCCTTTAATGATGAAAAGTAAATGTATGGAGTGCGATGTGAGGTAATAGTAATGTACTAGACAAGGAACTTAGACAAAGAGAAATATGTTCTAAAGAGGTAATATTTCCCAGAGACGCTTAATGTATACTTATTCTGTACTTATTTTGTTTACTTGGACCTCATACCTCTGCGGTTATGTCCACATAACAATGTTAATTATTTGAATAGTTATAAATTGCTATTCTACCCACGTTATTCGATTTATCATTCAATATAAAATTCCTTCCTTATAAAAAGATAATGGAAAAAAAAAGAAAAATGGCTTTTGGCTTTTTGTTAAGACTTTTGGGTAAATTTTCAATAAGGATTGCACGAGACATAAAGGGAAAAAGTTTTGTTATCTCTATTGGTTGGCGAAAACTCACGTCATCGAAAACTACTTATTTTATTGTCAAGTCGAAACTCAATGAAATTTGATTACAAAATTTTTTTCTTCCTTTTATTCATCTTCTTTAACTAAAAACCAATATATACATAAAGTCTGAACGTAACGGTTGACTTAACCTTATGTTTAGGTTGAAATAAGACGCGCGTAGGCACATTGTATAATAAATATTTGCATATGAAATTTCTATTTCATTTCATTGTTGAATATTTATTCACTTAATTACGATTTACACTTTATGTTATAAGTGAGTCAGAGAAATTATTATTATGTCTTCTTTGCACATGAGTAATATAAGTTACGTACACAAGCTATAAATAAATGAGTTAGTTTAGAAAAAAATGAAATTTACTGTTTAGTTTATTTTGAAATAAGTGAGTTTGTGAAGTTGCAGAGTCGAGAGAGAAAAGAATAGCAAAATAGAAAAATAAGCATTTAAAAGGATGAGATCCGCTCGTATTTATTGCTCAATTGTTGAGAATATTGATAATAGCAATTGTGAGAAAGCAGCCGGGAAAGTCTGAAAATCGTCCCTTACAAACAAAGTCATTATTTCTGATTACGTCTATGCCGAAATTTCGGAGGCTCAAAATGGGCAAAAGCACAAATCCCGAATTACATAATTTCGCCAATAAATAGCATTGCGCGCTTAGTGAATTGGCTCGTGAAAGCGTACGCTCTAAGCTAATGTCCCATGAAGTCCCGCTCTATCAGGTTAAGTCATTTTGAAGATCACTGCACCTTCTAAGTTATTTATTTATTTATTTTATTTATTTATTTTATTTATTTATTTGTTGTTTTGTTTAATTGTACAAGGTGCAGGAAACCTAGGTGACTTAAAATGAAATTCGGACGTTATAAACAAATGGCGTCGGTGTCGCGGATGCAGTCGCCGGCGGGGAAGGGGTTATGGGGGGGAGGGGATAAGGGGGTGATAGGGGGTGGGGAGGGGTAGAGGACTCGTTTCTCACAAAGCCGCCAGTCACAAGTTTCGATTGATTCAAGGCGAAAATGGTCGGTTTTCAAGCCGAAAGCGAGCACCGAGTGAAAACAAAACCCGAAGGACATTCCAAGCGTGATCGCGCCTAAACAAAGAAGGCGTATTGCACAAATGTGTGCATAAGCGATCGCTCGGTCCCGAAGAAAGGAAGAAAGGAAAAAAGGAAAGAAGGATGGCGAGACATTTGCGCCGAAGGAATATTATCGGCAATGGGGACCTTGTGAACGGACACTTATCGACTTTCACGTAGCTCTTTATGTCGCCCATAATATAGCCGCAACGGCCTTTCAACGGTATCGGGCACCCCAATTAACATGCCGACGCCCTCGTATCAGCCTCGTATTCGTCCGTGCTTCATCCTCCTCCCGACTTGGGGCTAGCGACTGGTGGTCACACGCGTAACCTGTGATCGCTAATGCACAAAGTCCCTTCGAGCAGGAGTCTGAGTCCTGTGCATCCGAGAGACGCCCTAAATGGAGTAGAGTGGATAGCGAAGCACGAAATGCCGTGGGTGGGCTTTACGTACATGGCTGCGGAAAGGAGAATAATGCAGTGTCGCCTTATTCGCGCCTAAGTTAATCCCCTTCCTATGGCATTCGGATAATCTCGAGTTTAATAATTGGGAGGTAGTGGCTTCGATCGGACGGGCCACTCGAATCTTCCAACTCGTGTATTGGAATATTAAATATCGATTTTTCAAATAATAGCCTATGAATATTTCAATCGCCCGAACCCCTCGGGGCTATTGGGTTATTTTATTAGCGCAAGATGTGCACAGGATATGCGCAGGATATGGGCAGGATATACTCGTTCGCATGCTCTCGTATACTGTAAAGAAGCCCGATAAGGTCGGGGAACATGTTCAGTGCAGGAGATCGGCCAAGATGCTAGTCTCTATGAAATTGCACACCGCATTACTAATTATACAACGTCGTAGGCGTATGTATATCAGGCGAGCGCGAGAGCGACTCTAGGCATCGAACTAGGGATCGAAAAGCGCCTAAGTACGGCTGTTCCACAATTTCAATGGCCACTTTCAACGGGGAGCAGGAGGCCAAGTCCCGAGCTTTATTAATGGTCGAGACACGCTTTGTCTAACGAGCTAACCATTATTACGAGTATTAAGCTATAATCGTCGGGGATTTGTTCTATAACTACGAAACTATAACCATCCATCAGAGCAATCGAAATAGCGAATGACGAATTTAATACCGTTTAACCTGTTCCCATACACATTAATTGTCAAAAGAATGAATTTTCCCAATAAATAATGTTAGTTCAAGTGTTACAATAATATGCATGCGTGTATGTATGTATTTATGTATTTATGTACGTATGTATGTACGTATACACGTGTGTGTGTGTGTGTGTGTGTGTGTGTATTTCTCATTGAGCGGACGCACTAATGTCCGGGCTTAGAACATTGTTTCAATGACATTGCGGTATTGCGTTATTTGCACTTATATTGGGCCATCGGCATACAAACGCAAATAATATGTATACGAGATATTATGGGACAGGGATGAGTTACATCCGTGCGAACGTATAGCGCACATTCCTCCATGTGCCGATCTGGCAGCGCGAGCGCATGATAGAGATGCGTGAGATTTAAAATACTGGACCGGTCTGTAATATCGAAATTCTGTGATTTAATGAGGCGCGTGTGCGAGCTCCGCGGTAAACTCTTCCGTGCGTGAAGTTTTTTACTGACAATGTGACTGTGCGCTGTAATTTTTCCCTCCCGCTGCTCTGTCAGTTGCTCCCTGGATCAGGACGGGCTGGATTCCTCGCGAGAGAATCCCTTTCAATTTCTTAATCGTGGCGAAATTTCTGGTAGAAAATAAAAAAAATTAAATATTATGTAAAGCACGGGCGAGAGGAGGGAAATTTTCTAGAGAATAAAAGAGGCCTTATCTGAGCATGTATGGAAGCAAGAGGATGTATATCTACGAATCATAGGGGTATCGTATCTACGGCATGGAATTTATTTTCTACACGCGCTGAATAATTATCAAGCTCTTCTTTTCTTTGAAATTAAAAGTTTCGAAAAATGAGTATAGGTAATAAGGGAGGCCAAATCTCTCCGTCTAACGGTATTTCGAAATTCAAAATATTTGTCAATGGCCACAGAAAATGGGCATTTTTTGCCGGCCACCGAAAATTTCTTTACAAAAATACGATCTAATGAATTAGCATATTACAATTACCAATCGATCGGCGCATGCATATGCATGAGAGATTTACTCGTGCGCTTATAAAAGCTAGTCCGAGCAGCCTAAAGACGATATTTGTTATAAATTTTTACGAGTCTGGAAATTCTTTACTCCTTGGCATTAATCGACAAGTCGTCCACTTGTTAACGTTTTTATTAGCTGAAATTTTCAGGTATTAGTCATTGACGCGGCGAAGCCTCTGCTTAAATACCTTCTCACTGTCAAGTAGTATGGATAAAATACATAAAATTTGATCAATGCACAATTACAAGAATCGAACCGTACAAAAAACTCTAAATATTGTACATACATACTGCCAAATACATTATCCATACGGTATTCGAATTACTCGTTCGTGTCGTGTTTATATTGATATACTACGTGTATCATGTATCGGGAAACCGATAAGCTTTTCATTTCAAATATAAGATCGATAGGCGATAAGGAAATTTCCTTGAAAAACTTAAGGCCTCGTTATTAACGGTGTAAGGAGTACTTTCATCGGGATAATTTAACGTTTTTAAACGTATTGGTTGTATACGTGTAATCGAGGCAGAAAAGGCGTGGGATTGACAGTCAACGATCCAGGACGAATCCAGGTATAGGTATTGAGTCGATATAGGCACGTATCGAGTGGTAATAAAGATGCAAAACCCGAGGGTCGAAATAGAGTGTTGGCATTGGGGGGGGGGGGTATCGCTGTCAAGAAGATCGAAGGGAGATTAAAGGAATAATAGCGAGAGGCCGTGATCGCGGGATCGCCAATGAGAGGAACTGCCGACGAGTGTCCGAGTGAATGCGAGTACCGAATCAAATATAGAACGGCTAGATTGTCCGTAACCCCTCGAGTTCGCTCCGAAATCGGACTCGAAAGAGGGTGACCGGTCGTGTGGACTATATTTAACGGGATCCACGGTGTCGTCGCCGGTCTCGTCGCCGGTCTCGTCGCTCCGATTACGTAATAAGGAACCGGAGGCTTTACATCCTAGGTGAAGCGACAGAACGGGCTTTTCTAAATTTCGGCGGACGTCTTCTCCATGGACACGCTCGCTTCCTGCGCCTCCTCCTCCTCTTTCGAGTGAACGAACCTTCTATATTTAAAGCCGCCAGTGGCCGGCGCGCGCCGTAACGCTAAATAACTGTGTCACTGCAGCGGCTACGGGATACCGTCGTACGCGGGACTACTCTTACCGATAACCCTGGCCAAATGGAATCATGCTGCTTTTCATCAGAAAGTGAAAGCTAGATTTCAACAATCGCGAGGAGATCGCGACCGAACCCGTGGCCGCGGACGCCATTCGCCTATCGCGTCAGTTACCCTAACTTTTGCCCCAACTGTCAATTTTAAGCGAACTTAGTCCGAAGCCGCCGTTCGATCCAGTCTCGTTACGTACACTATTTTTTACGCAGCCGATCATGAGAATACAGGAATTGTGAATAGTTTCTTTATTTACAACTCTTTCCAACTCCATCGACTATCCTTATCATTACTGCACCGGAAGCAAAAGGTAATTCGATGAAAGCACAAATTGTCCATTAAATGCTAAACAAGAATCATATTCAAAAAGAATATGATTCACCTTATTCATAAAACATGTCGATACAATTATCTTTCCGAATAAGCACAAGTTTTGCCTGAGACTTTATAAGATTTATTTTAACTACTATAAAATAACTTAACATATTACTTATGTTATATGTTCATAAACATTTCAAATATTAATTAATTAATTAATTCTATCGAGTGTTTTAATTAAAATAAGACTTTTACTGACAAAAATATCCCGAAACATTTTAATCAGCTTGGGAGAACAGATTTTTCAAGTCTACATTTGCATCAATGAAAGGCGTTGGTGTTGAAAATCTTCTAAATCTGCGATGTAATGATTGTAAAACTTACGGAATGCACCGACAAGATTCCCTTAATGTAAAACCATAGTTCGTTATTTAATTTTAAGTTCTAAATTGCAACAGATTACTCGCCTGTTTAATTTTGTTCAATGCGCATTGTTATAGGTGCTAATCAAATTTCTCGATTGTTTTCGATGATCAAACTCGAGAATATTGCGAAAGTACTCTCAAGAGCCATAGTAATATAAATTATTCAAAGTGATTAATATCTCATGTTTTATCTTTTATATTACAAATAAATGAGAGAACCGTAAAAAATATAAATAAATAAATAAATAAGTAGAAAAATTAGTTCTTTAATAACCGAATTATATATAAATATTTTAAATTGCTTTATAATGATTATTGCGCTATAGTAATTTTGAGAACATCGATATTGCTTATAATTAAATTGTAATCATTAGTCAAAGAAGTATGTAATAAGTTCAAAACCAGAACTATTTTAACAATTAGTCGGCATTTTTTCTTAACGAAATTAAGAATTTATTGAAATTTATTGATTAAATGATGCTTTTCGTGATTATCTGTATGATAGCTTTGTAGGATGAGCTATAATATGAATCATTATAATATGGTAATATTATAATGAAGAGTAAGAAAAAGAAAAGGTTTTACAGAATGAGCATATTAAGATGTTCATGTTAAATAAATGTCCCATTCTCTGCTGTTGCAACCCCTGTATTGTGCTTATCAGATTGAATTATGATTAAGAATCATAATAGCGGCGATTAAATAACTGAACTCAGAATTTGGAAATTGGATAGAGTGAGGAAGGGGAACAAGCGTCTCTTGCGTAAAGTGTCCCAGTATATACATCAACGTTGTAATAATTCCGCGGAGTAATGTGTGCAAGATCCCCGATGATTGTAAATCGCTATGTGAGAGTATTTTAGAATATGCTTCCCTTCCCACGATAGAGCGGATTCGCCAAAATGAAATTTCCGATGAGAATCCATGTGAAACGAGCACTCCGACTAGCAACAACTAACTAGGAGCTCACTTGGAGAAAGAAACGAAAACTCCAATAACTGTCGTAATTAGGAAAGGGTTGCTATAAGGATGCACGAGCCGCGATTCGAATGCGTAAGAAAATGCACGCGACGAGAAAGAGAAAAAAGTGCCGAGTTTTCGTTCATCGGTCGGTTATCTCACACGCGCGCGCACGTACTGGGAGTCACACCCACACGTAGGAGCAAGCGCATGCAGACGTACACCACTGCCAGAATGAAGATAGGGGAACAGTATTGTGTGCGTCAGCAGTTGGCCCGTACGGGCAACCTCACTATGTGTGCGTCTGTGCGAAGCGAGCAGCGCACACGTACACGGAGCCGTGTAAGCGTTGGGTGTTGTACTTAATCCGCGACGAGAGGGGAATCGGAGAATTCGGTCGAGTCGATGAACGCGTTGGGTCAAGGTTACAAAATCTCCCTCTCCCTCCCGCCCCTCCCCCTTCACTCACTCGCTCTTTCTCTTTCCCTTCTCTTTTTCTGCATCTTTCGCCGCGCTGCAAAGTGCAGCGGCAACAAGGAAAAATGACGGTTGTCCAATCTTTGCGTCACGCGGGCACAAACACACGCGTACGTGCGCGCTGACGTGCATTGGGAACCGCAATGATGCATAGAAAATGTAAAATGCTTCGCCCTTGCGCTGCTCACGAGAACCGAGATCTTTATCTCCTATAATTTTATGACTGTTATTATTATTCCTGCGAGTAGTTCTTTTCCTACCATGCGTTACTATATATTTTTCATAGTTCGATGCTATTCCATCGCGAGGACTCGAGAATCTTTGTATTTACCGATCCCTATCCTTTCAGGGACATTCTCATATCGTTTGTATATCTACGAGATCGTAAATCCTCTACCCCCCCCCCCCCACCCCTCCACCGCTCCCGCCGGCTACCGACACCGTCTCTATCGCTCTCAACAACCCCACTCTCACTATTCGTGTCTCCAAACGCGTCTTTTAGCGCAAATAAAAATCAGTTTCTTTGTTGAGGAACAAAGAGTTTTATTCGCCGTGCGAAAATTTTCCATAACCGGAAAAGAAATGTAAACAATGATTTTATCGTACAGATGAAGTTTGAAAATCCATAGCGAGCGAGCGTGTTACTGTTTCTCATGTCGGATGTACTTAAGCACTTGAAGAAATTTAGTCTTCTTCAACGACATTTTATTGCTCAATTTCATGGTAATAAGAAATTTTTACGAAAGCCTATATAAAGAAAATAAAAATGCCATTCTCTGAATTTTATATTCCCGATGAGAATGTATTATAGATATGACATTTGCTAAATGTCAGAGCGATCCGCTAAAGCGTAAGTTAGTCGAGATTTTTCGATATCTTTAGAAATACGTTTGGCGTCGTCGTATTATAGAGAAAATTTATGAAATTTATGAAATCGAATATTAACGTTGAATCGTTGATAATGTGCCTGTTAAAAGGGAATATATTTATGAGGAAATACGACTTATCATAGAAAGTACGTGATAGCGGAGTAAGAGGAGTAGGAGGACTAGGAGGAGTAGGAGAAGTAGGAGAAGTAGGAGAAGTAGGAGTAGGAGTAGAAGGAGTAGAAGGAGTAGAAGGAGTAGGAGGAGTTGGAGGAGTAGGAGGAGTAGGAGGAGTAGGAGGAGGAGAGGGCACGTAAGGGGATAAATTGAAATTGTGGTGTAAAGTTAATAGATCTTAATACCAATGATAAAAGAAGGAAACGTCTCCATTCGAGATAAATCTTGTTCGCGTTCCCGTTTCTCTGTCATTAAACAATGATTAGAGATTAAAAAGAGCGCGAGGAGCTCGAGGATGAGAATGTCCCCGGGAAGGATATAATGGAGCTGAAAAACAAACGGGATCCTTAAACGCGGCTAAACTCCTTAGAAACGGGTCGGGCGGACGTGAAAGGGCGGTGAGGGAGGGAGGGTGGATGGGATGGGGAGGGGGGATGATTACAAGGCTCGCCACTGGCAACCAAGATAAGTGGGAAAATGCGAGCGCGGCATCGGTCGACTACGTGCCCCAGTGAGCGGCCGTTAACCCGGGGACGGCGGGACCGAGGACATCCGAGCCGCCGAGACCCAGCGACTGGACGAATATCCTTGGCGGGTAGGGTCTCCCATCCCGGGAGTCGTCGAAGGTACTAGGTCTACGTCCCCGAGTAGCACTCAACGACGTAGACCTGCGCTTAAACAAGGAAAGTTCAGGTGAAATGGAAAAAACTCTTCTTTCTTTTTTTTTTTTTTTTTTTTTTTTTTTTTTTTTTTTTTTTTTTTTTTTTTTTATATCAATGCTATTGTTGTTCTCATTGCTGCGCTGTTGCGGTCTCCGTTATTTTTGTTATCGTTGTTACGATTGTTATCACGATTACCGGCCCTGATAACTGTGCTCGTTGTATTCGAATACATTTCAAGTTATTTACTTTGTGGAAAGAGGCATTTTCAATTATGACGAGATTGCGCAATAATACCGATACTTATTAGGCTAGATACGTACAAACGCACGCGCACGCGCACACACACGCGCACACACATCATGTATAATAATCATGCACGGAATTTTAAAAATTCTGACGGCATTGTACTGAATTTAATTTATTATCATTGCGAAATGCCAAGATTTTATTACTTTTTAATACAGAAATGAGTATTTGCTAACAAAAGGAAATATAATGTGTATGATATATGATACAAGAGTAAAAGCGAATGCAGTTATTCATGCTACTAAAGCTTTTCGCTCTGTTGATCCGCTGTGAATACACTTTCCTTACATGTCGAGAGAAAGCCTCGCATGACTTTGTTGCAATTCTTACTTTCTTTCGCACTTGTAATTACGGGCGTTGCAAAAAATAATTATCCGACTTGTCTCTTTATACAGTCCGCCACATGTCTCATGCAACTATCTGTCATTAAATAAGGATGGCTAATTTTATTTTAAAATTCTGCATTTTAATTCTTTTACAATATTTCATCATTATTAGCGAATAATCGAGTTTATGTAACAAAATTATGCGATGAAATTCACCAGTCACCTCGAATGCCAAGGAATATCAAGGAAAACATGCGCAATATTTCACAGTATTTTTCAATTGAGCTTTCCATTATTTATAACTACTCTAATTTGCTTCGTATAATCCTAATGATTAATACTGATGACGCGATATGAGGCGAGTAGATAACTGCCTATTAAATGTACTACATGTCACCGATATTAACCATACAAATACGTGATTATCAAGAGCGACAGTGTAATTTAATTATTTCAAATTTATTTATTGTATACATGAGTATTTTGAACGCTGGTCGAGTGTCAATTACCCTCTTTGTATTAAGAACGATTATTTTTATGAAAAACATGAAGGGGGCACGTCGGGTGGTGGAGGGTGAGGGGGGGGGTGATAAAAATACATGTGGCTGGGATAGGAATTGGTGAGTAATCGGTGAGACACGGTATTGATTCTCACCGGGGAGAGGATTATTCGCGATCCGTGACTTCTGACATATGGTTGTGTGTATGGTGAAAAGCCGGTTAGGAAAGGTCCCGGTATCATTGACGCGCGAAAGTCGTAGCGAGGAGAGCGGAAGGGGACGAGTGGGATAGAAAAAAAATTAATAGGGAAAGGGAAAGCACTTGTTTACATAACGGAGGCCCGATAGCCCGGGAGGGGGTAGAGATGCGAGAGAGTACCTGAACGGGATCCAGGGGCGGTGGATTGAGTAGGCGAGTCGTTGTCCGGTCGAGCCGAGCATTGTGCGCGCGCCCGAGTAGAGGGGATGCTCGCGACCTAAAATCAGCTCTAATAGAATTCCGAGGTGACGCGGGCTTCTCCCCCGGGTGGTTGCTCGCCCTCTCCGTCCTTTCCGCCCTTACCGTCCTTCCCGTCCTTCCCGTCCCCTTACCCTCATCGCCACGGGCATTAAGCTCGGCCCTAGATCCGTGAAATTGGAACGGCGCGGCGAGGGAGGAGAGAAGGGCAGTCGAATGGCAGCGCAGTATGCCATTCGTCAAGCGCCGTGGAGCTTTATTCCTATTAAGTATAGATGCTGCGTGAAGGGGGCGCTTATCTGTTCTTTCATAATAGGCAATATCGCCCTTAGAAATATGCTAATGAAACGCCAGAGTTTACAAAACTTATGCAATAGAGCTTTGAAGGAGCGACCGAAGGGAAAAATGACTCTTTTAATTCTGCATAGATCTTGCGAATGAAATTGGGTCTAAGTTTAGCATCGTCGTAGAGTAATCGGAACTCTTCATGGCCAGAGCGTCGCTTATGAATCTCAATGCGATTCTCCTATGTTACTTTGAAATATAGCTTACGAAATGTTAACAAAGCGCTCACCTAAATCTGAATAGCCTTTCATTGAAAAATAAATCAAAGCTATGTAATCGTTTTATTGCGCGCACTTCATATCGAGACTTAGAATTAATGATAAAATACAGGTTGCCGATGAGATGGGGAGGCAGCGATTAGCCTGTTAATGCCAGAGATGCGCGGCTATTTGGCGAAAGTGGCCAGTGTCGTGTGTGTCAACGAAAAAAAAAAAAAAATATATATATATATATATATATAGGGGGAGAGAGGGGAGAGAGAGAGAGAGAGAGAGAGAGAGAGAGAGCGGCGCGTCGTCGAAGGTATCGTCGGGGCGTACCCGAGAGAAGCCCAAGGCCGTAAGCTCGAGCTCAGACTCGCGCCGTCAGCGCCGTTATTTACGCGAGCGAGACGTTCGGCTAATTGAATCGTTAGCGCTAATGAATCGGCCGCCGCCAGCCGATTCGCCGACTCGACTGTTCATCCAAACTCCCTCCGGCCTTAAACGCCGCTTCGATTCCAGCTAACTCTTGCGGATAATAATTGTTTTAATTAGCGTCTCCGAGCTATTTCGATAGCGGGGCTTCCTTCGCTTCGAGCGAGCCACCAATGATAAGGATAGCTCACCGATCATAAATTACTGTTGGAAAATGGAAAATTAGCCCAAGTGGTTGCAGTCGAGAAGTTCCGCGCGGATCGGGAAAAAGAAACATCAATACGAGTCGGGCGCAAGGGTCGGAAGCTGGGTAAATGACAAAGTGATTGGGTGAGCGGGGCGGTGATTGAGGAGGGGGGAGGGGGGGAGTGATTAAGGCCGCAAGAGCCTTGCGGGCGCCGGAGTCATAAATCAGCGGCGAGAGTTTGAAGACGCCGGAGCTAAATCAAATGGGTACGGACATTAAATATCAGAGCGCGTATAAATCCGAGCGGAAGAGACCGTGACGGAAATTGGTGGCTTTTACAGTGGCTGGCGCTGGGTTCCCGTCCCGAAATATTACACCCCCCCCCCATCCCCAATTCTTATTCTACGAATAAAGACTCTAATTGCGGGAAATCGATTCGTTTGCGCAGAGAGGGCACTTTTAATTAAACGCTAGTCGCATATCCGAGAATTAATAACGTTGTAGCGTATACCCTCCCCCTCCCCCCTCCGCTCCGCCAATCCCATCCCCGCCAACGCCCTATTCCCTTCCCCGCTCTACCTTCCTAATCCTACGACCGTAAGCTCGTCTAATTGATTCATAATCCATAATCGATATGCCATAATTTTATTCAAACGTCAATTGTGCAATGCATTCTATGGATAAGGATAAGGTCAGATTCTACCGGCATTATTTCCATCGGTTCTTCAATGCAATTACTTAAGATTAAGAGATAAGCTGCTTAATAAGGCCATTCTTACGCAATGGGCATATCATTCCTTAATTTCTTTTTCACTACATTATTTTTAACGCAGGCATAATAAATATTATAGTGAGCAGCAGCAGCAGCAACAGCAGCAGCAGCAGCTCGATAGCTATCGTTTGCGCTACATAACATATTAGCTATTCACATGCTTATATCTAATCTGTAATATGAAAAGTAAAATTTGAAAAATTGTATACTCGCCGTATTGGTGAAAGTTTGCCTTTAACAACCAGTATGTATAGTTTTTTGCAAAACAAATTTGCATATTTCGCTATTGAAAACGCATGCGTAGCCTAGATGTAACCGACCTTTTTATCTGAAAAATTCCGGTAACGTATAATTATTGTTAAAAAGCAAAATAAAACGTATACTTAAGAGTTGTTATAGATAATTTAGCTTGCTTGAGGGTATAAAATACTCGTGCATGCGTATCTGTAAGGAACAGAGTCGGTAGATTTTGTCACCGAAAACATCAAAGTACAACTTTGAATTATTTACGTCATATTTATGTATTTCATCAGATTATCGTAACCCAGTTTCCTAACTACGCATGAGGCCTGAGACTCTACAAGGAGAGCGCAATCTCTCAGGTCGTTGATCCGTTACATTATTTTATTGTTGCCCGCGCCATTCCGTAGCTTTTTGCGAGGTCGTTTAAAGAAGTCGAATAATCTCCTTACACCTTGCGATCGTGTTATCATTAGCTCCCGAGCCAGCTTCAGTTTTTCCTCGGCGCTGAGCGACTCCTACGACTCGACAATAATAATTGCATAAGTTACAATATCGGGACATAAAAATCGTCTTCTAATGTATTAAGATTAGTCCGTGTCTGTCTCTCTGTCTCCTGTTTTATTATGAGCGAGCTACGGTGGCGAAATATATATATATATATATATATATAAATGCATACGTTTGTACATGTCGAGCTCATTAGGGGCAATGCCGCGAGATTAAATACGATTGGATGCCCGACACTGGAGAAAATATCCGATCGAATGTGAGGAATGGAAATGAAACGTCGACTTGGCGACGTTCGCTCGACGGGAGTGAAAAGACCCGACTCTAATAGGAAAAAACTCGCATCGGGTATGCAAATTTCTTAAAAACTCTCTTATCTTTGATCTAATTTATTAATGGCACGTGTCGGAACAACCTGGCTAAAAAAATATTCATTGGCCGATCAATGCATTGGCTCGTGGCTGGAACAACGCTTGGGACAACGTTCTCCATTATCCAATCGACTCGGCTACATTATGAACTTATTATTCACTGCTGGCAGCCAGCCGATTTATCCCGAGTGGATCTATAAAGACATTTGGAAGCTCCTCGGTGTAGCGTAGAGGATAGCTCGAGCCTCCCAGTAACTTGGGATTAGCTGTTAAACTCATAGGGCAGCGCGTGAGTAACTAGGTCTTGCGACCCTCTTTACGCTTTCCGCGTCTCGGGAAAGTCTTATCGGAGATCCGAGGACTGAGGATTAATCGAGGGACGACTTCCATGGCTGTTGCTCGACGCGGAGCAATCGGATTCGATTATTTAAATCTCCTAAAGAGTTACTCTCTGTCTCTGTCTCTGTCTCTCTCTCTCTCTATCTATCTATCTATCTATCTATCTCTATCTCTATCTCTATCTCTATCTCTATCTCTCTCTCTCTCTCTCTCTCTCTCTCTCTCTCTCTCTCTCTCTCTCGCTTCGGCAGTCAGTTGCCAGACGTCGTGTCCACGTCCCCTACTTACTAATTGAATTTCGAGAAGAAAATTACCCACCGCAATTACCTTGACTAATTCGAATTTCCAGACAATTTATTATATCCGACCGACTTCGTTCTTTAAGTTATCGCAGTATTTTGATCTACTACTCTGCCATTGTCAGTAGTGTATAGGATTGTTAAGTTGTCGGCTTAGCTTAATGATAGCTTTGTGGTAAGGGGCCATAGCCCCGAGTGGACCGGAGCTCAAATCCATGCCCTGACAATGCATGCTAAATAAATCTCGGTGTATTATTTGGGCGCGAGGCGATAACTACCGAGCCGAGTTGAAAATACGTAAGGAGAAGGTGCGAGTTGGGCAGGAAGTGATATTGAAGTCGGGCGCTCCCTCCTCTTCCTTTTATTAGAATACTTCCTACGTCTGCTTAATGCAATTTAGCGGGAGAGTTGTGAAAAGCCGGGAAGGATAAATGGAATGATCGACACCCGGTAATGATATACATTAGAGGACAATCGCGGTATCGGCTGAGCTTCGGGGCATAATGCCTGGCCCTTTCTGCCCCCGCTCAGAGGGTGAAAAATGTCGAGAGGGAAAGCGGTCGCGTGTGGGCCGCCACGGGCTCACGCGCTCAGCTCAGCCAATGTATGACTGCGTGGATGGGTGTGCGCTCCCACCCTAGGGAACTTTCTCTTAATGGGACGCGGATCGGACATTTTTCCAAACGAGCTTGGAAACGCGGCTTTTCCCTCCGCTCGCTTACTCGCGTAATCTGCACAAAGATCCAGTGACATGTACATTCTGGCCAAATACACCTCGATCTTGATACCGTCGCAGCACTTTCCTCTCTATGTTCTTACGTAAATAATGAGCTTGGCTCTGCATCTACTTACTATACAATCTTCCACGTATCTGCGTATGACCGATAATGCTCATATTTCAATTTTATATCGATACTCTTTTAATACCCGATTGCCAGCATTTTATGCTTTACACTTTACCACCACGCGCGCACACCTACATACTTAGAAAGTATATATTTAGTTTAAAACTTTGATATTTATTCGGGGGAGGGGGTAAAAATCTTAGCGAGTATGTAAAGAAAGTTCGTACCCAGAAATGTCTAAGCAACCCGTTGCGTAATTCAAACAAACCATAATCAATATAATTCATACATTAAATAATTTTATTACACATAAATCTGATTTTACGTAATTAGATGTCTAATGTATTTGTTAAGCAGATTTAAATTATACTGTGAGCGGAAAGGAAACTTCCTTCATATATTATAAATTCCGAAAAATTTGTGAAAAACAGTTTTACGAAAATATCATTAAAATGATAATCGTTTTCAGAACGAATTTCTTCTTAAAGAAATGAAATATTCCATTCATCAATTCTCTTCATTTATCAGTTATCTCTAAATTTCAATCTAAAATCAATGTTTCCGGAAATTATTAACGATAAATTAACTCTCCCCTCCCTACCCCTACCCCCGCACCCCACCCTGGGAGATAAATCGAATGCTTTCAGTTATATATTTACATAGAACGAGATTCATTTAATCAGAAGCTAAGGACTAAACAATCACGTTTCTCAATGGATATTTATGAAGTCAATATCAACCGAACCGCCGATGAATCTTTTATCTTATCGTGCTTCGGTCAGTGCGGCGTGCCACCATGAATCTATACGCGGGACCGAAGCTAGTGCATCGGAAAAATAAAAGACGCGCTAAACCGGCGCTGAGGAATGGGCTCATCAATGTAAGCTGAAAACGGCCTTAGTTCCCGGGAATCTCGGGAAAGTTCGCCAAGGCATTAAATAAACGTGGAAAATGAGGCGAATGGAGACACACTTAGGCCGGTGTTCGTGCTTTCGATACGTATTCTTACGTGAGTTGGCGGCGTTAGTGAAATCTAGTACGAGATCGAGAGTGAAGAGACTTTGTTTTGAAATTGCTTGAAATCGAAAACAAGCCCCGTTCTATTTTCCTGGTGGATTTTGCATGGCGATACGGATCGTATAAATACGCATCTAACGCCACCGGATTTGCGTTCGTCTTCGCTTTCTCCCCCCCCCCTCTGACTGACTCGTTTGAAAAAGAAAAAACAAAAAAAAAAAATTAAAATATTCACTCAACGTGTGCTAATAAACGACGTTTTTTTCTGTTACAGGTGAGTGCATTTTCCGAAAGATTCCTTCAGCCCTAAATGTGCCCCAATTTTATCTCGTAATGGCGCTGGGAAGCTGGATGCTGCGCACTAGCTGGACGTTGATCGAAAGGCTGAATGAAAAATCAAAGAGCTAACCGGCCCGGGGCCAAGAGAGGCTCTAGATAAGGTCCAGAGGTAAGTAGCGGAGATGAATCGAGGGAAAGAAAAGCTGGTGTAAGTAGTCTCGAGGGACTTATTGGTCAAAGGGAGTATCGGGAAGGAGTTATTGGAGCAGATTTCTTGGCTCCGACGAATACCAATGAATGGCTTCGGTCATCAAAATTGGCCAACGGATGCCGCTATTGCTTCCTGCCCATTGTTTACTTTCTATTTACTTTATCAAAGGCCTTATTCGATGCTTTCCGATTCAGAGGTTGACGAGCTCAACGCAAATTCCGTGCTAATCTCCATCCGAGTCCCAATGCATTATTTAGCAGCCAACGTGCACCGTAAGGCCGACTTTGTCGAAAGCTCTGATGCAATGGAGTACGGACATATTTCGGTACGGATGTCTCGGCGGGGGTTGCGCGAGCTTTGCAGCTTAACTCTTACAGTGCTACGCTAACTTATCGGGGTAGCCATTCGTCGATAATATCGTCATTAATAATCGTCATTTATACTAACGAGATCCATTGGAGCTCCATCGACTGAGGGAAGGGAGGGGGATTATTGGCGGTGCGTCGCTCTCGAGAAATGGCGGTCCACCGCCACCCACTCCCCAGCCCCCTCCCCCTACCCTCCTAGGCTATGCTCGCTTTCGGTTTCGGCATGTAGTCTCAGACGCTGGGAGCACGACCTGCCAGCTTACTCATGTATTTTCCTATTTCGTATATAGTACGATGCTGCACCTAAGGCCTTTCTCAATATCACCTGTTTACTATCTCCGATCTTGCAAAAGATGCTTTTTCTGCCTTTAAAGACAATGTTTCGGCAGATTTAAAAACAAATGCATTCTTACGCAACCCGTTGCAGGTAGAAAGTTTAGGAGCACTAAATCTGGATATATTTCTTTTATTTTTAAGAGACTTTACCATCAGCATCGATCTAAGAATATTATTTTGCCAAACAGCATTATAAATCTTACATTCGACGTAGGAAAATTTTAATTATTTTCAATTATTTTTAACAGCAATGTAAATAAAAACGGGAAAGAAGATTAAGAAGAAATACAGTATACAAGTACGATGAAAAGGTACTGTATAATCAAATGGATTAAAGTGATTTGTTTTTTTTTTTTTTTTTTTTTTTTTTTTTTTTTTTTATTTTATAAGCTTAATAAGCATTCGACATCCAGGCCAATAGGAATATTGTAATGATCGTTAAATAAAAGTCATTGAGATTTGATTTTACCTAAAAAAATAGACGAAATACATTTAATAGTCTATTTAAAAGTACGACGTAACGTGTAATATAAAATGCTGTTCGAGTGAAATTCTATATATTTCAAAAATTTTATTACTAAATAATCATTACAATTATTAATATATAGAGAATTAATTTTGTGAAAAGAGTACATAACATATTAGATTTATTAATAGCCGATTAAGTACATTTAAAATCGTCAAAAAATCTATGATTTGCCTTTGACACATCCTTATGTAACTACATAACATCCTAATGTTATATATTTTTATAATAATCAGTGGTTATTACGTTACAGTAATAACTTGATTTTATGCGTATTAAGAGATTGAAAATGAAATATCGAATTGTGGGTAATAGATTTTTGTTCAACGAGAGGAAAAAGTGCAAAGTAATATAAAATTTCAGTTTTAGTCGATGCCGAAGCTTTAGCTCGATTGTGGGAGGAATCAAAAGTCAAGCGATAATAGCGTGAGAAACTTGTCTGTCCGTAGGATTAATCAAAAGAAACGAGCTTGATTCCTCGGAGGGAGCTGGTAGGGTATTCCAAGCGCAAAATGGGACACAAAGACTATTATCCAGTTAGAGAGCGCCTCTCATGTAGGTCGAAAGCTCGCTATCTAGAACAGAGAGAGAGAGAGAGAGAGAGAGAATAAAAAGAAAGAAAAATTTTACAAACATCGCCCGGCAGCACGAAAATCGCCCAAGGCCCAGAAGTGATTCGTGACGGTATAGGTGACGGTGGTGGCGTTGGCGGTGACGGTGGCGGCGACGGCGACGGCGACGGCGAGTTATCCCGGCCTTTTTTACCTTCACCTCCCCGCTCGCGCGGCAGGCTCGTCGCTCGCTCGATTTCAACAATCGCTCCGTAGTCCGGGGCTCGCCTAGGACACAGGGAGTCATGCGCCCGGAAAGATACAGCCGTCGTCAAGTCACGACACGAGCCAAGTTTAATACGCACGAGGTGGTAAGCCGATCCCGAAACAAATTTTATGACTTTGTAATATACAATACATTTACAGTCTGACGTCGGGCGCCCCCGCGATTCTTCCTTAATTCTTTCGAAATTTATAAGCTTGGCATTAAGAGACGCCAGCTTCTTCATTTCTTCATTTGTCACTCGTAACTATATTAGCCACTGTATTACTCGTAGCAGACTCTTCTATGTCTTAACGCAGTTTCCGAGCTCCGAGCGAGCTTTTCAATCCACAAGTCCCCGAACTCGAAAAAATATAACAGTAGATGGGTCCACGGGCCTTTTCTTGTTTCTCCTCAGCTGGAAATAAAAATAACAATTAGCGCTCTCTCGATGCGGAGAGGAAGATCTAATCGCTAAAACCCCATGGCACGTGTCTCCCTTTAATTACAACTGATCGCATTTACTTTGTCGAGGCTAACAAGCCGCGATTAAATTAATTATTTTATTAAAATATACTGTGGGCATTGCGGTTTTCATACTCCAGCGGATTCCGATAATGCAAAATTAAATTACGATAATCACTTAACAATCTTTTTAAAGTGAAACTTAGGAGGCAAAAAAATCATAACAACGCGTCAGCCGTTTTGCGAGTATCCGCGAGTATTCGTGAGACAACGCGCGGGGAGAAGGACTATCTCTCTCTCTCTCTCTCTCTCTCTCTCTCTCTCTCTCGCGTGCGTGCGTGCGCGCGCGCGCGTTTTACGATGCTTTAACTCGCGGGCTCGTCCTTCATTTCCCACGTGCAGGCTTGCGTCACGTGGTACCGGCTACTCATGGCCTTTATCGATATCCGGAACTGACTGAATCGAAAATACGACCGCGCTCCTTAAGGATTTCCAAGTAAAAGGCTCAGCTTTGAATTTATGATGAAATGAAATTCATCCCGGACGTCACCAAGCTCTCGGCACCGTCTTCTCAGACCCATCGATCAAAGTATTTGTAAGAAAAATTATTCATTCCGGTCTCCGGTTCTCTTCTTCTTCTTACTTACTAACCTTACCACTACGATTTACTAGAGCTGTAAAATGTTATATTCCCCTTGCCGCCGCCCCCCACCAACCCCTACAAGTAAGCTCTGCTCCCGGTTATGTGCGCGGTATCCTTAGCAAGTCAAGTACGGCCGTTTATTATATAAGTACTGTATACACAAAAGAATGAAGAAAAAAAACTGTATATTTATTCTGTATTCTTGTTCTGCTTCTCTGAGCTTTATTTTTCTAATTATATCTGCGGGACAATTTCATAATATTTATTCTGAAGAATATGGGCTCATTTAAAAAGTATTTAGAAATAATGTCCGCAACTGAAACGTGGAGTATTTCTCTTGAGGAATATTAATATCGAGACGGGCCATAAATAAAGCAAGTGTGTAGGTAAAAAAGGGAGAAAACCGTAAGCTGTAAATATTTTGTTGTGGCCTTTACTGCAGTTGCTGAAAAAAATGTAAAATGTCAAAGAAAAATTGACAGGCCAGATGAAACTTTGCATAAAATTTATGAGTTGTAATAGTTATTTGAATCACTTAAGTCGCAAAAAATGCCATAAATGTCGAAGACTCGTTGTTATATATAATACAATACATAATGCGAATATACATGTTGTAATGGAATGCGTGCGTTGGGCCGAGTTATAAGCTTCCAGGCTCCGTACTGGCATCTATTTACATAGGCGTAAGCGCACGCTCAATGAGATAGAGATCGAATGGAGCTTCCGTTAAAAGTCCACGCCGTTTTTTATCCACTGATTCGATAGCTCAATCGTTCGACCGAAAGCAACAGCTCTTTCCTCTTAGACCGTAGGCCGGCTTCTTAAATAAATGATTTTCAAATTACAGAGTGAATTTCTTGCCAAGAGAGTAGTGGTGCGGCAGAGGGGATGGGGTAGGATTTCACAAACGTTCACAGTGTACGATACGTTAGTTAGGCCTGCAGCCGCGCCGGAATTTAATTAAGTGAGGCGGATAAAATGACAGTTATTTTAATTATAAAAAGTGGAATAATTGCACGAGTGTCAGTCGGAAAAGACACGATAGATTTTGGAGTTGGGGCGTGGGTGTGTGGGGGAGGGGGACTTACAGGCGCGCCATGAACCGTTCCTTCGTCATAATTCGAGACACGAGACACGTGCCCTAACGAATCTAATCTAATGATCTCTAAATGTCGAATAATTATCCTTTAAGAGCGGAGGCGGCCTTTGAAGGACCTCGGGCCCACTCGGCCCGAAAATCTCCGACCACGCGCATCGGCAAAAATGCGGCAGCTTATCGCTCCGAGTTTTCCGCGTCTCTGCTCCGGTAGAGCCGGAGGCGGTACCGCTTACGTACTATGAATAATACTCGACTACTCGGGCCCGGTACCTAGACTCCCGACTGGCACCTCAGCCTTCCTATTAATCTGCTCTCTTCTGTCCCTCTCGATGGCCCGCCGAGTATTCACAAGACATCGGGGGTAATTAAGGTTTTGGAATTCGTGATGACCAAGGCTGTCCCATGGTTGTCCAAGGAAGGCCAATAGGACGGTTAAGGGTAAGTAGGAGGTAAAAAAATGGAGGGCGCGGGCCGCCTTTCCAGACACAATAACGTTGGCTCGACGGAGGCGATTCCGGTTTTAGAAGGAGTATCTAGGCCGCCAGTCTGGTGCGAGAAAGTGCACTCGTGGGACGTAATGAGTTTGCGATATGGCGAGGGGCTCGACGCGGGTACGTCGCGCGTTACAATATTGCCAGCGGGTGTACGAGAGAGAGAGAGAGAGAGAGAGAGAGAGAGAGAGAGAGAGAGAGAGAGAGAGAGAGAGAGAGAGAAAGAGAGATAGTGTGACGGATGGGGCGGGGGAGGGGGAGACTTTTCGAGAGGCGCCGCGCACTTTCACCGCCTCCGTGACTCCCGCGCAACCCGTAATCGCGTTCTCTGCATAGACGCGAGGAGATGCTGTAATTGAGCTGCTTTCCCGAGCGAAAGTGATAGCGCCGACAAGCTTCTAGACTCTTTCGTCGGCGTCGAATCCAAATTCCTTTAGCTTCCCAGCTCCCTCTCCCCCCTTTCTCTATACATCTCTCTCTCTCCCTCCCCCTCTCTCTATACATATCTCTCTCTTTCTCTCTCTCTCTCTCTCTCTCTCTGTCTCTCTCTCTCTCTTTCTGACTTACCTTTCTAAACGACATCATTGTCGCAATGCCGATAAAACACGTTTCAAGGGACATATTCTATTCTCGGCTACGTTATTAAAAAAGTAAGGACATACATTTACCTGTGCTATGCTCTCTAAAATCGTTATGACCTTATATGTCTGCTATTTTATTTTATAATTATTAGGTTATTGGCGGATAAATGTCTTATTAACGTCCCTACCAGTACCATTATGCTATTTAATAAACGGCACTGCGCTACTGTAAGGCGCATATAAATAACGAGCTCGTGTAATTACATTATTTACGCATAAGCGGTAAATATTTCATACGAGCACATTTACTTTGTCGTTCAAAGAAATTTATTCAGTAAGCCGGCACAACTTGGAAGCCAAACGCTAAATTAATTCCGAATAGAGTGCCTTACACGTTGAAGTCGATCGAGAATAAGATTTCATCATGAAAAAGTTAAAAGGACTTAACCAAGAGGGATCGTTATTTTTTTAATACAGTAAAACAATCCCGTAATGGGATGGGTGAAGTGGTCTTTTATATTTACTCAGTACAAGCTAACGATACGCTTAAACGTTTTATAAGCATTTAGTCGTAACGACTTTCTTTAATCAATCCTTGGAGGCATGGATTAGGTTAGCATTTCGGCAGAGTGAAATATAAAGAGAAGGAAAAGCGGACTTTCCAGATAGCCGGGGTTGAAAAATCTGAAATAAATTAAGCCAAGACTCGAGAGCGATCGATCAGATATGGAAACAATTACCGAGATTGAGAGATACGAGATCGGAGAATAATTAAATGGATATGAATTTGCTTAATAATATCCTCGGGTCGATTCGTGTGCGAAATCAGGCGATCGTTTATTAACGCTAACTAATGTCGAGCCGTAAGAGCGGACTTGTAATAACGGATAGAGTAATAAGCCTCTCGGCACCAGAACAACTTCTTCAATACAAAGTCCATTATTGCGAATATTTATTAAGTTGGCGCTCAAAAAATAAATCATTTTAACGGCTCAACTAGTGCACGTGGCGCGCACGCGGCCCCTATCGAGATATAAGGGGATAACGGCTGACGAGCTTGGGCTCCGTTCGATAAGTTTCGGCCCTTTCCTGCAACGCAGTAATGGGGTTACGCAAGCGAGGGACAGGTCGAGAGAGGATCGGGCCCCGAGGCGCCCGGACTCGGTAGCTTTCGGAAAGCAATTTGCGTCCGCGTGTGCCGCCTTCCCGGCAAACTGTTAATTTACGAATTATCAACGCCAGGGTCATTTACCTTGATTTACCAGCTTTTTAACACTTGCTGATACAGCTTCGCGGTCTCGTTGGAGCCGTTGCGGGGGGAGGGCCGGAGCCGGGGCCCGCTATTCGATACGTAGCCAAGCCGACTTTACCAGAGACATTCGCCATTTTAATGTGACCGAGAGACGGCGAAGCACACATCGACAACTTGCCGACATTGCTATTAGCTCGTTATAACAACAACGACAACAACTACAATAACGATAACGACGACAACAACAACAACTACTACTACCACTACTACCACTACTACCACTACTACCACTACTACCACTACTACCGCTACTACCACTACTACTACTACTACTACTACTACTACTACTACTACTACTACTACAATAATAATAATATTAGTGACGTAGGGAGGCGGGGGTGGAGGAGGGCGAGAGAGGAAATCGAAGGAAAATAAAATTACAATCCAAAAAGGAAAAAGTCCGGTTTAACGACAGACAAGGGTATTTAAAAGCAGCGTATATAGCGCAGAGCGATTTTATAGCCCGAGTGCAATTTACGGGAAGTATAAGTATTCGATAACTACTGTTGTTTATTCAATTATTTAGCCACCGCGCATTGTATGATTGTATAATTGCATAATTGAGCGAGTGGATTGAAAGGGGGCGTGCATGTATGCGGATAGTAAGGATTCCAGCTCCTTCCAACGAAGGGACAAAATATGAGAAGGAAAGTAAGTGTCGATCGGTCGATGAGCTGGGGGGTGGGGATGGGGGTTGGGAATAAGGGGGGTATGAGGAGGTACGCGGAAACGCATTATCGATAGAGAGTCGCGGAGTTTGTCGAACCTCGCGGGGAAAGCTGTTGGCCGGAAAAATAATCGGCTCGGGACTGCCGGCCGTCGTCATGTATTTTTTCACACTGCCACGAGCGAGGCGCGTTCTCCGGAATGGTTTATGTAAAGGGCCGCTACTTCACGATGTGATATAACGTTTGTTTACGGCTCGTGCGAGCCGCGGCCGGGGGATAGGGGGGAAGGGGGAGGACTGTATTATTCAATACTTGATTTCACTATTACGGGCGACTTTGGCTAAGAGGGCTCGTTATTGTAGGAAGCGGGGGCGGCCCCGGGGGTCGCGTGGCGAAGAGGTAGCGGTTCAGGAGGAGGAGGAGGGGGAGGAATTTTTATTGCGGAATCCCGAGACTGGCGAGAGGGCCGACCCCCAGACGAATGGTAATTAAGAGGGAGGCGGGCCGATGATTGTTGCGCTCGAAAAGTTGACGTTACAGGCGGTCCGGTCATTTCCTGGATAATAAATACGTAACCCTGAGCGCCGATTGCCAGCTGCAATTTCGGCTTCGGCCCGATCGCTTAGGATCTTGGATCCTGGTCTCGCAGCGCACTCTCTCGCAGCGCACGCTCTCTCACTTTAATCATTTGGCTTCGTAACGGATTGGGACTTTTGCCTGACCTTTTCCGGCTTACCAATACCAAGCTGCATTTCGATTTTTAAGCCGCCGGCTAAGTTGACATGCCGCCCGGCTTATTAATAAATTATTGGCGCTAAAGCCCTTGGCCAGAAACTGGCTGTGTATTGCGAGCTATGCGAGAGTCGAGAAGGATATATAATTGTCATCGATCGATCTGACTCGGTAGATCGAATACAATATTAGGCAATAATTTCATCCTGTCGTGAAAGGCATAGTAGGCGCGGTTCCGATAATCGCTCGCTCCCGCCCAATGAGTATATAAACAACGAAGACGGCGACGACGACGACGACGACAACAACAGCAACAGCAACAACAACAGCAACAACATTATCTAATCCAATGAAGCCGAAAGTATTTGGCGAGGCCCGCTATCGATCGGGGTGGCCCGAGGGGTTATTGGGGAGTTGGGCTACAAAATTCCGGAGCCCAATAACCCTTTCGGCAATTAGCCGGCATTTGCAAGCCGATGTCCGCAACAAAAATCCAAATTCCTATTGAGCCCGTTCGATAAATCACCGCCAATTACGTTATCGCGGACGAAATCGGGCCCGTGATCCTAACCGCATGGACGTCAAATTAAAAATTGCCCGCGCGAAAATCGTCCAGACAATGACGTCGTGGCCGCGGCTCCAGAACGCATGACCCGCTGGGGATTTTTCCCGACGGTATTTTTCAAGGACCCCGGTAGTGTTATGCAACTTTCTGGAATTCCCTTTGTACGGGACCGGGAGACGTGTTCCCGCTCGGTCAGAGGAATCGCTTCGACTTCCCTATCTCCCCCCGCTCCCGCCCCCGCCCCCGCCCTCTCCCACGCCTCCACCCTTTCCGCCGTCGTCGCCCGCCGAATCATCCGATTAAAGACTGTATTCGGAGGGGTGAGGCTAGAGGAGGCACTTTTGTTAGTCTATTATCGCAAGTCACAGACATTTGATGCTCTATTTTGTATTTTAGGAGACGAGAGGACAGAAATAGTATTGAACATATGTAACCACCGAGATGAGAAATTTCTGCATTACTGTGCGAAAATTATGAAATATGTAGTATTTCGAATGTTTGTTTGACTTTGTCTAATGATTTCTAAAATAAGACTTTAATGGATTAATTATGTAAATCACCCGAAGGGAATATTAAACATCTCTACTGGACTGAGTTTAATCGTTAGTTGAATAATTACACGCGTGTACTTATTTGTCCAGGAATTAGTTTCTCCTAGCCGCTTATACGACAAAACGTCCTACTGCCATTTATACGGGACATTAATTTACAAGGCTCGATTAATTAGAATTTTAACTGCTGTTCGAAAAGCCAAAATAACTCATTATACATCTGAGAATGCATTATTAAATAGATGCGAAAACGACTTTGGTATTAAATTATACAATATGTACATTATTTTGAATATCAATGTGTCCCTCCACTCGCACCCCATAAGCTTCAATAGATTTATGTGATAAGTCAAAAGACTCTTTGTTGTTTTTACTATTGGAAAATGTAAATTCTCCGGCAATAAATCAATTGAAAATTGATGGAGCAATACATCAAGCAAGGTATTGAGTATTAACGGCTTTTATTTTCTCATCGGCTATATTATCATCGATTCGCGTACATGCTGATTAATAAGTAACGAAAAAAATTTTTAACAGCCATAATTAACAACGATTGGGACTAATGAATATTTTTCGCAGAGACTCGCTTATCGATCTTCTCTTTCAACCTTTCGAAACGAAGAGAGAGAGAGAGAGAGAGAGAGAGCTCTCGGCTCTACGCGGATTTCCTTCTCAAGATCGTGGCAATTTTTTCATCCAACTGAAGCTCGAGTTGTATTTGGAATGTCTACAAAAAATCAGGAACTAATAGACGGAATATTAATTCGAGGATCCAAATTAATAACCTCCGCCACCTTTGTCGATTCTAGAATGTGTTTTCATACGTGTGCCCGCGACGTCAAGTCCACGGAACGAACCGTTTCGACATAAAGTTCCATAAAGTTCAGATTCCTTAAATGAAACTATGTTGTAGGTGCGCAAAGTTTTCGAATACAAATCAATAAGGGTATGCGTTACCGGGTACGATATCAACGGCTGACCTCGCTTATACTGTTTATAAATAAACTTTTATTATCCTAGAGTAATGATTAGGGGCGCCGATAAGACGGTAGGGGTACGAGATTGTTGAGCCAATACCGGCTTTACCGATCGTAAGCGGAGGAAAGACGTTGCCTTCCATCGAAAGTAACGTAAGAAGAAGCCTTCGGAGTGCAAAAACTACCCAAGATAGAATAAGAAACATTGCAGGCCTACAGCACCGAGCGAGACATTTTATTGATATTTTATTACATAAATGTATATTTATCGGTGAAATGATCGAATGA
This sequence comes from Ceratosolen fusciceps, assembly GCA_018883505.1. Classification (NCBI taxonomy): domain Eukaryota; kingdom Metazoa; phylum Arthropoda; class Insecta; order Hymenoptera; family Agaonidae; genus Ceratosolen; species Ceratosolen fusciceps. The sequence goes on along the minus strand of RCIC01000023.1, from coordinate 1,937,962 downwards.
ACAATCCTGGTGGAAATATTGGCAGACGATGTGCCCCGCATGTGTCACACACTGTATATTGTACAACGAACCCAGTGAAAGAAGTGCGAAGGTGTGCGAAGGTGCGCGAAGGTGTGAGTAATGGTCGCCGGAGTCGTCCGAGACGAGGAAGAAGCTCGCCTCCCACCCTGTCACGGGGTAGGTTTCCCGAGTGAGAAGGGTCGTTTTAAGAATAGTCCCCTTAAGGGGAGGGCCTCTTGCGCCTTCGTGTCTCCTCCTCCTCCTCCTCCTCCTCCTCCTCCTCCTCCTCCTTCTCCTCCTTTTCCTCCCCCCGTCCCCACACGACATCTTCCTTGCTTCATTGGGAGCGCGCGGTCGATGCGCTCAGTACGTCGAGGACTTTGATTTACAATCGAGCCTCAAGAAGATGCGCACCGTGGATTTATGGCCCGGAGTGGGGGCATAGTGGGCCTCGAAACCGCAGTCGTAAAATTTGCCCGCAAACCCGTAACTATCTTTATGCCGAGCGTATTCTCGGCGTTCATACCTGTCGCGGCTCGAGGGCCAATTTCCGTGAATCGCGTGCACCGAGAAAGTCCTCACTTTCTGGGGAAGTTGGCTCACGGGAATTCTGGGACAATATATTTATTAATATTCATTATTGCAAGTAATGATCAGCTTGTAAATTATCCTACATGTGGCTCCTTAAGTGCGATTTATTTATTATTGTTATATGGCTGGAGATCATTATGCAGTTCGGGAAAATAGCGGCTCTCTCTCTCTCTCTCTCTCTCTCACTCACTCACTCACTCACTCACTCACTCGCTCGCTCGCTCGCTCACTCTATGCCTAAGACGTATCTACATTACTTATTCCCTCGCACACCCTACCGGTTTTTCCCAGGCTATCGACATACTCACTTTAATATCTCCTACTTTACAACTCTTCTGCAATCGTGGACTTTTTTCAATAATGACTTTGGACCAGTCGCAGCTTTCCATTAATCTCCGGCTATAATAGTGCAATAACCACTCGCTTAATATACTATATTGAAAGAGATTTACGTTAGGGAATCTCTCCACCTTCGTGTATTTATTATAATCTCATTCTACTTTATTGCTTACTTAATTACGGTGCGCTTAAAATATTTTTCTTTGCCTCCTAAAGGAAAGCAGCGTGTAGATGAGAACTCTGGACTTTTTGTTCTTTCGACAATCACTTTTTAAATTAAACAAAGTAATTAAGTTGCGAATAAATGGAAGGGGTACAAAATAGAGAGAGGGAGAGAGAGAGAGAAACTAAAAGCATGGCGTATAAAAAAAGAAGTTTGTGGGGAAGCTTTAAAAAAGAAAAATTGCTGTCGAGCTGTTAATCATAGTCTAGTGGCCTAAAAGTAACCTGCGCTACCTTACGATGCATTAGTAAAGTTTAGATAAAAACGATAGTCGCGTAAGAGATATAGTCTTGTCACATCCTTATTATCCTTGATCAGTACTTACAAAAAGCCGAGTTGGATTTAATACATAAAACGAGCTTGATTTATGCTATTTATCGATGGATGATTAACGTTAATCTCTGGATTAGATCATTTTTACATGGATGAATTTATTAAATTAGACGGTAAACCGTCATTTTACGTAGATGCATGTACTCGTCAAGCTTATCTCTTCCTGATCCTTATTTAATAAGATCATTGAATTAAGTTTGGAACTCTGATTTTATATCTCTTTTTGGCAAATAAATCTCGTCTTTACGTGTATAAATATCAGCAGAGACTGAAAGGACAAATACAGTTAAAGTATTAACAGCACGCGGCCGTCAAACGCGACTCTTGGTATTAACAAGCTAGATTTATTGATATTCCACATGTGATTGATACGGCCCCAACAACATAAGATAAAATATTCGTTGAAAACAAAACAAAAAAAAAAAAAAAAATATTAATGTAAAAGCGAGGAAGGAGGAAAGGGCAAATGAAAGATGGAGCGGGTCATGAGAATCGTCGATGATCTATTCCATTGGAATTTAACGAGCTCGAGCGACGTCATAATGCCATCGTCGTTACGCGGTCATAAAATACCGTGCAAAAGACATTTTATTTGTTTAGACGAAAGGAAAATCCGGTGGCAATCGTCGATAATCGAGGGATAGAATCGCCCTCGTGCCATATACGTCAGCAATGGTTCGTCGACTCGGAATCACATGCGCCAGTGTCGTAGACTCGTCCAAGTCACCCGTCCTTTATTTATACAGCATACGCCAATTCAGCTTTAAAGTTCAACTTGCAGGCAAATATTTCTCTTACTCAATTATCCCTGGATCTCGCGTTCAGATATCATAGCTCATACAACCAATTGGTTTTACGCGCCCTTCTTTCTAATACAATCTTGCAACACCGGCAATAAAAATATTTTATTATATTTAGTAGATTAAACTCAACTGTACACGTTCTGTATTGCAGTTTTTCACTTATTTCGGATAGAGAAAATGAAATGTTAGATTTCATTTGCTGCGCCTCTTTTCTCGATTAGAAAATGTTTGCTTTCCTCTGCTGAATAATATCGCTACAGTTCGGCTGCTCATTGCCGCGATCGAATAAAAGTAGCTTCGGTCCTATACCAGTCCATTGTATCATAAGCATATTAGACCTTAAAATATATTTACGTAAAAAGCAGGATCAATGAAAAGAGATTTTATTTTATCCTGATGAGAATGAATTGACCCGTTTAAAGGTCAGTTCGCGAATAAGGGGAAAATGTAAAAGCTTGGGACTATCCGGCGATCGAAAAGCTCCGTGGACCAAGTTAATGGTCGTGGAGGAAATGGGCGGCCCGGGGCTCGAATCTGTATGTATCGACGTATCGTATCGCGGATGACCGAGCGCTACGGCATAATAGATCGCGGTGCTTTCCCGCTGACCCGTGTCCGTCAGACATTAAATTTAACTCTTGGTCTAGTAGCCGCCCACCTCGTTTTCTCCGCTCTGGATTTCGAGACTACCTCGCGGCGGCGCCCGTCGCATTCTTGCCAATCTGCGCCGAGTTTCGCGAATTGGCGGTGGCGGGCCGGCCTGGGGAATGAGCTGGTGCTCGTGCCGAGGTAGGAGGGGAAAAAGATGACGGGAGCGTCGCTCCGAGAAAGTCCTTGATCCTAATGATGGGTCAACAGCTTGTGCCAATTGGCCGGACGGGAGGAAAGGATGCGCCGAGAGTAAATCTAAATTACATTCGCTTCGAATATGTTAAACGTTAAACGAGACTACTTTACTTAACGGCTCGGTCATTATTATTTTATTATTGCCGCCTTTTACTTTTATTAGGTAATAATTTAAACCTTACTTTTTCCAGCGGATTTACTTCTATTTTTTTAATATCACAAATTATTTATTTATAGGCTTATATCATGATATACATATCATTAGCCGTTATTTTTGTTTTGTTTTGTTTTTTTTTTCTTCTCTTAAACTTTTATTCGATTAAAACAATAATTATCAAAACAAGGATGGTTGATAAATTAATTGATGAGAGATTAATATTCAATAAATTAAATAATTAATGAATAGATTAATAGATGTTTTCGCTTTATGCGACTTTGAGATTTCCTCGCATGCTAAGCCGAAAAATTTCCGTAGCGTCTAATAAGAAGTGGAATTGCAGAATATAAAATAAATAAAATATAGCTATTTGTACAGTATTGGTGATATTGTGGAAGCGTATGAGCGAATTAGAGGGAGATGGATTTATTGATTGATATTAGTTTACATGTAGCGGAGATTCAAATGAATGCAATTAAAAGCACGTGTAAGTACTTTTCGAAAGTAAAAAGTGCATTGAATGCAAGTGCCGCAAGAATTTTCGAGTATTAGGAGAGGTCTGCAATAGCTGAGAATGATTAGGCAATGGATGTCGCTGGACAGAGGGGTGAATCCAGGATGTGAAGCTAATTGAAACAGGGGATCCTGAGGTGTCCTTCTCGGTCTGCTGGCATCGTCGTCGTTGTTTTTCGAGGCTGGCCTTTACGAAAGGGTGGGTGGCCGGTGTCGGTGGCTGGTGTCGGTGGCTGGTGTCGGTGGCTGGTGTCGGTGGCGGTGGCGGTGGCGGTGGTGTCCGCGGCGACGTCGGCGGTGGCGGGAGAAGAATCGCGTAGCGGCGGGTCCACGTATCTCGCGGCGCATTCGGCGGCTCTCCGTCCCTGTCCCTCGCTCTCGGCTCGCGCTTGCGCGCGCGAACTCGCGATACGGCGCTTCGGCGGCAAAGTCACTCGCGCAGCGCACCGCACGCCATCAACACAACCACCAACACGACGCTCTCGCCATCTTCGTCAGCCCCTGGCCACGCGCTTACACGCCGCCGCTGACGCCGCCGCCAAACCACGCTCGAGCCGGGGGCACCGTCCGCGAGTGTTGTTGGCCGCCTTGCGTAGGGTACCTTCCGGGCACCTGGGGCCTCTCAGGGGTTCGATCGACCGACCGGGGCGACGGTCGCGAACCCATACGATCTCCGGCAAGAGGGGGCAGCAGTATCATTGGCTCTGGGGCAAAATAGAAAACGTTTCGGCTCGACGAGAGGGTGCGCGTGGACGGGGATCGTCCTACCTAGTGGGACCGGTGCGGTAACGGGGTGGAGGGCATGAGAGGGACGCCGCACGCGAAGTGCCGTTAACGCCGGTGACGAGGCCTTCGTCGACAAGGCGATGACCGTCCAGGAGTATAAGCCGAGGGGCGGCGCCGAGAAACCCCAGCCCGGGGGTCGTTGCCATCAGGACCTACTCGAAGTGTCCGAAGTCGCGGAGAATTCCAAAGAGCAGCACGAACTTCGTAGCCATCACAGCCACCAGCACCAGCAGCAGCAGCAGCAACAGCAACACCACCACCACCACCATCATCATCATCATCATCAACAACAGCACCAACAACAAATGCAGCTGCAGCTTCAGCTAAAGCAGCAACATCAACAGCAGCAGCAGCAGCAGCAGGACAGCGAGAACCTACTGGGGCGCGTATTGGCCGGTAAGTCAGCGATCCCCCGTCATAAGGGATGATTCGAACCCGCTCCTCTGTATAGAGCTTTACTGAACATTGAGGGGGAAGGGGTGGAGGGGTAGCAGGTGTCAGGCGTTTGGAAAACGAAAGTCGAGGGGGAGCCATAAGTTGGGAAAGTAGGAAAGCGGAAAAAGTTAAAATGATGCAAATCCTTATCTCACCGGCTCCCGCGAGAGCTGGCACGCACGCACGTAGACGCGCACGCACACACTCGCGCACGCACGTATGAACCGAAACACGCCAAGCCAAACAAACGAGGACCTGCGCAAAAGCGTAGATGCATGACCGTACGCGCGCTTACGCATACACGCACACTCATAGGCAAGTCATGCGTGCGTGTGCTGTGCGTGTGCTGTGCGTGTGCGTAAAAGAGTGAGAAAGGTTTGGGAGTGCGTGGTGAGGAGGGGCCAGAGGGTGTGCGTCGCACGGCCGAGTGCATGAAGTTGTGTATGGCGGAGGCGGCAGTTTCACTTTCCAGCGGTGGAATGTAGGTCGCGACGGTTGGGTAGGAGATAAGTTCGATGCCCTCTGCGGACGGCCTTCCACTCGCTCGCCTAGCGATTGTTCTCCCACTAGATCTCCTTGTTCTATACGCCGTCACCCTACCGCACGCCACATAGAGTCGTGGCTCCTGCCCACGCCGGTACATGCATGCATGTAACGTCGATGTACTCCTCACCCCGCCACCTCGCCCATCAACACAACCCTTCGCACACATACACACACTCTCTCTCACCGCGCTCTCTCTCTCTCTCTCTCTCTCTCTCTCTCTGTCCCGCGGCATATCAAGACGCTGGAGGAAAATCGACGAAAAGCACTCTTACTTGCATTGTTTTTACTTTTACACCGATTTTAACATTCTATGCTTTATATATATATATATATATATATATATATATGGATATAGATAGCTATATATTCTTACGTTTTTCGGTAGATTTTTTAATGAGATGTTTACGAAGAATGGGTACGCCTTTATGAGTTCATTTTAAGAGCTAGAACTGCTCTCGATTTCGTTGGCTACATTATTTTTTTTTCCTCTCTTCACCTTATGATGGAGGATGCTCGGCTTTTAAAGTAGATCTCTGGACCTTAATGAGGGTCTTTTTTTTTTTTTTGGATGCCATAACCCAATAGACCGAAAAGGGCCTCTCGTAGAAAACGAAAGTTATTGGGGTTTCTATTCTTATATCTCCTTACAAGCGGAATCCGAGTATCGAGTATCGCTTCGAAACTTTCTTAATTAGACGTTACTCTGTATACGAAGGTGTAAAAGTAATTTGCTTTTGTCTTATTGTAAACCGAATAAAACAAAGAATACAAATTAATTAGAGAGGCAAATGAACGGTATAGAATATACAGATTATGAATAGCTGTACTTTAGCAATGAAAGAGAGAAGAAGTGAGAGAGAGAGAGAGAGAGAGAGAGACGGGAAGCCTTATCAGGTACGGGTTAGGGATTGTTATCAATGCGACCCCTCCCGCGCATCTTCCTTCAACGACAATCCATTGCTCCCTTCTACTGCTACTCTCTCACACGTATGCATATACTGGTAGATGTTCTCTCCCTCCCTCTCTATGGCCGTCTATCTCGCTCAGCCGCTCCAAGGCAGAGGCAAAAGCAGGAAAGTGGGTCGCGGGGGCCTTGGCGCGAGGCTAGTTCGTTCACCCTACGGCACTAAGCCCGTAACTGGGGCAAGATGAAATTAACCGAGCGAACGCGCATCCCCACCCTTTCTCCTTCTCGGCTCCCCCTACCTCGATAAGTGCGCACGCACACAGACGCGAGCAGCTGAGGCTGTGCTATGAACTCGCGTGTACGACGGCCAATCGCCGACAGCACAGCGGTTCAACGAACTCCAACTAGGTCTACTTCTATCTGTCCTTTCTCTACCCCCTCTACCCCCCCCTCACACCGCCCTTCGCGCGTGCTCTCTCTCTCTCTCTCTCTCTCTCTCTCTCTCTCTCTATCTCATTCTTCCTCTGACTCTTGAGAACTCTCGGCTTTTCACCCTCGCCTTGCCAACCCTCCCGAGCCGCCCCGTTTATCTTTATACCCCGGCACGCGAATTGACTTGGCCGCGCTCCACCGCTTTCTCCCTTATTTAAACTCTCGCGACGACTAAGTCAGCGGTACAACAGGCGTCGATAATCCCCACTCTGTGTTTGTGAGCGGCGGAAGGTCATCGCCGCTACTCGCACGTAGCGAAGGAATTATACTGGCGAGCTGAAACGTACCTGCCGAATGTACCTGTTTTTATAGCGCCTATCAGTTCGTGATTTATTGCTCATAACTAAGCCTCGCCTCGTCGCTCCCTTGGCTACCTTACCCCTCGAATATCCCACTCCTCGTCCTTATTCCGAATTAACAATCCCTTCGATCGTATTCCTTCGGTGCATAACCTCTTCTCGCTTTACTGCTTTCAACATTGACGTAATGAAGCAACTTCGTTAAGATGACGATTAATATTCCTTATTGGCTTTATTAGTTCATTGTAACATTAAGTGCCCAACTTAAATAAAAATTATATAATTTTATTGTAAATAACGTAAGCTAAGTGCTGATAAGGGAAAGACCTTTATCTATACAAATAATGAAATCATAGTGGAGAGAATGAAAAAATCACTATTATTATTCGCTTTTTTATTCAATAGCCCTCTCATTGCATAAAGAGTTTAAACTTCATTAATGAGATTAACCGATGCATTCATTAATGAAGCAAACCACTGATAATAAATTGATTAATATGCAACGAGCTCATGCGGAACATTGTTTACCGCTTGATCGCATGTAAACGAACACTTGTCACAATTTTGTCGTGCCCGTTTAGAAAATTTACGCTATTTTAAGACGAATTTAAAAAACAAATTTAAAAAGTATGATGATTGGGCGGAGGGGCGAAGGGAACGAGTAAAATAAGAGCGAGAATAGAGCTTGAGTAAATTATATAGACGAGTAGGATCGTGGTGCCCGTGTCTTAATAGATCAAAAGTAGCTCAACGACGCAACTTGGCCAGCTCATGTCGAGCGAGAAAAAGCGCCGAAATCCATATAATTCGCTATTTAATAAATAGCGGTAACCGTTGAATGCAAATTCTTCATCCGCTTGAAAGAGCGACTTTTCCGCCTACTTTATCTCTCGGGCTTCTCCTCTCTCGGATACTCTTACGCAACATCGGAGAGCGTGAACGACTTTGCAAATTACGCTCAACTGCTCGAACGCTTGTAACGAATTTGAGAAAGGGGAAGAAAAATTGGGATGGAAATTTAATATTCTACTAGATATATTAGCTCTCACCTATTATTTCAAAATCAACGCTCTGATGACGAAATTGTCAACTGCCCTATCAATTTACCATCTTTTTCTCGCTCTCCCTCTCGTCCTCCCTCACGCACACGCACACGCACGCCTTTTCTTCTACTTGTTATAAATAGATCGATTGTTAAAGACCAACAGTCCATACCGTAATTATATGTCACCAACATTACCCGTGATATTCAAATTTCTACGTGACTATAGATTAAGACAATGCAAGTATTATGCAAATTTAATGACGCCAGAAATGAATGTTGCAGGATACGTTTGTTAATAATAAGCTTTCGTCTAAAATATTAGAATTAGAAATAGTGATTTATATGTTTAAATGGCATGTACTATCGATAAACATTGCGGACTGGCAATAAGAGAGTACAGATGATTGAGTTAAATAGAGAGAAGGTGTTCGAGAGGAAGAGAGAAAGTAGCGGTGAAGTCGCGGTACATTACTCTCCCTGTTAACCATGTGCTTTCACTGCTCCATCAGCGTGGTGGCGAGGTGGGCGGGGGCGGGGGGAGGGTCTTCTTTATTAGCGACTGCTCATGCATTTCGCGGGCACAACAACAGACCGTTAAAATGACCTGCGACGCGTTGCATTCCTCACTAGTGCACGCGACTTATTCATTATTTGCTTCGGTCCTTTTTTTCCCAGCGACTCCACTGGACGCTTGGTAAGCCGATTTAACGGGGTTTTTTTTCGCCCCGTTCCTGGTCGGGCTCCGAGCCCTTAGAGGTATCATGGGAGTCAAGTCTTCTTGACGGGATGTTTACAACCGGGCCAAAACACACCGGAATTTATGTCCTGCGGACGTCATTTTTTTTTTTTTTTTTTTTTTTTTTGCGCACCCGTTACCTGTGGGTGGTGACTCGAAGGTTCGACCGGGGGCTCGAGACCGAAATGGCCGAGCAAAAAGGACGGGAAAATCAGGCTGTAAAAATGAGGAATATAGATGAGTATAACGGGGGCGACCACGTTTAGGAGCCTCGGCTCTGAGGCGTTCAATGTCAAAGGATGATTAATAGCGCAATTTTTTCCTCCTGATTCTTTGAGAACAAAGTTAATAGAGATCCCCTACTTCTGCGGCATATATTTTTCACAGCTGCAGCTGCACTCCCCCCCCCGGTCATATAAGCCCGCCCATAAGCTCTTCCAGGTTATCAAGCCTAAGATTGTCGGTCTTTCTCTAACTCTCCCCCCGAAGCTCCAATCAAATCCCTTTAAATTAACGCCAAGCGCGAGATCGCTTCTATCGTAAGGTCATCTTAATAAGATTATTAACATCTAAAGGAATTTAAATGCCAATGGCCGCGAGGAATTAAGCGCTAAAGGATCTCTTGCTTCCCAAATGCAGCGAAACAGCTTTAAAGATCACGTCGGAGGAAGCTGGTCGAGTTCGCGGTCCTTGAGCTCCTGCGGCCAGAGAGCCAATGGAGGTGGATTTATTCTCGAGGTGCATGTAATGGGTCGGGATAAGCCTAGCCTAGCCGGGATACGAAATGACGGTCGGTGAGACAAATAGAGGCTAAATCCCGGGGAATGTCGACGGGTAGTGACGAAAGGGCATCTCACGACTCGAGCGGCTTTGATTGCAAGCGAACGACATCTAGCTAACCTCAAAAGTTGAGACGCGGGCAATGACCCAGGCTCGGGGTGTCCCCCGCCTCGATCCACCACTGTGTCCACCACCGTCGTCAGTAAAAACGACAACTGCTGCAGTGGCTTTAGCAGTAGCAGCAGCAGCGGCAGCAGCAGCAGCATCATCAGCATCGCCACCAACGCCACCTCTATCGAGCATCGTCTTGATACTCGCGCCCCGCACCTCGGCCTACGAAGGCAAACGCGTCAGCCACGTCCTCCCGGCGCTTCTGACCTCGATCGACACGCGAGCGCCGCTCCCCCGCCCACCGTTCCGCGGCAGCCGCCCCCTCCCCCGCCAACCTCGAGCTACGGTGCGACGGCCGCGAACGAACTTGCAACTCGAGTCCGACGTCGATTATCGACGAGGATAACGCGGACTCGGCTCGACGCGTGGGAGAAAATAACCGAGGTCTCATCACACAGTGTCGTCCAGATGCCGTCAGCTCCTGTTGGCACTCGTCTAATCTACCTCGTATTCTACCTCGAGTTCTAACCTCGTATCTGCTTTACCAATTTGATAGGATTGATCCTCTTCCATTGCTCCGATGATGCTAAGTAAAAAAAAAAAAAAAAAAACACAAAGTCGAAGCATTGCCTGGACGTTATAACCATGTATCATCATTACTGCCCCAAAAGACTATCGGGTCCCTTGATCCCTTAGACTTCGATCCCTCGATCCGCCATACGTCAAAGTCCCGGGACGTTATTTCATTAATTATGGTCCAATGTCAGTCCGCCCCTCCCCCGTCCTCATAATCTAGGATCAATTGGTCAATTTTAATATTCGAATACTTAGAGCGTTGGCCTCCAGCAATTCCAGCTACGGGCAGGCTCGAGTCTACTCCAAGGCTCAAACGAGTGCATCGAGTAAATTAAAATAGTTATCGAGCCCTTTTTCCGACCTAGATCTTCGGTATCCGAAAACCCCTCTCGTAAAAGTAGTCTTCAATCATTGGCCCTTGGAAAGTGGAGCATTTAAGTGAGAAGTTTTTAGTCCGAAGGCTCGCAAGAAAACGAAAGCCCGAACATAGAACGGCAGAGCTATGTCTTGGCTGCGTTCGGGGGAGGGAGGGGGGAGGTGACGTATGCCCAATAGTCGAAGCCGATGCGCGCTCGAATAATCCCGATAAAGCGTTTCCCCGGCACCTCCGGCCGAGGTGTAGGAGGCGAGTGGCCCTATTCCCCTCCTATGCCGACGTGGCGCACACGCCAAGGTGAATAACCCCGAACGGGGTCGCGAGACTCTTATCGGCCGCTGACTCCCGCTTATCGACAGCTGCCTCTTTCCTAGCGCTCCCTTTTTTCCTTTTTTCCCGGTTCATCCCGACCCAAGGAGGCGCGCGGGTTTACCAACTCCGTTACGTAACGGTGCTTTCGGGACTCGGCTCCGGGTCGTAGTAGACGGCATTGAAGGCTAACTGGCTCCCACGGCGCGGATTCGCGCGCCCGATGAAAGTCCACGAGGTCGTCCCCTCCCCTCAGCCGCTCCGACGATCCTCACTCAGGGACAGAATGCTGAAAATCGCGACGGTTTGATAACCGGGCCGTTAATCAGGACGGGCTTCTTCTCATCCTTCGTGTCCCTCCTCTACAGCCCCTCGCCTGCCGTATCCGTTGCCGTATACGCTGCCGTCTCCTCTACCGCATCATCTGTCTCATCCTCCTACCTCGACTTCACCCCGCGCGGACAGAGAGAGTCGCCGCCTGGTCGTTTGGCTCAACGGCGAAAAGCTAATAGACGTCCCCGTTGCTCGGCAGCCGCTTCGGGGATACAGGCAGGCCCTCCTTCATCTCCCCCCTCCCTCCCTTATCATCCCCCCACCCCGTTCCCTCGCGTCGTCTATGGGTCTCGTCGATGCAGTTGCACCGATAATTGAATTGCGCTCGTGCATAAGGAATTTTGTAAGCGCCGCGGCTGCGGCGGGGCTACGCTACGGATCGACATTTTTCATCATTAATAACTCTGAAAGGCTCACTCGGACTCACAGCTGGATCCGCGAAGGCTGAAAACCGATTGCACGGCAGTTGATATTAATCGCAACTAGATTATGAAATGCAGAGAATGAGAAAGGAGCGAGGAGAGCCTTAGCCTCTTAACCGGGAGAAGAGAATCGCTGACTCGCTAAAAGAAGCCGCGCTGTCCGGCATTAACAAAGAAAATCAAAAGCCACCCCCCCAGCCCCCCACACCCTCTCCGCCATCGCCCCCCAGCACCTCAGCGCGTCACTTCGTACCCCACTGAGCGGCACTCGGTCGACTTAGTTGCGGCGAGGCGCGCGCGCGCGCGAGCATCGGCCGGATTGGAAAAGCAGTCGTCCCTCGCGTTCCGTTAGCCGGTACTTTCGTCCAGGTTTGCGCAAGTCCCGGTTGCGCGAGCACGGCAAGCCAGGGTCGAAGCTGCGGGCGTGGGTGGGAGGCTTCGAGCTCCAGCCGATCGGAGAAAGGTACAACGAACTCAACTCGAGCCGATCCGTTGAGTCGATTATTTCGGCTAGAGCTTCGAAAGCAGGATCCGGAATTATTCGGAAGGACCGGAGGAGCCTACTTGGACACTGCTATTGAAGTAGCGGTCCCTCCGACGCCCCTTTCCAGAGCCGGGCCCCATCAGTCCGGAAAGTAAAAGTAAGAGCCCGAGGAGGTGAGATTCCTCCCACGAAAGGGAAATCGTCGGAGCTCGCGCTGACGTGGACCCGCGAATTCTGGGGACCTCCACACTCGTTCTTACCCACCCACCCACCCACATGTCTCTCCCTCCCCTCCCATACCCTCCCTCTCCCCCTACCGAGCCCTATCACCTTTCCTTTCGAGTCGCACTTTCGCTCTCGCGGCCAGAGATCGGCGCCGAGGAAATATTTCGCAAGGCCGAACCTGTCAAGTGCCGACGAGGATCGGCGCTCCTTTGGCAGTCAGCCTTCGCACAACAATCTTTTACAATTGTGCCTTCGGTAAGACGAGATATTCCCCCTTTCCCCTTCACCACCCGCCAACATCGACGTTCGCCGTCATTACGCCAAGGCTAATATTGGCAACTATGCTCGATCGCTTTATCGAGCCCCAGCTTCTCCCGACGACGACGACGACGACGACGACGACGACGATGATGATGATAGCCCGACAATTTTCCCGAGAGGCGATTTTCGAATGCCAGCCTAGACTATTATACTGCCTCGATTCACCCTTCTCCCTCCTCCGTCCCTACCCCAATAACCACCTATCCGTCAACTCCGCCCTCGAGCAACGTCCTTTATTTATTTCACACAATTATATCGCAAAGCATTAGTTAGTCTACGTATCTACGTATCGCCTTGCCCAAGGCCTAATTTATATAAAAAGCCTTATGCTACATGAAGCAGTTAAATTGTCCTCTTTCCCGAGCCCATTAGTTATATTATCCAATGAAAGATAGAACACAGCCGTATAATCAAAATCAGATTATTGTGCTTACATGTTTCAATAATCTATTGTACACATTGAATGCTCGTTCCACGAGTCAATAAAAACGTCATTGAAAATATAATTTCGTTTCTTAATATAATAAACTTCATGTTTTATTTAACATTCATTAATACTTAAATTTAACTGTTCGATTATTTGAAACTTTGCTAATTAAAAAAATAATTTGCCTTTAATGAGATATTTCTTATAATTGGGAACCCTAAAGTAATAAGACCGAACGTTCGATCATAACTAAGCCCCGAGAAAATAATGATCCCTCGAATGACGAGGCCGAAAAATGAGGTTAGTCGAGGCCCTTAAATCCTAGATTCCCAATCCCTCGAGCTTGCACGCGTGTAAAGCAATAAGGGCATTGAAGGGGAAGGGAGGAGTCGGGCAGGGATGGAGGAGTTCTGAATTAATTGGCTCCGTGGCCGAATAATCGAACGTCACCAAAGTTCACATCAATCCAGAGAAGTCCTGGGGAGAGTCGACGGGCCGAGCCGTCCGACCGTAGAAGACTTGGAATTAGGGGAAAAAGAGGGCGGGGAGGCGAATCGAGAGCGATTGGGGACGTAGGGGATACGAGGGGAGGCCGGGGGCGCTGATAGGAGGCCAACGACCTCTGACCCAGCGAGGCCAACTGGAATCGCGACCCCACTACCGCGGTCCTGGAGCCCACCCCAGCCGGAGCACCCCGAGCCTCGTTTAAGTGCAGTAGCTTGCCCAACCTCCCGGCTCGCTCCTCCTTCCAGAGCCTAACCCGGTGCAGCGGTGCCTCTGTATTTTGCGACTTTTTATTTCCCGTGACGCGTGGGCCGCGCGCGATAAGCGCGCTGCTAAGGGTCGAGGTGCAGGAGCGTATAAAGAATGTATGTAGGGCCTCGAGTAGTCGCATATTAATCGCCGACTTAGATACTCTTCTCCTGCTTGACGATCGCTTTTTCCGCTCAACCCGTCATTCCGAGCGGCAAATAATTCTTCTCCGATTCCGACTGACTATTTTTAATGCGTTATGCGTGGTAATGCAAACTTATTGGACGATCGAGCGCCCAAGCCAAAGAGATTAGAGGGTAACATCCGTAACAGTCCAGCGTGGGGGAGCGAAGGGCAAAAAAGTCAAACGATCAAGAACGTTTTGCCAAATCACGGCTTTTGCCGTGACTTATTTCAATTATTAAGACAATTTATGAATCTCTAAAATAATTCTAAAACGATATTCTTGTTAAAGTTTATCTACCTAGCCAATCATTGGTCATGTAGGAGACTCTGGGTATTTTCCTGCATTCGGTTATTGTCTCGGACACATTTACATTTCACGAGCTGTTGGTATTAATATCCTTCAGTGCCCTAAACCTAAATAAATGTAAATAAGTGTGGGCTAAAGGAAGGAAGCGGCAAGAGGATGGCCATTATTAGTTTTCCCGTCATTAGCTAGAAATGGATCTAGCTGCGGGGATCCGGAACTTATAATTTATAATTTTATAGTAGAATACAGATCCGAAATATACAGGATCGATAGGATTGAATGGTCGAGCCTCTAATGTTAATCGGTTCATGTGTACAATAACTGAATAACATTCGGCGAAGCGTGAAAAATGCCCGAACGCAGCTCGAGCACGTGATAAAACGGATATTTTAACTCGTTGTCGGGGGATGTCCACCAGGAAATCACTTTTATCCGCTGCTTTGCAGATACAGAGACACGCGGCTTTTGCGGCTGCCGATGACGGATGCATGCGAGCGAGAAATCAAAGAGAAAAAAGGATATCATTTCGCGAGGTTGACGACCGCAATAGCGTTAAAACCATCCAGAGCGGACGGGGACTCTCCGCGCGAAAATAGCAGAACTCATAAAGGTGACCCAAGAATACGAGATCGAGGGAGATAGAAATAGAGATAGAACGTAACGCTGAAACGAGCGTATAAATAGAAGGCTGAATTTATAGAAAATTTAATTTCTATTCTCTATTTGCGCGCACTCGAGACGGTAAATTGGATATTCCAAGGGTTCGTTTCGGGTTTACTTTTTCCCGTGCACATCCGTCGACAGCCACGTTACTTTCATGCCCCAATAAAATGCTTCTATTATTTTATTTACCTGCATGTGACCGATTCACGTGCTCCACGGACGGAATAATAATAATAATAATAATAATAATAATAATAATAATAATAATAACGAATAGTCATTATATTGTATTGTATTATTCGTGAAAAGGATAACCAGGTTTAGTACGAGTGCTATTCGTAACTGTATAATTCGTAATCAGATAGGCGCTTATATTCTACTTCATTTGACCAGTAAAATTTTTAAACAACACCTATAAGTTATAATATATTAAATTATCAATTATTTAATAATGGATCGGATATTATTTACGAAACAATAGATGAGAATAGAAATTTTTCTTTTTTATTACGATTGAGTCCTTCGGTATAAAAAATCCAGATTATACGCCCAAGTTTATAAATATACTCTGTCAACAGTGATACTTACAAACCCGACATATTGTTGCACATGTGCGTTCATAAGCGCGCGCACGCGCACGCGCCCGTGTGCGTAAGACACGATGCAATAAAAATAAAGAAAGCGAAGAGTAAATATAGAATGAGGCATAAAAATAAAACGAGAAAAGTTAGGCAAGTGTGCGCGGTGTCGCGGAGTAGGAAGGGGGGGGGAGCAGAAATTGGCCTAGTTAGGGTGAGTGGCCACCCCCAGCGGTCAACGAACTCGCGACCTCCGGTTTTCTCCCTCCCGTGCGAGTTTTATGCCCGCGATATCAGGCGAGAGAAGGAGCAAAAAGCAAAAAGCGCAAGAATAAAGGAAGAGGAGAAGAGGAGGGGCTTGGGAGGGTGGTGGGAGAATGAAACACTCGCGTTGAACTCGGGAGCAGTGCATTTTCTGCTTCCTGATTAGATCTCCAACCGTTTGCCTTATACTTTTTGCAAAGAAATCACTCCACTCTTCTGGCCTCATTTTTCCTCTCCCCTCGCATACCCCGACTAGTGCTCGACTCTCAAGGAATATAATAATAGTGATAGGTAGGTGAATATTTTAGGCTAACCTACGATTAGTGAACAGAACAAGGAACTGTCGCTTACCGAGTCACTTTAAGCTTTTTCCATATAAAAATCACCTCTCGGAATTTTTAATTTTTTAATTTTTTAATTTTTAATATCGGATTCGATACTGAAACTGTACTGTTACTCATACTAATAATTGGTATTTGCGATTAAATGGAAGAAGTCAGTTTATTAATTATGAAATTGGTATTTGGGATCGGTAATGTTGACGTCCCGGCCAATAATGATTAGAACAAATAGTTTAAACATAAAATCCATGCGGCGCGAAAAGACTTTCGATAATACAAAACATTCGAAGAGAATCTTTAAAAATGCATTTCTTAAGCTCATCATAATTCTTAAAACATTGACAGATTTGGCCTTTTTTCTTATACAGAAAATCAGGAATATCAGCGTTTCTTTAGCTTTGACACACTTAATAGTGATTAAGGGACGTATCGTAAAAAAAGGAACGGTAAAAGAGCCGTAGCCGCTAAATTACCTGACTGAGCAAAGGGTAAAACGGTTACTAATATATCATAACTCGCCTTCCGAAAATCTAAAAATGTTCGTGCCGCGTCCATAAAATACAATAATTTTTTTCCCGTTCGCCGGGAAGCGGACAATTTGTCCGGTCCAAGTGACTTCAACATGCCCGACAAAATATTTCCTGGCCCTACAATGACCCTAAGACGGCTTAACCCTTCGCACTAATCCTTTGAGCCTTTATGACTTTACGGCTCAAAGGCTCCGGTCCCCCCGAGCTTCCGTGGCGGGGGGGGGGGGGGTAGCGCTACGAAGACAGATAGGCAGGCAAATTTTGTCGACACCGAGACTCTATCGGTTAACTCGGAACCATTCAAACCCGTTAAGGGCTCCTGGCTGGGATTATGTTTTTTCTCCCCCCCCCTCGCGCCAACACCCTCAACGGGGGTTAACTCCGCCGATCGGCAAGCTGTGTTTTACTGTGGGGAAACCCTTTTTATAAACAGCTACAGTGCACCCGAAAAGACTTCCGTCTTATTTTATTGCCTCCCCCCTCCCCTAACCTCCGCCCACCCTACCATTCCGGATACCGATGCGGAACAGGGACGAACGAATGCCCGTGGTGGGAATTTTTTCCCGAACCGTTAGAGATGCCTAAAACGGCTCGGGACGTCTTTCTGACACATTTCGCACAAATTCTCTACCTCAAAGCTAATAATCCCGTCGAGCTCATCCCAACATTTTCCTTTATTCAACCCTTTTTTTGCTTTTACAGTGCCCGCTATCGTAAACTAAAGTTACATATTTAATTCAAAAAAAGTTCTTCTCGATGTTTGCGTCAGTTAACTTTTAAGCTTAAGCATAACAAATAATTATTTACTCGGGATCGTTAAAGTTTTTATACAGAGGGGATTCTGGAATTTTCAGGGTTCCAGACAAAACGTATTACATGCTTTTCGAATTACCTTCCTTTCATTCCTACAAGATGTTTTTAATAAATAAATCCATTATTTATTCCATTATTATAAAAGCAATTTTATAATGTCAGCGACGGAAGCTGACGATTTAGATTCAAGACTTAATCTAAATACAGCAAACGAGTACGTTTTGTATCTTCTCTATCAAAATGTAAAGTCAACGATAACCAAGTCAATATTATTCCCCTGCCGTATTGAGGAAATATATTTCTTCTTCGAAGACTCATTGATAAATAAATTCTCACCGTAATAATTAGCAGTCCTTAAACTTATATAGATGGCGGTTTATATAAAAGAATGGCGGAGCAAAGAGTCTTTGAAAAGTTTTTATTATAAAAATGTTTGCTCTATAAGAGGGAAGAAGTTGATTATCAAGTGGTTGCAGTCTATATAATCCTGGCCAGGATGTAAAGTTATCCTTGAGAATATTAGGATTGCGGTGTCGGGTGGTGAGGGGTGGGGAGGGGGATTGGAGAATGGCGCATCGATGTGCTCTAGATAAAAGTACAATGCGCCCTGGTGCTGAATCCTTCGGGCTGAGAGACTTGGCTCGGCGAAAGAAAAACTATGCCACGGAGCAGAGTTGCTCGAACGGGGCTTGGGTCAGGTGCATTTGTCCGTGTTCGTTCACCCCTTGACACGTGACCTCTCGAGCGGGTTCACGGGGTCGCTCCCTGTATCTGGATCGGCGGCCGCATTCGCCAGAAAATCGAAGGACGCGCTCCTCGTTGAATTTTCTCACCTCCCTCCCCCCTCCTCCCAACCCATCCCTGGCCTTCTATTTTCGGGGCTTGTTCTCTTTTCGCTGAGCGTAATTTATATGCCCGCCTACCCTCTCGCACCCTCCTTCTCACCCTACCTCCTTATCTCTCTGCTTGTATTGGGCTGGCTGCTCGACCTCGCTCCAAAATCCAAGCTTTTCATTCGGCCATTGCTACCGTTATCATTAGCCTTATCGTAATTTATCATCTTCATCATTATTGTTGATGTTGTTGCTGTGGTTTTTGTTGTTGTTGTCATTGTTGTTGTTGTTGTCGTCGTCGTCGTCGTCGTCGTCGTCGTCGTCATTGACACTATTGTTACAATGATTATTGTTATCGTTGTATAACGGTTTGCGAAACACCTCCTAAGAAAGAAATACGTCTCTTTCGTCAGACAACTCGTTAAGGATCTTGGCGTTGGTGACTCGTGCCCGAGTCGTTAAAAATATGTAAAAAAAAAAAGAGGAATCGTTGGTATGAGAGGTTAGAGTTAAAGGGAGGATCTCGGTAAAAGTTGAGCGGACATTAATTTACCGATGACTCAGTGACTCTTGTCTCGTTCCTCCATCCTTCATCGATTTCGCTTCCTTCAAAGTCGGGCCCCGGTATGACTGACAATAGAAAAAAAAAAAGAGAGAGAGAGAGAGAGAGAGAGAGAGAGAGAGAGAGAGAAGGCGAGAGTGTAAGGAACCAATAATGCCTACCGAAAGCACTGGCGTACGTCTTACACGATGAGAGCACGGTAATTTGCCGTAGCGCCCTGTAGAGGCTCCGTCATCGGTCCATTATACAATTGCGACGAGCGATGAAGTAACGCGCCTAATTATCGGGAACAAAAGTCGGCCATCCGATTTCCGGCCATGGGAGCGAGCGGCTCCGAGTCAGTTCTTCCCGCAGACGGCTCACGTAATGGAAGCGTGGCCCCGCTAGCTCCCCCGCGCCACTTTCGAGCTTGACTAATTTGCCATCAGCCGGCTTTCGATCTCGACGCGGCTTGTTATTTATAAACAATCACGGCCCCGTAGACTTCCGCCTCTCGCTTATTACCGCCGAAAGAAGGCGGGAGAGAAGAAACTCTGCTCCCCAGGAGAAGTCCCTCGGATAGCTTATCTGTCCTGAGTCGGCTACCCCGACGTAGAATCGCGTCCACAAAAGAAAAGTCATCAAAAGTAATTCAACAAAAGAAAAGCCCCGGAGAAAAATATATATGCGCAATGTAAGCGCAATAGAAGCGCACGCGTATCCTCCTTTGGTGTCGATGAACCGCGAGAGGCGATTCCGCGGCCCAAGGACACCCGAGTGATACGTCAACAACTCGGCATGATTGTCGCCGTCGCAGCCGTTGATGATGAGCGCAGCGATGACACCCGGTCGGTTAAGCGAGCACGACCCTGAGGAATTCGTTTTCGATTGCTCGGTGGAGTGGATTAGCTGTTGCCACCTGGACTCTCGATTACGCGTAGCTTACATACAATACAATAGCACAGGGTGGCCCGAGCAAAGAAGCTTTTTGCAGAGGAATCAACTTGGACTCACCGATTCTTCTCATAGTAAATTCTTTTCATAGTAAACGCCTACGCTGACAAAAGCTCGCCTTCAGATATTATTAAGTTTATTAATAAAGGCGTTATCGTTGGCCTTATATTTTATTTCCACTGATTTATCTTCGCAAGTTGCTTGACCTTATAAATATTCCGAAATATGCTAATCGAGCATTATTTATCAAATAAATACAATTCACCGAGAGCGTGAATTTATTTGCCAGGCTTTTTTTCTTCTCCTTTAAGTTAAATAAATAATATTTGTGAGAGTCATACTTGGAGCGAGAATAAAATTTCTATTGTTGGATCACAATGAAGCCGATTCTATCGACATAACTTTATCTCATAACCTTATAGAATCAGTTACGTACAATACAATGAAACACGTCCAGAGGAATGCTCGATCATTTAAACACTTGGGAAATATATTTTTTATAAGCTACTCGGACTGATCGCCTTTAATTCCCAGAAATGAAAATAAATTAACTAAATTAGCTTGGCTGTATTAACGTACCTAAAATCATTTTGGCATACGATGAACTCGGAATCGAAAGCCTAAAACCAAATCGACGAAGTAATAGTAATAAATAATCCACAGTCTTACGAGTTGGCTACCTCAGCCTGGATAAGTCGACGGTGGTGGAGATGACGGGGAGGTACCGGAGGTGGTGGATCGCGATGGAGCTGTTGCCGTAGCAGCTCGACCCCGTTTTTAAGCCCACCACGTGCCTTTTACGTCAGAGTTTGTGCGAGGAAGACTAGAAGAGCCGAAGAGAATCCGAGAGAGAGAGAGAGAGAGAGAGAGAGAGAGAGAGAGAGAGAGAGAGAGAATGGTGAGAGCGCATGACGGAGGGAGGAAAACGTCCCACCCTTTGCCCGCTTTTTCCCACTCTGAAGCTCAGAGCTTCAGCATCCTGTGACCTCGTGAGCGTGAGGAGAGAGAGAGAGAGAGAGAGAGAGTTCGTCGAACCCGGAGGCAGTGGTCACAAGCGCTTCGACCTCTAACCCGGTCAACGTCAATACAACTGCAGATATACGCGGTCGGGTAGTTCGGGTGTCCTGCTAGGATGCCTAGAGTACCTTCACACGCGTACGAACGCGTACGAATCCCGACTCCCAAACACCCATATTACAACGAATTCCTTGCGCTGTCGTATGAGCCAAAATAAAAAAAATCCTTCAGAACAAATAGTCTAGAGACTCTGTTCAAACGTGCTTTAAACTACATTAAGATATTTATTAACATAAAGATATTAACGGTCTTTTCCCGATCTAAAAGCAGAACTTCAATCGGTATCGTATCAATTAGCGATAAAAAAAAAAGTGGAAAAATAAAAATACCTCCGTTCTAGATTACAGAAGCAACTGCTTTATCGATGTGCGGTATCGATGTTGAATTCGACCTTGAATTAGTTATGCACAAATTGTCACACTTTTTCCACAATCAATGTACCAATTCTTACATTAACTTGTCAATCAATTTCATTACATACGAAGTAAAGGTTAAAAGACCTACAATAAATAATTAATTTACACGATACTTCGCATACTTAAAAAATCCCTATTTTTATTCGCGTTAGATTATTATATGTATACTATCATTAATACACGAAATGAAGTTAAATAATACAAGTGCAGTGGAATTTAAATTTACTTGTAATGCATTACGGATGTCAATTTATTCCATAGAAATCCTATTGGTTTTATTGATTTAAAAACATAAAAACAATTTTCAATTATATAAATTGTAGTCTGTCAGGCAAGTGAAATTAAAATAATTCTGGGTCAAGAATCCAATAAATTAAACGGGCATTCTAAAAGTAAAAGGTGTATTTTAATCAGATGGGCAAAAAATAATTTTCGCACTATTGTATTATATACGACGGCGCTAGTTTGGGGCTCAATGCCTCTCAAATCATTCAGCATCTTTATAATCGAGGAGGCACTTAATCAGACACCGAACAGCCAGTGCACTGCTCAATGGTCGGCACAATCCCCTAAAACATTGCACAATTCCTCTATACTCGGCCAGCACATAACGCGCATTTACGCTAACCCATAGGCAGCCGTGTTTGTGTATGCCCCACGGATTATACTTGATGAACTTTCACAAAAGCAGCTCCTGCTCTCCGTTTTATTTCATTCCTGCACCCTTCCCCATCCCCTCCCGTCCTTCCGACACCACCTCACCACCGCCGTCTGCCTCTTTTGCAAACACAAACTCCATCCGTATATTAGCTCTCTGAATTCTAGAACAATCATATATCAAGAGCAAGATTTTCCATCGCACCTGTGTATGTTATGTATGCAATCGTAAATGTCCCTTTGTGCTTCGTAGTATCTTGAGCTCTAAAACGATTTTACGCTTTATAGTTATGATTTGTTATTTGATAAATACTATCAGATTTATTATAGACAGTGCATACGTTGTCATAGCGATAATTACTTAAGACTTATTTAGTTTTACCTCGGCAACTTTTTTCTCCTTCCATTCTGCACAATCATTTTTTATGACTTGCAAAGGCGTTCTTAACGAAACTTGCGAATGAATCATACTTTTAAATGCCTATAAAAAGGATAAAGAGTAAAGGAATATCTTATGAACGGTAGTTCCATTATGTAGGCGCGTGTCTGTGTAATTATTGATGATTTGACAGGATTGCAAGAAGGAAGGCGGTGTACTCACCTCTAAAAATAAAAACAAAAACAAAAACAAATACAAATACAAATACATAAGTAAGCAGTATGTACATTTTCACTCTCGTTCGCTCTCGTCGTCCATAAAACTATTGGATATTATTGTGAATATCAGATACGAATGATTCGTCCGTAGCGAATTATATTTTAAAAGCCATAAAATTCGAATAGCCTTCGCTCGCCTTGAAAAGAAAGGACTCGATCGAATCGGTGCTTTATCCGATGCATTCCATCCTCTTGTCGGATTTCCTCACTCTTCTCGAGGTTGCTGAACTCTTTGTCATCGAGGCCGCTACGGAAATCGCTCTTCTTATGCAAAAGCTTTGAGCTTAAGTAAAAAAGAGACTGTTTGTTTGTGTCGGTCCGTTCGTTCGTTCGTACGTACTTACGTACGTACGTAAGTACGTTTTTTATCCTTCGGAGCTCGAATGCGCGGACCCCTACGCGCGTAAACCTACGTATATCGTGCCCCGATCCTACAGCTTTTGAATGTTGAAACGAACGTCGTGGTTTGCCGTGATCCTTTCCATTTTCTATGCAATATTATGCCGACCTGTTATGCCGATACTAGCTGAGCCCGTCGGAGGCTCCTGTCACGCTGACTCGCCACTTTTAATCAAGGGTATTTAAATTGCGCAACAATCAATAGCGAATTAATAAGTTTAGCTGCGCGCTACACGACCTCTCGCCCCCCCCCTCCACCCCACCCCACAACCGTCCCCGTCCACACGAGTCTTTCATATTTTCACGCGACATTAAAGGAATTCGTAAAAATATCGGGTTTGAGCCCGACCCGGGTCTCGAGCCATTAGATTGCGGCTCCGAGCTCACGATTTCAGCTCGTTAAGCCCAGCTTGAAGCCATTTAAGACATCCATAATAACTTGGCTAAATCTGAAGAATGCGATCTTGCCCAACCCGTGGCACAATAAAATTCAGTTTCTCGTTGTTCGTTGTTGAACGAACTCGGAGCAGAGCAATCGCGCTAACAGGATACGCGTCCATTAGCAAGGATATATTGAGGTTCGCACTCGCCGTCATTCCATCCCTGCACTGGTTTTGCCTTGAAGCGGGAAAGAAGGACAAATTCCAGGAGAAGGCGAAACCGAAAAGCCCTGGCGTTGGAAAGCACAAGAGCCGAGTGGATAGGACAAGTTGCTCGCCTCGATATGACGATAATATCGGTTACGAGTTGTGCACCTCGCCCATTCCAGATCAACGAGGTCGCGAGCTCAACCTTCGCGCGCTTTCGTGAAACTTTGCACAATGATTTTGACTTCTCGCAATAGAAGTTTCAGGATCGTACGACAATTGCCCTGCGATACTTCTTTACCATATTCTAATGGTCGGGCCTTTCGTCTTTTTTTACACGTGTCCCTGGGCACAGCTCACGCGTACTTGTGTAATTCAGCGATCGCTAATTCAGCGATTAGCCCATTGTCTTATTGTCGTTGATCTTCCTGATTGAAAATGCCGTTTGAATAGTCCACTTCATATACTCTCTGCTACCCCCAGCCCCTCATGGTAAACCCTTGAGGTTATCTGTAATACCCATATCGATTATTATGCATTTCGTGGACAATCGTCGATTCACGACAAAAGTGTATAAACTTTTAGAGGGACACGGGAGTGCGAGACAGAGCGATGAAGCGTCATGTTGGAAGAAGAAGAAGAAGAAGAAGAAGAAGAGAGAGAGAGAGAGAGAGAGAGAGAGAGAGAAACGACGCGATCGTAAAGAATAAAATAGTTTATTACATGAGGCATGCGTCAGCAGCGGCGACCGATCTCTCAAGGCCTCGTGCATTTAGTCTCTCTTTTACAGTCATCTACTTCTAGTGTCCCGAGTACACATGCAATATATATGTGCGCTCGGGTATGTGTGCGCGACTCCCTGTCCCACTTTTCCTAGCGCTCGGTCAACGAACCGCCGTCGCACACACGTAATGCACGGGGCCCGTGCACTAGTGCGCGCGATCGCGCGCACGCGCCTTCACACATGTGCGGCGGGTGAAGATTTCGTAAAATGACAGTATGCCGAAGCTTATAGGGAGTGAACGTCCAGGTGGATTGTCCCTTGACACTTGCGGTTATTGCGCGAATCGAGAAACGAAGAAAATTCTTATTAAGCCTGAACTTTTCCGTTGTTACGCCTACGTACTTTATTGCTTTAATAAATACCGCCGACAGACGAAGGAGTTATGTGTATTAAGCATTGTTAATCGTATCTCCTCTACTAGCCGATCATCTGACGCTTTGTAAATAACCTTTTAACGCACCCGCTTATCTGATTCACACACCAACGCACGCGCACCTTCTATTACACACGGATTCAGAACAAATACGCATATCCACATTATACGATATATTGAGCTAGAAAATGAAAATGAAAATGGTAGTTTTGAAAATCTTAAATGTTTCTACAGATTCTAATCGGACGTCCAACCACGGTCAACGAAATTATATGAAAATGCATAAAGAATAGTAAACTATCTGGGAGAATGTGAAGAATGCAAAATATCGTTTTAAATTTACATTATTGGATGAAAATAACAAAAGCACTGATCGTTTTATTTTCCGTTTTTGCACTCTCTAAAACAATTTTTGCAACATAACGTACGCACTCTCGCTTTCCTGAGCATATGTGTGTCAGTGTGGATACGTACAATCTCTATGACTTTCTTCGAGTACTTGAACAAGCTAGTTTCACTTTCTAGGAAAACAAGAAACATTGCATAAATGGAAAAATTAAAACACTCGTTTGAATAATTAGCTTATCGAACGTTCACCTACGATTTGCTATTTTTTTCAATAACCCAACCAATCCAATAACTATAAATTAGTGTAATTACGAATCCGCTTATAAACATATTTTAATTTATAATTAAATATATACATTATTGGAAGAGAAATATATATTATATATATATAACGTTATTAAGTAAATACCTAAAAAAAATCCGTATTTTAAAAAGCAGCGGGACTTTTAATAAACAGAACTTCTGAATTTTGTAGTACAAAAAATATGTGTAAAATACGAAATCTATTGTATTATCAAGTAGTAGCTGCAGAAGGCTGAAAATATATCATTATTTGATATAGGTCCCTATCAGTGAAAGCATTCATTTTATGGTTTCAATTTTTTTAAATTTATTGCCTCAATTAGAAACTCGAAAGATAATACTTATTTGGGAAAAAAATCGGTAAACTGATGAGCCTTTAATGAGCCATAACGTATCGCTCTAGTTTATAAATGCGTTAATAAAGCAAAGAGGATCTTGGAATTGGAGCTGTAATGTAAGAGGGTAAACAAATTCGTATGAGCAATCCAATGAAAGACGTATTAAGATTGCTTTGTTTGAGACAGAAGATATTATAGCATGTAAAATTACCAAAGAATCAAATAATTATATCGTTTGCTTATTCGAGGATTTTAATCATCAGCGCTGTTTATCATAAGCACGCTTTACTGATATGAGCGAATAAAGGACAGGAAAAAATAAATAAAAATTAAAACGGAAATTGAATTAAAGGAAAGATCGAGAAGCGTAATCGGAGCTAAATTAGCGCGCGTTCGAGTGAAAGGATTACAGGTGAAAGATAACTCCCACGGAGAGTAATAATAATAACCGATAAGAGAGAGGGTTGATTAGACAACGAGGTAAGGGTTGTAAGAAGGTGTTGGATAGCGTGCTGAAAACGAACCGCGAATAATTGCATATAAATCAGATTGGACGGACGATAGGAGCTGAAGGGATGACGATGATTGAAAGGAAGGAAGCCTGGGCTCGGCTGTTTCGTCAAAACGATCGCCCAGGAGACGGCGCGGGAGGAGGGATGGCGCGAGGGGGCGAGAGGGGGGTGGCCGACGGTACGGGAGCCAGCCACGATCTCGGTTCCGCTTATCAGCGCCGCGGTGCGGCAACGGAGTTTGCGAATCTGCGCGTATCGGCTCGATAGGTCGGTACGGCAGAGAATTCGCACGCCGCGGCCGTCGGTAACGCGATTCGCGCAAGCACATGCTCGCCGCCGTCGTCCCTATGAAAATTTGCAAACGTGGCCTTAATCGAGGAGAGACAGGCGACGACGCCGCGTCGACCTTTGATTCTTGGCGGGAAATCATTGCTCCTACTCTGCACCGATTGCCTTTGCCTTATTCATAGCCTTGCCCTAACTATTTGTGATTATTCCCTTCCTCCTCCTCCTCCTCCTCCTCCTCCTCCTCCTCCTCCCCCCTTATTATTACAATTTACATTAACCGAGATGGTGCTGATACTTTATACCAAGACACGGTTCTCAACCACTTACAGCAATAATTTACACGGCTTTAATATTACATAGACTTTCAATGTAAAATGATAAATTCTAATCTAATGATTTGACTGTGTTTTATGTTCCAGGTGAGTTGATCGATAGGATTGCAGAATACGGCTTACAGTGTTAGACAAAAATTTCAAGAATATCCAGATAAGCCGATATTTGCCATGTATAGTAATAATTTACTAATTATGATATTAAAGCTTTGCGTGCGAGCTCGTACATGAAAAGTCATAATGATCAAATTTCCACCTACTTATTTTATTTTATTACGTTATTATTAATAATTAAAGTTTCCTGTAACACAGTAAAAGTAAAAAATTATGCATACCGAATGAACAGGCATTTTTAATTATAGCTGAAGAATCTCTATTCACTAATTATATTTAAATAAAAGTAATTTTTATAAATAGATATACTTATGCATTTTTATTATTTATACATATACATCGTAATGGATTATAAACCTATGTATCATTAAACAATTAAGTATCGAAAAGTAATGTTAATATGTGGTTGAAAAGGGCGGTTACGGTTATTGTTAATATTCAAATTCATTATAAAGCCTATTAGGAGCTTGAAAATATTTTTACCGGAATGTACGTTGGTTGATGTAATATATATATATATATATGAAGAAAGAAAAAAAAGATAAAAAGGTAAAATATCAACGTGTAGTATTTGAGTTTAATTGGCTCGCAATTAAAGAAAGAAAGAAAGAATTGAATGGTCCCGCGTATAATACGAACGCGGATCATTATTTTGCTTGCGCATTCTATTAAAAAAAAAAGCGGTTATAATTTGTGGTATAGAAATAATGAGGCGTATGTAATATATCTAAGAAAGAGTAAATCCGCTCATTAAGATCTTCGCCGGGGGGGGGGTAACGGTGTCGTAACGGGTGTAAAGGTCGAGCGGGGAAAGGTCGATGACGATTAAGCATTAAAAGATAATTGTATTTAAGTAATGATCGATTTGCGCATTAATTCGCGAGATACACGAATCGCATGCAAAAAATTGCGAATAATGAGCAATGAAGGGTCTTTAGGTAAAATTGAGCAAACGGAAATAACCACGTGTCCCTGAATCGAAAGCGAACGACCTCCGAGTGTATGGAATCGGGAGGTGCGCGTGCACGTGCGCGTCGATAAACGTCGCGCCCCGGCGCGTACAGCCACCCCTCGGGGGTCGCGTCCACGATTCAAAGCAGTGTCGACTAATGGTGGGAGCACCAGTAGCTCGAGCGTCACCATCTACGTGCCATTCCACGCGGACATGAGCAAGGCCAGAGGATACTTCCTGGGCGGAGGAAATCCGGGCGTGGACTCCTCTACCGATCATGTCTTCGATACCAATTGCCGAGGTGCGTTTCTTTTATCTAATATCGGATCTAATGAAGGCGTGCGAGTGCCCGGACCAGCGAATGTCGGGGTTGAATGAATCGCGCGGAAGTCGCTTCTTCGAGCCGAAAGATCGGCGTGAGAATTAAAGGGGCGGCTGGGGTCCCTAACAGCGGGGAGTCCGAAAGGTAGACGTGAATCCCCGTAGTCTGTCGACGTTTTCAATTGACGGCCGCTCGAGGTTCCGTAAACCTCCCCGGTGGCCGACATTCGAGTACGAGCTCCTGGTGGAGGGCTCGAAACTGTTACCTGGCCGACGGTCTCCAGCCCGTAACTGGCTCCGCGATTCCGATGACAACGGTCTGCCGTAACGGCGGTCTTTCTCGATTCGAGGGCTGCCAAACGGCAGGCTGGCCCAGGCAGGGGGGCGGATACCGAAGAGAGAGAGAGAGAGAGAGAGAGAGAGAGAGAGAGAGAGAGAGAGAGAGAGAGTGAGGATAGGCCCTTACGCCGCCGAGGTGGCTGAGCTGCGTTTCGCGAAGGCAAAGGTCGAGCCCGTGTACTCTCGCCGTCGACTTGTCTCGTCCTAACCCCAATACCCCGCCCCGCCCCCGCCCCCCGATCCATCGTCCCCCGATTGTTTACCCCGTCGAATCGATTCGCGGACGGGGGGGGGGCGAACATCGGTGGCAACCTCCACGTGTTCGCTGACATTGACATTGCGCGGGTAAGGGGCAAGCGCGCCTGCGCGACTCAAGCCCCATCTCGCGCTCGGGCACCGACAAGCCAGGAAGACGAGGCCGTCGACGTGATTCCGAGACCGACGTAGAGATGGCGCGCGCCCGGACCGTTGAGCTTACACGCTTTTTCTACAACGAGCACTCGTTACCTGTTGACTCACTGCGCCCGACTTCCTTCTTAGTCCGAGCTTTTATTGACGACCGCCGCGAGTAGGCCGAGCTGCGTAATTAATATTGATGGCTCGCCAACTCCCTTGGACGCCGGCTTCTCTATCCTTGGACCGGGTCCCTCCATCCCCGCCCAGGACTTTTAATCGCCGAGAATCCGAAGGTTCGTCGACTAGGTCCCCGAGATCCTCTGTCGCGGTAAATGCCAAGAGGCGAATCTCCACCTCGCCCAGACCATCCCAGGATAATTGCCAACGGCCAGTCTTCCTTTTTTTTTTCTTTTTTTTTGTTTTTTGTTTGTTTTGTTACGACTGACGCGCGCGCTCCCCTCGCGTCCATTAGCCATGAAAGTGGAACGTGTACGGTAGCGTTACGCGGGAAAGTAACGACGAGCGTCGTCGATTATTAGATGCAAGCAGAAGAGCGAGCCTCGAGGCCACGCGTGCCCCCACGACAAAATTACCGGCGATTCGAGAAGGAATCGATGATCCCAGGAGATATTAAGCGGCCTCTCCGTGCCTCGATACAGTATTTGAGTGGTCCCGTGGTCCCTTAGCCAGTACACGTACGTACGTCGAAATTCGTACGAAAACGGAAGAGTGGGACAAATATCTCTCATGACGAGTAATAAATACCCTTCGGATCATCTTTACGATTTATTTACTACTTCGAGCTCGGCTTCATTCATCCTACTACTCTTCTCATTTATATTTTATCGGAACTCGATCAACTTAAATCAACCTCGAACCGACACTTCTCGCACTATATACGCGCACCTAATACTATTCATATTTATTCATATGTGTATCAACGCGTATACCATTTTTATGAATTATTTCCAACCACCTTTTTCAACGCGTGAGATATTTGAGAAATACAAATGTAAAAACAAAATTATTTAAATGATAATAGCATGGCGAGGCTGCCGTGTAAATCGTATATTGTACTTTCCCTACGCTAACAAAAGCGAATGACTGTAAAGTAGCGATCGCTAGAAAAATAAAGAACTCGTATAGCCATAATATATTATATCATGGTAAAGGAAATTTTGAATTTTTATCCAATAATGAGAAAGTTCAACGATGAGATTGGAAGTGAGTGCATGATCACGTCGCGGGAGCGTTGCTGTAGAGGTCTATGCCCGCTATTCGGGTTTCTCTCTCTCTCTCTCTCTCTCTCTCTCTCTCTCTCTCTTCTTCATCTCCGTCTTTCTCGACCCTTCGCTCAGAGCTTCGCTGAATCATTCCGATTAACTGTACGACGACGACGACGACGACGACGACGACGACAACGAGGACGGCTCGTAAACACCTACATCCGCCCTTCTCTTGCTCTTTTGTCTCTTTTCATTTATTTCATTTTATTTATATGTTTTTTACAAAAGCCGTGGCATTCGACGGGGATCGGAGAAGGGTCAGCTTAACAGAAGTGTATAACTGTTTACACTCATAATTAGAAGGAGCTTGGTCACGGTTATGTTGTTGACATTCGGTGGTTATCCCGAGTGGTTGTGTATCTTTTCTTTAGCCGTATGCGTGTGCGGGTCTGCGCGGGTGAGCGCCCTTCCCCGCATACACATATAACGAAAGAATAAATGGAATCGATTGACATGTAAGAGCAGTGCTCCCGAGCTGTTCCATTGCATTTATGAGAATGAAACGTTAGACCGATTAAAAATCTTTCCACTGACACTTATCCATGATCGCTTACACGAACGACTTTGCACTTAATGCATTAAGTGCACCGCGGACAAAATCTCCAAACTCCTCTGCCAATAAGTAGAAACGACGACGTAAACAGTTAACTGTTTTTCATAATGCCTATAATGTCTTAACGGTTTGCAATTTCAATTCTTGATCGATAATCGCGCAAATAATAGCTTTCGGTGGCTCACACAGTAGGCCGCTGAAATAACCCAACTCTTGGCTGTCAATCATCAAATTAAACCACTTACAGACAGTAATTTCGTACAAGCAAGTACAGCTTACAGATATACGCCGTATATTTTATTAAATTTAGCATACGATGCCGCCTGATATGGCTCGACTGCAGCCATTACCGCTCATCTCAACTTAATAACAAATATTTACCCGCCATTTCTCTATTACTCCCCCACCTAACCACTCCCTCTAGCATCGTCTCTCTCTCTCTCTCTCTCTCTCTCTCTCTCTCTCTCTCTCTCTTTCGCTCTCTGTATCGGATATTCGAGAAAATAGAATTGCCAATCAAGTAAACCCGGGATGATTTACTTTCTTTTGGTTTTTATAATCTGGACGTGACGCGCTAAGAATAAAACACTTGGCTTTCTCTCGTCCCTTAGTCCCTCCGAGGGTCAAAAATGTCCAAGCCGAAAGAGTGTAAAATACCTTCGGAATTACGATCCATCCATTACGGAAATTAATGCTGAACTGAGCTAATGCAATGAACAGTGATGGTCGATAAGAGAAAGAGATAGATATATAGGTAGATAGATATATAGATAAATAGATATATATATATATATATATATATATATAGAGAGAGAGAGAGAGAGAGAGAGAGAGATGAGGCGCTCGTTCGAGGCGTGCATCCTCGTTCTCACCAGGAAAAGGAGAGAGTGCTTTCACCTTTCTCCGCGTCGATGATCGAGCTCGGTCTCGTTCCCTAGCTCTTCATTCCGCGGGACGGCTTTTACTCTCGATCGCCACCACCGCGGAAGCCCGGAGAAAGCAGCTCGGGCTCGCGTGCCCCGTGGCAATTTCATTTTCGCGGACTGTGACGTCAAGTAGTCATTTCCGGTAAACTCGATCGAGAGAGCTTTCACCCCAGATCAACGACCAATCTCCTACGGTAGCCATATAAGAGGAAGCCCCCCTCGAAAGTTGTTTCTTTTCGATGACGAGCCAAAATGAAGATTTTGAAATGCGCGCGACAAATACGACAACGGAGAGTTTGCGCGCTCTCACAAAGTCGGGCGAGCTCTCTCTCTCTCTCTCTCTCTCTCTCGCTCTCTCTCTCTCTATCTATCTATCTATCTATCTATCTATCTATCTATCTATCTATATATCACTCTCTTAAGAAGGTGACGACGAGGTCGACGACGACGACGACGACGACGACGACGACGACGACGACGACGACGACGACGATGATGACGATGACGATGACGATGACGATGACGATGACGAGTGCAGCGGTCTCGGTAGCGGCGGTGTGACCTGGATGTCGGACACTAACCCCGTCGGAATCAAGGCCGAGTCGAAGCGATCGAGCGACTCCCGAGACTTGTTACTTTCTATGCGAGTATCTTAGACGCTTCGAGCTCGCTTTTGTCATTCGCTCGCCGGTCCCTACGGCCCTTTTCGACCCTCGAGACTTGGACGTCGCCCCTTTTAACCAACCAGCAAATCGTCCACCGTGAACCCGAGTTCTCACACGATCTCCTCACGGCCTCCTCACTGTCCCCTCGCGGCCCCGTCGCGGCCCCCTCACCATCCCTCTATTAAGAATGCCAGCAGAGCTGATGCGGTCATCGAGTCATCTCGCGACGGCTCTCTAATTATAATGAAAAGCCTTGGCGCGTTCGCGCGACTAACGCAACAAACGATCGAAGAACGTGCTATTAAAGGCAGGAACGTGCTAGTTCAGGATTAGTACGCACGCGTACCAATGCGTTAAAGAGCTCAGCCCGAGCTTATGACCCTTACTCTTCGCGGCCCCTTTCCCTCACCCACCGACAGCATCATCAAAACGTCTCGCAAAAAATACTTCATTTTCATTTCTTAACTCAATATTTATTCAAATGCCACTGCGTATAGCCTATTTTTTGCGCCCTTCGACCTCATGATTATATTATTATGCTAGGATCTGTCGAGAATTACCCTCGGCTTCAAACACTTTCCTCGCTTTCTCGCATAAAGTTTCGGGATTTTTGTAATACTGTTGGTGCGCGCGAGCCGTAAATAAATTCCCCGCCGCTATAAATTATTGAAATCCACCAGCCAGATCGTTGTCTCGTATTATTCCATTGGACGATGTTAATACAATAGTTGGTCGGAGCTGTCATTGTAAGGAGACGGGCACCGGCATTATACGCGAAAGCGCTTTCCTCCGCAAGACCAGACGGACGAGTGGAAAAATATGGCTCCGGGTCTCGGAAGCGCAAGCGAGACCTTCTTGACTCCCGATGGAAGGGAGGCTTAAAAAGCCGTCCACACGTAACGCTTTCCTGCGAAATAAAAAGGCCCGTTAAATAATCCCTATTGATAAATAAGGAAGAGGAGCGGGAGTGCGAAGGAAGGTGTTACCCGTAGCCGTTCATTGTCCAAAGTTCGATGCATCTTAAGCGGGTCATAAGCATCTTCGGGCGCTTGTCCTTGCAGTCATTGGGCAGTCATCGTACGGCGCCGAGACTTTGCGAAGCGAAAGAGGACTTGTCTCTTTCGCGGTTGCACCTCGGCTGAGACGGCCAACTCCCACGCCCCTCTCTCGGAGTTTTAATCGACCACGCAACCTGCCGCGTTCGTTGACTCTGCGGAGGTTCTGCTCTTGCCCAATGACCGGACGACGAGGAGAGAATTATTATCGATCCCGGGAACACCTATCCAATGATGAAAAAAGATGATTAACGACGGATGCCTAGAATTCTATATCTTGTACTTTTTTTTTTTTTATTTATTTTTTTTTTTTTTTTTTTTTTTTTTTGTCATTTTAATGCTTATTGAGATGAGCCTAACACGCATGCCGATCACAAGAATTTATTTAGTAGGAAAAAGTAATCTTCTTAATGGCACATTATCTCCATTTATTGTTTTTATCCGACAGCCCCTTAGATTACATTAATAGATAAAAAGAGCTGTTTTTATATCAGTCTTACTTTGATTAAATAATACTTTTTGCGTTGGTATAAGCTTTGCTACAAGTAATATTCGTGTACATTAATATAAGTAGTAGTTATTTTACAATGCTGTTTTATAAAATAAGCTTATGATAAATAGGTTTCAATTTAAGTACATAAAATTATTTTAATGAAATTAAAGATGCCTGCATGAACGCGTACATAACCAGTTTGTTAATAAATTGACTAGTTAATTATCATTAAAGAAATGATTATGTAGTCGACCGTTAAATTAACGACTTTATTTAGCTAAATTATTCATAAAAGCACTAACAATATTAATAAAAATCAACTTAACGTCGAGATTATGGTGTCATTAAATATAAATTTTCATGAAATATCATCAAGAAAATAAAAAGCATTATTCGTGGAACTGGATGATTGCACGCATTTTATGAAATCAGGTTTACGAAACGGATAGATGGAATAGACGAGCTTGAAAAAGTCGTAAGAAAAAGAGCAAAAGGCAAAAGTTTAATCCTTATTTATTAGTTCCTCGTCAAATGTATGTGTGCTCCATCGATCCACTTATTTCTAGCCAACAACAAAGTTATAAAAGAAAGGGGAAAAAAGGTAAGGAAGAAAAAGAGAAAAAGAGATGAAAGTTTACACATTGAAAACTCTCACTATTTTTTCAATCTCAAAGCGATATCGTATCGATAGGTATATACTTATGTAAATGAATTTAATAGCAACGATAATAACGATAAGCGTGTGGAACTAAACTAATAAATGTATTGTAAGGGCGATTAAGGTTCGGTGCGGGAGGGAAGGAGGAGCGGGTGTCATCATTGAATTCTCGGGATGAAGAAAAAAAAATCCGTAACTCTTGCGCCATACAATATTAGTTTAAATAGGCGCGACGCTACGAGGCTACGACGCTACGAGGCTACGAGGCTGTAGCGGCGACTTTAATAAAATTTGAGTTTGTAGCTGTTGATGTTGTTGCTGCTGGTGCCGCTTCTCTCACTCGCTCAGCTCGATGGTCATTGCCCCTCTGACCCATTTGAGCTCCACAGCCTTACGCACGCGACATCTGCCCCGCTCTATCTATTTATTTTCCTTTCTTCGTCTCTTCTCCCTCTTATTAATTCGTTGGGCTCCGGTTTCCACCCTCCCCTTCCTATTTACGACCCTTTTCGAACATTACGGATCCCCCTGTCGAATTCGGACCAACAATTTTTAGTCGAACACTTTCACTTTCAGCTTTTACTGACCCGAGCGAGTCCGGCGATACCGAGAGCTTTTTGTTTTGTCGAAGAATACGAATTAGACAGCGGAAACTTCTCGAGAAGACAGCTTTATTCCCCGTATTGATTAATGCACGTCGACCGAATCCGTATCTCGATTTTACTCTCATTCGATCCTGGCCTTCATCATTTCACGGCTGCAGCCAATACATTATTCTAACTGCAACTAAAACATATCATCGCTTCGTTTAAAGATCTAATTTACAGCCTGAGATTTTCGTATCTCCAATTATTTATTTAGTGGTCAAATTAGCGAACAAATACTCTTCTGCTACGCGACCGCTCTCTCTCCCTCTCTCTCTCTCTCTCTCTCTCTCTCTCTATATATATATATATATATATATATGGGCGCGAGTGTGTGTGTGTATCATGTTTCGTAAAGCTGGACAATGATCAATCCGGGTGCTAATTCGTGTCGAGGAACACTTGCTCCTCAAGATGTCGACACGATGTTTGCAAAAAGCGAAAAAGAAGCGTGAACGTAGGTACACTCGACCCTGCCGTATACGATACAATCAATCTCCCACGCAATGCAACGTCATTTCAATGGCTCGTCGTAATATGCGCGTGTACGAATTTTGCATTTTACTTTCCTTTTCCGTCCAAGCTTTATTTCCTTCACATATTAACTTCATAATACGTTACCCGGGCATTATGAATAATTAATGGATAAATTACCAACTCCGACTTTAATGCACCTTCTGCCATTTTGTAACAAATTCTTTACGCCGATTCTTGATCATTAATTTTTTTAATTCATGGCCTTTCAATTGCATTCTAATTCATTACTGTTCTTTTACATTATTATTGCTGTTAATAAAAATATTGTTGTTTTTCGTAATCCTCGGCACTTAAATATCAAAGGACTTTCTTTCATTCTAGATTTCATTAAAATAATAATTTCACAAAATCTTTTATTTCTCATTTTTACATAATACGATATATTATATGATAATTTATTAAAACAGCTCTTAAAAACTTATTATACCCAATATGCAAAATATATATCTCTTGAGTATATAATGAATATACATTTCATTCATGATCAAAGAACATTATTATAAATAAATATGAATAAATTATTATAAATAATTTACTGAAAGTATTTTTATGAGTCTTCGTAACAAAAAGCAAATATTTTTAAATATAAAAATGTAGTAATATATGTACTTTTATATATATATTTTAAGAATATAAGGTTCTTTCATTATTAAGGATTTCTAAGGCCAAATACAGTTGCACGTGATAATATAAAAAGTATTCGCGAAGCAAAGCAAATATATGAATTAATTTATTGTAAATATAAAAAATACGTAGGAATGTTTACTCGGTGTTCGCTTTCATTTTTCAATTAGTAATTATATAATTATTACAAATGAAATAAGCTGAGGGTACATGCAAGAAAAATAATAAATTTTAGAGCTCAATAATTCACTTTAATGATAATAATAAAAATCAAGCAAGACTAATCAACGTATTCTTCAAGCAACTCCATGATATATGAGCGACACAATTACGGCAGCTCAATTACTTCTCGTGTATCGTAATAAACGAAAAAAAAAAAAAAAAAAAAAAAAAATAATATAAACCTAGCCCAAAGTCACATTCGCACATCCGGTCTTTGGCTTTTTGCAAAAATTTTACGCCACGTGTTATCGCATCCTAATATGTTACACATATTAATGAAGCAGCTCTATGGCTACTCTTGCGATTCGACCGATTCGACTCGGTGCGTTGTTACAAGTAACTACACGTTGTAGAGTGTGGAAGGGGGATGGTACGATGGGGGAGGGACGAGAGTGCGAAATGAAAAAAGTTAGAGATAGATAGGCTGAAAAATAAATGGCTCGTATGTATGCGCGCGGCCGAGAGAGTGAGAGGGATGGAGGAAGGGACGAAGCCATAGGTCACTCACCGGCGCGTACATAAACCGTTAAAGTATAAAATATTCGTAGTGCGGTCGTGTGCGTGTTTTGTGCGTTGGTGTGTTGGCGTGCGAGCGAGGGGGCGCGCGCGCGCGCGCTAGTTCCCGTCGTGCGAAAAAGTCTTCAGAGTTGGCATGTGCGAAGAGCGAGTGCACGCAAGGTTTGTCGCGTACGGGGATGTCCGACTTCCTGCGAAGAGCCTCGTTTTGTTGCCTCGCGCGATTAGGAAGTTAACGCCTTGGACCCAACCTGACTTTTTATTCAAAGAACTTTCGAGGATCGTGCGAAGCTTCCGTAGTGGGTCGTTTAATTTTCAAATGCATGCCAATGTAACCTGTCGCCCAAAAACGTTTCGTAGGCTTTTACGCAGGAAAAAAAGTAAAAGAATAAGAAAAAAAAATAATAATAATACGATTTGCCAATCGCTACGACGAAGCATTGTATTTTATTTCGTATCCGGACCTTAATTCATTCCTATTGAGGATCCGCGATTCCATCCCATTGATAAACCAAGGCCATAGATTAATACGGAAAATCCTCATAGCTAATAATACTACTACTAGAAAATAATACTCGTCTACTAGAAAATAATGTTTAATAAAGATCGTTACGAGGGCCATCGTAAATCGTTTATAATTGCAAGATCGCGATTTTAAAGATCACGATTTTTTCGATCTAAAAGGCTTTGAGAGCCTTATGATCAGAGTGAGTCATCGAGGAGGAAAATATCTATCATCGGCTAATGTCGGTCATCGGCCTCCGCAAAAAGAGAATAAAGGACATCGCTCATAATTACAACTTCCTTACGCGAATGTCCATATCCTTCCGATTAAATAACACTCTCTCGACTCATCGGGCAGCTACTCCCGCGCGTTTTCAAGATATACATCGCGCGAACGGCGCACGACGAATGAATATGTGTAACGGCACATTTCTGTGCGAAGAGAGCGCGGCCCCGGGGGTCGGCGCTCCTGCTTCACCTGTGTGCGTGCGCGTACGTATGCACGCATCGCGCGCGTTCTCCCGATGCCGAGAGAGGGGTAGAGAGAGAGAGGTAGAGGTAGAGGTAGAGGTAGAGGTAGAAAAGACAGACGCACGTGCCGGGTCATACATCTTCAAGGCTGCTGAGAAACATTCCAGGACATACGAATCGCACATATATTGCACGTGTGTGACTCGCGGCGTTCGGAAATATCCCGAATCTGTACAAAACGATTCCTTGGTGGGATTACGCGAGATTTCGATGGAATACGAGACGTCGTTCCCGGTTATCGACCTCTTTTTATATGCGCAGTATTCACCTTCTCCTTTTTCTCTCTTCTTCTTCTTCTTCTTCTTCTTCTTCTTCTTCTTCTTTTATTGCAAACTCAATTCGATCGGTAGTTTTTTCCTGGCTCACGACCGAATTGGAATTCCTCGAGGAACTATGAATGGCTCCTTAAGACACGCGCAGATCCGTCTCTCGATCTCGCCGACGCCAGCTTATATAACGACCTTAACCAAATATCAAGATCTTGTAAACAATGAACTCGGGTGACTTTCCGGTTCCAGAGAGCCGAAGCAAGCCTCAGCCGTGGTAGGGTCCGTCGTCGGGATCGAGCTCGTAATTAAAATTACCCGGCCGAGGAGAAGTACGGGTCTCTTATTAATCAAGTCAATGGAGGATCGAGAATGGATTCGATCGTTCGGAGCACTCGTTATTCAATTAGCCCGAGATCCGAAGGGAAAAAGTGAGGCGCGGGAGATGAAGCTGTTGAAGGTGGTGGAGGAGAAAAAGGAGAAGGAGTAGGAGTAGGACGAGGAGGGGGGCCGAGGAGAGAAAGTACAACCGCGAGAGTGTGTATCAAATGCGGTAATAGCGCTCGCAGCCGGTTTCTAGTCGTATGGGGGCCAACCTATATTTATTTCTAACGGGAGCAAGCGTTTGTATGGTGACGCAGCCGAAAGAGAAGGAAGCGGACAAACACTTTCGGTTGCGGCCCACCTCGGTCTCCGGTCACTTCACTTTTTTTCGGCCCCAGGAGCCAAACGATTCGCGGCGCGTCGTTTGATCGGCGTTAGAAACTTTCGCTTGACACTCGCCTTCTATGGCATTAGTCGTCGCCGATGACGTTTTACCCGTGTATTTACCTATTCGCAAAAACTTGCCTCCTTCATCGTCGTCGTCGTCGTCGTCGTCGTCGTCGTCGTTGTCGTAGACGTATCGCTCTCTCTCTCTCTCTCTCTCTCTCTCTCTCTCTCTGCCTCTGTTAGTCTCTTCCTTTCTAACATCTAACGTTTTCCATTTCAAGACGGCTGTTCGATGACGTGTCGATACTACGCATCGGCCCAGACGATTACGCAGCTGACCTCGGACAAAACCGCTTCTACTTCTTCCCCCGCGTTTCTAACAAGGCTACGGAAATCCTCTACGCGATCCATAATTACGATCAGACATATTCTCTTTTCACTATTAAATGTAAAGTATTGGTATTGGTATTGGTATTGGTATCGGTATTTCTCAAAATGGAGCATTCGAAAAGATTTTGAGCCATTGATGGAGGTCATAAACCGTATGGAGTATGTACTGGTCACAATAATCCATCGATAGATTCAGAACAAGTGTCAGTTTAAGTAGCGCTTCTTCGCGGCGATCGATACTTTCTTCCATCCCTCATTTCCAGCGTGTTATCGGTGAGTCTCGCGCCAACAGTCCCAATCTCATGGGGGTAGCCCCACCTGCCCACCGCGCAACTCCTCAGATTCTCGTGCTCCCGTCTTAAGGATCCCGGGACTTTGTCGACGGTGAGGGCCTTGGCATTCACCCGGCCACCGACATCGCGCAACCAGGTTGAATAACCGGCATTACGTCACTGGCACACGCTCTCTCCGCGCAAGTAAGTATAGAGGGGCGTGTGCGCGTGTACAAACGGTGCGTCCGAGGAAGACGCTATTGAGAAGGCTTTGGAGCAACGAAGAGAGCCGTCGGGAGCGCACCGTAGAGGAGAGGAGAGAAACGCGCCGCGCGAGAGCAGAGCGGGCCGGGAGGGGAAGTCCGAAGACCACGGAGCGAGGAGCAAGAGAGGTAGATAGATAGATAGATAGATAGATATATGGAGAGAGAGAGAGAGAGAGAGAGAGAGAGAGATGGCGGGAAGGTGGGAGGGAGAGGCGCACACGGTGAGGTCGATCACCTACGTGCGCGGAGTCAGTGACACCTCGTAGCGAGGATCAACGATCTTCGTTTATTCTTCGTCTCTCCTTCGCTTTCATGAATTTCTTTCGTATTATGAAGGAACCACTTTATTTCGAGTGCCGGCCTCGCGTTATTTAGTTTCGACTGGTCTTTTGATTCCAACGCCGAGTCGTCGGTTTTTTCCAGCTCCGGCCACCCGCGATACCGACTCAAGACAATCGAATCGAGTCCTCGAGCACGCCTCCTCGCATCACCGCCTACCCTACCACGCCCCGCACACCCACATACACACCCTCCCAAGCCTTGGCCCCGGGCACCCCTGCCAATGCATGTATACGCATGTACACGCGCGCAATGAGCCAGCCACCCCTCCCACTGCTCTCCATGGGCCGTACGCGAGAGAACGCCGAATAAAAAGTGTGCTAAAGGCTCCAAGGTCTCGGTGCTAACTAAGATC
Organism: Ceratosolen fusciceps; assembly: GCA_018883505.1. NCBI lineage: Eukaryota > Metazoa > Arthropoda > Insecta > Hymenoptera > Agaonidae > Ceratosolen > Ceratosolen fusciceps. The sequence goes on along the minus strand of RCIC01000023.1, from coordinate 1,896,778 downwards.
AAGTCCCCGTGGTAGCGAGAGGCGTAAATTTATTTTACATGGAAATTTACATGGGAATCCACGAGTGTTAAAAGCGATATTTCATAGAAAAAAAGGCACCTTGATTATTCGCATGTCTAATGCCGAGCTGAACACTATCACAACACGATAATAAATAATCAAAGCTTCTCGTCTTCTGATGAATATGGTACCTGAGTCTATCGAGCCAACAGTATAATTCAAACGCTTCCTGTTAATTGCCGCTAATGAAATATCTATAATCCAATGATGTCTGAATTACGATACTCCCGATAATTTATTGAAGTGTTACATCCACATTTATCAGGAGAAGAATTTTGCTACTATCAATTTATGTGCTGTATTTATTAGATATACCGGCTATTACAAAATCGCCTTAATAGCTCTATCTCTATTCATAATCTATGTTAAGTTTTAAGTAAATATCGATCGGCTTGTATGTGGCATTCATTGATCGAGCGCTAAAGAGCAGATTCGTGTTACGTGTGCCGGTCGGCTAAATTCCCTATTCTTTCTGTGGTTCTGAAAAATAACATAAATCCTCTCTGAATCGATCGAAGGTCGCATAAGCTGAAAATAAGGTCCTACAATCTGTAAATATCGTTTACCTCAAAAGGGAGGTCACATCTTGCCGATCCTTGACCTGTTTATCACGTCAGTCTAGGACTCGTTAGACGGCGGATCGCGGCTTCCTCATTTCTCAAATAAATACGTTTCGTGCTCAAGATGGTCCGGGACTCTCTGTAGTCGTGAGAAACTTCGGTGGATTTCGCACACGTGTCCAGTGATACAAGACTCCCGACGAACCGACTTCTTTTCGTAAGCGACTGCGTTGAATTTTGCTTTTACAAGGAAATCGAGACGGCGTACAGAATGACGGGAGGCTCGCACACACGCGCCTCTCCGCATATTACGATTTCAGGGCCAAGACGCAATTCGGCTCATCTTTCCCCCCCCCTCTCTCTCTCTCTCTCTGTCTGTCTTACCTTATAGTCGCTTCCTTTTTTGGCCTCGTCGACGAAAAAAACGCACACGTTCACGTTTGTATTCAAATTCTCAAGTACGTTTATACTAATTTGGCGTCGGGGAATTATGCGGCTCTAAGGGGTTTGCCGAAAAAACGAAGGAGAGAGATAGAGAGAGAGAGAGAGATAGAGAGAAGCAAGTTTAGAGGCGATTTGATATCGGGCGATCACGATGACTAGACGTCTTCACGAGTACTTTGAAACGTAGACGTCGCTATTTTATTTGAGACCGCATTTCGGTTAGAGGTGGTGAGGGAGGAGCACCGGAGGAGAAGGTCGGCGTAACAGGACAATCGTTACACTCGAGTCGAGGCAGATCCTTTCGCTTGGTTGCGAGTACCCTCGTAGATTTCGAGGAAAATAGGCTTCCAATGAACGTCGCAAAAAGCAAAAACAGGAGCTCGCAAGGATTGCGCAAGCCTCCATGTCAAAGCCGGCACGGTATAAGAAACGAGAGGACCATAGGGGGATGCCGGCCGGGAGTATGGGAAAGAGGGGGAGAGAAAGATAGAGAATGGGGGAGGGGGGAGGATTGGAGAAAAAGTGGACAGGCCGAAAGAAGTCGTCGCAATCGTGGTCGTCATGTCCGGCGTAAGACGATGGCGGGGAGAAGTACGAGGAGGAGGAGGAGGAGGAGCGCGGAGCGCGGAGCGAGGAGCGAGGAGCGAGGAGCGAGGAGCGAGGAGCGAGGAGCGAGCAAGACCTTGACCGCGGAGTCTTTTCGAGTGGCGAGCACAAGAGCCGGCCCTTGAACCTCCGTGCGCTCGTGCGCCATCCGGACTTTCGTGCTGAGATCCTGCGGCTGATAAAAGAAGAGTGCCAGCGACCGGGGACAAGGCCACTCGCCCCGAAAAATCTCCATGCGCGTGCGGAAATACGTGAGTGCGCATGTACGCATGGGCCCGAAAGCCGCCAAGGGAAGCACGCACCAGCTATTATACGACGGTTGAGTCAAAAGCGACTGGTCCTAAGGGATCCTCTTCCACTCTCCCCGGCGAAGACGGACGCGTCGCCGCTCCTCCGTCGCACACTTTTTCATTAATCCTTATTGGGCAATCGAATTCCTTAACGGGGTCCGTGAGAGTAAGTGATTTTCTCAATCGGCTCCGGGGAAGTGATAAAAGATTCTCTCTCTCTTTCTCTCTCTCTCTCTCTCTCTCACACACACACACACACACTTTCATGGAGGTGGAAATATCAGTTATCCCGGTAAGAAACTCGGCGAGGGCCAGGTCGATCCAGGCGGACTTGGGGCCCGCTGCCGCGCCTCCTTCCGTCAGCATTAATTTAAACATAAACGCGTTGGCTTAAGGGCCTTGGCCCTTTCATTATGGCCAAAAGGCGGCCGGGCTGGTCTGGGCCGGATTGTACCGAAAAAGCACTGGGCTTTTTAACTGCCGGAGAGGAAACGGCGAAGAATGCGGTCGGCAGCGCGCCCCAGCGCTTCGTTCTCGAACGCTCGATTTCAAAGTGTCCTGAGCCACTCCACTGACATACTACGATTTCTGGTCGCACTCGAAGCGCCCGGGCGAGTCCCGTAGCCCCGGGTAACACTTCTCTTACTTTTTCGATTTCCACTCGACTCACCGCGATCCGAGCAGTCGAGGCCGCGACCGTCATTTTCCAATTAAGTCTTTAAGCCAATTGTCCAACTAGCTTTTATTTTCCTCGGTTATGTCTTATTCAAAAGCCAAGGTGCTACTCTCCATGACTTTTGAAGTACGCGAGCAAGTAAACAAAGTGAGATACAAGCGAGGACAGCTTGTTGTGCGATTTGGACGAATTATGGGAATAGTTGAATGGCTCGTCCTTCGGACAAATATATTCGAAACAATCCAAGTACGCGATCAGAGGGATTCGTTTTTATTATCTCAGTCCCGTTATATCGTAATGCGTGCCACTAGATAAGATAAATCGCGAGCAGCAATGGATGAAAAAAGAAGAAATAAATAAATAAATAAATATATATATATATATAATAAGAGAAGGGTGAAGATGAAAGCTCTCGTTAAGGTCTGGGGAAATTGGTCGCCGAGGGATGAAAACGAGTCGGATGCTCGTCATATGTAATGAATGAGACGTTGGCTGTGTAGGATCGTGTTTGCAATGCTCTCTCTCTCTCTCTCTCTCTCTCTCTCTCTCTCTCTCTCTCTTTCTCTCTCCTTTTAGGTAGTAAGTGCGCGCGAATTTTCGAGCGTGTGAAAGTAGCAGAGGCAGAGTCGGCATTGGCAGCGATAAGGGCCAGAGCGTCGCCCGCTCTCGAGATAATCGTCCGAGTCGCGCGAGTGATCGAGGCAAGCTCCGTATCGACACTCACACGCACGGGATCGAAAAAATAGGTCGTTCTTGGAGCGGGTTCCTCCTCCATTGTCGCGAATTCGGTCCAGATAACTGTAAAACTCGAGCGCTACCACTATCGTGGCGCCGGCCAGGAGAGAGGGGACTCGCTGGGACTGGGAAAGGGGCACTTTGATTTATCGGGCTGGGGATCGATAGGCGTTAAGAATATCGGCCGGCTTTAACGATCTCGTTTGCACTACCGCAAACTGGCCGCTCCTCCCGGTCCCGCTACCACGTAAAGCCCTCTCCTCTTAATAGCCCTCGCGAGTTATCCGCCGCCCCGACGATTACTCTTACTGCCGTCGTTAACCGTACCATCGACTAATTTCCTTTGGATCCCTATCGCCGCGCGATCGGAGCCTTCGTTAATTAACGTGATTTATATAAGATTTGCATAACCTTCCCCGATAAGATCCATAGCTGTCCATTGACTAACACCTCCCCTCCCCCTCATCTAGCCACAAACGAACTTACAACGAACTTCGCGATGCTTGCACAGGGATGAAGAAAGTGACTAATGTTCGACCGGAGGATCCACCCTCACGGGGGCGAGGTACCAGCGCTCTCGACTCACGATCGCTAGCGGGAGTCTCGCTCTGTTAGCTCTGCTAACCGAATAACCAAATTCGTTCCTCGCCTACTTCCCTCTCGCCGTCTCTGACGTAATAACGGCCCCGAGCTTCCATAAGATGCTCCTTATGCGATGGTCTGCGCCTGATTTTCCGCTTTAGATAAGCTCCTCTCTCTCTCTCTCTCTCTCTCTCTCTCTAGCTCTCGCTCTCGATCTCGATCTCGCTCGTTAAAGAAGCGTAGTAGCGGCTTCATCATCCGCCCCCACCTCTGTCCCCAGCTGACCCACCTAATGCGCTTCAAAAGTTCTATTTCTTACCTGAGCTGGTCTTTGTTCGGCCCCCTCGATTTCCCCGTCGCTGATGGACTTTTTATCGTCAGATCCATCCTGTTTTTGAATGTTATTAAGAATAAGATTTTCCTAATACTTTTACATTTAAATAACTTATTAGAACTTCTCCGTCCGAATGATGGTGAGCTTCTATTGTGTTGGCCGCCGGGAAATCCCAGATACGGTTCGTCATTAGGGTCTAGGGAAGTCTACCGACAGGTAGTTTATATCGATCGAGGAATACCTATTTGTTTATTGCACTTTAAAATATTTGAGTGAGAGCTTGAGTGGAAGTGCACGTAGTTAAGAAGCGAGTCTGATTCCATGGATAATTAATGAAATTATAATTAAAAGCCAATTAAGCTGGGGCCTGAAATGGGAACAATAGGTCCGGTAATACTGATACGGTAATACGTATTGGCGGGAAAAATCCTCCTGGTACCGCGAAATTCCTTTCCCTTGCACCGGACAACCTGTTATGCGCACGAAAAAGGGTATAAGGTAGAGGATCGAGGGTACACGGAGAAGCTCTATCGACTCCCGGATCGTCGCCGTTACTCTCCTCCGAGTACGGCCCTCTTGTCCATTGTCTCTCGACTGATAATTTACTCTCCCGCAAGAACTCGTGCCCTCGAGGAGGATCCTCCTATTTCCCAAGTTCTGTATCGCTGAAGCATGTACTCCCGGAGGACGTCATCATCCCGGTTTTTTTTACCAAGGTTCTTAGCTACTACTCCATTTCCCTTGAATGGCCGACTCGCGAGTAATCCTCGAAGCCGAGGCCGGTGGACTCGCAAACGATGGCGGCACGATCTTCCCGGACAATGGCCCTACTTTTTCAAGCTAATTCACATGTGAAATGGATCGAGCGAGGCGAGGAGAGTAGTTCTTCCTGTCCGGATTTTCCGAAATTTTCCTCCTCGCTTTCCCCATATCCAGTCGAGCATGGCCCGAGAGCTAAGCCGTCACTTCACCACCGTCTACTTTCGACTCCCTTTGAATCTCCTTTTGAATCCCCCCCCTTCTCCCCCATCCACCCTCAATTATCCATTATTGTTCGTAATTCGAGGAGAGGCACGCCGACACGTAAGCACACGTGGCCAGACAAACAATAAACGTCTTCAAATTTCCATTACGTTGCGCAATATATTACACCGACAATACATCACATTCGTCCGTGCACTCTCTCTTTATCATTCGGCGTAGATGTGGAGCAAAAGCCGAGGGTATGGGAGGTGAGTGACCGGAGGCGTCCACTTGCGTTCAGTAACCTAAGCAGGCCATCCTTCTCTCTCACTCTCTGGCTTTCTGCCTCTCTGTCTTTTCCTCCCCCACCTCTTCCTCCGCCGCCGCCGCCGCCGCCACCTCTTCATTCTCTTTTTCTCGCTCGCGCGCTCGTTTTCTCCCCACTCAGTCTCTTTTCCTCTCTCCCTCTCTCGCTCTCTCGCTGTCTCTCTATCTCTGTCTCCCCCGCCCGCCAGGGCAGATGCATGAAATGCACCGACTGCCGGGTGAGACGCACCGAAAGGTGGGGGAGCTGGATTTGGAACGACGAAACTGGAACGTATGGAATATACCAGAAAAAATGTTGCTCCGAGATTTTCATAGAATTTTCCTAACCCAAATTATACGGGCAGTCCTGCATTCTAATTTATGACCTATTCGTGCGCAGATAACATTGTTCCTTTCGAATAAATTCATGCCCTCGATATTTCAAATAACTCGAAATTGCTGTACATTTTTGCCTGATACAACTTGCATCGTTGCATACAACTTAAATCGTGAAAATTTTAGAATAATTGCACTTGTAACTAAGTACAGAACATCTTTTTCCCGGAATATATCTTAATTTTTATTCGGAACGCTATAATATCTAATTGTGTAAAGAAAAGAAAGCATTACCAATTCATAACGCGATTAAGATTTTTACGGAAATGTGCTTTAATTATAAGACTATTCATCGAAACTGGTCAGAGCTTATTATTCATATTTATATAATACAGAAGGACGCATAGGGGCATATGCTCTTGGGACAATGATTCCAGCTCTCATTAAAGATTCTAAGGTCGACGCATAGTTCCTCTCTTTTCAAAATTATCAAACGCCAACGATCTTTCAAGCAAGTGGATGCATAGAAAAAAAAACATAGGGAATGAACTGGAATTCATTTTAAAACTTGCAGCGATTCAAAATAAGTTTATAACAAAGATCTATTTGTCTTCTAATAGCCAAGGTCCAAGCCATTGTCTGTAGCTCCAAGTTTCTTTATAAGATTAATAGAATCGTAGCGGAAGATGGAAATAAAACTGAAGTGAAAAGATGATATAATTTTAAAGTAGCTATTAGCCAGCTAATCTCAAGTAAACTACTTGGAATAAATAATAATTTTACCGTGTAAAATTCAACAAAAGAAAATAATAAAAGTATTGTTAACATTAATCTGAAATATGGATCACATTATCATATTATGATAAGATATTGTCAAATAAGAAAAGAGAGAGAGAGAGAGAGAGAGAGAGAGAGAGAGAGAGAAAGAACGAGAAATTGAAGCTCGTTTATAGCAAATAATCTATGATACAATGTAAGAAAATCGATGTGATCTTCTCGGATCTGGTAAAGGTAACGTAACCGATTCTCATAAAGTTACTAACATGCGCAAACAGCGGATAAATGAAAATTTATTAGCTCATGATCGAATGCTTTTGACACTGATAGTGTTAATGACGGATTGTCGGAGAAGAGGCTCGAGAGGGACAAAGAGATAAATAAATAATGAGGGCCCCCCCGCCGTATTGGCCGTATACATACTGGCCATAATGTATAATATACAATAACGCGAAGTCACGAATTTAATAATTGAATTGGCAAAAAATTTGAAGACTTAAGAGGAGGCGCTTATAACCGTATATCAGGCATGAGACATAGAGGTGAGCCTGGTGAGCAAACAAAGGGAAGGAATGCACCGGCCGAGGAGTTGGCCCGCGCGCGCGTGTCTACATGGAAAATCTGCGAGAAATGCAAGGATGAAGAGAGGGACGGGCGAGAGCTGGGCGAGGAGGAGGTTAGGGAGCGAGAGAGCGAGATGAAGGAGAACCACCGCCGGCACCGCCACCGCCACCGCCGCCGCCGCGCGCCGTGAATACGTGATACGTATAACCGTTCGGCGCGGCAAGTCGAGCGATGCCCTCCCGTAACGATGAATCCCGTAACGAAGTGCGCGCTGCACTATTATATGCGGCTTTGCATTCGCTGCTGAGGGGGCGATTTTTCCAGCAGCGCGAGCCTCGCTTTAAAGGCACAGCGACAAAGAAAATGGCCGGTTAATGAACGGCGAGGTGGTGGTGGTGATGGCGGCGAGAGGGGAATGAGGGGTTGTGGGGTGGGGAGGGAGACGCGGAGGCCACCGATCAGCGGTCAGACAGAGCCAATCCTTTATCCGGAGCGATCGCCGGGCCCACCGGCAGCCGGGGGAAAAATAAATAAAGATCGGTCAGAGTGAGTCGACCGGCTTCCGGCCGTGGGGTCCCACTCTAGGCCCGACTCCTGGCGGAGCGACCGCTATAGCGGTTCCGATCCTTAATAACTTGCCGCCGTTAAAGAGATATTGGACTATAAAAGCCCGGCCGGATAAGGTACGCGGAGCCGAGCGGAGCCCGAGTCCCGACCTGTGCCCGTGTAGCGCACGCGAGGCCTCGCGCGACTTACGGCCTCCTAGAAATAAAACGGCTCCTCGGCCGGATCGCCGTGATTGCCCAACTGGCAGTTCTTTAGCCTTTCAAACGTGGCTCGTCGTAGGAAGTGCGGAAAGCTCAGCGGACCCGCGCAACGGTACCCGCCGCAACCCTCGTCAAGTACGTAGACCCTTGACAAAAGGGCAACGACACCGTCAACTAGATGCACGTCAGCAGGCGGGAGGGGAGGGGGCAGGGTGCCAGGAATCGCGCCTGCATTGGACTCCAGCGATCGGCAGGGAGAAGGAGGGCACAGTCGAGATCCAGGGTGGGTATGCCAATAGAAAAACGTAGAGGAAAGGCAGAGCCGGTGCAGTGACCCTCGCACGCCGTAGGGGTATCCCGGGGCTTCAATTTTCGCTCGAACTCCGTGAGAGCGGCCACGCGGGCCAGTTCCAATTACCCCATTGACATTAGCTTCGAAAGAACGCGTACGCCACCGAGGATAATCGTGTCGCATGCTACTTGAAAGGGCTCCCCTCTCTCTCTCTCAGTCTCTCTCTCTCTCTCTCTCTCTCTCTGCAAATATTTCTTTGTTCCTCCTTCTTAGCCTTGTCCGTGTCGTTTGACGACTTCCCTTTCATCTCCATACCGAGGAAGCTATTTCGAGACTGATATTTTCGTAGCGACATTTCAACAACGAACCTGGCGATGGCTGTAAGTCGAGGGGCTCCAGGCTCACGATGATGCCTTTACCTAGAACTTCAGCATACGAATGAGAGTGAAAGTTTGGCTGGAAGCTCTGCTTGTGACAAGGACGGAAGGGGAGGGGTGGGGCGAGCATTCGATAAGTAAAAAAGTGTCAGTGGGTCGCGTTAGCCGGGATTTTCCGCGGTTCGACGCTGTGGCGAGTGAGGTAGGGGCAGGGGGAGGCGTTATGGGGGGGGGTGAAGCCGTGGGAACCACGAGGATCGCGATGACGTGAAATGGACGGCGTCCGAGAGTCCGCGGTCATCGGTCTTGGGCGCAGGAGCGACGGCGAACGGGCATTGGATGCAAATGGGCCCGTTAAGCTATAGGAGGTGAGGTGGATGCGCGTGGCCGAGTCTCGGGCGCGAGATGGCCGAGGTAGGGGCCGGGGCTGGGATCGGGGCCGGAGCCGTGGTCGGGGTGGCGGGGGACGGGCGATTCGTTATTCGCGGACGATTGCCGCTACTGACCGACTGCCGGCCAATTGAAATTAATTGGGTGATGTAAGCGAAGGAAAACGTCCGAGGCGTAGGTGGGGCGCGTGCTCAGTAGCTGCGGGGAGGGTCCCCGGTGTTCCACCGATAAACAGACTACCTTGCGTGCATTATTGGCAAGGGCGGAAGTCAAAAGAAGCCTGAGGCTAAAAGGCCAAAAGCCATTGTCGGAGCGGCTTCGAGCTACTAGGCTATCCTCTAAGGCCCCGATCCGAGAGTCGAGAATCGAGAGTCGACAGTCGAAAGAGGCAGGAGGGGCAGGAGAGTATGGGATATAGGGGAGGGGTGGGAGGTGGGGACGACAATCCGATAATGGGGCCGAATTTATTCAGCGCACACGAGGAGGCGCGGACGGTGCCTTCCGACCGGCGATAGGAATCGCTCGCGCAAAAATAATCGGGCCCGCGGCAAATGCGGCCCCGATCTGCCAGTGGAAAAGCCGATACGGGGGAAGCGGCCCCAAAGGCTTCTCGATTTTTCGAGCTCCCGGGACACGAAGGAGGTGGACGAGGAGAGAACGTGGGGGACCGCCGGAGTGAACGAACGTTCGCCGAGGTGCGATGAACTCGGTCACCGGGCAACAAACTGCAGGCCGCTGAGCGAGCAGACTCGCGCGTGTCTCCTTCAGGTTACGCGCCTCCTCCGGTCTTCGCCCCCGTTCCTTTTATTTCTCCGTTGGCTTTTTTCTTCTCGCCGCAGCGGCGGTTCCCTCGACCTCCCCCAGCCCCGTTGCCCGTCGCCCATCACCCGTCGCCCATCACCTCCCCAACAACCCCCCGTCAACCCCCGTCAACCCCCCTCCACGGGAAAACCGCCTCCGCCGAGATACGGCGAGCGTGGCGTGGCAAGCCGGATTTAAATTTTCGCTATTATTTACCTCGGCCGCGCCTCATTTTTCCTCTCTCTTATTTCATTTTTATTTTTATCCCTGCTGCGGGACTCGTGTTTGCTTTGCGCCAACTTTACTGTTAGCGGGTCGCTCTGTCCTCCCGCTGTCTCCTCGCCAACCCCCTCCCCCCTCCCCCCTCTCAGGCCTTTCGGGACTCAGCTCCTCTCCGATCCCAGGTGAGAAGTTAATGAAACTAATGCTAATGAGAAACGAGTCTGATGTCATCTTCGTAGCCGGACGAGCTGAACGAGCTCAAAGAGCGGCTGCCCTTCATCTGCTTTCTCGTCTCCCTGTCGTAAATTTGTAACACACTTCTTAATTGAGCGCGTTTATCTCGTAACTCGAGCCAGCAATTTTTTACTTTGCTTCTTCTGCTTTAATGGCACCTTTTATTAATTAAATTTTTATGCGAAAATAAGATTTCTTTTCCCCGCGCAAACTTTTCTTTTTTCTTTCCCCTTCCTTTTCTCTGTTTGCCCTGCCACTACACACCGACCACGAAGCATTAAAAACATTATATAAAGGAACTTTTAAGGCTCGTATTTACAAATTTTTATTTCAAAGTCTCGTTTGATGTCGTCGGTACGAATGGCTTACTTAAAATGTCAGCTTCTCCCCCGAACTTTGTAACTTTTATTGTACAGAGCCGGTGAGCGGGTTGGTCTGATTGGTTGGGAGGAGGGAGGGAGGGAGGGAGGGAGCGGCGATGGTACTGCGGCACTGAGGGTCGAGGGGCTGAAGAGAGAGGGGGAGGGGGGATTGACTAGAGTCGCATGCAAACCGAACGAACGTCCGGACGGTGTGGGAAGGGTAGGGAGGGAGAGGGGCGTTCCCTCGAGGTCGGCTAGCTCCGCTAGGCGTTTTATCGGTCCTTTAACCCTGAACTTCTCTCGGTACTTTGTCTCACTCGGCCGCGGCTCCGTTTTCCTCGGCCCGATCCTAACCCAGCGGAGGCTAGGTAGCAAAAGACTCGGCTATATCGATCATCGGAGCTACGGTGATTTTTCTAACCACAATAGGAGCCACTCACCTCGACGTCTACATGCCGAATGGGCGAATAACGTTTTTTTTTACTCGGTCGATCGAGCATCCGAATGCCAGGGACCATCGTCATCATAGTCATGAGCAACATCGGCTCAGGTCATCGTCGTTACGACTGTAATTGCCGTTGTCGTTGCTGTCGTTGTTGTCGTTGTTGTCGTTGTTGTCGTTGTTGTCGTTGCTGCCGCCGTTGTCCCCGTCATCGACGTCGTTCCTTACTCTGAAGTTGCAGCATTATCTTGTTTACGATTTTTTATCCCGATATTTAAATGAACGGCCTCATTAAATACAGGCCAAACAGCTTTGCGAGCCAATGCGCTGCTCTAATGTGCGGCCTTTTGCGGTTCAAGTAAGAAACGGGTTACAATGAAACGTTAAATAATTTTATTATTCTCTAGCTGCATGAAAAAAGAAAAGGTACGAGCTCGGCGCAACGTCGAAAGTCGAAGTCGCTTGCGTCTATAAAGAAATAAGGAACGCTCCACATATGTGTTGCTGGCTAGTCCTAGAATGGATTCTGCCTTATTAAGCTGAAATTGTTGGACGCGTTAAAGGCGCATATCTTTCTGTTTACCGTTTGAAAAAAATACGATGACTAAACGCGTGTTTTTCTCTCCTATGTTTCAGGTGAGTATCCCCATTGCGAGCGAGGCTAGCAGCCGATATTCCCCGTCATCTCGAGTGAGTAACGAATCCAGCTTACATTTTTCACGACCGCCCGACCAAAATATCCGACCGCGACGAAGGCGAGTGAGGGAGAGTGAGAGAGAGAGAGAGAGAGAGAGAGAGAGAGAGAGAGAGGGGCCGGGAACCCCGGAGAGAATTCGAACGAGACGCAATCACGCATTCCCAAACGGTTTTAAGCCATCAGACGCGAGTGCGGGAGAGAAGGCGGCTGCCTGGGGGAGACAGAGAGAGAGATAGCGAGGGAGATGGGCCCGGCAGAGTGGCGAGAATGGAAGGAGGGAGCGAAGAGAAAAGGAAAAAAAGGAGACCAAGGGGAATCCGATAAACACGATGACGAAGCCACTTTGCGTGTATTACGTTGCACGAGAGGGTCAGCGACTCGCTCGCTCGCCGACGTCGTCGTCATCGTCGCGTTTATGGATATAGCGGTTCCTCCCGCGCGTAACGAGCATCGCCGTCCAGAAGTTTCCTTCGGGGCTTCTCGAACATGCCTACGACGGCGGACTGCGCCCCGACATCTTGTTTACCGCCGGGACATTGGCACACTTCGGACACGATTCCTGTCGGCAGAAGACTCTTTTGGGTGGCCGCCCTCGAGACCCGCGCCATTATTATTCGCCGATCGGATAGACTCGGGCCCCATAGACCGTGGCCCATAGACGACTGTTAACGACACCTGCCATAGCCTCCGGGCAACCCCCCCTCCCCTCCACGACGCACGCTTACTTGCACTTTGAGTGATAACTGTCGAATCACGAGCCTCGATCCCCAAAATCGGTTCGATTCTTTCATCTGCTAAAAAATCTACTGCGATAGACACTCGCTTAAAATTACCAACCTCTCACACACTCTCTCTGTCTCTCTGTCTCTCTGTCTCTCTGTCTCTCTCTCTCTCTCTCTCTCTCTCTCTCTCTCTCTCTCTCGGAGAAGAATATTTATTTGAAATTTAATCTTAGATGTACTTTAAACTCGACATCTCCCACTTATTTCATTAAAAATAAAGAATGACTGGAAGATTCGTTAGGACCGAGGATTGTTCTTATCCTACTCAAGGAAGCGAAGCTGATATTGTGCAATAAAGTAGACCTCTTAGCAGTCTTATCAACCAAATGGTTAATCGATGTCGCGCAGGTGCTGAACTCGCAGGTTTCACTCGTCAAGCTTCACCCGAACTCGCGAAACCATTACAGATTCAAGGGCATTCCAACGATCGAGTCCTATCCTAAATGCATTCGTGGCTAAGAAAGGGTTATACGACAACGATAGTATTCAAACGAACTGATTAATTTGCTCTGCTCTTACGTCGATCGTAAAGACTGACTGTTGTAGCTTCTTGGCAAATAGCGTTGGCCGGTTTAATACTAATCGATTGGCATGTTGGCCCCGTCAAGAACTTAACGAGCCATCGAGATTTGCATGGTAATAAGCTCGCGCGGAAGGAAAAAGTGCGTGAAACGAATGGCCGGAGAGCAGAGGCTGAAAAAGGCGGCACTCTAGTTAATCCCGTGAGTCTTACTCTCTCTCCCTCTCTCTCTCTCTCTCTCTCTCTCTCTCTCTCTCTCTCACTCACTCACTTAAGGCACGCGCCCCGTCTTTATCTCTCTTCTGTCTGGCCGGCTGTCAACGCGGCCGTCGACGCTGCGGACTCTACGTACATCTGCATCTTGTCTTGAGCGTAGCGGACTACGTCCCTTTGATTGACGTCAGATTCAGTGCGACGTCGAGGGGCCGTTGCTCCCCTTATTAAATAAAGTCAGAGTCAATTGCCATGACGACGGGAACGTCTGAATCGGCTCAAGAAGCTTCGGAGGAGTAAGGGCCTCAAGACCGGGCGGAAGGTCAGGCCTGATTATACTGGCGGTTTCAATTCGTTCCGTGCCGCTGCTTTGTTTAGACCGAGATAGAGCGATCTCGGTGACTCTCCGTCGTCCCTCCTCCCCGCCCCAAACTCGCTCGTCACCGCCACCGTTACCGCCACCGCCACCGCCACCGCCACCGCCACCGACCGATACCGACCCGAGTCTCCCGAGGAACACTCCAATAACTCGAGATTTTTTTAAATTTGCCAATCGGTCATTATGAAACGAAGCGAGGCTAACTTAACTGTGTCTGCCCCGAACGCCCCGAGCCCCGAGCCCCAGCCCCAGCTCCAGCTCCCTCCCCCCTCCTGATTTGCTACTTCCATCAGCCGTTCGAGTCAATGCTCGACGGATTCTTCCCCCGAGACAATAGAAAACGCTCCCGAGGCTGCTCGGCTTCCTTCGCTCGCTTAGCCGGTCAATTAAGAAGCTCGTAGCGGCCAGAGGACAGTCTTGGGGCCAAAGGAACCCCCTGCGCGCGCCTTAGATGCCGATGTACGGTCCGATCACCCGGACGATAACGAGAGGTACCTCCTAAGCCTCTCCGGCTCTCGAGAAACCGGAAGAAGGAGGAAAATTCCACGAGCGCAATTACCCCGCAAGTGCCCGCGGGGGAGCCCTTTGCGAGCGCGAGCGAGCGCGTGCGTGAAGCCGGCCAGGAGGTGAGCCGGGGGGACGGGGCGGGACGGGTGTAAGAGGGAGAGAGTGGGACGCGGCGAACGGTGAAAAAGGCGGAGGAGCACGGACTCTCACAACCGTTGGGCTGCATAGCACGTTGTGTGAGCGCGGCGTCGAGTCGTGGAGCTAGTGTGGGTTACCTGGTTAGTGACCGGCCAACCGAGTTCACTGGCTTCGGTCCTCGAGGTTCGTTCCACCTTGGCTAATCTCGAGGGGAGGAACAGACGGGCGCCGCGTGCGCAACCTCGCCCTCCGCTTACTCCCCTCGACCGGCGCCTTTCTTTCTTTTCCTCCTTTGCTCTTCTTCGACCGTCACTTCTCGATCCGCGCTGCACTTACTGCTCTCCCCGCAAACAGCCGAGACCCGCGATGATGCTCATCCTGATACCCAGACTCTTTGCATCTCACCATTTATCTATCTGACGCGACCTACTTGAGATCCGAGCGTCAGCTACAGGATAGCCATAATAATACACGCAGGACTGGGGCGTAATCGGCTAATGTCCTATTGAAAGTGCGCGCTTCTGCGGGTCCGTTACGAGGAGCGGCCTACTCGATTGATAAGAGTAACGAAAGCGTGTCGCGATTACGCGGTCGCGGCCCGTGGAAGGGGGGATGGCTGAAGAAAGTGCTTTCTCTGGCTTTTTCCCGCGCTGCTGCGTCCGAGACCCGTGACACTGGGCACGCGCGCACGTGTCTTCCCCGTCAGACGAGGATAGCTTCGATCGAGACGACTTTCCTACGTCGCCGGCTTATGAAAGGAGCGCGCGAGCCGGCCCGAGCCGCTCACCCGACCTGGCATCTTGCTCGCGTTCCCGAGGTCCCCGAGTCTGGGACATTCATAACGATTAGGTGATGCCCAGGTGTCGCGCGCTCCCTATTAATATCCTACGGGTAATCTCCGCGAGCGTCAACGGGCTTGACGTCTACGTCTCCCGGGTCTCCCTCCCTCGCCCCCGTCAATTTATTCAAATGATGAATTTCAGTTCTATCGCTTATTTTAACGGCTCCCATTACGATCTCATGTGCCTGTCCATAATTAATTACTTGGAGAGAGTCTTCGTAATTAAGCGATTCGAAAGTGAATCTTCCTGCCAGACTCTAATTGTGTTACTTACAGACTTACTTACACTAACTGCAATTACTCGGACGGATCATAAAGAAATTAAGTCCTCAATTATCGCTAATGAATGGACTTATTTTAGCAATTCAATGCTCGGCTTCCCCGAGCTCGGTTTTCCCGTCAGCGCCGCAATTCGCGCCTATGCGCGCCTATTCGCGGCAATTCGCGGCAATTCGCGGCAATTCGCGACTGCAAAGACTCTCGATCTACGATCGTCGCACTTCTTTCCGGCTCATCGACGTAGTGCAGGCGCCGCATCAGTTCCAGCGATCCCGAGGGTCACTAACCAACTGATACGCTCGAGTTCGTTCAACTGCTTGAAAATATTATATACATATATATACACATGCATGTATTTGTATAATTTTTTTTTCCTTCTTTTAATTCGTAATTTCTTATGCGCTCCTTCTCCCCGCCTCGACTTCACACTTGTATTTTTTTTTTTTTATTTTTCGTGTCTTTCGGCATTAAATTCGCCATGAGGAAAAGAGCCATTTCAATACATAAAGTAACAGCAAGTAAGGACAGAAGTAATTGTCGAGGGTATAAATGACACTCGCATTCACGTCGCACTCAACGTCATGCTTTCACATTAATTTCCTTACTGGTTAACGATACAAGTTCCAATGGCCGAAGGTAAATAAAAAAATTTATCATCAATAAAATATCGTTTATCGACGAAAAGGTATATTATGTCAGCGTTACGTACGCGAGTTTACAAGATAATACATCGGCCGAGCCGTACGATCCGAAAAGGAATGAAGTGACGACGGCGGCGCGGGGCTGAAAGGAGGGAGGACAGCGAGAGAGGAGACGAGGCCGTGCGTATCTTCGCCCATGAGAATGTGTGCGCAAATATCGCTCGTCGGTTCACAATATATCTTTTCGCCTCTTCCCTCTTTCCTTCTTCGCTTATCGCGTAAAGCGAATCAGACTCGCGAGGCATTCACGAGGCAACGAACTTTGGCAATGTGGGTCAGAAAAATAGTGTCGGACGGCCTGGACTCGCGGAAATCGTACGGGTCACCTTTAGAACATCTAATATGGTTCGCCCATTCATTTGCCAAAGAGGCTGAAAAACCTGTCCCAACGTGCGCCTCGAATCTTAGAGAAGGCCATGTATTATGCGGTAGGACGTCGTTAAGAGGGTATGCCGACCAGCTTGGATGACAAGTTCAGTTTCTGACCCTATTAAGGATCCAATATCCCGAGAGCCGATGTAAGGGGAAGGATACGCAGATGAGTAGTCGGGGGAAAAATTGATCTTGGCCATCGCCGCAGGTTTCATAACGCACCCGCGGTAGGGTGGCGCATCTCCTCGGGCAGGAAGGAGGGGTCGACGGCCGGGCCGACGACGTTGTTATGTCATTCATGACTCGGTCTTACGAGACACGCGCGGCCACTGCGCTCGGCGTACCTACGTGCAGCCGAGCCTAGAGAAAAGCATAAAAGAACAGTTACTGCCCTTCCGATCGGCTGCACGTTCGCCAAGTCCTCCGTGGGCCGGGGCCGGGGCCGGGACCGGGGCCGGGGCCGCGGGCACGCGTGGCACGCCACCGCTTCCTAGCTCAATGTCCTCCAAAGAGCGACTGAGTGCGCGGCAGTAGGGTCGGGGCGGGGTGGGGGACGCGGATCGGAAGAGACAAGCGACATCGACGAGAGCAGCCTTAGCGGCACCCCAAGGACTTGTGCCGAGGTTATTATTTAGCAGCAGCTTTCTCCCTCCCTCCCGCCCTACCAATGTCAAGGCGGCCGCTTGTAATTCGTCGGTTAAGGGTACGACGAGAAAGCGAATCCTTGCGAAACTACGGAGGGCTTCCAGAGTACTGTGAGCCCTCTGCGATCTACAGCTTGTAAAAACTAAAGGAGCGAGTGAGTCGGTGTCTTTATGCCTCGGCGATTACGCGACCGAGCCGACAGTGCGAGGGATGGGGATGAGGATGGGGGGGGGGCGAGAGGATGTACGCATTCGGGTAGCGGGGGCGGTAAGGCGATCCCCGGGTAAAAATGTCACTTCTTCTGCTTGATAATGTAGCCGGAGAAGCGGCAACGGTCCCGAGCGAGGCCCAGACTCACCCACCTGATTGCCAGATACACATTTGCCGACTCTGGAAAATTTTTATCCTTACTTTCGAGGAGGTCGTACACCGATAAGAGATCCTTGAGCATCATAATATTTTAGAATTTACCGCTACAGGAGATATTTTAAAGGCTACATTAGGCCTTCCTTCGTAATTACGTAAGCCTCATCTTTTATTAAAATTTAAAATTCCGTTCGCTTTATATTGTGAAAGCGTGAAAGGAGCGGTCGGCGAAACCTCCTCTCGGGGGCGAGGAATGAATGGGCGCTCGAAAAGCTCGCGGGGTCCGCGGAAGCGAAGGTAGGGAAGATTGTAATTGGCCGTGCGGGGCCCTCCTATAATTTGTCACCGTGACGGATGAAGGCAATGAAGCGAGATGGCGGCCAAGGGATCGATTTAAGAGTGCGGCGCTGCCGAGTCGAATCGAGTTAGTCCTTTACTCCTTCCCGCTCGCTCCGGAACGCGCATGTGCACTTTGCATCCTTTTCGAATCTTACGTACGAATGACGACGGCCGCCACGCGCGCATCCGTAAATGAATGTGCGTGCGTGCGTGTGCAGAGTCTCTCCGCAGCTCGTGGGTGTCGCGCGGTACAGTTAGTCTTGGAAAAGCGACTCCTTGCGGGTGCGTCATCGCGATACGCCGCGGAGCAACCACCTCGAGAAGATGCTGAGTGCAATTTGCCGACTCGCGCCGACCTGACGATCCCGATTCCGATTATCGATCCCTGCTGCCCCTTCACCCCCCCAAACCCCCTCACAACCCCCGGCGCTTGCGTCTCACACTTTGGATTAACTTTGGCACTCCCTGCCCGAGGGGGAGACGACCCTGCACGTCGAACCAACGGATATTTCTACTCGGACTCGCCTCGCTTCATCATTACCTCAACTCGAACCTTATTGACGTTATAGCGCTGTTGACTTAAATTACTCATTCGAGTAAAACGTTCGAGCGATTTGGTATCTTATAATTGATTGCCTGCCTCCTCGAAATTCTCGATTCTCTCTTCCTCGTCTAAGTAACAGAATCTGTTGATTTGGGCGAGAAGAGTATCGACAGAGGTATAAGCGAGATTTAATTTACGGAGCCGATCTATCTCAAAGCAAATCATTCATTAGCCTTCTCATACATACATTCGTCACACATTATAGTTGAGTGAAAAGAAAAGGCTGCCGCGAATACGGCCGAAGGCATGTTGAATAAGTCCATGAATCACTCATTGCTAAAATAAGAAAGATTTTATGGAATGGCTATGCGATGCGATGTTTTCAAAACATATTCAACAATAAAATAAAACATGCGCTTAGCGAGTGACTCCGTCTCGGAAATATATAAATTTCAAATCCAAACTAGCCTTACAATATCGGAATTTTACTGAATTATTTCAACAATCCTCGCCCCCTCCCTCGCCCCACCCCACTCCCAAATAGCCGTCCCTCACTTCTGCCCGTAGATAATTAGGTTAAAGATCCGTTTGAACATCCGTACCTCGAGTATGAAATGTATATCTGTAATCGATTGTTGTAGCAATTGTCATTGGCGGTATGAGCTTTATTCTTATGAAAGGGCCGGGATGAATAAATGGCCAGGGCTCGACGTCATTGTCAGAGCGTAAGAATCGCGGGTGGCAACAGGTGGCAGAGGGAATAAGTGAGGAAATAAAAGGTTAGTCTGAACGAGTCCATGAACTTACGTGGGTCATCGGCCGTCACCAATACCAAGACGCTTCTCTCGCTTCCTCCCGAGCGAGCCTCCCTCGCTCCCCCAGCCCCGTCCTCGATGCTCTATCTTGCTCTGTTCTTTTTTTTATTCACGATGTGCAGCGCGGCACGACGAAAGGGAAGGAGCGCGAGGATCAATGAACCTCAATGTGGCTGCTATGTACTTTGCTCGCTCGCTCGCTCGCACACGGTAAAAAGATAATGTGCCCCCGTATCCAGACAATGACAGCCGCGTTTTCATTAATCCGTCGGCGCTTTTCTCCTACTTAGCAAGATTTTTTATGAAACTGGAGAGGAGGCGAAAATTCGCCGCTCCTCACCGACGGTCGTACACACGCGCACGCATACGCGCACATCTTGTTTGTAAATAATAGCGGATACGTCGTCGAGCTGGGCGAGCGGGGTGGGAGGTGGGGGGGGGATATCACGCGGGCATAGTTTTCTCGAAATTCGACACGACGGCGGACGTGCGGCCGGCGGGGTAAATCAGGGATCTCGGTTAACGATAACCAGCGAGATTGTTTTCGCCGATGATGCTGTCCCCTCTGTCCCCGCCAGCGCCCCCCGCCGCTGTCTGCTCTCGAAATAACCATGACAATTTTAACCTAGTCGATTATCGGCCTCCCGCGCGTCAACGGCCGCATCATAGCCATTTCAAGAGATAAGCCGCCCGATAGTATTCGTAGATTACACTAATCGCAACGAGACGTTCCGGCTGCGGAGCCTTCGAGGCCTCGCGCCCAATCACAGACAATATTAATATTAAGCTTCGAATCCAAGAGTCAGCTAGTCGTATCGAGCGCTGACGGGAGGCGCCATTAACAGGTGCAGACATGCAGGTATCGTGGCAATTAAACGGCAAGAAATCTATTTAGCCATGTGTGCGGCTAAGGACTGGCCCTCCCGCGTGAACGAGGCTATCATTTCGTATTTACGGCTTCGCACTACTATCCGATCCTCTTTTTAAAAGAGAAAGATAAGCAAAAAGGCGGGGGAACGAGATCTTATTGTAGGATAATTGGTCCGCCGGCATAATTGCCTTGACCCTCGGTCAACGGAAGCTGGAGTAATTGCCATCGTCTCACGGATGATCTTACGGATGATCTGACGGATGATCTGACGGATGATGATCTCACGGATGATTTGGCCAGCACATCGTTTCGTTACGTGGGTAAGCTACGAGTACGCGCCCCACGGCATAATTCATACCAAGGTTGCGTTGGTTAATTGGGCTTCTATGCATGCCCCCCCCTCCTCACATATACGGGACATCTGACTCTCCGTTGCAGCCGTGTGAAAAAATGGAAAGGAGGCGCGAAATAATGGGATAAGCAGGCACCGGATCCGAGTCGGTTATAACGCCGAGGTTAGAGTGGCGCCAAGGCTGATAAGTCCGAGATAAGTTAGAAACCTCTCTGTTCCTACCTTCTTCTTCTAAAGCTTCTCGTCCCCGAGAAAAGCCGACGTATCGGAGGTGAGTCGCCGGGATCTAAGCGGCCCTCGCGTGTATAAACGAGGCGGGTCTCGGGGAGAGGAGATCATTCGCCTGGCTCGTGGGGAGTTCAAGGACTCGCGTTAAAGGAGGACATGATTCCGCGCGTGTACGGCGATCCGATGAGAAGAGGGAGCCCGAGGACGAGGACGAGGATGAGAAGGAGCGGCAGCAGGATGCGCACGGGGAGGGGAAGTTGGAGTTGGAGGAGGTGCACATAAGGGCGCCCAGGATCGTTACACCTAGGCAGGGCATTGCACTGGGCGACGAGTCTTTGGCCGCTCACTCACGATCTGCACTGTGCACACAGTGTAAGCCGCGCGAAAGACGGCCGAGGAGCCCGCGTGCAGTGACCCGCCCTACCGTTAGGACGGCCCCGAGAGAAGGAGCGAGAGCAAGAGCTAACCAGACAAGGAGGGAAAAAGAGAATCCACCTCTCCCTCGCCGACTCTTCTTTTTCTCTCGGCTTCCTACTCTTCGTCCTTATCCTCCTTCTTCAGCCCCCTCCGTCCAACTACTCCTTCCCCACCCTTTACGCGCTCTTCCTCACTCGTACCCCTCCTCATCCTCCTCATACTCCTCATCCTCCTCATCATTCTCATCATCCTCATCCTCCTCGTACTCCTCCTTCCACCCCTCGCCCGTACATTAACCAACCGCGCGCATCAGCCCGACCACAACCGCCACCGCCACCCCACCTCGCCGGACCCTGCCCACGAACGCCGCCAGCCTCGTATGCGCTTAGTTAATGCTTATCACTTCGCTGTCGTCCCGCCCGGCATTTAACGCGGTCCTTCGGCCCCTAACGACGCGCCTCTCTACTCTTTTATCGCCCGCCCCACCCCACCCCGCCGATGCTTTCCGCGATAACCCCAATAACCTGGGCCTAGTCTGTTTCGAGACTCGCCATACGCACATCTGCACCCAGCCTCCACCCATCCTCACACCCTTCCCCTCACCCTTCCCCCCACTCTTCCTGCACCCGTCGCTCATAATCGTGCACCTTCGAGCTTCACTCTTATAGAAATAAAGAGCCCCACCCTGCCCCCCCCGCGCTATAAAGCCTATTGGGCATCCTCACAAGCCTAACCTTTTTTTTTAAAAGCCCCTTTTCCCCGGCAGTGTCTTCGCCTTTATAACCATTTAACGGCAGTGAACTTTCCCCAATCGAATCATCAGTGTCTCACAAGCGCAGCTAATTATAATACCCCAAACAAAGTAATTCGTTGAGCCCTATGAATATCTCCTCCATCGATACTTAATTATGTAATTTGTTTCTTTCGAGCACTCGTATAGAAATAATTCTCGATCGATAATTGAAAGTTAAACTTTAGCAAGGTCTCGCAAGGTCTACTACATTTCTTCGTTAATCGGCCTCTTAGACAAAAATCCACTACAATTTAAACTTCAACTGACCTGTTGAGCTCATATCGCTACAATTTTTAATCATTTTCTGCTTATTAATAAATCAATGATCAAGTAGCCGGCTTGAATAAATAAGTACCGCAGCTCTACATAAGAAGTACTCGAAATAATAGTCTTGTCAAGATTTAAGGCGACGACTCAACGGGCCGCGAATTTTATAATTTCCCTAGGTAAACGACAGCTAAGCCAGAGGCTGTTCTGTAAAAATATATGGCTAGATAAACTACTGCCTTTTCCGTAAGCCTTCTCGCGGGTTTCAAGTCGAGGAAAAGCTGCGTCGCAACTACTATCTTAGCACAAAATTTACAGTAACCGGGCGTTATTCCCTCGGACTTTGAGAGTAACGGGGTGTCCTGGCAATTACACCCTCGCGCAATCGCGCCTCCCTCTCGCCCACTACTCACGCGATCTCTCTCTCTCTCTCTCTCTCTCTCTCTCTCTCTCTCTATAAATATATATATATATATATATATATATATATATATATGCCTCCCGATCTCTTAATGCTCGTCTCACTGTCTCGTGCTCCGGCAGATTCTTTAAGATAAAGTTCACGCTCCGCTGGACTGACTGCGATCCTCGGGTATCGTTGACCCGAAATTATATCAGCTTACAAGCGGTCAAAGGTACTTTAAACGAACTTACCTGTAAGCAAATGCCATACACATCAATATATAATTTTATTTCATTTAATAATTCCCTATTAATTGTGTATAAATTGTAACGCGTAATTTGTGTAATTCATTGCCTATCTTTATATATTAGTAATTACAAAAAAAACATTATTTTAGCTATAACGACACCGTACACTATTATTCATTATAAATAGGAAATGCTGTACGCGTACCCATATATATATATATATATATATAGGTTTCGTGTGCAAAATTTAAGACATATATTCTGATAATTAGTTTGAATGTAAAATTTACGTCAGCTGTCTTGATTCGACTGCGTTAATGCAACACGTTTTTCGTAAAATCATAAAGTTATGGTTATAATTTGGCCGTTTAAAAGGAACGCCCGGTGTTATATGGGATTTTACAATTTATCGGAAGAATCAAAGGCACAATAAGAACAGTCTTAGAGGACGCTTAGTGCAGTCTCGGAACTCCGGCAACAATGGTACAGTTACACTTTTACTAAGTAGGTTATCGTCGTAACCCGAATCGGGCGTAACAAAAATAATCTCAACTTAATGATTAATTTTTCCATAAACATCGGATCCCCATTAGATGAGCATAGTTTTGTAATGGAGTACGTATCTGGAACTCGAGGATCCGAGAAGCGCATAATTACTCGGAAGCGAAACGCCCTGGCTAACACGGACCAATTTCTAAACATCCATATCCCCGGCATTATTAAGAAGTCACATGGGAGGAAAATGTATCCACAAGGACCTTCCTTTCGCGATAAACGGCTCCCACTCTACCGAGTTTACCGAGACAATAGGTGCTTTAGCTCCTTCCCTCCCAAGCAATACTGACCCCTCCTTACTCTCCTTTAATCCAATTACCAATAACGTTAAATGCCACCATATCGGCTTTATAAAAACGCAATCGTTGCTCATTGATTACCTTTTCAGGCACGGGCTTTTATCCCTTCGGGCCAGTGGGTCACAATTCTCGTTTCTCGCCCGAGGATATTCTCGACTTTTCATATAGGAAATCGAAGGTGTCTGTGCTGTGTCGGTCTCGGGCTCTTCGTGCGCATCTCCGTAGCTTGTAATCCGCTTAACCATCGTAAATGTGAGCTCGATGGGCGTTAACGCGACTGACAACTGAACTATCATCCGTATACAAAGGTCTGGGATGCCCGCCTCTATAGTAAGAACTTGTGTGTCCAATGGCTATTTTCCTCGACCATGTGACTTATTAGTTAAAATTTTGTTATTCCGTAAATGAAGTAATAAAATATTCTGACTTCTGTTTAATATCTCGAAGAGACCAAATGCTTATTTATGGATTGAAACAAGGTAATGCCTCGTGTGCGCCTTTATACATTATTTTTCTTATTTTTGAAAGACCGCATTAAATTGATGGCTTCTTCTTCTTTTTCTTCTTCTTCTACTTCTTCTTCTTCTTCTACTTTTTCTTCTTCTTCTACTTCTTCTTCTTCTTCTTCTTCTTATTCTTCTTACGTGAAAGTTGTGCATATTAATGAGCTTCAAATATTTATTACTCTCAGTAATCACTAATTTTACGCACACGGGGTCAGTGTGTGAGCCGGTGCGTATGTAGCCAGATACTTAATTATAGGAACATTCATTGTTAGTTGAAAAAAATTAATGTTACATCTATCGTACAGTAGAAATGAAATAAATAGATGTAGGAAATTCACAAAGTAGTTCGAAAATAATTCTAAGAGTGCAAAATCATGCTCGGAGATGTAAAATGTATTTATTATACATAACTGTAAGCGCAATAAGATAATAAAAGTGCTTTTCTGCAAAACATGTCTTCATTAATAAGTACAAAGGAAACTAAGTATTTCTAGTTTTTAGATTTTATGTTAGAATTATTGTTGCAATAAGAAGGGCGAGAAAGAAGAGCAGTAGTGCAAACGCGCGTGGGCCACTCACTGAAGCGAGGTTTACGATAGGTTATGGTTCGGCTGGCCCCGATCGAAAGTCTCCCCCCCCTCTCTCTCTCTCACCCCCTCTGTCTTACTCACTCTCTCACTCTCTCGCTCGGTCTGTTAAGCTTCGAGCCTATATGGGAGAATGAACAGGAGTGACTGCACGTACCTGCGCGAGTATTGAACCCCTTTTCAGGAGAATGAGCGAGCCATTTTCTCAGGACGAAGGGCGGGAAGGAAGGGGAGAGAGTCGTAGAAGGAGGCAAGAGGACGAGAGCAATAGAAGGATCGTCGTAAATTTACACCGAACTATTTCCTCCGGTTCTTCATAAATAGTTTATTAAGGCGATTATCGACTGCCTTGGGGGCGGTGGCTCCTACATTTCCATAGGATTATCGCATGCAATGTTTGTTTATCTTTTATTACACTCAGGCTGAATTCCTAGAGACGATGAGCAACGGCTTTTCTTTTTATTAATTACCCGCTGAGCAGCGTCTCTCGAGCTGATTTATTTACGCCTTTGAGCCTATAATTAAATTAAACGGAAGCTCTTCTCGTCGCTCGACTCACTCGACTCACTCGACTTTTTAAAGCTCTTAGCTCTCGAAGCGCTTATTCTCCGATAAGTAAACCGGGCTAATTTATCCAATAACTCCAGACTGGGCTCAATACTCGAATAGTGGACATGGGAGGGCAACGGGGCCTGCCTTTCTCCCGGTCATCATAGACCACTGCCTCTTTTTGAGGCGCTGGGCTCGTGTCGACTGTCAAATAGCGATATATGCACTCATGGCTAGGGCAAGCGAACCTGATCAAGATCGAGGGAAGGGATGGGGAGGCTGATATCGACTACCACCACAAACAGATGGAGGGGAGGAGGTCAATCGAGCGGGAACTCACCAGAGGAACATACGGCGAGGTCAACGCCGGATAGAGGCGCCGCGATGGGAGGAGGCCGGCCAGGATGCGCTCCGGCGCCACGTCGTATGCCGCTTCTATAAGGCGCAGCCCCTCTCCCGATTACCGATGCACCCTACGCCCGCATAGAGTCGCAGAACCGGATCGCAGCGATTTCTTTTTTTCAAATGCAGGCGCGCGCCTCGCACGCCACGATCTGCGCCCTGGAATACTAAGCGGCACCGGGAGCTTCTATCGGTTCGCCCCATGCCGGGAAAATACCAAGTGAAAATTATAAACCTCCTCTCTCCTCCTCATTCTATCTCCCCCCCCCCATCACCCTGTCCCGCATGCAACGACGTCGCTCCGCGTTCGAGGCACATGCGATATACATTGAAAGTTTCATCGCTTTAAAAAGGTTTTCAAGCACTAATCGAGAAAATTTAAGGGGATCTAGGCCAACTGTCCACTTTTCTTATAATTTCAGATGCATTGTATTCATGCGCCTTAGTAAGTGATTTGAGAGAGGAGGATTATTCATGAATTCATGCAATAATGCATTGCGAACGCGATTCGCTATTCAGCCATGGATCTCTAATTTAAATCGGCAGGAGGGGGAATCGTGCCCTCAAATCTTTATTAGTTGGAACTAGAGGTACCGAAAATATATCAGATAAGAATATTCTTGAGGCCTTCACGCGGACTAAAACCATATTAATACAAGTACAATTTGTGCGCATAGATAAACCTTGGAGTGGGAGGGGGAGGGGGATCGTGAGAGAGAGAGAGAGAGAGAGAGAGAGAGAGAACGTCTATCGATAAGGCGGCACGTCCTAGTGAAGTTTTGCAAGTCCGCAAGCTCAGGGCTCCTCGGCGCTGCGGTGATAGACCAAGTTGAATGACCGCGCACGCGTGGAGATGCGGCTCGCGTGCGCCTTCGGCTGCGACAACGATAGGGACGATGCACTTGTAGTTGTACTCCCACGTCGAGCTATGCGCAGTCCCGTAACGTTCGCGGAAGCTCTCGATCGCCTCCGCCTCCTCTCTCGTTGCCGCCGGCACTTTTCTATGTTCGCCTCCAGAGAAAAGCGAGGCACTCTCGTCGATTCGTTTTCACCGGACCCTCGTTCCATATCCACCAGGTTCGAGCAGAACTTTTTTTGCGACCTTATACGAGCCACGAGCCTCGAGCCTCGAGCTCCCATTTTCCAAGAAGTCACGCTAACCTATAATCTTAGGACTCCGAGTAGCCGACCAATTCCCTCGTCCTACCGATTCATCTGCGGTCATGGGCTCGCGAAACGGATAAGCAGGAGACCACGTCTACAGGAGGGATGGATGTAAGCTCTTCATTAATTATCAAGCCTGACGCTGTCTTCGACGAACAGTCAATAATTCCCGTTGACGTTGCGGAAATTTACAGTTAACTAACTAACTTAAGCAACGGGAGATTAGCGCTAGTGTCAGGATGCGGCTGTATCCGAAGGGGAAAAAAGAGAGTCAGAGTCAGTCAGTCAGTCCCTTTGCCAAAGTTACCCGAATAACCCGAAGACACGGTTCTACTCGATCTTATCTATCGAGGAACCCACCAGGACTCAAGGAGGCCCCGGCCAACCAACTGTCCAAACGTGTCAAGCCACAAGGCGGCGTACCAAGGCAAAGGATCATCCGAAGAATGGCACAGTGGCCTCGGATGAAGGGATTCCCCTGGGTCCGAAAGGGTTGACGACGGAACGGCCGCTCTTCTCGCTCCCATAATTGTCGGACAATGACAGCGTCGTTACGTTGCGGCGCGTCGCTCCTCTTCCTCGGCTCCCTGTTCCGGGGCGTGGTGCTTTAACGCGCTTAAGGCCCGGCGGCTAGCTGGCTGGCTGGCTGGCCTTCCACCGGCCTCGTGACGACGGGGCTGCAGAGAGCCGGATATATATATATTTATAGAGAGAGAGAGAGGGGGGGGGGAGACTGGCAAGAACTACGACCAAAGGGTTATAAGTCGCGCCGTAAATTAGGTGCTTGGGCTCGGGAAATTTTCACGATTTCCGCGAGTCCCCGGCGTTGTAAACTGCGGTTCACCAGAATAACGACGGCTCAATTACAAGTCTGCGGGGTGCCGCTCGACGCAGTCTGCGAGCCGATTACCGGGAGACAGGGCTCAGCGCCCTCAAAGGGGCTCAAAATTATTCAACAAACGTGTCCTCTTTTAATTCGTCGAAGAAGTCCTATCTAATTTCTATTGCTCGACGGGGCCACTTCCTTTTCAATGAAATTTCCTCTTCGGAATAAAACGCGTTTCCTTCAGTTTACTTCATAAGCGCGCTGGTTATCAATATTTCGCGCGACGCTCGGAGGCATTTAAAAAGAATCAGGAGTAAGTTCCTGCCAACGGACGCTAAGCTCCGACCTGGCAAATAGATTCCTCGTGGCTGTTAATAAAAGCTGTACCCCGAAGGAAAGTAGTTGCCCGAAAAAGTAAACCGGATAACCGAATGAACTAATTAAGCGAGGAACTTCTCCGGATTGACAGATGACAAACTGTCGAGGAGGGAGGGGTAACGGGGGAACGGGGGACCGATATTTTACGATCTACGATCGCACCTTGATGTGTAGACGGGCTGACGCCGGCAGAGTCGAGACGCTCGGCCCTCCCGAACCCTCGTCAAGGCTCCGAATGATCTCATTATCCAGCATTAACGAGATTCCTCCGGCGCGGATTTTCGAATTTTCGAAAATATTGAAACAACAAAGTGACGCCAGGATGAACATCGGACAGAGGCGTCATCCTCCTCCACCTCCTCCTCCAACTCCTCCTCCTCCTCCTCCACCCCCTCCTCATCCTCCTCTCTCCAACCCCCTGAGCTTGTTTTGGATTATCCCTTCTAGCTAAGTCAAACAAACACGCGGCGAATAATCTCGCTGTATACCGACAACGAGTCCGTAATCGCATTACGGCCATATTTCAAGCAGGTACCTAATTGCAATTTACCCGCACCGGGACATCAGCCTTTCTCAGTGGGACAGTGCCAGTAGTGAAGGGATCGCGAGAAAAGTGACGAAAGACCGGAGCCGCACGCACGGGCGGTCGGGCAGAGGAGGCCGCTCCTGTGGTGACAGGGAGGATACACTTGCTGTGCCGATGTTGCGCCGCAACGACGGCGGCTGCTCAGCGAGAAGGTGGAACGAAGGAGTGTGGGGCGGGAGGGGGGGGTGACGAGTCTCCGCCTCGGAAGACCCGGGTTGCGGATTTTCGGCTAAAAGAATGCGAGAAAGTGAGCGTTTGACAAATTCGACATTCACGGATGCTGCCGAGGATATTTTTCCGAGTCTCCTTGAGGTTTCGTTGAGATTTAGAGCCTTCGAAAATTCCAGTCCTTTATATTATCCTGCATGATTAATGTGGCCATGCTTGAGTTATGCAGAGGCTCTTAATCAACCAAGAATATTAAATCGGTCGTCGAAAGTCTTTGTTGGATAGCTAAGACAAAAACTTTCCTCGCTTTCGACGACTAGAGATATTTCAAAATAGACAGAGCATTTGCTCGGAGATGGAAAAAGGTGAAATTTAAGATTATTCGATTGGCGTTTGGGCTCGGAATGCGATGAGGTTCGAGGGAAGTGCGCCGGCGAAACATTTTCCACGTACTAGCCTTAATGTCGCGCGTCAAGACGAGAGTAGGTGCACTCGACGTTAGCCAAGATAGATGCCGAGGAAGGCTGAGAGCACAAAGAGACTGAAGAAGCACTCTAAGGGGATCGGGAGATATAGCGGTGGGGAGGAGGAGAAAAAAGCTGGTGACCGTGGCCACGACAAGAGCGTGTGACCTATCCAAGAATAATCCGCGAGCGAAAAAAGGCGAGCGCGCGGAGGAGAGGCGGGGCGTAGGAAAAAAAAACTCCCGAGGTCGTAACTACCACTAGAGCGGAGAGAGCGACAAGAACGTGGAGAGGAGAGTTTCATCGATCGTAGCCCCGATGCGAAGCGGAGCATCTTTGTGGAGCACGCGCATGGATCTCTCGGCCTGCTCTTTTTTTTATTTTCAGAACGATAACGGCCGCTCAGTGGAAAAAATTCCAAGACCCTTTTCCATTGACAATTATTAACATTTTTACACGTCCATCGACTTCCCATTGATTAGTTACTACTTTTTCCCGATCCCGATAGTTAACGGTAGTCAGTGCTACTGTCATCATTTAGTCTCGTTTGGTATTCCTTTAGCGGCTGACTCACTACTGACTCCTGCACACCTACGACCCACCCGGATTAGCAATAATCTTAGAAAAATATAGGCTCTCTAAATGAGTGCAAGGACTTTATAACTCAAGTTGCTTTAAATACGATAATCTGGTAGGCCGCACTACACAAAGAGGAAATAGGTGCCGATGTGGTTGGCGGGAGGATGGGGGGGGGGAGAGCGTCCCTTACTACGTAGCCGTAGCCTGCGTGTTCGAAAGCCGTACTTAAGCGTCAAGCGCACAGAGCTCGTTCGCAGTGTAATTAATAGAAGAGTCGCCGCACTGCCGGACTGCCGGACTTGCATAGGGTGACGAGGGAAGAGGAAGCTTAAATGAATAGAAATAAATAAATCAATAAATAAATATATAAATAAATAAATAAACAAATAAATAAATAAATAAATAAATATATAAATAAATAAATAAATGAGCTTCAAACGTGGAATAGGTTCGATATTATTTGAAGCTCTCGGTGCTATGGTATCGGCTGATCTGTCGATACGGAAAATGAGAGAATATGAATGTATAAGTAGTGTATATGAGAGCTCGCATTGGGTAAAAGGTCTGCTGTAATTGGCTACCTCTTTGATAAGTCTTGTTTCACGATCTCGAGCCGTGACCTCTGCAACGATAAAAATAGCTTTTCCAGAGGGAGCATCGTCGTTAGCCAAGTCAAGATAGGGAGCTCCGCTCGTCACATTTCTAAAGGGGACTGAAGGAAGGGGGACGACCCATTAAAAATGGGACCTATGGAAAAATGAATGGCGCAGAAAAATGAGAATCGGGAACGGTGGTCGCCGGGTCAGGGGAGTCGCAGAAAGAGACAAGCTCCGCCGAGTCCTCCAAGCTCCGTTCGGGAGGAGGACGAGAAGGAGGCCGGGGGCTGGCGGAGGATAACGAGGAGTATTAATGATCGGAGAGCGAGTTATCGATTAATGCCAATGGAAAAACTCGTCGCGAGCTCGTCGGGATGAAGCGATTGGTTTCGTGGGCGAGGGAGAGCGACGACTGAGGGAGAACCAGGGAAGCTCAGGGAAGGCTCGAGGCGCTCATAAAAAGAGCGGTGCAGCGACCTCGTAATGAGCAAGCGCTCGTAGGCGCCAAGGAGAGAAATTACTTTTTCCATTTTTCTTTCTTTGGCGCGCACGCGATATAAGAGCCATCGCTCCCGGTCGTACGTAGCGGGTACGCGAGCCAAGTGACTGGCGCAGTGGGAGTCGCGGGACTAGGCAAGAGCCGGCCCGACGTGGAGACTCTATCTGGGAAGAGGATGTGCCTCGGGTTCTCGCGGGCGGCCAGAGTTTCTCGACAACCGTTTTCGCCTCCTATCGTTTTATTGTCCGATAAAGGCGCGAACCCGAGAATTTTTCAAGGCCGGGAGCTCCGGTACGGGGCTACGAGAACAGGGGACCACCTCGATGACCGCGACTCGGCCCGTAACGCGATATTTAACCGAACTCCTCCGTCTCTATCTACCTCTCTCTCTCTCTCTCTCTCTCTCTCTCTCTCTCTCTCTCTCTCTCTCTCTCTATCTATCTATCTATCTATCTATCTATCTATCCATCTACCTATCTATCTCCTCTTACAGCCCGGCTCCCTCTCTTAGGTCTATACTATCATTGACGGCCGAGAGGCCCGCGCGATTTATAACCCGGGCACGTGTGAGGCTCGATATTTATCGCACCCTCCGTGCGCCTGCATACGCCGGTCGAAAGCCGACGAGCCTCAGTGTTTACGGACAAAAGGAGCCGGGGCGGATGCTTATTCGCTCCTTAAGCGCCGCTAATTTATTCCGAGCCCGATCCCGGGCTTCTTCACATGTCCATTTTTAAACGCAGCTCAATCTCGGCTTCAACGACACCCCGCTATCCCATGTCTAGGCGATTTTTATCCCAGAGAATGCGGCACGCGTCCCCTCCCCCCACCAGTACAGGCGCCCGCTCATCCGATCCCGCTCACCTGCTGCACTTTAGCCCCGGATTTTCACGTTGCCGACGCTACATCCCCCCCCGCCCAATGTACCTCAACCAGCCTCACGACTCAAGAACCTTAATTCCACCGAACCTAACATCAAGTGCCGACAGCCCCCTCCTCCCATTACCCATAAAAATCCATTTACCGTCTATCCGTTTAATGATAATGGCTCGATCTCGCTAACTTGTAAGTCCCATGCGATCGTCAATATTATTTCGTTCCAGTATATTTCGCCTTTTTAGACCTGGCCGACCTTAATCAATTACGTTCTAGTAACTCTGGCGGGCAGAAAAAGAACTTTGAGTTATTATTCTTGTGCGAGGTAAACGTGCTCGGCATTCGGATGCTTTCAAAAATTCATTCGAGCGAGCTCGTTAACGAGTCACGGCGCGCCCCATTGACGAGTCACTCCAAATGACCAATAAAAACAGCCAATGACCGTGTGCGGAAATTCTCGCGGAAAATTAAGGGATGCCACGGTAGGCGTGAGAGCATCGGGAGTGTGTGGGTATCTGCAGGGGCAAGGCTTCGTGATGCGAGGAAGCGAGGAAGCGAGGAAGCGAGGAAAATGAAGCGAAAGAAGGACAGCGGCGGCTCGGGGAACGTGGAAACAAAGCCGCAATTGTTCGCGAGCCACGGAGTGGAGCGATCGGCGACTCCTTCCCTCCTGCTCGCCGGTTAAAGTCCTTGGCACTGAGCGACCGGTCGGCGACCCGAGCAGCAGACTCCCGCTTGCGACAAGGACAGCCTCCGCTTGGAGGTGGGGGTGGGCCTGGAGGCTCCCTGTATTACCGGCCGATCGCCCTCCTGGACGTCGAGACGCGCTTTTCTCTCCCGGCGCCTCCAACTTCGTTACGAGCCCAGCCCAGCCCAGCCCAGACCGCCTCACCCCGAGCACAATGCACTTCCGCACCCCGACCTATTCGCCGGCATAGACTACGGGAATAACGGTTAGCGTACCGCGTCACGCACAAGCGCGCGCATACACAAATGTCACTGAACTTCCGCGCGCATTTAACGTGCACGTAGCCTCCTAGGAGAGTGCAAAAATCAAAACCTGCGTCTGCTTACCGATGCTACCCGATGCTTTCCCGACGACACCCTCCGTGTCTGACATCCGCTGGCCATCCGTCCGTATAATAGCATCGGATAAATACGCTTTAGCCGACATCTCCCGCATCCTTGGGATCAAGGTCCAGGGATATCGAAACCCCATCGCCTCGATTTCACACGAGCTAACTCGGATATCATCTTACATTGATCCGAAAAAAACATAATCTATTTGCATGATGCTGTTTTACTGCCGCATGGCCAGTTAGGGCCGTAAGTGGAAGCCATGGCTTCCACATACTAAGCGACGATTTCGTATTTCGCTCGGCATTTCGTGGCCAAGGTGTAGAATGTCCTTTGAAATAGGAATTATTAAGAATCTATATATTTATACGTAAGTCCGTATAAATCAGGCAGTCTGCTGTACTGAAATACAAGACGAAATTCTGAAATGCAGGCTTGCAACTTTCCTTCTTACTTGCAGTCGGCGATCGCATGAAAGCGTTTTCATTGTCACTTGCCGGAGTTCATCGAAAAAAATCGTACTCCAAAACTAGTCGCTCAGCTTTTCAAAACATATACTTACATGCGCTCAAAGTCAAAAGTCGACAGAACTCGATACTTTGCTCGTTCTCGACTCCTAATTACGATGCATGAAATTCAATCCTTGCACCATAGAACAGTGAAGCTCTCGCCGTCATTGTAATCCAGTCGCATACAAAAGCTTCGAAGGTAGAAATGAAACGAAAATAAAATAAAGGGGCCGAGAGGGGCGACGGGGGATCGGGGTATTGGGGGGGGGGGGGGCAGCCGAAGAAATTCATCGCTACGTGTGTTTTCCTTCGTTCGCCTGCGTAGTATTAAAATATTCGTCATGATGTCAGCAGCAACAGCAGCCACGAGGATAATTCGTTAAGAGAGGGAGAGAGTGTGAGTGTGCATGAGAGCGGGCACGACTACGTGGGAGCTAAAGTATATACGTCAGCCGGTCATTGACATAAAGCTCCTAATCGATGAGACTGGCCTTTATGAAAATTAGTCGGATTATTTGTCGACCTTCGATCAAAGGAGATATAATTTCATATCCACGCGTGACCTTTTTCCGTTCCGCGTTCAACGTAAACTATTAGCTTTCGAAATCCTGGATAAATCGTAGTCCTCGAAATAAATGAGGAAGGAACACATTTGACTATTACCATCCGTATTCCACCTTCATATACATATTTTCGAAGCAAAATAAATTTTTAATCGTATTACTGCTCGAACTCCAATTCTATTCATGCCGTAATTAAAATTTAATACAAATAATTTATTACCTTTACAGATAAAAATATCATCCTCTATTCCGAATTCTTATTTTATAATGATCATTGTTAAATTCACGTTTTATTTATGTAATTAAAATTTCATTATATTTCTTTTATTGTTCTTCATATTTCGTATGAGTAATCAACCTTGAAAGGTAATAGTATTCTTAATACCTTATTAGAACTGTATCTAGATACTTTTTACTAATGACCCGAAAACATAATAAATTAAGATATACAAAATAACTGTAATTTAAACATTGGCACTTAAACTCTAACCTATTGGAATGAAATATTTTTATAAAATAAATTTAATTTAATTTAAACAATCGCAATTAATCGTTAAAACTGAGTTGTGTAAAATATTTATTTCAATACGCCCAGGTCGAATACGTGATTTTGGAACAACTTACTCATGATGTATATGTATACATCACATACTGTTATATATTATTGGACTATATCAAAAATTACTGCTTAAGCTGTAATACATAAAATAAGTATGAATCTATAGTTCGATGAAATCACGAGTACCATTAACTCTCAATTAATTCTTAACTACGAAATTGTTGATATCGTATACTCGCGTTTCATTGTCATCCGCCAACATAATTTCCATTCTAATCTAATACCCAATCTCTTCTTTTTAAAAAGCATTTAAGCCACATTTAAAATGCATTCTCACAAAAAATTACATATGTACAGGAATAGAAGGTAAAAAATTAGATAGAAATATCTACTAACGAAAAACGTGACCGGCAAGTTAAAATATAGCAGATACACATTAAATAGACATGGTCGATAATAAAGAATGTATACATAGAAGAAACGTCTGAAAACAACAACTTTGAGGTCAATTTTATTTATTTGAAGAAAAAAAATATATTTAAATGAAACGATACTATATTTCGTATCAGATAATTGGCTTCGCATAAAAAAAAAAATGTAAATTAATATAATATTAGAAGTGTGAGTATTAGAAAGCTTTTATTGACTATTATAAAATTAATATCTAATTTAATCAGGTCCCCCGTAGCATACAAATTTGTATATATTACTATTCATGAAAGTGATGTAGCAATTCTATTGCCGATTACCGAATACTATAAGCTTATTAAAATGCCGATTATGAATGAAAGAATTGTTATTGCGACTCGGCTACATAATGTAGAACAGATAATGAAGATAGTTATTATTATCTTAATATGGCGAATGCTGAATATTGGTAGCCGAAAGCCTTAGCGAATTAATGAACGTATCTAAATGGAAATATAAGCGATGGGCTATCGGACCGATGGCAGAAAATATTAAGAGGAAATAATACGGCTCCGAAAATAACGTAAAAGTAATAAAAGGAATCCGCGCTGTTTCTTCCTTCTACGTATAAGGACGGAAGTGTATTTATGAGCCTTGCCCGTGTGATGTCCGTGTGTCGAGTAAAGGAGGTGGAGGCATACGTTAATCTGACAAACACATTGACGGCTCGATTCTGTCTCCTCCGCACCTGTCCCTCCGCCTCCCACGTGCGCGCGTGCTTGTGTGCGTGCGTGCGTGCGTGCGTCCGTCCGTCCGTCCGTCCGTCCGTCCGCCCGTCTGTCCGTTCGTCCGTTCGTCCGTTCGTCCGTTCGTCCGTCCGTCCAAAAAGACGGACGTGTGTTTATAAGCAGTAGATATTTCGAAAGCGGCTGGTGTGTTTTAAAGACGCAATAGTCCGTATTAGGATGAAAAGGCGCGTTATTGGCAAGGACTCGTGGCCGTGGCCGCGCACGGGCCTATCTCGAGTTAGTCGGCCATTGGATAACGGATAATCTATAGACGTATTGAAGGCTCCCTCGATTTTTCACTGTATTATCGCTTCCTCCAGCTAATGTCGGCATTATTTAGCCAGAGCTCAGCTTTCGAAGCTCACTTATCGAAGTTGGTCAAGCAGCCGGGAGGACGTTGTTAATATTGTTTTCCGCATTGGGGGCTCCGACTCTGTCTCTGGCTCTCCGGGAGAATTGCCCGGCCTCCACAGCTTCGCCTCCAATGAATGAATGAATTTAAAGGGTTCAAGGAAGAGCATTTACGATGTTGAGTCCTCTCCAAGTTAAGCAGCCTTAACTCCGAATGTCCTCGGGCCCAGTGCCATCTCAAGACAATGTACCGTCTTATCCCTCGTAATCTCCTAAATAATTTATAGCACACCTCGGTCTTTCCACCTCCAGCTCCATGCACATACCGTGCACTCCCCTCTCAATAACAATTACACCGATTTGCCGATAATGATTGGCCAGGGATACGATTATCATAGCTCTAGTCGAAGAGAGGCCGACCTCGTTGGCACGGGTTAATAATTCCGACGATCGTGTCTTTACTGGCTCATGCCATTAAAACGAAAGAGAAAACGCGTCGTGAAAATGTGCCGGATTTTGAAGGGAACGGGATTGGGGGGAGGGGTGCTCTCGCGAATCCTTGGCTCCCGTGCAACGCTCGCCTCTGCCGAGGACCACGAGCCCTCGCGCGCGACGAAAGCTGACTCGGACGGGGATCCCTTAACGGGCCCCTCGACCGATCGTAAAATCATGAAAATGAATTATTGCGTCGATAATAAGGGTAACGCCGCGCTCGCTCATGAAAATTCAAGGCTCCCGGGCTCGTCGATCCCTCTCGCCCCTTCGCCTGGCGGCCCTAGGCTAAAAGATCCTCCCTAGGATAGGTGGTTAGTTGTAAGATGGACCCAGACGACAGAACATCGGTTACGGGGCTTCGCGCGTGCGCACAGAGAAAGTTTACCTCGCCCGTGTACGTCCACGCGAGGACTTTATTCGTTTATTATGGATGCAGTAAACGGGCCCATTGAGAAAAAACTGCCTGTTTCGGCTCGAGCGGGTCTCTTAATATATATATATATATATACTATACCTTCCTGAAAGATCGAGCGAATTTTCATTCGGTATGGCGCATACGCCATCAGGATACTCCAAAACCGTCAAGGTACCGGCGAATTGCAGTGAAGGGTTCGCAGGATCGGCTGAAGGGTTAGCCTGTCTAGGGTTACTCGGGTCCCGTTCCTATGACCGTAATGAGGTTACTCCCTACCTAGAGTCCGAGTGCCAGGCCACTTTTATATTGTTATTGCTACGTCTTTTTCCCGTAAAATATCGGATTTCCCGAGGACGATACATGCGTTTATATGTTTACGCGCGCGTGTTTTCGTCGGTCTTTTTAAAGCACTTTTAGGGTTAAAAAGGGTCGCGTCCCACGCTGTTGGCAGAAAAAAGGGGATTCTCCTTTTTCTTCTGGTTTTATTACGAATTTAACGGACGGGTAGAAAGGAAGCTTGGCTTTCTTCTTTCTGCTTACCTTCTGACGGCGCTACGCCTATAGCCATCCATTTTTCTTTTATTATACGCATTTCTGTTTTCTTTATGCTTTGGACCTTAAATTGCTCGATGAATCCCGCTAGCATTTATGTTTCCCTTCTGTGCCAGATCTGTCTCGGGCTTTTGTCTGCTTACTGTCTAGAAGGATTTTTTTTGATTATCTTTGATAACGAGGATATCAGATCGAACGAGAGATAGAAGACTTTAATAAATACTTACCGTTATTATAATTCTTACCTCCATTAAGGTACACGAGAACAACGATAAATAATAAAATAATGCTTCGTCTGAGAAGACGATCATTTTGAATTCTGGATTGATACATACATTCGTGCGTAGATACGCGTGTATAGATGAAGGGATAGAGAGAGGTTTGTGTGAGAGCCCCGACTTAACGAAAAGCCGCTTCTTTCTGGCTAATTCGGCCTTTTAATAAGTCCGAGTGGCAATGATTTTTCAGCTTAATTTTTTAAAATACACGCTAGGTATCAGTGTTTGATTATCAGTCAATTATTCCGAAAATACGGAGACTCCCTTGATACAAGGAATGGGAGGTGTTGATTGTCCTTTGACTGTACGCGCCAGTGTCCAAAGCCGAGCGCATGAGTCTTCTACATTTGGCGTTTCGTCTAGCGCATACGAAATTCCTCTCTCGAAAGCAAAGCCGCTGTTTAGAAGGGGGAAACATGAAGGATGTCTCCGACGGAGGAATAAAAAAATGATCAAGAATTCGGTTCGCCGACTACGATAATCCTGACGCGTGTCCTTCGGACTCTCCTTCGCACAGTTCACCGTCCAAATTCAAGGACTCGGTGGGACAGGGCGGGAAGGATGGGGAGCGGGAGGGGGAGGGGGGCAGAGGCGTGCTTCAACCACTCCTGCAAAAACGAGCTTCCTGTATTATAGTATCGAACTGACGCGAGCATAATGTAGCCTCCATTATGTTGTAAAAGGACATGGCTCAATTTCATCTGGTGAGGACTGACGAGCACCTTTCCTGTAAATATAATTGAGAAATTTGATCGATTTCGTGATCTGGTCAGAAAGCTGACGCGCAATCAAACCTATCATTATAATTTTATAATTTATCGGAACTTCTTGGCTTCTTAATTTAATTATTTCAAAATATTTCTCCTAAGCTAGTTAATGTTCCTGACGAGCATTGTTAACGACATTTTCTATTAAAAAGTATTAATTATGCGCATTAAGTACGCGAAAGCGAACTCGAAGATTTTGTTTTGACTTTTTTATTGAACCATTAAAAATGCTTTTCCGTTGGTGCTTAATGAGAGGTTGAGCGCGGATAAGTGGTAATCTGTCATTGGTAAGCGAATTAATAACGACACGAAATGAAATCTGTGGATCTGTGAGTCTTTATGTAAAGCACGTGGACTAGGGGGCGAAATCGTCAGGAGCGAAAGGCAGGGGGTGGGGAAGGCGACCAGCGAGATAAAGTTAAGCTCGCGGAGCCCGTGGCCGTAGCGCGCCAATAGAGTTCCGTGTCGGGGCAACACGAGTCGCTTGGGGAGATATCGAAGGGAGATAGTGGCAAAGGTTGAAAATGCTAATTAATGTATGCCTCCGTACGTACTGAAAGACCTCGAGGTGCGGGCCGGACGAGGCAGGTGTGCGCCGCGAGTGGCGCATTATAGCGCCCTTCGACGCTTCACCTCGCTTCTCACCGCCCCTTCACCCGCCGTCACAGTCGACACCGTCACCGCCACCTCCTCCGGCCCACCCCCTGTTCGTCCCGTGCTCTCGGCCGTCGAGTGCTCGATGAACTCGCAAGCGCAGGTTCGTCGAACTCGCGCCCGTTCCCTCCCGCCCGCCCGCCCTACCTACGTCTCCCTCCCTCCCTCCCCCATCTCTACGCGACGCTCGCTCTGTCCTTTTCTCTCGCGATACGGCTCATAAGACGAAGAGAGAGGGACGATGCCTAAGAGCCTCGTCGGCTGGTGGTTAAATGGAGCCGCTCGATTCGCACGTTTTCTTTCGCGGATTTGTGCTGCTGCTGCTGCTGCTGCTGCTGCTGCTTTCTTCGCTCGCGTCCCTCGCACTCCTCCCACCGCCCTTCCCTTTCTCTCTCGCGGGACGGAAGCGCGTGGGTGCACGAGTCAGTGAAAGGGGCCGAGAATGCGTCCCTGCGAAAAAGCCAAGCGACCTCCGTACGTCCCACAAGACGTTCTCTACATTGGCTCTGCGAGATGATCTGTCCCATGAATTGGAGCTTTTCTTACCCACACGTAGCTTAAGCCCCCCTTGGAATTGTCCTTTACGGAAATGCAGAAAATCCTTTTAGTACTGACTTCTCGAATAGGGTGCGATCCCTTAAATGATTGAAGCCCGAAAGGGTTCTCTAATGAAAGCAGCCGAGGCTGGTTCCCTTCGAATCCTCCGGGATAAATGCGTGATAAATGCGCCCGGACGGGGAAAGCAATCCATCGGAAAACGAGAGTCGAGCTGAGTAGCTCATCGAGAGAGAATGTTCTATCCGGGTGCAGCCAAAAAAGTTATGCATGAGAAGCGGGGCGGGAGGAGACGGCCAAGGAGTAAAGGAGCTCGAAAGAGAAAGCAAAAGATCCAAAACGTAAACAATGCATAGCTCAAAAGCACAATGCGACGAAGATGACGACGGGCCGTTGAGTGTTTCTTTTCGGCAGCGTTTTTACTAGGGAGCAGTCAACAAGGAGGGGGAAAGGAAGGTTCCGAAAGCCACCGAAAAGGGGGTTTCGGGATCGAAAAAAGTTAGATTTAAAAAGATAGAACTGCCGAATGAAGCAAAAAATGAAGAAAGCTCGTGGGGCCAAGAAGAGCGTTAAAAAGGAAAAATTAGGTACGTTGGCTGAGTAGGGTGGGGGATAAAGAGGTATGGATGTCCCGAGGCTGTCGGAGTAGAGCGGTGTAGTAGAGATGGGGGACTTGCGAAGGAGGGCGCGCGGAGGATGAATGAGAGAAAAAAAAAGGAAAAGAAAAGAAAAGAAAAAAAAATAAAATAAAAAATAAAAAAGAAAACGGGAGCAAAAGAAAAGAAAAACGGTGGCTGTGATTGGTGACGGATGTGCCGCGGGATAATGTAGAGGAGAAAGAAAAAACGACGAAGGAGCCCGAACGTATAGAGAAAATAAAGATAACGAGGCGCTTGCTGTCGTGGAGTGAGAAAAAAGCCACGCACATAAGCGCGCTCCCGTAGCGCAGACGGAGGAGGCTAGGTTGGCTCTTGGCCGGCATGGCCTTGGCCGCCGCTCCGAGGTAATTCAGTCAAGGTTTCGGCCGATGAACTTCCTCTCCGTCGCCGTGTCGGGGTGGAAGGAGCGGCAGCGGCGGCGACGCTGGCGATGTCGGCGGCTCCGGCGAAGGCGGCGGTGACAGTGGGGGCAGAGCCAATCACCGGTCGCTCGGTTGGCGCTCCGAGCACCGCTATTGGCTGGCCCTGGAATCGGCATTGTGGAGCCGCCGCCGTCGCCGCTTGTCAGTGACCTCCAGCATTGAAAATGCGATGAACTCTCTTTCTCGCTCACTCTCTCTCTCTCTCTCTCTCTCTCTCTCTCTCCCTCGCTCTGATGTTTCTATATGCCTCTAACCTTCCCTCTTTCCCACTCGCTCCAGCTGTCTCTGGCCCCTCCCCCGACTCGTCTTTCACACTTACTCATGGCCCTTGTAGGCGTCTGTGTGTGTGAGCCGATGTGCACGCACACGTGCGCTCCGGGTAGCCAGAGCGTAGACACGGCAAACCTAAAACTGTTCCGTTGCTGCTGCTGCTGCTGCTGCTGCTGCTGCTGCTGCCGCTGCTGCCGCTATTGCTCTTGCTCTTGCTCTCGCTCTCGCTCTCGCTCCTTCTCCGTCTGGTTCCCCACTCTCCCCGAGCGGCCCATGACAAACGGCGGACAAGAGAGAGACTAAGGGCTGCATCGGCGAGAGTCGGAGCGCCAGGTAAGCAGAGCCTCGGTTCAGAGCAACGCGAGCCTCCCTCGAGCAAAGACTCACTTTCACTCTTTCGGGCTACGCGGAGTGTCGCCACCGCCACCGCCACCGCCACCGCCACTGTGTACGCACGAAGCCAGCCGGCGGGAGGGGGGGCGAGCTCAGAGGGAGAGAAACAGAAAGAGAGAATAGTCTCTCTCGACTACGCCGGTGTGTGCGTTTTATATATCGCGCGCTCTTGACACCCTGCGCCGTCATTACTCGCTCGTCCTTCGTACGGGGAGGTACGCGAATCGTAAGAACGCGGCCCACACAAACACGCGATCGCGACAGTGATAAGATTTAAAGTTCCCTAGCCGTACCCTCGGTCATTCGAAGCCCTTCCCCAGTCGAACCGGGGACACAGAATACACCGAGTGCCGCGTTGTGCCAGCCGGGATGCCGGCAGTGCAGTGTTGTGCATAAGCGAAGCTAACGACCGAAATCATGATCCTGGCACCGGATAGCAGTGTTCAGCATTGCGCGGCTCTGGCCCAGCCTGTGGCCCTCCAGCCCCAGTCGCCAGTCATGTCCTCGACCGGTCAGCAGCCCGCGGCCCAACTACCCAGACTGCCACCCGAATACGTCCGCATGGCTGTCGCCTCCTGCGCCAACCTCCATTGTCCTCCGCAGTCCTCCAAGTTACAGTCCCCGTCCCAAAAACAACAACGACAACGACAACAACAACAGCAGCAGCAGCAGCAACAGCAGTTCCAGATCGGCACGCCGACGGCCACCATTATGCCCACCATGGACTCGACCGTGTCCTCGGCAAGGCCCGAGCCCGAGCTCAACATAGGTACGAGAGCCTCTTCCTCGGCGCCCTTATCCTACACTACTAGTCGCTGTTTACAGGCAGAAGGTTTCTTCTGGCCAACAAGGCTGAGCAAACATCGCCGCCTCCCTTTGAGGTTATGGCTTGTTTTTGTTTTGCTCAAGTCACCTCTCTTCTCCCTCCTCACCTCACTACTATCTTACTATACACAGCAGCACTCTTAGAAATTCCGTGATTTGTGTTATTTCTCAACTACTACGAAACTCCTTTATGTAATGCAAACGATGATAATTTTGTTTACTCTGTTGTCATTTTCAATTATAGCGAATCTTTAATAGCATATTGGCAACATTATTCTACTACGGAGAATGTGATGGTGATAATTATACATACGTCCTGCCATTCTACCCTGTATTATTAATTGTCTCACTCTATACAGTCGTTTAAAATTAATTAATATAATAGAAAATTATATTAATGCATTATATGCAATCGACAATTTCAAGAAAGTTTTATTATATGTTCTCTATCAGACGTAAAAATGAGCATCGGGTACTGCACTCGGATGATATTAAATAACTCATACTTTCATTTAATGCTCGAAATTTGGTATTGCAAGAGAAAATTGTATCAATAACAAATGGAAGTTTTGAATTTTAAGTCATTAGAGGATAACGAACGACTGATGTTTGTTCTTCGCTCCCCTCCCCCCTTGTTTTTTTTTTTTTTAACCCCTTATTACATGGTTCATTGTGATGGACACATGCATAGCCAAAATTGAAGGAATTTATAAATTTAAAAAATAATTGTCAATTAACCAATGAATATGAAAATAATTTGTTTACGCCCCAGCTCCTTATCGTTTATAATTTTTATCGCCTCAGTTCTCGGGCAAAGCCACCCGTCCGAGCCAAGAAAAACAAGTGCGACAGAGAGAGAGGGGGGGAGAGAGAGAGAGCATTATTGTAGCAAGGTCGACTCGCGGAACAACTACATAGCTACTGCTCGCCGCTACTTACACGACCAGAAAAAGGATAAAGGGTGGAGGGGGGAATTAAAAAGTAGAGAATCGCGAGAGGAGAGAAAATTTGTGCGGCTCCGGCGATAAAAGTTTTTCTCGCAGACTAGAAAGGCGAGAGATATCGCCGCGATTTATCTCGCGGCATTACACGAATCTCCCGCGAGTGAAAGCAGAAAGTTGTAAGGAGGCACGCGCGCTCGCTCATTCGCGATGCTGTAACTCTCTCGCGTCTCGACGGAGAAAGTGCTCTTCTTTCTTTCCTTCGGTTGCGGTATCTCCTCGAGTATCTCGCGTGCGCGCTCCTACGTATGCCACGTGTAATGCGATTTTTGTTTTGGCTCTCTCTCTTCTCTATACCCACCCCACCCACCTCCCCGTCGTCATCCATCTCCCCTTCTCTCTCTCTCTCTCTCTCTCTCTCTCTCTCTCTCTCTCTCTCTCTCCCGCCCCCCTCACCCATTCCCGTCGCCTGTCTACCCGTCTCGGCGCGGCGCCCTACCGTCTCAGTTCGTCCGCC
Organism: Ceratosolen fusciceps; assembly: GCA_018883505.1. Taxonomy (NCBI): domain Eukaryota; kingdom Metazoa; phylum Arthropoda; class Insecta; order Hymenoptera; family Agaonidae; genus Ceratosolen; species Ceratosolen fusciceps. The sequence continues at coordinate 1,852,909 of RCIC01000023.1, read as the reverse complement.
CACACCCTCACTCCCACTTCCTGCTTTCATCGCGAGGTCAAAAACTTGGCTCCGGGGCTATTGATATAGAAAGTGTTTTCGCTTGGCTCTCTTGAGCGCTCGCGGATTAAAATTTCCCACTCCCACGGCTAACTCTTTATGTGTAAAAGCATAAAGACTTTAAGCTTCGGATAAATATTAGCCAGACTGTAAATATTCTCTTAAGTTGCTAAAGAGATCGAGACAGAAAATAATGAATCATTAAGGAAGGAGAAAAATAAAATAAAACTCGAGAAATGAAATTAAAAGCACGAACGACGGCTCTCCATCTTTAGTTCCACAATTTCGTTAATTTAAACGGAATCCATGAAGGAACGAGCTAGAAGCGAAAAGTGACAGTTGAACAATAAGTTTAAGAACAATAAGAAAAAACGGCGGTGGGGCAAGGAAGGTCGGCGCTCGACGGAGGAGGGTGGAATCAGGGGCGCACCGATACATTATCGGCCATTGTATTGTAATGAAGCGCTGCGTGCGGTTGCCGGGGGTGGAGCGGGGAGGGGAGAGAGGCTTATATATAGGCGTAATATCGGCCCCCGGCGTTTTGACGTAATTGAGGCCTCTCTCTCTCTATATATATATATCTATCTATCTCTATCTATTTCTTTTGATGCCCGACCACAACTAAAGGCACTCCCTTCTGCTTTTGCTTTCAGAATTCGATGGGACGACGGTGCTATGCCGTGTCTGCGGTGACAAGGCTTCGGGCTTTCACTACGGCGTACATTCCTGCGAGGGCTGCAAGGTAAGCGAGAATTCATTTCGTCATCTAATTCCTTTGTCAAAATAGCGTTGCCTTTTGTTTGTATGGAGCGTGCGCGCGCGACTTGGATTTTGCGGGGCTGCGCAGAAAAGTCGCGGGAAGGCCAGGAAGTGAATGGGAAGTGCGAGGCGCGGGTTGAAGGCCGACAATGAAGCTATAGACCGCGCGAGGCGAACTACCGGGCCTTCGACTCGCGGAAATTCCGTTGCCGTGTCGGCGGGGAGGAGAAGGAGATGATGTCGCGCACGAATAAGAGCAGGAAGCGGGTGAGAACAGACTCCCGAGGCTCCTTCGTTAAATTTAAACCGACGCGCTTCTCTCTCTCTCTCTCTCTCTCTCTCTCTCTCTCTCTCTCTCTCTCCATCTCTCTAGCTCTTTAGCTCTCTAGCTCAAGGATACATGGTCTTCGTGAGCTAGGGCCCAGGAGATCTGTTCTCTCGTTCTTATTATTCTTTAACGTTTTGACGATGTAATTCATATCATTTTTGAGTTACAAATGCTCGGAAGCACGAATTTTCGTTACTTAAAAACATCGCTTAAAAACCGATCGCTCATCTAGCATTATTTAGGTGCAAATATTTCCTACCTTAACTGCGCTCTACGTGCGCACTTACACATACAAATCTTTGAATCCTTTAAAAAACGTGACATCTTAAACAAGTTTGATGGCCTGCTTCGAGATACATTTCCTTCATTCTAATATTTAATCCATTTTTGGAAGTATAAGGTGTACGAATTATTTATTACTTTATAAATGTTAATTAAAAGTCCATGGCGTTTTATATTACGATAATATAAGGGTCGAAGACTTTCAATTGCTAAACTTGTTAAAAAATCGAGACTTCTGCATCTATACTTACACAAATGTTCAAGCAACAAAGCTAACCTCAGCCTTCCAAGGTTACACTTATCCCCACCAGCTTCCTACATCTTTCTATTTCGCTCTCTTTTTCACTCTTATATCTGTAAAGAATCTTTTACGTGAATCCATAAGAGAGGCGCTAGAAAAACAAAAACGGTAAGCTTCACATCGCCACATATCGAATATGTGACGTGCGCTCGCTTAAATTACCTAGAAAAAACAGAGCACTAGTGATGGTCGAGGAAGCGATATTTACGTTTTTCGAAAAAGGAACGAAAGAGCGAGAAAATAAATAAATAAAGAAAGAAGTAGAGGGCGGGAATGAAGTAAGAAGGACGAACAGAACGACTCGCGTCTCGGAAAGTATGTGGCAAATTTCCACGGGAGGCCATTTCCGCGTAATGGGGAATGGATAGTGAAAACCCGAACAGGTAGACGAATGCTGGGAGACCTCAGTCGCTTTTCCTTCCACCTCAGCTTTCTTAGCTAACAGCTGTTACGTTCTTTGGAACGAAATATGGAAACCTCCAGCTTACTTTTCTCCCTTTTGAATTCAAAAATATTTTTAGTCCTTACAGTGTTAGCTATTGTTTCGGAGGAAATATTTACCGAATCTTAACCCAATAAATGCCGAGGAAAAAAACTTGTAATTACCTATAGCAACAAATGTTAATGTTTGTTTGTTTTTCTTCTTCCCGAGCCTATTGAATAAATATACCTTGTAATATTAACAGAACTGAAATTCAGAGAATAAAAAAAAAAAAAAAAAAAAACAATGCTTATAAAAAGAGGCACGAGTAAGGGTGGTCAAAGAGAGCTAACGAAAGTTTTTAAAAGGGAGGGTGAAGGATGAGGAGGATGAGGAGGATGGGAGAGGGAGAAAAACGCGCGTGTTTGTCTTACATGATTTCTGTACAAACGAATAGGTCTCGGGCTCATTCGCATTACAATCATTGTCCCTTAGAGTACATCGGTCGTTCTGACCAACAACCACCAACCCATTGCATATCCAACGTGTCAGAATCCTGGAAAAGTTTGCGTCAAATGTCTCGAGATACAAGTGGATTTTACTTTTTTGCCGCGTAATTTAAGTTTTATGCAGCACGCTGAAAATGAATCTGAAAATGTTGCTACGGCGACGACGTTCACTGGGAATAGCCGGAGTCGGTAAGCAGCCGGTTAGAGACTCATTAGTAGCTCATTAGTCGGATCAATTTTATTAAAATAAAAGAGAGATAGAGAGAGAGAGATAGAGAGAGAGAGAGAGAGAGAGAGAGAGGAGAGAGAAAAAAAAAGTAGGACGCCGTTAAATTGAAAGAATTAAGGATTTAAGGATGAATAAAAACTATGGGAGTAAAGAAAATTCCAAGTGAATCCGAAGGATGAAAGGCTCGTGGAATCGAGATCGAATACGTAATGTAATGGGAAGTCGGTTATTTCTGAATGATCGACCAGTCATTAATATAAATGAAAGTAACGACGGTCGATGTAAAAAGGTAAATGTTAATAAAGTGCTCTAGTTGTAGAAGGGGGCAGAGTGGTGGGACACACCTGTTTTGGGGCTTTGGTCGCCAGCAGCAGCATTTCCCAAATAGTCGCGAGGAAAGGACAAACGAAAAAAAAAAGGAGGGAAAAAAATCGAAAATCACTTCCGACCTCGAGAATGCGGCCCACGTTGTTTCTATTACGTAAAAAAACATAAACCCGAAAACTTCTATTTTAAGTCCCTGACGAAAGCAGCAGCAGCAGCAGCAACAGCAACAGCAGCAATAAGCAGACACAGAGGGATTAGGGGGTCGCCGGAGGGAGAGCAGCCGGACGTTCGAGTGGCGGCGTCGTGCCGTGGCAGTTCTGTCGTGCGCGTAGAGGGTCAGTCGCGGGGAGAGAGTCAGACAGCCGGAGAGCATAGTCACACGCACGTACGCGTACCCATACAGATGCAAACGAATCGAGCGTCTCGATCTCACGAAGCGTGTCGAGCGGGGGCTCGCCGAAGGCCGCGAGCTTGCCTCGAGTCAACGTCCTCGCCCTCCTCCCCCCGCCAACCTAGTCGACGACGTCGGCGTTGTCATCCTCCTCCTCCTCCTCCTCCTCCTCCTCCTCCTGATTCCCCCCTCCTGCTACTACCTCCGTCGCGATCCAGCTCTCCCCGGCCGGCTGACTCGCTCGTTCACTCGCAGCCCTGGACTCGGAGTTCGTGGTGGGGAACACTCGTCGCGAAAGTCGCTGGTTTCGTGGGGCGGGGCGGAGGGAGTACGCGTGGCTCGGAGTGTCGCATCCCTCCCGCGGCGCGACGAGCGTCAGTCGAACGAGGACCTCGGGAGAGTGCGGTTAATGCCAGGATCGCTGCTCGTGCTCGCTTCGCCTCGTAATCAAAGCGCTTCCCTCTCGACTTCCCCCGCCATCCGTCTTACGAGCACGTGCACCGACCCGTCATTCGCTTATACTCTTCATGCCTGATGTATCAAGTGGGTCCCCCGTCTGAATCATTATCGACTCGACCCAAATCAGCTGGAATATGGATTAGGCACCGAAGGGGCTCTTGGCGACCATTATGTGCCTTCTACCTTTCGAAAAAACCCTTCCCCCCATCCTCTCAGGTGAATCGACGGAAATGCTCTTCATCGCTCTCGGAGTCTACAACTTTCCGCCCATTCATCCCTTCCCGCGCACCCATACGAACCGTGAGCGTGTCCGACCCGCTGTGAGACGAAGAGGATAAAAGAGGTCCGTCCGCGCAACAGGTCCCGGGCATCCTCGTAGCGGCCACGAAATGATGCCCGACCGCCACAAAGTACTAGAAGCGAAGCCCATCCGGAATTCGATCTTACAATGGTTCGTTCCTCGCCGGTGTGGCGAGGTAGGGCGGGTGGGGGATGAGGGCAGCAGGAAGGTTCGAGGCCATGGGGGTTGTCGGCCGCACCCCCGGGGCAGCCTCTTTCTTCTTCTTCTTCTTCTTCTTCTTCTTCTTCTTCTTCTTCTTTTTCTTTCATGGCGTGCACCGCGTGAATTTACCTCTGTTTTCGCTCCCTTTGTCACGCACTGGCCGATGGACAATTACCGAGTGACTCGTCCGTATCAACCTTGATTTACCAAGCGGGCTCTCACCTTTACTCCCCCTCCTGCCCCTGTCCCTCCACACGACCCCATACGCCCTGTCTCGCAGACCATGGCGTCGCTCGACCGCGATACTTACCTTTATCCGAGCGTTGCACTTTTCGTTGCAGCGAGGAAAAAAAAAATGATTCTCCATAATTTACGCGCTCGCCTTATTTAGATGACTCGGGAATGCGTAATAATTTTTTTTTTTTTTTTTTTTATTCCCTCTTGTTTTCCACTTTAAATCAGAGTTGAAGCGCTGAATATTATAAATGCCGATGTCTCAAACTTCAGTTAAAAGTATTTTCGAAGCTGCTCATTCTAAAAGGGAGATACTTTAAGCGAGTCTCGATAATGGCTGACAATTTTTAAGTGCTTTATCTCCGAATTTAAGTTTATAACTTATTCGAAAATTATGTCCGTAGAAAATATTATTAACTTGTGTATAAATGCGTTCGTGGTAAGATAGTAGAGTCATTAATTAATAGCAAGAGAGGAGGTTAGTTTTTGCCCCATCACGCTCGTCCTTTGTAAATAAACGTAGAAATATATCGTTTCTGAGAAAGGGACGTAAAAATCGTCGCTTGCAATGGATCTCTGGATTTCTGAATTTTTTATTGGTCAGGAAATGAATAAAGGTCAATCGATTTCTGACCCTCTAAAGGACACGACGAGGCCATTGGAATGAGCTGGTTTTAGCCCTTGAGAGTTGGTTGGATTTGAGGGATGGATGATGCCATGTTGGACCGGCTGCAACTGCCAATATCGGCACGTGAACGGCACAACGAGGGAGGAAATTCGTTAAATGACAGTAGTACCGAGCCGCGTTAAAATGGCCATTCGTCGTGGCGATTCGATACTTCTGTAATGGTATCCAATAACGCGACTCCTTAACTATTAATCAGGCATTGTCAGCATTAGGTCGAGCGAAGCAGCGGCGGAGTCGTTTTTCATGGCGGCGCGTCGTCAGTTTAGTTTCGTTGCTTGAGGGGTGGGGTGAAGCGAACAGCGGAAGGGGCGCCCGTAGGAAATGCCCTTTATCGATTTCACCTGGAATGACCGAGTTTCCACGGGCACGTAGACCGATACGGGATTGGAGCAGCTATTTTAGCCGCGATTTTCATGGGACTGCGTATTTCACAGATATCGTCGTACCAGCTGTACTAATAAATACAATAAATACGGTGGTCTTCAATGGCGACATTTATAATAATTGCTGTTACGAGCCCCCCAGTGTAGCATGAAGGGCGATTTTCAGTCTTTCGACCCCTATCTACTTCTCTTTCTCTCACATTTATTCCTCTCGACTTTTTCGGGAGCGCTGTCCCGTCTCGAATTATAGTCTTGCAAGCCTCTGCGACCCATCCTCGGCTGGAGGTACTGTCGAGGCGTTTGCCCGTTGGAAAGGGAAGCGAACGCGGAAGAAGATTTGAGTGGCAGCAGCAACGACGGCGGTGTCGGCGACGGCGGTGTCGGCAACGGCTGCGGTGGTGGCGGCGGCGGCGGCTTGACTGGGTATATCTATAAAGACTAGGTCGCTCGGTCGCGGCTACTAGTATTGCTGCTGCACCCATTTCGTCGGGGGTACGTGTGCCGTCTTTTCCCCTTCCCCAGACGGGATCGTACCCACGGGCCGCTTATGCGAGCAAAGCCGTGCAGATCAAACACCTCATGGTCGAGTCTTGCTCTCTCTCTCTCTCTCTCTCTCTCTCTCTCTCTCTCTCTCTCTCTCTCTCTCTATCTATCTCTCTCTCTCTATCTCTCTCTGTCGACAGCGCGACCCATATTTGGCTCGTTGCACTTGCCGTCCCGACAAAATTACGGTGCCCCTCCTCGTCTCCTCCTGACCCGACGCTCCCCGGACACCCCATCCTACATAACGCTTACCCGTTCACTCACGAATTCACCTCTTCATCATTAGACGAAAACTTTCGCAACAAAGAGAAAACAAATAACTTCATCCGCATATATCGCAGCGCTCGTTTTTCTATTCTTGTTGGCTTGGTTATTAAAATGTTTGGAAAGTCAGTATCGCGTAGATAAGAATCCATAGATGGAAAAGTGATAAAAATAAATTAGGAATGCTGATGGTTAGAAGGAAATTAAATTAAAGTAGGAATTTTAAAGGAAGAAAATGTTTGGTATTCGAACAAAGTGCTTCGATAAAAGAAAAGTCTTTAGCCGCGAAAAACGAAGGAAGAAAAACAAGCATCAGTCCATATTTTCGCGTACCGTAAGCAGAGCGAATCCTAACTTACGCGAGCATCTCTCTCTCTCTCTCTCTCTCTCTCTCTCTCTCTCACTCACTCAGGCGCTGATGACCGCGCTAGAAAAAAAATCGAGAGTTCGATAGCTCAGTCCCATCATATATCTTTCCCTATCACATATACTGGCATACTGCGATGAGTACGAGGAACGTTCTAGATAATACGATGAGTCCCGCACGCCGTTATTTTTTTTTGCTGCTTGGACGAAAAATTAAAGAGGCACAGAAGAGAGAGAGAGAGAGAGAGCGAGAGAGAGCGAGAGAGAGCGAGAGAGAGAGAGAGAGAGAGTAAGAGTAAGAGAATATGAAGAGAAAAGAGGGTTGAAAAGAGACACGAGGGGTGCATTAACCCTCCGGTCGTCGACCTCGCCTCGCGAGCTGTTACGTCACGCGGTCGCTCTCCCCTCTTCTTTCCCTCTATTTGGCTCCATCTCTCTTTCTCATCCCTTCCCGAGATTCATCTCTCCACTATTTCTCACTCTCTCGCTCGGCGCTCCTCCCTCTCCGCGTCACTTTTGATGTCGTAACGATTCGTGATCTCATTTTCATTTGATTGCGAGCGCGGGTATTTCGGGCCGCCGCTGCCGCTCTGCTGTTGCTCTACTCGGGGTTACTGACCCTCCGAGCAAATCTACTTTAGAATCGGGTCAGCCGCTTATTATTGCGGTAGGTGTTCGCGGAACGAGTGCGGAGAGAGAAGCGGAGAGGAAGGCTCGAGTATTAGTAATAGCAGCAGCAGCAGCAGCAGCAGCAACAGCAGCAACAGCAGCAGCAGCAGCAACAGCAGCAGCAGCAGCAGCGACAGCAGTAGCAATGGTGGAGGCAGCAACGGGAACGACTACGACGACGACGATCTACATATCCGAGCTACTAGGCTACTTTAAAGATAAAGCTGCGCGTTTTTATAAGCACATTGGCAATACTCTCCGTTTCCTTCTTCTTCCCTCTTTGCTTCTATCCCGCGGTTGCTGGTTTTCGCGAAATGCAGATTCGTCATCTTTTCCTTCTAATATAGAGAAGTGTCCGTAGGATCGGCAAAAGTGAAAACTCAGATTATAGTCACCGGCTTTTTATCGGCGACTGATAAGCCTGACGCGATATTACTCATTTATCGTTTAACATATTTATAGACTCGAAAGAAGCGCGAGTTTCATTGATTGATTCATCGTCGAATGCCGGGTCATTATCTCTTAAAATTTCTGTAGGTGAGCCCGCGACGGATTTGTTGATTTGAATCCGTGGTAGATTCGGGTCAAGAAGCCCTCGTAGGTACAACAACGTCGTGAGGAATGAAAGAAACAAAACAAGTAGTCTGACGGTTTTGTCCGAGCGCCAGACACTCGATAGCCGAAAAAGCTTGAGAAGCCATCCATCTCGATTATAATATTGAGAGCGCATTGGGTTTGCGTTTTTTAATAGACGCTATTGGGAATGAATTTCTACGTCGTCTGAAGAGGCGGAGGATACACTCGATAAAAATGAACGATAAATAACGATTAAGAAGGGTAGTGGGAAGGGTTGTGAGCGGAAGGGAGGTGGGAAACAATGAGAAAAACCGGCCAATCCTTCAAAATTCATTATAAACAGCTAGACGAGGGACTCGGCCTCGAATTTTATGGTCAGTCATGCAACGAACTACCAGTGAAAACTGCCTGCCGCTTCTCTTGAGCTGCCTTTATCTTACTCTATCTCGGGGTCGCTCTCGCGCTCACGTCGGTTAATGCCCTCGAGTTTAGATCAAGTAGCCGTAGTAGTAGTTGTATTGGTATGGGCGCATGCGCGAGTGCTCGCATGTGTAGTAAGTCACCGTTACTCCGTTTCGTTCGTTCTCAGTACCTTGTCTCCGCGCATTCCCCTCTACTCGCAACATTCACCTTCTCCTCGCCCTCTCGCTCTCTTTCTCCACCGGCTGTCCGCTCGCTCGTTCACTCCTATCTCTCTTTCTCCTACTCCGATCCTCCTCCTCCTCCTCCTCCTTCGCGCACGCGACCGCGCTCCGGTCGTTGGCCTCGCGCGGCCATCGCCTATCCGACGCTCTTTTCCACCCTCACCCCCTCTCTGATCTTTCGCAATCTCCTTCTGTCCTCTTCAATATGCTCGTCTAGCTGACTCTACTTACGGCCATTCGCGGACCCTGGCATGAACAATTAGATGACCCTCTCCTGCATCTCTCTCTCTCTCTCTCTCTCTCTCTCTCTCTCTCTCTCTTTCTCTCTCTCTCTCTCTCTCTCTCTCTCTATGTAATTAAATGATCGACTTATGGACCGCGGTGGCGAACTATTGGACTATTCCACGGGAAGGATTCCACACCTCCCGATAATTGAGTCCGTGTATATTATTATTGCCCTTACAAGTATTATTCACATGCAGCCTATTAATCGACATGTATCATTTAGTATAATAATGCCCGTTAAACCAGTCAAACAGCAGCAAGTGACAGCAGTGGTATTGTTGATCGGCTGCACGAGCTGTTACGCGAATGTAGGTGAGAGTGAGGAGAGGCTTAACGCGTGTGCGGAAAAGTTGTTGGGCACCTGCATCTGAATAATCACTAAACAAAGTGCAGGGCTTAAAAATTCGAAAGATGAATAATTCGTGTTCGAATCTCTGGAAACAGATAGCATCAGGAGCAGAAAATAGTAATAGTAATAGTAGTACTAGGAGTAATGGCAGTAGTAGTAGTAGTAGTAGCGAGTAGTAGTAGTAGTAGTAGCAGTAGTAGTAGCAGTAGCAGTAGTAGTAGTAGTAGTAGTAGTAGTAGTAGTAGTAGTAGTAGTAGTAGTAGTAGGAGTAGTAGTAGTAGTAGTAGTAGTAGTAGTAGTAGCAGTAGCAGTAGCAGTAGTAGTAGTAGTGGTAGTAGTAGTAGCAGTAGTAGCGGTAGTGGTTCATCCCTACTTCATCCTAAATTTGCCGCCAAATTTCTATATACGGGGAGAAGCAGAGACTGCATGGCGGTTTGGGAAAAACGTTCGACCGAACAAAGGAAAAGTGATTATTACCGGGCGTCCGCTAATTATAAATCTGACCGGGGCTAATACTCGCCAGAGTAAAAAATAAGCGGGCGTGAAAAGTCATTCACCCTCCCGGGTAAAATGCCCGCGGGCTGGAATAAGGCGCTGCGGACGGAGTGAGGGAAGTAGTCCTCGCGCGCATGCAACCGTCGCTCGGTGCATATAGGACGAGGAAAGCACGATTCTCGGGCGGCGGCGATAGCTGCTGATGATGTATACGTGCGGCCGCGCTCGTAGGAGGTGATCGACCCCCGTGACCCGGTTGGAGGGATGCACACGGTTACGGAGGCAGCGGCTGCGGCTGCGTTAGCTTGCGATCGATGCTTCGTGTGTGCGGGCGCACGTATACACGAGGGCCGCTGTAGGCCACGAGCGGGGTTGCTGCCCCCATCCGGGCTAACCGAGGCCGAACCCAGCAGCCAAGCCGCCTACGGGAGCATCTAGAGCTTTCGTCGGTTCACATTCAGGGAGGAGTTAGTGTCTACCCGCCTCCTCCACCTCCTCGCTACTTTCGTTTCGCCCGGGAAAGCTTTCGTTTACCCCCTGCATGTGTCACCCCCTCATCATACCACGTAATCTTCTTTACGTGACTCGGCTCACGTTAGCGAGATCCCAATTCCATTCATCCCTTCTGACACGATACCCTACTCCAGTCCTTTATCGTCCGATTAGTACTTATTCCGAGATCCTCGATTAATTATGATTCCCGCCCGTTTCTAAAATTTTGAATGGAGATTAATTGCCATACTCGGCATCATCTAAGGTTATCAACGATAAAAAAATCTATCGGAAAGTCTCCCGATGAGTAGTCAATTAAAGGAAATAACCTAAGGGCATTAAAAATAATCGAATTTAATGGAGGGGTATGGCCGAGTCCCTGATTAACCGATTAAAAACGTGATAGCCGTCCGCCATTTTCCTTCAATTACGATTCTATCCCACTAACTTCTAAGGCCACGTCAATTAACATTCGATACAGCTCTATATCGTCCGTCACATCGACGTGTCCCATTTTCCTTCCTCCCAGCGACACCTCCTCCTCCTCCTCCTCCTCCTCCACCTCCTCCTCCTCCTCCTTCTCCTCTGACTGCTCGTTGTAGTTCCATACTCGCAGGACAAAAGAGCAACGATCTGCCGCGGCGGGCACCGATTAGCACACACTCGTCGTCATCGTTGTGTCGTCGTCGACGTCGTTGACGACATCCTGCAGTGCACCGCTGCTCGCAACGACTACGAAGATGCAACGGTACACACTTCGCTCCTGGTAAGCTAGGCGAGGTCGTCTAGCCGTTAGCGGACGGACGCGTTCCATCGCGCATGCACTTGGCCATGCACTCGCAATGCACCTCCTAAAACTAAACAATTTTTCTATTTATATTGTTAACTTCTTGGCGCTGAGACTTGTCTGAATTAGACGAGACCTTTTGAACGCTCGCCTTCGTCATTCAATTCACAGTTAATATTATATATATATATATATATGCATTTCGCTAAAATTTACTAAAATTTACTTCAGCTTTAAACAGTCTCAATAAATAAACATTTGCAAAGGGGCTTTCAGTGCGTCCAAGAGGTACACCACCAAGTATACATATAAAAGTCTTGCTCAGCAGTTCAGATTTGCCATAAGGATAAATATTTATACAACGAAAGCTCATGGCTACGCGACCATGAATAACTCTGTAAATATTGAAAGAGTAGTGAAAGAGTAATGTCGGAGCGTCAAAATTTGCGTTAAGACAACTGAAAAACGTGTAATTTGTACTGGTTCAGCATGGTGTTTTTAAAAAAGTAATTTACAATACCGGAGAAGATCAGCTTTGCGTAAACTGAATTCCCGTTCGTAAAAAGCGGCTCGCTCACAGTAATGCAAATAATAAAAATAAAGGATGACAAAAGGACAGGAATTAGGGAAATATCGTCAGAGCGTTATAATGGCGTTAAAACTTTGAAGGGGGAGAAGAGGTAGTTGAATGATTCGATCACGAGTCGAGGATTAGGACAATTACGTTGTTGTATTGGGGGGGGGGGCATCGTCAGGAATTACATAAGTTGCCGTGACCCATTCGTCAATATTAATTTCCCAAACTGCGTTCAGTTCGGGCTTTGCCTTCCTGCCTAAGAAGAGTTCATCGGGCTTCTGGAGGTCCTTGACCGGCCGCTCCCCCGGCAACGTCGACTCTCTGCTAGTCATGGATTTTTGGGGTCGCGGTTAATATACGGGATGTATAATGTAGGGCCATCCGGGGCCGCGATAGTCGGTGCTGGATACCCGCAGACCCGAAAATAGGATTTTCTAGAGTAATGCAAGAGAAGCGGGTAAAAAATGAGAGAGCGCGGGAAGGGCGCAACGAGTCGGGGCGGGAGGAAGGAAATGCGCCTGAGAGTGCTAGCGGTTCGTTGCCAATATTTCGCTCGTTATAATTATACATGAGCGGGAGCTGCCTAGAAATAAGCAGCAGCCTGTACTTTGCAAAAAGTACAGGAACGCGGGAGCTTCGGCGCCTTCGCGAGCTAACGGAGAGGTGGGTGGGGTGGAGGTGGAGAGCGTACACGCATCCGGAAGTCGAAAATACACCTCGGCCTCGGGGACACAATTAGCGTGACCAGCCCAACGACCCCCGCTCTCATTAGCGGCTGTAGGTGGTGACTGGGGCGGAGGGTGGTGAACGCGTCGGTCGGTAGGTAGGACCGGGTGCGGCGATGGAGAGTCGTTGCTACCGCCCGCACCATCCCCGGATACTAGAGCTGGTCGATGGGTCGGGCGGGGTTGATGACGAGTGGACTCCCCTCTCCCTCGTCACGGGGCGAAAGAGTCCTCTCTCTCTCTCTCTCTCTCTCTCTCTCTCTCTCTCTCTCTCTCTCTCTCTCTCTCTCTCTATCTATCTATCTATCTATCTATCTATCTATCTATCTACCCCCCTCCTCGTTCTGCTCGTAGTCGAAGTGGTTTAATCGGCGGGGGAGGCGAGGACACGCGGCCCGCTCGCGGGTAGGGAGAAAAGAGAGCGAGGCAAACGAGGGAGACGGAACGTTCGGCATCGACGGTGGCGGTGGCGGTGGTGGTGGCGGCGGCGCGCAGGAACTCTCACTTTCACGCTGTGAACTGCGGGTGAACGTCCGGGAATTGGGTCAGGGGGCCCCCACCTCTGGCACTTCACTTCTGCAGGCGCGCGCGCGACTGGCGCGAGGCTGTGTATGCCGTTGCGCGAGCCAGGCTATCTCTCTCTTACTCTCTAGAGCTGAGAGGGCCGCCGCCGTCGAGACACCAGTCCACGCTCAAGCTCCGCAAGAAACGGTCGTGCGAACAGAATTGCTCTTCCCTGGCTCGGATCGCCAACCTCCAAGTCGAGTAATCGAGCCGAGGTCCGTTACGAGCGCGCGCGCGCGCGCACGGCCTTCCTCAAAACAAAACAGCGAGCCCCTGTGACTAGTGCGCCCGTGCTCTCGATCTCATAGAGACGAATCGCGACTTAGCGCCCGAGAGCCGATCTATAGAGAGAGGAATACTATTTAAATAGGGATAAAGGGCGGGAGGGAGCGCACGATCTATCGAGTTAATTCCATGGGGTGCTTGTGCGAATGCGACCTAGCCTGCAGCAGTCCCGCGTTCAGCGGCTCGGGCGGCTCGGGCGCCTCCTCCGACAGCGACGGCGGCAACCTTACTGACGAGGGTTTTGGTGATTCTGCTTCGCAGGGCTTCTTCAGGCGCAGCATCCAGCAGAAGATCCAGTACCGGCCGTGCACCAAGAACCAACAGTGCAGCATTCTGAGAATCAACAGGAACCGCTGCCAGTACTGCCGGCTCAAAAAGTGCATCGCTGTCGGCATGAGTCGAGATGGTGAGTCTCATTTATTTTATCTATAACTTTTAGATGTAATTAATTGTATGAGGAACGTTTTTACGAAGAAATTAAAGCCTCCAGTAGAGCTGTATTATAGATCAGCTCAAGTCGTCGACCTTTGAGTACGTGCTTGATTTCTAAAAAAGTGATGAAAGCCGCGTTCAAGAGACGTTTGGATCCGTGAACTTGACATAGATCGCGAGCTATTTTCCTTACCCTTTTCCCAATATTCATAGCTCCACCAGTTCATTATCATCAATGGTTCGTTTTCTCCCGAGTCTCGACAGAAATACGTTAGTGCGTGGTTATTGAGCTGAGAAAGCTCTGTAGCCTTGCAAGACCATAAAAAGCTTCTCCCTCTTGAGAAGGTAGAAGCCTGTCAGGATAACGTAGGAAAAGCATAAGATAAATAATGGCTTAATGGTCAGATAAAGGCGAAGGTTTGCGTTAAGGTTTACGCGATGAATGGCTGCGTTGTTTCGCGGTTACGCGTCAGCCCGTCAAAGTCACGCTCTCGAAAGCAGAAGGAGAAGTCCTACTCTTAATTTCCTAAAAGGAAATAAAGGAAAGAAGGGAGTCGGCAACGAATATACCTTTAATAGAACGAGCGGGCAGCTGAAGTTTTTTTTTTTTTTTTTTTTTTTTTTAATAACGATGGAGGGCGAAGATTCGAGCCTTTGGAAATTTGGGTTGTCAGGGCATCGACCGTTTACGCAACGCGACAGTAGCAGCGGTCGCGCGCTTAGGTGCATACACAGGCACAGGTAAACGCGCACGCACTCACGCACGCCACGCACGTACGTGAGTCTGTCGGTTACGAGTGACGGGGGCAGGGACGCGGGAGGGTGGATTAAGCGACAGAATCTACGACTATGATTAAGAGAAGGGGTTGCGGGGAGGCAGGTTGGTGTGTGGTAGCCATAGGGAAGCGATGGAGGCGCGCGCGTACACGCACACGCGCACCAGTGGTTGATGCCGTTCCCGAGAGAGACCATGGCTTATTATTATGTCTTTCTCCTCGCTCGGCGAGAGTGTCGCAACTCGCGGGCGAAAGTGGACACTCGGCCGAGCAACACTTCGAGAAAGTATATTTGCTCGATCGACAATTTTCCCTTTTGTTTATATTATATTTGACAATTCCGTCATATTGATTCTCGAAGTCCCCCCCCCCTCTACCCGCTCCATCTACCCCAGCATACAAACCGAGGCGAGCGAGGACGTTCCTGGACGATTGTAAGGATGTCACACGGGCTGATATTGTTGTCAAATAACGGTAACGAACGAACAAGGTCTTTTTTATTGAACAATTTCCTCGATTTACCGTGATCGGGTAAAAAGCTTTCCGCGGAGGTCATTCGCCTGATAAAGAAGCTCACACGATCCGCGCTTAGGAGTCGGAGAATCATCGGCGCAAAGTTAATAAAAAATAATAACAACGTTATTATTCTCTTAGTCGAACTGTTAATAAAGAAATCCAATAATGAATATCCATCTCGGAAAGTCGCTAATTCGTTGACATCTGGGGCAATGATGTCTCTCCGGGTCTATTAAGGGCTAAAAGAGCTAAAGTCTACGCGTATCGGCATATAACTGAGTCAGAGTAAGTCAATCTGTGTGTGTGTGTCTGTGTGTGTGTGTGTGTGTGTGAAGGGGTGGGGGAGATTATAATCGTAATCATTGATCCTTAGGCATTCTCTGTTTCTATCTCTCTCTTGCGATTTTCATTCCCTCTCGCTGGCACATTCGCTTGCGTGTACGAACACGGGGTCAATAGACGGCCGTTGTTCGCCTTGCAAGTGGTTCCGTCAGTGTAAAGAGTACCGCTACGCGCCGCTACGTCCTCGCGCACTCTCTCTCTCTCTCTCTCTCTCTCTCTCTCTCTCTCTCTCTTATTTCCCCTTAAACCACCTCCACGAGTACCGCCACCGCCGCTACCGCCACCGTCGTTACAGCCCACCACCACCATCTCCACCATCAGCACCACCACCACCACCTCCACCACCTCCACCACCACCTATCACTGCCTATCACCGCGCTCCTCTTCGTATCCACTCGAGCCGCGGTTGTAATAGCGCTGGGACAGTGGCGCCATCGGGGCGAGCCGCGGAGACCTCGGGAACTCGAGATTTTCTCGATATCGTGCTGTTCCCCCGCCGCCAACTCCTACTCCTTCAACACTTTTTCCACCACCACTGTCACCTCTTTCTTCTCCTCTTGCCCCCCTCCTACCACTCCCCCGCGTCCCTCCACCATCGCACGTAGCCTCTCGCGGTAGCGTGCGCGCGCACCGTCACGGCGTTCTCGTATCCCTTGTGTCCCCCCCCCCGACACACACACCTATAATGCCACCTCCTAGTCACCCGCGCCGTTTACCGACCGCCAGTTAGGTTAACGCGACTCATTCGGCCTTCGGGAAGTCGACGAGGAGGAACGGTCGGATATGCGAGTATCCTCGCTTCAACTCAACAAACACGTCAATACATATACAAGAGTACCAATAAGATTTGCAATGCAACCTTAAACCTTCTCGTAGCCCACTACGTTTGGTATTATTATTAAATCACTTTCCACCTCAATGTAAATAACACTCCACAGGTTCAGATGTTTTCTCAATGGGACTGTAAATCACTGTTAATGCATTGTACTGATTGTAAAACTTTCAGTCGATTATTTGACCGAAGCTAGTCGCTTAGCTATTAATTAGATAAATTAATTAGTAAAGAATAAAAGGGAACGTCGCACTTAATGGGAACTATACGGTTTTTTAATGGTAATAACGACCAGTTCTGCCGACGCTTCTATAGTTTGTCATTGTATGTGATGGGGGTGAGGACGTAAGAATATCGGGGGAGGGCGGAGACAATATTTGTCAAGTCGGTAAGAACTTAGAGGATGATAATGAGGACAGTAGCAGACGGGTGCGATATTATAATGTAGGTCGTAACGAAAAAGGCGCCCGAGGAGCTTGGGTATACTCGCGCTCAGGCGGCTATCGTTGAAACCAAGTTCAAGGCCAAAGGCTCGGCGGCGCAAAGGCCACAATCTCTTTTTCCTCGGAACGCGTGTGCGTGTCGCTTCGTACGATCGCGCTCGAGCTTTCGAGAACAGAGACAGTTTTCACCGAACAGGCGGAATCAGAGAGAGAGAGAAATGTTAAATGAGCTAGTGTGTGAAAAAGCAGTAGTGAGCCACTCATACGTGGGCTCTATGTGTGCATTTGTACACGCTGGTGCGATCGAGCGATCGAGCGCGGGCGGGAGGGACGTTGAGAGTGAGATAGAGTTATGAAGATAGTGCGACGGCGCAAGGAAGAAGGAGGAGGTGATTGTGGCGTCGACACGCGGCTGTTGGTAGTGGTGGGGGCCGCGAGTGTGGCGGCGGCTACGACGCGACGACGACGACGACCACCGCCACCACCACCACCACCGCCACCACGACCACCACCACCACCACCACCACCACCACCGCCACCGCTGCCGCCGCCGCCAAAGCCGCAGCTGGTGGGGGGCGGCTGTTGAACGCGACTCGCGGGACGTCAGTCAGTCGGCGGTGATGCTGTCTCGTGTGTGCACGTGTCGCGCCTGCGTCCTGTGAGTGTCGAGAGCATAGATCGCGATCGAGAGAAGCGAGCAGCAACGTGACGGACCGATTTAATAGCCGGCATACTTCAGTAGCCACTTAACCAGGAGCACCTTAAAGAGACGAGTTCGCGAATCACGTTTTGAAGTAGCGAGTGGCCGTCGCAAGGCCGAGTTTTCTTGATACCGCTGGCCCCAAAAGTGCTTCAACATTTCACCGAAATTCGAAAAGCAGCTCCTGCCCATCGTCATGGGGGACGAGCTGCCAATTCTTAAGGGGATACTCAACGGGGATGTCAACTACCACAATGCACGTAGGTGTCTCACTGGTTCGACGACCTCCGCGATTTTTCCCCTTTCGCCTCGGGTCACGTGCTTAACTGCCAACGCCGACCCCTTCTGCGCTCTTCTTTTTCCAGACGGTCGAGAAAGTGCTGTCCCCGATCCTCCTCATCATATTCTTACTTTCACCCTTGGAAATCCTCGGATTTACCACTTCTAACCCCTGCTCGCGGCAGTCGCCCAACCGCCTTTCCTATCACTATACTCACATTATCAGTTCATCCCTTATATCCGTACGACTTTCCGGTCTCTCGCTCTTCCCTCCCGTCCCCCTCTTACATTCATGTGATTTTTAAGGAAAATGTGTACTTTTGTAAGCGTGAACGGACTCGATAGTGGTTACGTATAGGGCTTTGCCGAAAGCTAAGTGTGCATGCGATCCAAGACGACTTATTAAAGGAAACGTTTTTTTCGCTTGTGTGTTACAGCCGTCCGATTCGGGCGCGTGCCCAAACGTGAGAAGGCCAGGATTCTGGCTGCCATGCAGCAGAGCTCCCACAGCCGCTCGCAAGAGAAGGCAGTGGCCGCGGAGCTCGAGGACGAGCAGCGTCTCCTGGCCACCGTTGTGCGCGCCCACTTGGACACGTGCGACTTCACTCGCGACAAAGTCGCCCCGGTCCTCGCGAGAGCCCGCGAGACGCCCAATTACACAGCCTGTCCGCCAACTCTGGTGAGTACCGAAGCAAACCATTTATTCTATTTTTCTTCCTCTCTATTTCTTTCTTTCTTTTTTGCTTCTTTTACTTTTTTTTTTTTTTTTTTTTAATTTTGTTTTGTTTTGTTTTGCTTCGCTTTTAACTTTGTACGAAAATGAAGGAAGAGGAGGAGAGTACTGAGGCCTCTACCTCGCGCATATCCCTCCCCCTCTCATTCGAAAAGAATAAATTTATTTCCCCTCGTGCTTATCAATTGGAGTTCTCGGCAGTAACGTAAAAGGCGTAGCAAACTTTTCCTCCGCGTACCCTTTCAGCAATCAATCCCATTTAAGCGATAAGATCGATAAGATTACGTGGCATAATCGTGAGCTTTGTTCTGCCCGTTGTTACAGGCGTGCCCACTGAATCCGAATCCGCAGCCCTTGACCGGCCAGCAGGAGCTCTTACAAGACTTCTCCAAGAGGTTTTCCCCGGCGATTCGCGGTGTCGTTGAATTCGCCAAGCGCATCCCCGGCTTCAGCCTTCTGGCCCAAGAGGACCAAGTGACCCTCTTAAAGGCAGGCGTCTTCGAAGTTCTCCTCGTGCGACTCGCTTGCATGTTCGATGCCCAGACCAACAGCATGATATGCCTGAACGGTCAGGTCCTCAAGCGCGAGTCCATTCATAACAGCAGCAACGCTCGTTTCCTTATGGACTCGATGTTCGACTTTGCCGAGCGCGTCAACTCTCTCAGACTCTCGGATGCCGAACTCGGCTTATTCTGCTCGGTCGTCGTGATAGCCGCTGACAGGCCAGGCCTGCGGAACACCGAGCTCGTTGAGAGGATGCACAACAAGCTGCGAAACGCCCTACAAACGGTACTCGCACAGAATCACCCACAGCATCCGGAAATTTTACGGGAACTTCTTAAGAAGATCCCCGACCTAAGGACTCTCAACACTCTGCACTCCGAGAAATTGCTTGCTTTCAAAATGACCGAGCAACAGCAGCAGCTTCAAGCCCAACAAGCTCAGCAGCAGCAGCAACAGCAGCAGCAGCAGCAGCAGCAGCAACAACAGCAGCAGCAACAACCGCATTGGCCAATGGAGGAAGAACAGGCGGCCTCCTGGAGCTCAGCTTCGGATATGACCCTCGACGAGGCCGTTAAAAGTCCGCTCGGCAGTGTCTCCAGTACTGAAAGCACGTGCAGCGGCGAGGTCGCGGCCCTCACCGAGTACCAACAAATCGAGTATAAACACGTCGTGCCGAGCTCAGGACACCATGCTTCCAGCGCTCCCCTCCTCGCGGCAACACTTGCCGGCGGTCTTTGTCCCCATCGCCGAAGAGCCAACTCGGGCAGCACGAGCTCCGGCGACGACGAGCACCATCGCGGTAGCCTCGCCAAGACGCCTCAGCCACCCCAGTGCCCGCGCTTCCGGAAACTTGATTCGCCAAGCGACAGCGGCATTGAATCCGGCACCGAGAAGCCGGACAAACCGGCGAGCAGCAGCACTAGCAGCGCTCCCACGAGCGTCTGCTCGAGTCCGCACTCCGAGGACAAAGAAGTTGAAGACATGCCCGTTCTAAAACGAGTACTCCAGGCTCCACCGCTCTATGACACAAACTCCCTTATGGACGAGGCATACAAGCCTCACAAAAAGTTCCGCGCGCTCAGACAAAAAGACAGCGCCGAGGCTGAACCCGCAGTGAGCGCCACACTCGGGCATCAACAGCAACAGCAACAACAGCCGCAGCAGCAACAGATACACCATCTCCACGCGAACCATCACCATCACCATCACCAACCGCAACAACAACAGCAACAGCATCATCATCATCATCATCATCATCATCATCACCTCGGCCATCAGCAGCAGCAGCAGCAGCAGCAACAACAACCGCAACAACCGCAACATCATCATCATGCACAGCAATCGCAACTACATCTGCACCTGACGGCACCACCAGCGAGGAGTCCCTGTTCAGCAGCACAGTCCGCGCAGCCGCAGCTGCTACAGTCTGCCATCAAAACCGAATGCCCTCAGACGGCGAGTCTCCTTAGCAGCACTCATTCGACCTTAGCCAAGAGTCTCATGGAAAGCCCAAGGATGACGGCCGAACAGCTCAAGCGCACCGACATTATACACAATTACATAATGCGCGGTGAAGCGAGTTCGTCACCCAGATCACCACCCGTAGCGCCGGCATGTTCCCCCTCACCAGCTGAGCAATGCGCTTCGACGACGACTTTGACCGCCCGTTCATCGCCCGTTCTCCAGCACGGATCTCAGTCGGGATTATTGCAGTGCGCAGCACAATCTAGTTACGTGCAGCAGCAGCAACAGAGGTGGCCGGCCGCGACCTCGGTTATTACGACAACAACGGGCGCGAGGCAGCAGCAGCAGCAGCAGTCTTCCCCGGATTATCTGGTGGCCGGTAGCTCGTCGCCCGCCTCATCTCCGAGATACCTCTCGGTCGCGGCAACGAGCAGTACGAGCACGAGCCCTCGGCCCACCTCTAGCGGCACAACCCTCGTGATTTCCGGCTGTCCGAACAACCTCGTTGAGCTCCAAGTGGACATCGCCGATAGTCAGCAGCCATTAAACCTCTCGAAAAAGTCGCCCTCGCCCTCGCCGAGGCCCTTGATGCAGGGCTCGGCCTGCAAGGCCCTTTCGCTCGAAGCGTAGTAAGAGGCAACGGTCGCGCTCGATAAGCGAGTTATTGTTGTTGTCGTCGAGGACCGGGAGCAAGCTGAGCGATCCCTGATCGAGATAAGCCCCGACGTCGGCTCCCAGCCTTCACTCGGTGTCTCCCCTACCGAAAGTGGGAACGCGACCTCCTTCCTCTGCGCTCTCGAGCCTAAATCCCATAGTCCGCTCCGTGATTATTGGGCAGAGGCTGGAGAGAGGATGGGCTGTTCCAACCACTCGGGGGTGTTATCATGATCGCGGAAGATTAAAAGTGCCAGGACGCTCAGAGCGCATTATACGAACCACTGATATCGTGTATAGGATGATGATTATGATTAATTATGATTATTATTATTATGATTGATTATGATTACGACGACGATGATGATAATGATGATAATAATGATGATGATGATGATGACGTTGATGTTGATGATGTTGAAGTTGATGTTGATATTGATGTTGATGATTATGAATATGATTATGAAGATTAATAAGAGAAGAAAGTGAAGTAGAAGAAGAATAGGAGGAGAACGATGATGGAGAAGAAAATAATGAAGAATAAGAAAATCAAGAAAATCGGCTTATCCAGCATCCTCTATATCGAAAGGAAAGAATAATGAATTTAAGCGTTACAGAAAAAAAGGTTAATAATCTATTATATGTGATAATCATGGAAATCGCGCATCCTGTACAGTCTCCACCTCATTCATCGATCATCTACTCTACTATAATTATTGAATTTTATGCAAGTAATTAATATTATTGTAATATCTCCTAAGGCATAGTGTTACTGGTAAATAATTAAAACTTTATTTGTTAAATGCTGAGTTTTCTTTATTTGACAATATTAGACTGAGTTATCGTTATTTCGACAATATTAGAATATAATGGATCTTTTCGAGAGAAGCGAAAGAAAAAAAGAAGTGAAGTCAACCCTATATTGCATTAGTATTTATTAGGCTCAACCTTTTACATCCCTTGTCTAATCCTAAAACCTTTTTTCCGCCTCTATCATGGTTAATCAAATATTGCTTTTCACTTTTTATAGTCTCTCGTATAAATCTGTTTAGTGCACACATACAAATAATGCAAGTCCCAACGTGTTTTTCAAAAATAACAATTCTAAATTTTATTCAATTAATTACAATTTCGGCTCTTCTTCCGTTTTTCTAATTACTACAAAAGAATAAAAAAAAAACTTATAATATATGACTGTCATTTAATAAGCTAAGATTCGAATGATATTACACAGCTTGGTGTCTTTATATTTCATAAAGATCGTACCAAGTATGAAAATCGCCATTTTGAAAATTTAAGGTGTACAGCTCTTATCGTTCACAAATATCGTTGTAAACTACAATCAAACCTTTTAATTTTAATATGTAAACTACAACTTTTACGACCACATGAAATTAAAAGTCATATTGTTTTACAATCAAGAGTAAAATAGGCAGCAATTACAACAAATTCATTGCAGTTTTATCCTATAAAGAAAATCTTTTCATACTGAATTCGATCTTTAAAGAACTGGCACAATTCTTCTTATATTAATCCATTTTACACGGTAATTAAACTATCAGTGGCGGCAGATCATCAATTTTCTTTCCAAATAATATAAATTTACCTTTTCGTGTTACTTTGCAAATATTTTTATAATCCAACCGCGTCAAGTTGCGCTTGATAGGATATTATTATTTAAGTCTTCATTCCTTTATCGAAAAAATTGCTTCGTTACGTAACCAACGTAAAATCAAGCAGGTTAACTATGTTACCTCGGCTTCTACTCTGTTTTGATTTTTGAATCAATTCTGTTGGATCTTATAAAATTTAACGTAGTACTAGCAAACGCAATGTCGCCGTATCGCTGTGTCTGCTCGTTCTCGTAATTCAGGCATTCAGATAATTTTTTCTATTAAAATTTTCGCAAAATTATCACCATGATATTTTATATCAAATGCTTAAATTTTTCCTATCTAAATCGGGCATATTAATTGAACAGTGCCAAATATTCCGGAAGCGTGATTATAAAAATATTAAGAACTAATAAAATATAAAGTTTTTTCATCGATATATTGAACTTCAACGAATATTTATACCTTTAAAATCCTTCTGTGTTAAAAATTTTTCAACTATAAGGATCATTGTCGAATCTTGTTTAGTAACAGCATATGCTTCAGCTATAACTTTTTTACCGAAAACTTCTTAAGGGTAACATCATCAATATAATATCCATTTCATCGTCTAGTCAATATTATAATGTCGCGGTGATTTATTCAATCAAACAGTTTCTCATCATGCTGCAATTATTTCTTCCGTCTTATAAAAATAAACAAGCAAAACAAAAATTCTGTTGCCGCACCACACTATATAAGTTTGAACGTTGCTGCTCTCATAATATAGATTATATATCATTGAAATAATATATATTTGGTTTATGCGAAAATTAGACCATTCCATTTATCTAAAAATTTTTTCTACATGCTTAGTCACTAATCTATGTACATTTTTCATATTAGCTACTCTCGTATCTTTTTAATGACTATTCATTATAAAATAAAATAAAAAAAAAAAAAAAAAATTGACAATTAATTAGCAATTAGTAGTAAATTGTAAAATTTGTTTTAGCCAGGATCAATTGTCTTCAACGACTATTGGATGCTTTTGTATTTCTAAACATATAAGCGCTATGTGTATCCATCTAGTTCAGGGAATCCCATTCCCTTCTCTCATAAGTGTTGCACCGTTTATTTACAATCTCGCGCGTGCGCACGTGTACCTTTTAAAGGTAACCACTATTGTTATAAATCAAAACTTTGCTCGATTCTCAATTAAGAGTATTATAGGTTACAATGAATTAACCTGGATTATCCTCATTGTTTATTCAATGTTGTTTTTCCATCGTCCAAATAAGAAGTTTAGTCAGAATTGTCAATTCGCAGATGAAAGTGCTGGCTACTCAATTATTTATTTAGACGCTTTTCTCCTGTAAGCAGCTCATCGTCCTTTCCAAAATACTCGTGATTCTCAATCTATCATGATCAAGGATATTGTAGATTTACACTGGGCGTAATGTTATTCGGTTCCGTTGAAAATTTTTTCTGGACCAATGGAAGATGCCATTTTGCTCTTAATTGCTGCTTATGTTTTCCGCATCAATCATCCTTCGGGCCATCCTTTTCATAATACAGCTCCGCATCAACTCCATCATAACGTAGCTGTTATGAGACACCGCTTTCGTCCTTAGATTCAAAGTAAGGCAATAAAACTTGCTGTGCGGTGAGATCTTTATTGCCTGTTTTGCTTCATACTTTGTTTAGTAGAATACCACTACTAATTATATATCTTAGCTATCGGTAAGAAAATTGAAAATTTTAAATTAAATAAATATCATTTGTCGATTGCCAAGTTTTTACTAATTCAGTAGTATACGACTGCATGATGTTTATATATTAATTTTCTCTTTAATGAAAAGGGATGGAAAAGAAAAAAAAAAAAAAAAGGATGTGAGATCAAACATGTAATTTGCTGAATTTCTTAAAAAAATTTTTCTAAATATTTTTTGCTTATAAATAATAACGTCTCTGGTATGGCCTCTTCGTATACCTCGTTAAATACCATATTGAATTCGAATTTTCGTATATCTTTCAATCGTCGTCTTGACATGGAGATAATTTATGCGTGAAAAACTGATTTATATTACACGGTAGCAAAAGTTTTGAAGATCTCGTTTATTACAAAAACTAACAAATTTTTTATCATTCATTAATAATTTACATCTTATTAACCAAAATCCATATGCGAGGAAAATTTGGCCCTTAGAAAGGCAACTTGCGATGTTTCTAAACCGCGGCTAAAAATCTTGGTATTTAAGGAGATTCAAGATCTAATTTAATAAATCCTTTTATTCATGTCTAAATGGACATAATAAATAAATCGTCAAATTAACTTCACTTTCTTTATTTCTTTCTCTATACAAAGACCTTATAATTACGCACTTATAAATCTATTTACAACTATCGTTCTTATCTTAAATCTTGTTTACATTATTGTTTACGTATATAATACTTATGCTATTATAATCTTTCATTCTTTCGATTCTTCGAATGTAGACTTTATACGCAATATGTTTCGAAGGTATCGTCATTGTCTTTTGTAAAAGATATTTTTTTACGTTTTACATTTTCTATATAATACAATATTTATTTATCGTCGTATAATTATATTTTGAGAATCGGAAAATAACTCCGTAAGCGATAGAGATGAATACGATTACAATCTATACGGAACATAGTGCATAATCGTATACAAAATTATTATCATCTTACGTGTGCGAACGCATGTGGTTCTTGTTCGTGCATTTGACGAGTATTTAAGCGTATGTATATATACAGTGTGATCGAATGTGTATATTTATATATACATACTATTATAATACATATATAGTGTAATCGGAAAAAAATCCGTGGCTATATGACAAGTGTGACAGTTATAATGAACCCAAAGGGTGTTTGTGAGTGCAGTTATAAGCGAGAGTGCAAATGAGTGTGTCGGGGCAATCGGACAAACCAGATAATTTGTTTTATTTTTTTCGTTTAACATTTCATCAAACGCTAAATGAAAATTTGCGATATGAAGCTTTGTCAAATGAGACTGAACGGCCCAACGTAGCGGCCCTTTCTCCCTAATTAATTATCTTCTCTTCCCTGTCCCCATCCCACCTCCGCCATCCGACTCTTTCTAGCATTTATAAATAATGATACTGATTCAATTCAATCTGCCCTTTTTCTTGAAGTCAAGACACACCCGAGACCGAATTCGCGAAAACAGATATAATTTACGTAAAGCCACATTCGACTAAATCTGTATATCGTTGTAACTGGTAAAATTATTAAAAAAAAAAAATAAAAAATAAAAAAAAACGATTATAAAATATAAAACCATGCGAATAAGTCTGCAAAAAATAGCTCATTAGGAATCTTCGTAGACGTAAATGTTAAATAAACGGAGTAATTATATGTTGTGTGTATGCATGCAAGTGCGAGACGGAGAGAAAGGAAGAATGGCCCGTAAAAAGTTTAATTGTATATAGTAGTCTCAATAAGACTTGATTTTAAAAGATAAGAAAATACGAAGTGTTGGTCCGCAACTTGCGTAGCGACAACCAGCACAATCCTGTCAAACTCCTGTGAAATCTTAATATATTTAATGTCTGTTCCTCTCTCATTTTGCTGTATAGCTATTTCAAGTATCGTATCAGAATGCAGATAAATTTTTTTCTTATTCTCAGTGGATACTTTCCTTTCTTTCTACGTTCTCCCTGATTCCCAATAATATGCACACGCACATGCTCATAACGGAAAATAAAAATTTACATGAAAAAAAAAGTAATAATGAACGTCTACGCCCAGTCCCTTTCCACCAGAAAACCTTTACCGCCGATTGTTAATATATTTGCTCCTCAATGTATTTATTGTACTTGGAGTCATTCCTGTGTATATCCCTCGAATTTAAAGGTTTGAAATAAAAATAATGACCATGATTGTAAACGAGCGAGAGTGAATTAAAAATTAAAACGAATCTGAAACAGGCATGGTCCTGCGTATTATGAGATATTCCCTCATAGTCTACAAGTGAAAAAAGTCCTGTGTTTCTTGTAACTTGAGAATATGAACCGCCCGAATACTCTATAATTTCCTTTTTCACCCATAACCATGATAATCTCATTGCTTATCCCCCTTCCCTTTGAATTATATTCAAGCCTGTGCAGGAATGTAGCGTTGATAAATCGTCGTATACTGTTATGCATAAATTACACATAATAATTATTATAGTAAACGATACATAAAGTATGATATATTTCTCTATCCATTAAGAAGGAAGACTACAAAATACAAATGAAAGAAGAAAAATAAATGCGCGCGAGCATAATCGTACACGTATATATATAAAAAAAAAGAAAAAAAAAAGAAAAGAATAATGATAAGAAGTCACACGGACACGAACGTACACAAACGCGCACACACATGAACACAGAGAGACGCGCAAACACAAAATGGAGACATGTAGGAGAGAAAAAAAATTTTAACTATAAGAGACACGAATACAAATTGAAAAAATAATACACCAATAAACATACAATGTAAACAATTTTGAAAACACGTACAATTGTTTTCTCGGCGAAAAATGAAAGGCAAAAAAGTTGATGAAACTGAGGTATACTTCACGCAATTATACAAATCAGCCCCGCATATTGCCCAGTGAGCACGTCATTTTGTACGCTTGGGAGTTGTGAGGTCGTCTGAATAAATATTGTCTGGTGAATTATAAAACTGTCTTCTTTATCGTCAATATCATTTAATCGCCACCTTCTTCTACCTTCCCTACCTTTGTCCATCAACGTTCAAATGCTGGAGAAATAACTTTATCTCGTAAGATTTCCGGGCATTACAATAATTCATGTTACCATACAACTCGCCATCGAATTATGTTTGTATAAAACTTTGGCGCGTCTTTATTTTCATTAATTGAGCCACGTTACTAGTAAATAGACTTTAAATGTCTACTTTTCGCGCATATTAATTAACTCAGTTTAAAAAAAAAAAAGAAAAAGAAGCAAAGTTTGAAGCGGTTGGACAACTTTAATTATCATCGTTCGTTTGGACTTCTGCATTTCTTTCTTTCTTTCTTTCTTTCTTTCTTTCTTTTTTTATTCTTGTCACAAGTTCGATGAATTCTGCACCGAAGCAACGGGTTGCAAGACACAATAATGATTAAAATCAATAATTTCAGAGGCGTCTGCAAACTGACTCGAAAGATTGCTTTTGGACACGATGCGCGTTTAACTAAAAACAAAAACAAAAAATCAAATTATTAGCCGAATCGTGTAATAAAATGCAAATATCGTTGGTAAAAAAAATTTAGAAACATTTGCAAAATCCAATGTCAAAGTCGTTAAAGAAGAAAAAAAAAACGAAAAGGTTTGTACGATTTAAGTCAAAGGAGCCAACAATTATTATCAAACTTCTTGAAAATTGCAATATTTTTTTCGTTTCGACATTAATAATGTCACACGATAATCTAACCAACAGTAGACCTTGAATAAAATAACGGGCACGTTATCGCATACTTTTTGCATCATACTTCCCGGATTTCGTTATCTGGTCCTTGGATTAGCTGAGCTTTAAAGTCGACCGTGAACCGGCTGAGCGGGACTTGCTACGATAATTGAAAAAGCTTTATTACCTTTGATAATTCGAGAAAAGGAACATTTTCTTCGATCCTAATTTTTTTGTTTTTTCTTCAAAGATTCGTGTAAAATAAGTTTCGTGCTCACGGGGAAATAAAAATTCATAAAAAAATTCTTTATTAAGTGAAAATACCGATCCTATGCCAAGAATGATTATTCACAATCTTCATACTGCACACAAACTAATTGGATAACGTAACACAAGGATACCTTCATAATGTGCACTGACGAAAATTAAATATTTTAACTAACGTCATGAGCTTTTTTTAATGTAAGCTCGATTATAGTAATATATTACCAAACTGATCGAATAAATAAGCCCGATAAAATTGTTTTGTTTAATTTTTCCTTTCATTGTCACCTGTGATTTACGTAATTGGATAAATGAAACATAACCGAGGCGCATAAGACGACTAATGATTTTTACGCGTTTAATCTACCACGTTATATTTGATTTATTATTTATTATTAGAAAATTAAAATAATAACTATATACATCAGACCAAATGGTTATCAAATTATGATTTTAAATATAAATAGTTATAATATTATTCGAAATGGTAAATAAAAAAACAGATTCAAGATTTTCAAACGACTTTAATTCGGATATAAAACAATGTTATAAAGTACACATGGTTTTCTAATATTAGTCTATTAATATAATACACATGCAGAAATAAATGTTTGATTATGCGTGTGTAGTGAGAATGGATTTATAAAATGTTAATGGTTCATATCTAAGGAATCAATCGTACAAAGAGAAATTTTTCATGTTTATATGACAAATAGAGAAATTCGTTTAGAAAATGCAAAGAAAGGGAAGAGTCTGCGAAAAATTTTTAGAGCCGCTCGATGGACTCGGGGCGCTCGGTCCGACTTAATGGGTCCATCCGGCCCAAAAACTCGGACAAAAAAAAATTCGTTTATCGCATACGATCGAATAACCAAACGATTGCGCGTCGTTTGCTTCTTTCCAATTCGCTACTTAAGTCTCGAAATATTAATATTTACGGTCTCAAAATATGATTTAAAAATTTTTGCTTCCGCCCAGCCCTCGACCATTTTCCAAAATATCGCCGAAATCTTCCGTATTTGTCAAAAATTGGTTGTTTGCGCCTGCCCATGCAATAAGAAGGCTTGGAAACGCGTTATTTTGTGTTTGGAGGTGGGCGGGAAAAATCACGGAAATTTGAGATTTTTGGGGAGGACAAGGGTACGGGGGTACGAGGGATACTTATTGGTAAGATCAAGGTGAGTCGGTGAGGTGCAGGGAAGAGTCGATGAAAAGTCCGCCAAAAAATTGTACGGAGACTGGGACGGGCATTGGGGTGACCTTAGGCGCCGAGTCGACCTGGTACACCGAGGCGACCTCGATAAAGAGACCTTATGCATCGGTCCGATATGCTGTAAAAAGAATATTTCATTGGCACCTGACACTCAACGTCGCGAATCCAGTAGTTATAACTTATAGGAAATTATAGAAAGAACTGTATCAATAAAAATGAGTTTTTCATATCTGACTAAGCGCTCGCAGGATAAAATCATTAAACTAATAATGAGTTTTGAATCGTTTTTGAGGGCTTTGTTAAACTGAGAAATTAACGTCATGTCTAACAAGTAAGAAACTAAAGGGAAAACATGAGAATTCGATACGGGGGTGGATTAGTCGCGTTTCCAGAGTGAATAAAAGAACGTGGCAGGTGAGACTGCCCGACTTTTGGCTTTTGAACTATAAAGTTAAAGGGAAGGAAGCGTGCGTGTCGGCTGGTCTGTGGCTTTGAACGGCAGACGTTCTGCAGATAAGCATCGGCGCAGCATTTCTGGCTGATTCCGAGAAATTGAGCTACGTCGGAAACCGTTACGGATTGGATTATTATTTGGCTCAAGTGGCAGAGAAAAGCGACATCTTCGTGGCATTGGCGTTCCCCTGCCGTTTTGCATTATTGGCCCAACTCGGTATTATTATTTACAAGCTATCGTGCACGCTAATGATCCTAGTGCTCTCTCTCTCTCTCTCTCTCGGTCTCATTGTACGATAAATGGACTTTTACTACATTGTATATTATCGCGTTGAAAATGTTTGTTAATTAATTGTAATACAATGGAATGAGCGGGCAAGCATTAGCCGATCGACTGTACTTCGTGCGTATCAAATAAACGTAATTTTTAATTCCTCCTCGAGCTCCAAATTATTGCTTCACACTGCTAACGAAGTTAATTAAATCCTTCATACAAATGAATTTTGATATAATAACGTTCATATCGAGCCTCGTATACATAATTCATCGTCTCTAAAACGGCAAATGTGAGGAATGTTGTATCTTAAATAAGCCAGATATTATATATTTATTTATCATTTGAATATTTTATTTGAATTGCTTTCGAAATACATTTATAAGATAGAAAATTTCGAAGGCAACACGTTCAACAGCATTGAAAGCTTCCTATGAAGGCAAAATTTTATTTTAAAAAAAATTAACAATTTTTTTTCTTTTTTTCCTTATTAGTAATTTCTTCTATATTATATGTACAAACATTATTGAATCGACAATTATCGAAGGCAAAGCAGTAAAAAATTGTAAAACCTGGTGCTTAACGAGTAACTGATGCAATGCTAGTTACATTGACTAGGGATAAAATCATAATATCTGTATTTATTTTGAATGCAACGAATTCACAAATTCCTTAGTTGATTTCCATGAAAAGAAAAGTTAACAAGATCTTCAAAAATATTAACCTTTACATTTAAAAATCGGTATGATTATTACTATTACTATTACTACTACATTTCTACTATTATACTGTGCATAGAATTTTTACACTGAAATATTTGTTAACAATATCACACTACCTTCGCGATTTTCAATAAATTCTTAGAGTGTATTTTGTATGGTTTAGCAAAGGGAATGTGCTTGAAGCAGAATAGAGATGGAATGCGGAAATTTACATTTTCTTGATTTGAGATATCTTGATCCTTTGAGATAAAGAGCTTGAATATGTAATAAATTACGTAAAATTTATCTGGAATATCTGGGGTCACGGAATAAATCATTGACATGTAATTGTAAAAAAAAAAGAAAAAAAAGAAAAAAAAGATAGTCTAGAAGGAAGAATATAGGTCAACAGTAAAGAAAATCTAAACCCTATAGATTATCTAAATGATAATAAAGAAAATGATTTCTGGCTCGTTTCCGTGCCATTATTCCTTGCGCGGGAAAAGTAGTTAGAAAATTGTTTTGTCAAAGAGAGGGACGGAGAAAGAGTGACAAATAGTAATAACACACGCGATTCTTTACCACAATTCATCCTCTCTC
Organism: Ceratosolen fusciceps; assembly: GCA_018883505.1. Classification (NCBI taxonomy): domain Eukaryota; kingdom Metazoa; phylum Arthropoda; class Insecta; order Hymenoptera; family Agaonidae; genus Ceratosolen; species Ceratosolen fusciceps. The sequence goes on along the minus strand of RCIC01000023.1, from coordinate 1,821,219 downwards.
CCTCACTCTTCATTTATAAAATCTTGGCATCTGCCAAGAGTTAGTATCCCGTAGAAAGACCTTTCGTGGTTAAGCTCGCGTCGAAACCCCTTCACAGAATTTTCTCTTATCCGTACTTACAAATAAATTTAATGGAGGGTGAGAATACGCAGTCCCTCCTTGTTGTCGTTTCTATACCTTTTTTTTTTCTTTCAAATTAAGATAGTAATGCTGTTTCGAAGAGCATCCAGCTTTCTTCCTGCAATTGCAGTTGACCGTTTGAATAGATTTGTATTTTTTTAAATACCGCTAGAAGCCAGGAAAATTAATACTAGAATATGAGCTCGTAGAAATACAATGGTCTTAACGAATATTTAATTAAATAACTTTTAGCGAGGCGATTCGGTAGCCTAATGAGCAATAAGGTGCGAGAGACAAAATATCGGCGACTGAGAAATCGACGCCGCGTTCCTGATACCATCACGGTATAGAGGGCAAGAGGGAAGACGGGGAAGGAAGAGCCGCCGGGGCCTCGCACACGCTCGCATTCCCAGACTGGACCCGAGGCCTTCTCATGCTCTCTCTCTCTCTCTCTCTCTCTCTCTCTCTCTCTCTCTCTCTCTCTCTCTCTCTCTCTCTCTCTCTCTCTCTCTCCCTCCGTCTCTTCTTTTCTTCTACGAAGCCCCTTTCTGTGGCCCCTCTCTTCTCTTTTTACCGCAGCGACTTAGGAGACCCTCATCGGTGCGTCTTCAAGGTCCAAGAGACCGAGGTCGTAGACATCACCCTCCTGCTACCGACTCGCCCTTCCCCACTCTCACGCTCACCGCATTCACATACATGTGCGCCATCGTATAAGCTCTCTCTCTCTCTCTCTCTCTCTCTCTCTCTCTCTATATATATATATATATATATACACCCCCCCCCCGATTTCTCACTCTCTACTTCGTCTGTTACTCGGTGTCCTTTAGGATAGACTGGGAGACCTTGTCTATGATTTTTCCTTCTTCCGACGAGACGCTCTTTCTTTGTTGTAAACGCATATATTTACTTGTCATTCGTCTTTTAATTTCTTAAACACTGGAAAATCTGCGCGCGGAAACTCTCAGTATATTATAGTTTATTTATTTCCTTGTGTTTATTATTCTACATTACGTGTATCATGATGACATAATTAATAGTCAAGGAATTCTGCTAGGCACAATGAAATTCCTTGGAAACGCTTATCAAAAGTTAGTTGTATTGAGTGCTTGATAAGAGCCAGAAAAGCACAATTAAGGATAAAATGGAAATTAAATTTTTGATATCTAGTCATGCTATATGAAAATATTAACAGATTTTTCAAATCGGTAAATCGATCGTACAATATTCGATAAAATATAAAACGCTACATGTATATGTATGTGAAAATACGTGCGCCGAAAATATTATCTCGCTTTATTTATATCGGAATAGCTTTTGGATTTCTTATTTTAAATAAAATAAAATTAATAAAGTTCCAATAAAATATACCCATGGATGGGGGGGGGGATGGACATTGCACGTTGCACTTCATAAAATATTGTTAATAGTTATTGAAGAAATAAGTTGAAAGACAATTGTCATTTGAGATGATTCATGTTTATAATATCATGCGTATTTCAATTAAATAAATGATTAGATAGAACGGTCCTTTATTGTACGCAGGTAGAGATCCGTGTCTTATTAAGTTGTGTGTGTGATAAAAAAATGGAAAGGATTTACGACCTTGGTTAATCAGCAAATAGGTCGACACCAATTGGCTGAGGGAAAGTATCGAGTGTCGAAAATGTCTCGACGAACGAGGCGTAGAATATATTAGTAAATACGAAAAGGGGCAAGCAAAGTTGGTCGCCCTTGGCAACGAGCGACCATCCCATTCCAACACTCAAGTTCCGCTTTTCCGCGAATTCGCCAACTTTTTGTTTGTTTTTAATATTTTGACTTCTTTATAATCGGATTTCAGGAGTCGTCAACCGTCATGCGCTACTAAGAAATATTTTTTCTATATCCGACATGAGCAGAAAGAATTAATAAATAAAGATAAGAACAAATTTAGCCGGTAACCAATAAATAAATATATTTACAATAGTCGCCTCTCATTCTGCAACTGGAAACTGCTCCTTTATATCTTATTGCTTCTAGTTTTTTTGAATTTTATATTTTCCTTTATTTCAACGTGTATTTTATATTTTTTCATTTTGTACTTAAAGTATTATCCGTGGTTTTATTAAAATTATTGAAATTTCGACAAAGTATTTCAAGGAATGTAACACAATATACATGGTCACAATTATATAAAAAAAATACATTTATAAAAAAATAACAAATAATGCGTAATGTAAAAAAAAAACAATTAACGAACGATCAATAAAATATTATGACATGATTTTTTATTCTAAAAAATGTTTGTTATTAGATCATTAAAGGAGACGATTGAATAGGAGTAAGTGTATTTGTGTGAAAAACATCTTTATATATAATTAAATTTTGTCGATTTCAACTTTTTAAAATGAATTTTAAAATGAAAATTAAAATGAATTTTAAAATGAAAATTAAAATGAATTTTACTTCTTTATTTAACTACGTAATCATAGTTACATATAATATTTATACTAATATAAGTAGTATACTAATATTATAATAATATATAATAAAAATGTATATTAAAAATAAATACTAAAAATGTTATACTAAAGATTTCACACGGTACAAACAGGAATTAATATCAATTATTATTTTCATAGCTATTCATAGTTTCGTATTGTTGTCAATAATAACAATAGTTTTTATTGTTTCATAGTTATAACAATAATAAAGCACTAATAACGATAATATATAGCCCTTTTCAAATATCAGTTTTTCGGCTGATGACTGACTTTTTGTAGTCCGTTAGTACAAAGTCAACAATTTCGAATATCTGCCTGGTTTAAACCTATTGACGTACTTCAACTATAGATTTTGTTCTACATTTAGTAAGTTTTTTCAAAATTTTCAAGCCATCTTTCGTCAATTTGCAAAAAGTACCAGATATTTCCAAATTCAACATGAATTTTAAAAAAGCTTATTAATTAATATGCATAAATGCAATTTATTCGTTTAGCTTAAAAAAGAATTGCTACTTGCAATTCTGATGTTCTTTTAACACCAATTTACAATCAATTACGATCTGCTATGAAATTAAAAAGAAAAGAAAAAACTAAAAAACGAGAGTGTTTTTTTTTTTTTTAGATTTAATGCATACGTTGATTCGCGAAGAAATAAATGAATTATTATACAGTATTGCAAATGACTTTTGGAAATAAACTTATTTTATGAAAGAATAAAGAGAATATTTATTTTAATGATACTGATAAAATTGCAGATTCCCAACCATAACCATGTCATTATTAATAACTATTAAGTGTTTTGAATGACAATGAAGATTTGGTTAAATTTTTCGCAACTTACTGTAATATTGATAAAGTATATAATGATAATGAATATAACTATGAAGGTCCGGTCCCTGGAAGGAAACACAGAGTAAACATATAAGAAATAACTTTTAGAAGGAAAATCATTGTCGTGCGTATAAATTTTCTTGAAATCTTGGAGATCCATCTTGAGGTTTGAGGACGTGCAAGTAACATAATCCATATGACAATATCGCGCAGGAGTATCTTATCTGCGTAATAAAAGCTTAACTGAAATAGTAAAAGCAAGTACCGTCGTAGCTTTTCCTAACAAGACTTTATATCGTGCGCGGGCCATCGCCCCTGACTCTTGTTCTGCCCTACCATTACGGGCATTAAAGAACTAAGGTCTCACATCCAGAATGCGAAAGAAGATAATGGTCTGGAGGACTGGTAAATTACAGGCGTAAACACAATGCGTTGACCGTCCTCATTCTGTATTCTTATTCTAATGCTCTCCCGTTCCTCTTATCTTATCGGCTCTTAAAGCTATTCAGCCAGTTTGATGCTTCCTCGTATCGTCTCATTGCCGACGATGCACTGACCTTGAACTACGTGGCGAAAGGTGTTCTCATTTTTTAATTTTCTATTACACCTTACGATGAATTTTTATTTTCTACAATTGATAATTTATACCCAGGACATTCGACTTATCTTCCCTTGTATTATTTTTTATTCATTATTACGATAATTACAAGCTCCGACCGAGAGCCTTATTTCTGGTGACTTTTTTAGTCTTCAGTCTCTCTCTCTCTCTCTCTCTCTCTCTCCTCTATCACTGGAGCTTCATCTGTTCCGAAATGGTTATCGCAATGTTGTATTGCGACCGTATGCTAGAAACTAAGCTGGATTCAATGAAATCAATACATATACGCGAATTAACTGGGACAACTTTTAAAATGGTCTTAACTCCTTACCAGGTAAAATGTTTACGTAATCCATTGAACGTATGGTAAATTGATGAAAAAAGTAAGAGTCATTATTATATTAGATTTCGTTTCAAACAATTATAAATTATTATAACAACGATTGAGGTGATGCAGGGTATAACGTAAATACTTGGCAACGCGATATTTTTAATGCTGTGTTACATACCTCAGGAAAGTATTTGCATCACGTTGAAAAACCAAGAGCTACGGATATACTCAAGGAAGAGTCATTATTCGTCAGGTGAACGAGCACAGGCCCAATCTCCTAATTTCCGTGAATTTTCCTGATCTCTTGTCACAGTGATCATTTTACCATTTTTCTTTATCATCCCGTTATTCTTTGTCTTTTATTAACAGACTAATATTGTGAGCGTTTCGATGCTTGCTCCAGGAATCTGCGGCACGCGTTCGAATTCATTCGCAGTTTGCCAGGGTAACGAAGGTCGGATGGAAATTGACCTCTTCAGTTTATCGGCAGCATCGATTTAGTAGCGATTCATCAACAGCAATATATTTCCGATTCCATTATTCATCTTAATCTCGGTATAAACTGCGATAATTTTCCAATTTTAATATTTCCGTTCAATCATCAGAGTAATACGTTAAGTAAAACGAGCTTCATTTGTTTTTATATAAAAGTGAATACAGTTACGACTTAGCATTATATTTTAAACTGGCATTACGATATTCATGGGAATGCTAAAAATGAAATCGTTACTTAAGATTTAAATGCATATACATGTATAAGTATAAATAGATATATAGGTATACGTGATCTTACATTATATTTTAAATTTATGTTAATTACAATCAATGCTCACATGGGCTTTCAACAAATTTATTCGCTTAATTATAAACGAGGCTTTGGTTCTCATTCAAAATTATATCCTTTAAATTTATTTACACTTGTTCCCAGAAATCCAAATATTTACGAATATTACGATTCGGCGATGGCCATTACCTTCTATACATGTTTGTATTTGCATTTGTAATTTTTCATCCAACAATAGTTCATAAATAGTACTCATTAATAATTAAATAATAATTTAAATATATAATTTATACATTTTCATTTATAAATCCTAAAGATAATAAGATGTAACATATGTTTAATAACGAAGTCAGTTCAAAGAACGATAATATAGTAATGGATTATTTTTATTCTTAAAGGTTATTACAAAAAGTATTATATAATTTACTTATTTTATTTTTACTTATTAATAAATAATTAAATCGCCGACCTATATTTAGAGAGGTGAACTCCCGACATTGATTTTTAATGATAGAGTATCCCAAAGATGATGTAAGCAACGATCGAGTGCCGCTTTTCGGCGCCGCGCGGGACTCTTCTCGTGCCAGCGGCCCTCCTCGAAAAAGAGCATACTGTTGAGTTGGCTCGAGACTGCCACCCGCGCGGCCAAGGTCGGCTGGTGGACCGCGGGCCAAGGTCGCGCTCCCTCCAGATTACTGTGATTTACCGTTGCGTGCCAGGGCGTTGACTCGGGAGTGGGGAAAGGTGCGCGGACCCAAAGATCCGGACTCGAGAGCTACGAGGACCGAAATCGAAAGTGTTCCTTCGACTCTCTTGCTTTCCTAGTACATCGGACGATGCGACACTGACAGGTGATATCGATTTCGGAGCTATAAGGCCCCGATCGCTCGTATTCCATGCATAACCGTGTTCAATTAATTCGATACTCATTACGCGAATGATTTTGTATTTACAACCCCCATGCAGTTCCCCATCATTGCGAACTGCGATTCATTGTTTTTTTATAAATATTCAGTCATCGTCGACACTATCTATAATTGAGTAATGAAAAATAAGATCGGGTACAAGTAAATATTAGACTTTGCCTTAAATTAACTTTTTAGAGCTAAATAGTAATTTTGTAAAGTTATAATAACTATAAGGTAAGTATTAATTTTATATTTAAGCCATGATAAGTACGTGGGGGAAAAAACAAACTAATATCGTGCTCGATAAATGAGGTTGAACAAGCATAAATGCGGCTTTCTCTTGTTTATATTGAATTTTTTTTTCGAAAAATTCGACCGTTTTGTCGCAAGAAAAAATCGCGTCGGCGCATTGCTGAATTACAACGATGTTTTATAGATAGATGAGGTCGAGGAGTTTCCCGGGCGGTGGTAGCATATTCGATATCAAACTTGTCCAAGCTCTTAAACTAAATGACGTCTATCTCGGCCTCTTAATCTCGAACAATGAACGTTAATTTCCACACAACGAGTTTCATCCTTGGTCTTGTATACAATATGACTTCTTTCGCGCTCCGGTCGCCTCATGCCCGCTCACCCCATACATACCTTTTCTACCCAGACCTCGTGACCGATTACTTTCGGGCTAACTAGAATTTAACTAAACTTTTGCATCAGCCAATGACTAGCTTTTCATTATTCCTCCGACTGTCTCTTTTACTTTTCTCACCGTGTCTCATCGGACTCTCCGATACTTTTATGACTTATTACTGCATTTTAAATTCTTCATTCAAAAACATTCTGCTTGCTTTATTATCAAGTTTTCCTCCCTTTTATTAAGGTATACTCCTGTACATTGGTTTATTATTCTCTATTATTTTCTTCTTCTTTTTTTTTTTTTTTTTTAAATTTTTGTAAAAATCACTTGTAAAAATACAAAAGTAAAAGTCAATAGTACCAATTAAATTTGAAGTTTGAGGTTATGTAAGATTTTAAAATTTTCTCCAAAATTCCGATATTGCTTATTATACTGTCGCGAATCGTGGAGTTGATTGTTGATAGTAGCGAGTGAATTTCCAGTAGCACTTAATTTGATTAGAATACCTAACCGCCATAATGAAATATATTGCCTCTTTTAATATGATCGTACTTAAAAGTTTAATATTAAGTTTTAAAATCGGGAGTAGATTACGGGTTACGTATTGAAGTATTATAAATATTGAGAAAATATGGGATCGCGGCAGTTAAATGAGTATAACTGAAATGGAACGGTAAATTAAGGCACAGACACCTGAATGATATAGTGATTTATTATTGTGCGGACAACCGGGCTCTTTGAAAGAGTAAAGTACCTTTCGAAGTATTTACCATTAATCAAATTTTATCAGTTATCAATGTATAAGTTTTCATAGCGCTAAAATAAACGAAGCCCCGATGCTTAGTAAACGACATAAAGTCGACTTTATTACATTTTAGAAATGATGGATTGGCATTCGTATCGAATTCTGACTTCTTTTGCAACAACGCACACTGAAGGAAAAGCGGACTCGAGGAAAGGTACTCGGTGCTTCGGAGTCAGGGAACGAACGATCGAACGAACGAACGAACGAACGAACGATTGAATGAACGAACAAATCGAAGCGGAATTAATCAGGATCACGAGGTATAGCTCGTGTATGTAGCTCGGTATATAGGCTGTATAGCTCGTGGCGATATGGTAGCTGACTGCGGGAATCGAGGTGGGGGCTGTCCGAAGAGGGGCAATCGCCGTCAAGATGAGCAACTGAAGAGTCGCGGCTAAACGCCTGGGACGCTCGGGAAGAGAGGGGAATGAAGGAAAGAGTATCGGATGAGCCAAACTCGGCTAAAGAGGAAGAAATCGGTCCGGGGATTGACCGAACCGTCGACGAGAGTTGTTCCCTGCGAATAATGGACCTCTGGCAACCGAGCGCTAAGAACGTGATCGAACCCAAGGTCGGCCCGGATTCATCAAGTCGGCTACTAATACCGGGGAAGCGATCACCGCCGCGTAAAACCAACCACGTTAAATGTCAATCAATTTTCGGCAACTCCTCCTCTCCTCCGCCTCCTCCCACTCTCCTCGCACTCATGCTACACGGATAGAATTCATCGCGCGGAACATTTATGTCCTTGGCCACCACTACACGTAAGTCTAGCGTGATTCTTGAATCGGTGGTTATTGATGGGCGGGAGCTTAGATTTAAAAAGGGCCCGCACTCTAGGAATAGGAGCGAGCAGACGGTCCGGAGAGCTAGGCCGATGGCAAAGGCCAGTGGAGCAGGGCAGATGGATCCTCGGAGCGGAGCACTTTCATTGATTACACCTACTTTTCTCCGTGTAATCGAGTGGCACGCTTTAGCGCGCGACCGGTCTCTTTTCCCTTCATCACCGCGGGATTTCTCTCGACCCTCGAGCCCGCCCCGAACGAGCCCTTTCTCCGTGGCGAGCGCACCCTTCGCTCCCCCCAGCACGTGGCAAGGTCATGTCCTCCTCAAACTCCTCGAATCCCCTCCACCTCCCCTACCCGCGAACGTCTGATGAAACCGGTGCTGCGCCCAGATCGTCCAATCGCGGATCCTTGTGTTTGTAGTGTATTTTCCGTATATTAACCGACGGGAGGACCGGGCTTACGGGGCGGAAATCGCTCCTGGATTTTTTCCTCGCTCCCGATGCGTTATTCACGATTACGGAGCTATTTACGATTGCGCGTCCGATTGCCCTCCGTCGCTCTGCCGAGCTCCCACACGATTTTATAATGCCGTTCGGCTATTCCCGATCCCTATCTAAGCTTTATAAATTTGAATGGAAAATTATCGCCTGGGCAGGTCTGGATCTCCTCCGACTGGGAATTATTATGTCTCCCTCAAAGAAAGGAGATTATTGATCCATTCGCAGCGAAGACGTAACAAATGAACAGGTGTCTTCGATACGGCAACACTTGATTTTAGTTTATTATTCTACTTATTATACGATATCATTACTTTTAAAATATCGAGTAAATAATTTTAAAGTTCTTCTAGAATTCTTTAAGAAAGCATTGTTTTAAAGACATTTTTCAAACTTGCTCAAAATATCTTTTTATCATTAACATTTTTCAAGTTTTTCTCATTATTTTTTCGATTCTAGGTCATGACGCATTACGAAATCGAAAGATTATCGACTGTTCGTTAATTCATCGTTACGGATCTGCTGATTTGATTCAAAATAGCCACCAAGCGAGTGTACATCATTGTAGTCGAAGTCGCTAGCGGCAAATGAATTTATAAGGGGACCCTTATATAAAGTTTATTACTAATCGATCATAAATAAAGAGTGCGGCAGAGGAATAGTAGGGCAGAATGAGGAATCGTAATGAAAAAAATCCTATTTCCGTAGCCTTGAAAGAGCGAGGGACTAGAGAGAGGGAGAAGACCGGGCAGGGAAATCGTCGGAAAAAAGGAAATCACCGAGGTTAAAGGCGTGGAACGGAGCTTCGGGAAAAGAGCGAGGGTGTCCTACCCCAAATTGCACGAATTTACGAGCCCCCTGACCTTCGGGAGCGCTTCGCGTACGCGTGGGCGAGGAGGATGAAGACGAGGGAAGCAACGGCTATAGCGTCCGCATTTTCATCCCTCGCTAATTCGCCTCGACGACTTTTATATTTCATCTCGGCGGGCGGTGTTACTCGGCCATCCTCTCAAAAACTTTAGCTCGTGTCCAGCTTTTTTCTCTCAACCGAGCCGGTATTTTTAGAGCGTTCTCGTCCTCTGCCCGATATTCGCTCCTTTTCTTATTTATCGTAAGAGTTGCTAGTGCCGCCATATTATAAAGAAAAATAACGCACGAAGAGTTGTAACAGGCTTGTAACGGGTTTTTTTTCTCTCTACATTTTTTGTTTTAAATTGATTGTACGAGACTATAAGATCTCTCACACCTCCGTAATGAGAAATTCCATTAGTCTGGACGTGGACTGAATGAATTTTTCAAGCCCTAGTCGTAAAGTTCATTAAGCTTCCGTATTTTCTAATTCGGTGGGAGCATCGTCGCTAAGAAATCGTGTCATAATGTGACCGTCGAACATTTAACAAGTGCTGTCTGTCAAAGTGAACGACAGCCAATTGTCTCTTAAGAACATACAACAGTACGACGTTTGTGCCAATCGTTTACCTCTAATAAGAGACTATATATTCATAACTTCCCACATGTTTTATAGGCTCAACTATATGTCTAGAATCAAAGTATTGAGACCTTAGTAAAAAAAAGTATAGAAAATTATTTTTTTCTAAGTAAACGAATTTAAACGTATTGCGGTAATGTCGATGGCCAATCGAGTGAATAAAACTTGATAAAACTAAATACACATTACATTTTTTTAATCGTATGAAATATCGTTAAAATTTTTATAAATTTTGAAACTGAAATTTTTTCTTTATGCCAGTAGACATAAGGCCTTAATATAGCTCTATTACTTTTAACACGCTAAATCATTTTTAAATTAAAAATACTGATTAAGATAATGAAACTGGTAGTCGTAACAATAGTACATAGTTTTGTATAAGGTTAAATGTAAAAAAATTTTAATGTACGCGAACTAAGAATAATAAGTCAAACATTAAACTATGAAGAAAAAACTTTAAAAATATTTAATTAAATAATTTTTACTATTCGCGATTCTTTTTAATATAAAAATATTGATAAATTAACACATAAAATATTATTAAAATTGTATGTTATAGATTTTTTAAATAATGGAAATTAAGGCTATATAAACGTCCATTAATTATTCTTGAGTCACTCGATAAATTAATTAATAGTTTTAGATATAATAAATATAATATTGGCTTTTTCATACACTAAATGTGAAATGTACTTACAGATTCTTGATTTTCTTATCATTAACAATGCTATGCAGGAGTAAAGACAACTTGAATACAAATAAAGTAAATAACGGTTGAAGGATGTGTCATGCAATTAATGGAATAGCAAAGGAATGAGTAGCCCATCTATCGATAATGAAAAAAGGCTAATGTAATGTAACATAAGATTACAGTATCGGCTTTTTACCTCTTAACACTTTATCGAAATACGCGTCAATGTAATAACTAGGTAATAATGTAAAAATCATGTTTGCGCAATAAAATTCATAGGATCAAGGAGGGCTTATGTAAAAACACGGTCTATGAGGTACAGTGAGCCAGAATGTGTCCGTTGTCTGTATACGTAGGGGCGTGTGTGCGAGCGAGCGAGCGAGCGAGAGAGAGAGAGAATGAAATCGAGAGACAGACAGAAGGACTCACCGACAAGGTTATGCCGGGCATTGTCAATTCACCCTCCCTTCTATTCAGGGGTTATTAGTGCTCACTCTCTCCCTTTTCTCATAGCGTTTCCGATATATGACCTTGAAGACACACGCGCGCGCGCTACTTCGGCAGACTACAAAAAGAGAGAATGAGAGTGAAAGAAATAGGGAGATAGGGAACATGAGTGTGTTGCGAATGAGTTAGTGTCGAGGGAATAGAAAGCGCGAACATGAAAGAGAGAGAGAGTATGGGTGTGATCGTAAATTAGTCAGAAATATAGAACAAAATCCATTTTCCCGGGTTTTGCACTTAACCGATCATATAGAAACCGAAGAGGAGATCGTGTAGTTCGCTTTTCCAAAGAGCGAATAATTATAAGGAAATAAGAAACGTGAGAAAATCAGTAAGAATTTTCCGTTTCCGCATTTCTACAATGTGCCGTCTGATCTCATGACCTTCGTCGCAGTCCCGTTCTCTCGTCTTATCTCTTTCTTTCATTGGCTTTGTCGGCAGCGTGCGCAATGTCCAATACGTATACACGATCGTACTTGATTAACTAGTTAAAGTCGTCGAGTGACGCGTGCTTGACCAATTTTTTGTTTTTTCTCCTCTGCAAAATGGAGATTATGTAATACACAAATAAACCGAATCATAATAACAATTATAATGAAAGAAACGATGAATAGCATAGTGAAATTGCATAATAATAGTAATAATTCTTGCCACTATTCTGGCAGGCATTTTTTGCTTTTTATTCAATTTTATTTATTTACCTCCACTTGAATCTTGAGGAGGAAAAAGGACAATTTTTCATTCCAAAAATCAGACATAAAGTTTGTTACATTTTTTCAAATCAATTAATTTCTTTAATTACATATTTAACTATCGATATCCTAGAAATAAATATAAAAATAATAAAAAATGAATAAATTTAAAATACAATACAGAAGAATCTATAGAATAATTTCATATTTTATTAGAATTTTAATAAAAATCATATTGCTTTTATATACATATAAATGATATTGATTGTTTTGACAATAAATATTGGTCGTTTAGAAATAATTTTAGGATCAATAATACTTCGTGTTGTCATTAAAAAAAATTTGTTTACTGGAATAGAGGAATCACTTATTTAATATTAAAGATTTTCTATCCTTAATGTTACTTCGATTTTAATACTCTTCGTTGATTAAAAATGAATTTCGAAAAAATATGATAATGATGTATCGGGGATCGTACGTCAAGACACAATACGAAATACGGTAAGAATTGGAGATTTTTCCAAATCTATTTTTATGTAAACACTTACATGCGCAGAAGTCTTAGTCAAGAAAGTTAAATCTTGAAATTACTGGCTTATATCGCTTATATAAATCCGTACTTAAATCTTCATGTGAATCGAAGCTTTAATTTTTGGCAGTATAGAGTATTATAGATTGCGAAATATATGTAATCTTGTCCGAGTTTTCGGTCATAAGCGTAAAAGTGCATTATGAATCCGCCCTCCTATTCTCTTTCAGATATACGAATGCTGAGAGATTTAAAAAATCCTAATGAGAAAAACCTAGATATCCGACTAGAGACGAAATTCATGACGTCCTTTATTATTTTTGCCTTGCGAATTATTAGGATAAAAACGATGACGACGACGATTTTACGCTGGGTCACGATACAAAGGCATCAAGGCAGCAAGTCTCGGCTCGAATAGCTAGATCACCGACGATCGTTTACTCTCGCGCTTTCATCAAACGGCGCGTGCGCAAACTTTGTTTCCGAGCGCGCGAGGCTTTGATAAGATTAATGGCACAGTTGGATATCGGCCTACTGACTACACGTGGCCCTGGCCAACTCTAGACCTACACTGCCTGTCTGCCTGAGAGCTTGCTTACGTGCGTGCGTGCGTGTGCCTGTAGCCCCCCCTCTCTCTATCTCAATCTGTATGTCTAGCATGGGAATGGAAAATGCTCTTCTTCTCGACTCGATCGCTCAGTCCACCGTACGCAGTTTTTTTTTCCTTTTACGAATACAAAGCTATTCTTCTCTCGTCTCGTTATCCGATTCCATGAATGTTGTCGCTGACCTTCGTCGCTCGATTTACACCGAGAGTGCCAATTTATATTTCTTCGGAAGATACTTGCATGCGCTTAATCTTTTTAAATAAAACCGTAGCGGCTCGATAATCTTCGTTAAAAATTAATTGTCTCCAACGCTCAAAGCATCACCGTGCTCATAGCGTGTAATTAAATGCCACCTCCGAGTCTAGTGAATAAATAAACGGGAACATAGGGAAGTCGAGTAGGGATAGGTAAGGGAAGGGGTAGGGCAGGATTTTGCTTTCAAAAGGAAATATAATGAAATACGCTTGTAGAACAGCCGAACAAAGATGGCTCGAGTGCTTTTTCTGCAGGAGTGCAAATATTTGTGGTAGACGAGCAACCGGAAGGCTAATTTACGGAGCGTGTCATACCTCTTAGATGAACGAACGGCAGAATACATAATCGGGGCGCAATGTAAATATGCTTACTTTTTGTCCGAACGGTTTGAACGTAAAAACAACAAATGTTCGGCCATTAAACTCCTTCCATTACGTAGGGCGTCGATCTAGTCAGGTCCTCGCCTATCTTCCCCTACCCTCAGCCAAGCGCTTTTCAATAAAAGCCTCTGCGGGAAGAAAGGCAGTCGGGCAGCTCCGCTAGCCGACAGCAGCCAATTATCCCGTAGGACGAGTGTCAAGGTGACGTCGAGGAGTTTCGGGCGTCCGAGTCCTCTTAGGTGAAACGGTACCTCCGGCGACGCGCCTCGCTTATTTTACAAGCTGTGCGCGATCGTGTCATTGGCATTAGAGGAAGGAGACATTGGACTTTAGAGGCTGCGCGCATTTGTCTGGAGGTCGAGCGGCCACGTGCGCGTTATGTGCGCATAGCCTGCATTACGCGGTGCGAAGAGTGAGTGCGCCGCGACTCATCCTACCCAGGTAGTGACACTTAAACACTCTCCTTTCTTTCCCTCCTCGGCTCTTTGCTTTTCGTTATTACGAAAGCGTTTCTTGGCCGAAGATTCAACACACGGTAACTCGTGATGGCTGCTTCCCCAAAACTTATGTAACACATGTAGATAACCTGCTTTACAATATCGGCTCTTGTATTGATATTAACATTTAAAAAATATCAGCTCATTGTCTTTTTAATCATTAAATCATTGAGTACCGCAATTTTCTTTTTCTCAACAAAGCTAATATTTAACGTCATATGCACCTTTGATATCTTCTTGACGAATGATCACGTTTCTTCTTTTGTTTTCTTATTCTTAAACATCAATCCATTTACGTTTCTTGAAGAGTCTTTAAAATTAAAAGCTCTTATATAACTTTACGCTTTATTGATATAAAAATTTATATCAATTTTTCTACCCTATCTCAATTAGTCAATTTTATATTAAATATCTTAGTAACATACATTTAAAATTAATCAACTAAATAATAAATTAAATAATTTTTATTTGACCTACCTCTTGTATATAGGATTTAACAAGTCAAGCATAGGCGTTGAAAGCTCCTTTTACTAACAAATATTGCCAATTAAACGATAAGATGGCATTTTTATAATTAAAAAATACGACATTGATACTGAAATATTTATAAAAATTAGAAATAAGAAATTACGAAATAAGTACAAAAATGATAACAACATAGATGATAAGATAAAAAGTATAAAGATCCATGTGGAATTTTTATAAAAGTTTAATTACAAAGGATGCATTATGTATAAAATACAGCCAAGTAGCTACTGACGAAGTTACAAAAAAATATCTTTGAGGATTAATAAAAAGGTTCAGATTAAGTATGATGCATCGCGTTATATATGCTTTGTATGGGTCGAGCGACGTAAACTCCTGGCTACGCACACAAACAATAACAAAGCAAAAGTATCATTTTTTTGACTCTCGAGATTACTCTTTTGGCATAATTTCGTTCGCAATTGATACTTATCCGCTTGACTGGTGACTGATTCACTTGCAAAGCTTCATCGGTACCTTTTAAGAACTGGCCAATGTAAATTACTGCATTGTAAAAGCCGTTTTTATGCTCTAGACATGAGACGCTTAAAATGTTTACATGCCTTATTTAAGTATCATGGCTTTATGAGCTTAATAAATAATCGAATACATATATTAAGTTTTTCTGTATAATTTACCAACTCTGTCAGTAATTTGCTACGAGAATCTGTAAAATAACATTGAAAATTTCTTAGTTTCGTTTAGCTACACCTATAAATCGTCAGCCGTCGGGAATACTTGCTTTCAAATTAAGATAAAAATTGTGTACACATGCCATACGCAAATTGACAAAAATGTGTCCGAATTATTTGCAAACAAGATATTACATAATTTGTCTGACTTGAATTGCTTAATAATATACGTAGAACGCGCCAGACTATTATAAATCGTATGTATACAACAATAAATTGTTTGATTCAATTCAGGGTTCAATAGGACCCTGCTTAATTAATATTATCGATGGCTGCGGAATTTCGTGTAGACCCCTTCTGTTAGTTAAAAGACCGATGCTCGGTTATTAAAAGGAAGAAATGCAGGAACGAGTATATTCGCTAACAGGAATCATTGCCAGCACCACCCTTTCTTCATATTTCGTGTATTCATCGAGTTCGAGGCGACGTTTGACCCTTGTTGACTCTTTGACTAAGCGACGGACTGCCGCTTTTATGTCCGGATAACCACTTAACGGCAAAAATAATGACTCAGATTCATTTTTAATCCTTTAATTGCATTAGGACATTAGGTTTTGGGCTCGATCTAAGATTTATTTTTTTCATTCATATGATTAATCAGTATTAAAGTTATAGTTAGTCGCCAGCAATTTCGTTCGCATAATCGTTTATTGCACGGCATCGAAAATTTTATATTCGATGACACGTATAATGTGCAAATGAAAATCTGCGACGGTTGGTTCACTAGCTCCGAATGGCTCTGGAAATTGTCACAAGCTCTTTAAATCTAGAGCTGTCGATTGATTATTGTGATAAATGCATGATTGTAAATAAAAGATGAATTATGAGAAGAATCTGATTAATGTCGGATCGAGCTAATTGACAATCGCGTTCGCCAAAAGCTCAACGACAACATAAGGAACGAATCTAACTCGAAAGGAGGATTTCCCTACCGAATAACGTACATGCATAACCTACCGGACTTGAGAAGCTTGCAATCTCCATTTTAGATCGACGCTAATGAGCGAAAAGGAAAATCCCCAGGAATATAAGCAGAGACCAGTCGAGGATCATCGCTATCTCGCTCACCGCGATCGTTTATTTTCGAAGCGCGCGGCGCCCCCACAGCCAAGGTGAAATCCTGACTGATTTTCCCAAGGTCAAGGAGGAACAAGGCGCCCCGCGAGCGAGAGAGAGGGGCCTCGAGAATCAGAAGGAGGAGGACGAGGAGGTGATGGTGGTGGCGGAGGTTAGTGACAGGCCGTAACAGCCTCGGACATGGTTCAGAGACGAACGGTCCGGATTTAGAATCGGACTCCTGGCGACACGAGGCCACGCGTTCCTCTTTCGACATTCGTATTGTGCCTACGCTTACGCGTCTCGGCTTCCTCCCGACGCGATTCCACGCTGCCGTTCGATGTCTTTTTTTGAAAGGGGGCAGGGGCGGCAGGGAGGCCGGCAGACGAAACGGTTGATGGCGGATGTGCACATGAAACGATCTCTGCCCGCCGCTCTCGACTCTTCTTTTTATCTTCTCCTTTACAACTGGAGATATAAGGCTGACTCTCCTGACTCGGCTGCGTGGGAATACGCTATATCCGAATTACGGATTGAGCCGTGCGAGGACACGTGCCCGACTCCTGTTGTTTCCCGTTCGCTTATAAGGAATGAAAAAAAAAGAAGCTTTAAAATACGCTCCTTCAAAGATTTTATAATAATTTTAACCATCTCCGTCAACTTTTCCATCTTCAGCGAGTTTCAGCATGCTATTAATGATTTTGTTTGTTTCAATGCGACATGCTGTTTGACGCATACATTTACCAATGCCGCCGTTACTTGCTATCAATAACAACAGCTTTGAAGGACGAAATGAGCTTTAGGTTTTTCCTCCCAATACTCACGTTATTTAAGCCTTTAGAACAACCATTTGTTCGATCGGTAAATATGTTTTTTAAATTAGAGAAAATTGAACATTAGGTATTATGCTACAATGAAGTGACCCTACAATGTATTATGAAATTTAACAAAAATAAAAAAAATAAAAAGAAAACACATCATTAATTACGATTTTATTATAACTGAATTATTTTCTTTGGTTTTGCCATTCGTCTATTATTCCTCTACCATTCATAATTCGCCTTTATAATTCATAATCGTGCTTTTATAATGTTATTGATATTTTTAATACTATATGAATATATGTGATAGTTATTTCGATTAATTAAAAGATCGTCCACGTATTACTGCTTGAATGAACAAAGGGTACGTCTATTCAAATTATTAAGACTATAAGAGCAGAACAAATGCCCTAAAAAATATAAGGATCTTTTGTCTGCGAGCGTGAGAGATAGATAGATAGCGAGAGAGAGAGAGAGAGAGAGAGGCAGGCAGACAGACAGACAGACAGACAGACAGAGACAGAATGTACCAGTTTCTGTCCAGTGAGATGAAAACGTTTGGGCGGTGACGAAAAGGTTGCGGCAGGTCGGGACTCCCACGTGACCGGCTGCTCATGCATATGTATAGGAGGTAGCGTAGAATATAACGACAGGCGTAACGATGCCCCTGTCGTCGCAAGCTTCGGCGAACAGCGTGAAACGAGTATTTTAACGCGTGCTCGGCTTTTTATTTTCGCTACCTATGCAAGGGAGCGGTACAATTCGAGAAAGGCGTCCTCGTAGCTTCTGCAGCAATGAATTGTCTTGGCGCGGACAGACGTCTCTCCTCTTCTTTTCCTTTCTTATCTGCCGCGTTTCTTTTCTTTTTATAGATAGAACACCAGCCGCTCCTATTGAGCCTGCAATATTATCTATTCTAATAATATCGTAGTAAGCTCCGTTTTTGTATTTCTCATTTTAACGATTCTTCGTTATTCCTCTTTTGTTTAAATTAAACTCGTTTCCTTAATTTAAACGTCAGTTGACCTGTCCACGGCCAAATCTCTCTTATCGTTGCCTCTTTCCATTCTTTTCTTACTCCATTTCTTTCTTATGCTTATTATATATTTATTACTTTTAAAATAATTTTATTATTCGGTTCATAGAGCTTATAATACGTAAAAAAAATATTCTTCTAGCTCAAATCAAAAGATTACATGCAATTGTACTTTTTTAAAGAACATTTTTGAAATTTGTTGCTGCAAATCAAGATGTTTCGCATAATTAATTGTTACGTAGAAGCAAATCTTCAAGGAATGAATAGAATAGTTAATTGTTGACAGAAGCAAATAGAAAGAATCGATATTTCAGATATATATCGTAGAAATCGTAGATCATCATAGTGGTCGCGGCAACATTTTTTCATGAGAAGCATCGAGGTAAGAAAAATTATCACCAACTCGTACAAACGCTTTAAAAACATTATCGTATTCAACCATTGAAATAAACATCTCTACAATCGAAGGGCATGTGAAGCATTTTGCCAGTAGAAGGCTTAATGTCATTATAATACTATTACAATTAAAAGCTCTGGATAAAACGAGATAATGAATGGAAGCGAAATGGGCACGGGAATGTCTATTGAAGAAAGTGAAGTAGGTACCCATCGAAAATCGATCGATAAAACTGATTAGCGAATATTATCACGAGCTCGGTAAATGTCGGCAATCATTGGCTGATTGGATTGCTCACTCTTTCGCATCCTCGTGCACCTTCGTCTAAATGGATCAGACTTGCTTGCACATTCGAAAACGTGAGCCAAAAATAAAGGAAAATTCGAGGGAGGAAGGAGGAAGGAACTGCTGAATGATCGTCAGAAAAGGTGATCGAAAGAAGTTTTCACAGTCCTCCTCTTTGCAAAATGAGAAACGGACGCGAGGGAAATCGGGCATGACTAATCGATAAATAGAGATTTGAAAGAGAGAGTGGAAAATGATAAATGAAAGAGGCGAAGAATACTCACAGAAAAGAGGATCCGAACGAGTAATATTTGCAAATTAATTAAACTACCTTTTGTTTATTTTAAGTGCCTTTCCAAATTCTAAATTATAGATAAATACATATGTATTTGCGTT
Source organism: Ceratosolen fusciceps (assembly GCA_018883505.1). Taxonomy (NCBI): domain Eukaryota; kingdom Metazoa; phylum Arthropoda; class Insecta; order Hymenoptera; family Agaonidae; genus Ceratosolen; species Ceratosolen fusciceps. The sequence goes on along the minus strand of RCIC01000023.1, from coordinate 1,801,587 downwards.
TATGTTGAATTTTTCTTTGAGTCAATTATATTTTACAGAATATTAAGAAGTTTTTAAAAATGAATCGTTTACGTTAATATTGACTTTAAATACTTAAGCATGAATTGTGTTTATTTCGGAAAGAATTATTATACGAAAGAGCGTATATATATATATATATATATATGTCTTATAATAACTAATATTTTATCAACATCAATGTTTTCGAAAAATAAATCTACGCAAAAGCCTATGAAATTTACTAAATTTGCCCTTAAAGTATTTCTTAAAAATTTTATTCTTTTACGTAACACGTGCAAAGATTGTATTAATAGAATTTTATTCACTTTTAATAGTGATGATTTAATAGTTATGATTTTAAGTAAGAGAGAGAGAGAGAGAGAGAGAGAGAGAGAAATTAAAATAAATTTTTATTATAGCATTTTTTAAATTTCAGTATATATAATCAAAATTTTTATATCGAGGGAAAAAATAAGAAGTTATTTCTAGAACAAAGATAGTCTCACATATTAAACTTAATTTAAAAATACCGATTTTATAACACTAGAGCGATTATTTAACAAAATGCTTCTGAAGTTTATTTTAAATAAAATCCTCCGCACCATATAAATATAAATATACGTAATCTTCGTTCTTTCTTCCTGTTATATATATATATATTTATTTTTATTTTTTTGAACTTACTAAAGAGTCCGTTAATTATAAACTGAATTTCGAAATCAATCTAGAAATGAAAGGTAATATCGCATAGCAACGACTTGTGATATGTATAAATAGAAGCCTTTGAAATTGCGAAATCCGATGTTGGAAATCGTAATAGCGAATGTAAGGCAGAGACTCTGGGATTCGACTGACGAAAGCTCAGACTCTGAAGTAATTGGCCGAGGAATTTTGGAGGCCCGATGCCGTTTGTTTGTTTCATGCGGATAATCGCCAGACTTTAAAGCTAACCAATAATTTCTGGCGTATGGTGAACGCACATGTAAAAATAAGCTCCACCGACCGCGACCTTGCCCGAGCTTCTTTAGCTTCGTCAGTTTCCCCTTTTGACCTTGGGAGGCGTGAATCTCCTAGACTATACTTTTTTATCTCGAAGCACCGAACGCTTTCTCTCTCTCTCTCCCCTCTCCTACTCTCCTACTCTCCCTCTCTATCCGATTCTTCTCCAACGAAGCCATAAAATACGCACTGTTGAGTCTCGTCGCACTTTTACGCGATTTTTGTTTTCCTTGATTGAAAAAGAAGAGGGAAAAAAGCTAGTGATTTGCTGGACGGCTATTTGGCTCGTGATAAATTAAGTAGATCATCGTCTCGACCCCTCGTTCTTACCGAAATGCTCAGTTTAATATAATATTTTAATCACTTCATACGGCTTACGCGTCTTCAAGTACATATCGAAAACTTTATTCTCTAAATGTATTAATTTAGATTTCATTTATTAAAAATAAATAAAACTATAAGAATATATTATTTTCGGTTGTCTTTAGTAGGATTGTTTTTAAAATTCACTATTTATAAATTACATGTTATTAAACTCAAATAATATTATTTGCCACTTGTTTAAATAAAAATTTATATTATAAATATAGAGCCATTTTTATAAAAAGTGCATAACATTTGGGATAGTAATAAAAGTAAGTTAATTTACAAAAAATTTTCTTTGTTTATGCAATAATAGTTAGACAACAAATTTGACCTTTCATTCATATAATCGTACTTAATCAGAAAAAGGCGTATATTGAATGTTGCAAGGCGAATAGAACATGAAATATTGCGTCCAGGGTTACACTTGTACAAGATATTGCATTAAAAATATCTAATGGCGTCCATGAAATTACGAATATAGTTTGCTCATTATAACCCACGCAGTTACATTGTAAATGCGTTAAATAAAGTTAAAGATGGATATTATTGCAAAAATGAGATTCGTACGTAATTACATAAGGTAATGGAGCTGATGTATTTTGAAAATTCATTACGTCGCTAAAGCATCTTATGAGAACTTTAGAAAAGCAAGTCAAGGATAAAGGAAAAAATGGAGGCATAGCTGAAATCAGGCAGCTGAAGCTCAAAATCACTTGGAATTTCGGTGGCATCGGAATCACTTGTTTACACGTCCGCCGATAATTTACGCAGAGGAGCGTCTTCAGAGACCGAAGCACTATCGCTACTGTTACCCCCGACGTTGTCGTCGTCGCCGCTGCCGGTACCGTTGCCACCGTCGCCGTCTCCGTCGCCGTCGACAAGTTTGCATTTATCGATAAATCGCCGTCATGGCTTATCGGCGGGAGCGCCGATTTTACACGTGCTAACCAACGGGATTCGGGTTCGGCGGCAGGCGGCGCCAATTTAGCCTCAGTTTGTGTAAACAATACCACGGGACCAGAACGTGCAAGTCGTAATTACGGGAAGAGAAGCCGGTCTCTCTGCTTCCCTCGCTCCATTCTCAACCATACCTACTTTAAAAGGCCCTCATCTTTCATCCATTAAATCTAAAGAGCCTTCATCCTCTTAGCAACGGCAAGATTTTTAATCATTTTACGGTAATAAGGGGGGCATTCTTCGGCTACTTACTAACTAAATTACTAAATTACTTATTAAATCATGGTTCAACTACTGTTCTATTCAGTATTCATTTCAATATATGTTCAATAGTAAAGGAATGATCCAGAAATTAGTTAGTAAATCGATTGAGAATTTTAAATTCTAACCTGGCATGATAAATTTTATATGCCTAACCTTCATGAAATACTTACATTTAACTGAAAGTCTTGTTTCGATTTAATCATGATATTTTCGTCATGAAACTACGTCACGTCATTATTCACAAAAAGTTCTAAAACTAATTTAATGATAAATTTCTTTCCTTAAGAGAAATTATTGTTATTTTAAAAAATTGTAAATACATAAGTGATCTCTTCACATTTTCTATCAATGATACAGCCAAAACTAAATCTTTATACATTAAAATTAATTGTCAGCGATTCGAAAGTGATACTTGACTCTGAAATCAATAGATTTTTAGATTTTATAGCTATCGAGTGCACTTTATTGTTCTTATAAGTCAGATTGAGCTCTATAATGAAAAACAGAAGAGAAAGAATCGGAAAGTTGCATGTCAACTCAGTAATACAATCTTGAAAACTTTTTTTTATAGTCAAAGTGAAATTGATTATTGAACATCGATGGTTCGACAGCTGTATGTTATAATAAAAAGATTGTTTTATATACGAAAATAATCACAAGTAAGTCTCCTTATTTTAAGATTTATTGAAATATTAGAATTTTTATTTGAATAAAATTAATTTAAAGGTTTAATTGTACCTAAATCATCGACATCAATTTAATATCTATAACAATTGAGAATAAATCAAAGGGGAAAAATAGGCTTCCTGTGGTTATTAAAGATCCTAAGAATAAAAAAATGCAACTGTGCGAGAAGATTTTAAAATAAAAGCGTATAATTATTCCACGCACAGGTATTAAGTAATTATTATTAATTAATAAAAAATAATCTTCATTGTTATTTGTTGTTTAAATGTGATTATACGCGAAATAAAATTAATAAAGATTAAAATTCACAATTGTAAATAGAACACGTTATTCTCATCAATAGAAAAAAAATTAACTTGAATTTTTTATGCGTGCGCTTTATTAATATAATGATAAGAAATAGCTAACATTCAAGTTATTAATTGGTTGTACTTTAACATGTCCTTTATGGATATGTCAATTTCCTTCAGAAGTTCACAAATAAGTGAAAGTTTTGCTTTAACTAGCTTAACTTTGTCTTGTTAATTATTTATGATTTGAATTAATAAGTAAATTCAGCAATTTTTGTTGTTGAATATGTGTTGATTAAACCAAGAATAATAGAATAATAGAAATCCTAACTTTAAATACATTCAACCGTTCAAATAATTTTTCGTATTTTTGTATTAAAATAATACATTTATCTGTATTTATATTTTTCGCGATTTTAATAATAGTGCTACTTCATATTAGTATCATCTACAATGTATACGAATTTTGTTATATGCACAAAATGTATAATACTGTTTAAATATGTTAGTCTTTGTCAATAATGTAATAATATTGATATTCAATTTTTTATTCTATAGTACCTACTGATTTATAATTCACAAAATGTCTTTTTAATATTGCATTTAGTAATAAATATTGTAAAGTATATGGATATTTTTCCTGCACAGAGACCGATGTATAAGAAATTCTTTCAAACTTTTATTGACTGTCTCGAGCAGTTAATTTTTACATCGAATTAACTACATAATAAAGATTTTTCCTTCGTTATAAGTCAGATTTCCGGCAACACTTCACACATATCGATAATTTTTTTTTCAATTCCAGGTAAAGTGATATGGCCGTAGAGGCCTCGACTGATCCGCTGCTCAAAGCTAGATATTCTCAGCCCATAGTAATAGTACTTTCTGCGTTCTCCATCTCTTTTTCTCCTCTGCTTTAAATATTAGTATATGCTTTTGGAGCAGTATACGACATTTTTCGCGAAACAATAAGACGAGAACGGCTACGTGGGCCTTGAAGTTGACAATGAGCGAACAGTCATTATCGGCCACGTGCAAGTCAGCCAGTTTATATCACAGTTCCTTAGCGATATTTTCCACGGGCGCAGTCACCGATTCCAGACACTTGGCATCGTGATGACGAACGAATTGTGATATCGGTGACGTGTGTGTGCAAGTCGAGCTAAATTCCATGATTACTAAACTTTAAGGCAACTTTCAGCGTTTCAACTTTAACTATTTATTATAAATCTGTTTAAATAATGTAATGGTCACATAGTTCTATTAAAGTTATATTATTATTAATTACATTACATTAAAATAAATAAATTATGTAAATGGACCTTCGGTGAAGGTAGATTCTTTTATGAATATTATTATTATTATTATTATTATTATTATTATTATTATTATTATTATTATTATTATTATTATTATTATTATTATTATTAGATATTTTTAAATCATTGTAAAATATTATTGTTACATAACTATTCATCTTCTGTATAATTTAAAATTATTATTTAATCTTAAAATATAATATTTTATTACATTAATATTCTTTATTTGTTCAAATCATTGTTACATTCCAATTTTTTTTTATTATAAAATTAACAAGCGATAACATTTCATTTATAGACAAATAATTAATATTCGTTCGTTCAGCAGTAACGCGGATTAAAATTTGTTTATATAATTAAAAAACACTAATTATATTAGGAATTTAATACAAAGTATATAAAAGATAGAGATCAAAGGATTTAAAATAATTAATGATATTTAGAAAATATAGTGTTCAATATGCTGCTGCTAATTTTCGTCAAATAATGTAAAATGAATATATGCTGATGGAAACAAATAAAGAAATACGATGTAGAAATTTTCTTTAATGATATAAATGTTTTCATTAGAATTAAAATTAAATTTACTTTCAGGTGTTGATTTTTGGAATATATTTACAGGGAAAATATATTTTTATATTATACAAGATTATGAAAATAAATATCTACTGTCCTTTATCAGATATTAATAGAAAGAAAGTAACCAGTATGCAGGTATGCCATCATAAAGTATGGGATTATAATTGGAAAATTTATATTTGGATGTAATTTTCACAACTGATATAAATAAACGTTTATTATTATAAGTTTTACATGAGTCGAATAAAAATATGTATATTATATTTAATTCATGAGAATAGCAATAAAAGTTCATGCGAATATCTTTTGTATTAGCTTATAAAGTGTGGAGAGCGAAAGAGCGAGAGATCGAGAGAGAGAGAGAGAGAGAGAGAGAGAAATAAAATGAAACTGATTTTGTTGAATAGATCTTCGATAAATAGTAAAATTTTCTGGCATCAATTTAAAACCAATCTTGATAAAAGTGCTCGTAATGTATCCTCGATACTTTCGAATGCAGTATTCGATTGCTCCTACGTGAATAAACATAGGCATTAATTTAAGTTTTATTGCTCGAATTATTGATAAACCATCGAATTGAATGTCGCGTTAAATAGTTTTGTTTGAAAACACAAATGCATATATTTATTACCTAGAGCAAACATTCTGTATTATAAAACAAATAAGATTGCTTCTTCTGAGGCATAAGATTCACTAATTCATTTAATTAGAATATTCATAGAAAAATAAAATCGATCGTTCCTTAGGTAAATAATTATACGGAAAAGGTTCGCGACTTCAATGTCCCAATGATACGTACACTACATACAGCATGCATTCCATAATGGATAACTTTGTTGCAATGCTCTGATAAGATTATTGAAAGAAAAGCGCATGAGAAATAATAGTGAAAATTTATAGGATATGTAAATTCGAGCCGTGTCGAAGCTGGTGGCAAAAGGAGTAGTCGCGAGCACGATATTGGTCGAAAAATTTTATGAACAAAAAAAAATAAATAAAAAAAAAAAAAAGCGTATAAAGACAATGAGTGGATTATCGGTCACGATAATCAGCACGTTGGCAACGTCTTTTATCGGCTAGATGGATAGCTCAGGACTTTCGAGTCGATTTCACGGCGATGGGGGACGATGGGAGATACTATCCGGGACGGGATCCGCGGACTCGTCGTGGGCAGAGTCGTAAACAAGAGCTTGGAGTAAAAGCGAAGGAGAAAGTGCGCGCACCTGGTTCCTCGGTATTTCGCGCGAATATAGCGACACGTGGGCAAAGACTTTCCATGTTGTCAGCCGAATGCGTAATTGCGCGGGAGGGAACGACCTCGGCAGCGGAAAACCATGATGGATGAAAGGAAAAGCGCGAGAGCCGTGGTTATCGTGAGCAGCAGCTGGAAAATGTCCGCCGGGTTATTGTCAGTGCGACCGCCGAGTGAAAGCATCTCCTCGATGAAAAATCCCCGTCGTCGCGCGCATCTCGCATCGAGAAAGTCCAGACTTTCCTTTCGGTTTTTCATTTAGCACGAGTTATCGACCTCCCGCGGCCTACGCTCTCTCACGCCCACGTAGTCCTGGCGAATCATTTAAGAATTAAGCTCGTAGAACTTATTTACAGCCGGCCGACCTCTCGCCATTTCTCACTTCGCTTCTTTAATTAAACCTGCCGCGGGAATTGAGGTGAAAGCGACAGTTGCTTGCGACGGGCCCGATTTTCAGACAATTTCAGACAAGAGATCCCGGGGTTCTCAGACCTCATAACTGCTCGCCTCCATTAGACGCATTTTCATACCTTTTCATTTTCATTCAAATAAAAACTACTTTTACGCCCCATTTACCGGTCAAAATATGTCAAAACGTCGTAGTCAGACCGACAAGTGACTTTAAATGCGAGAAGAAAACGACAATACAAAATTAATAAAAAGCAAGGCGCCTTTTAAACTTAGAACAAGACTTTGTTTTAACTTTTCCAAGCTAATTAATCACCACTCCTAATGAATATTTTGCTATCGCTGACATCGATGGCTTTCATTCTCTCTATTCAGACTTGCTCTTTATACAATCCTTTATTTTGTCTACTTATTCAAGATATCAGAGCTTATTACCATACAGAGTGCCACAACGAGTACTATAATTTATTCGAATTATTCAAATTAATCAAGGGATTAACGTAAAATACTTATTAACGCAGGCTCAATTAATAAATTCATTGTTATTTTTTAAAATTCACTAGTCGCTCGCTTTAATCTCTAGAGATATAGCCAGTATTTTAATATAATTTTATTACACGAAACCATTTATTGTTAGTACAATTTAAAATCAAAGCTATACATAAAAAGAATATAATAAGTAATTATAATTTTTTCATAAATAAAATTCAAACACATAATTATTGATTTCTTATTAATATATTATTACGTAAGTAAAATATGTAAAAAATATCCTCAAAATTTTGTGTGAAACATTGAAAAATCATTAAAATTATTTATTCTAAATTGCTTTTATTATTATTATTATTATTATTATTATGATTATTATACACTTTTTTGTTATTTAAATAATATTACGTAAGTAATGTCATGCATGAATATTTTTATCGATATTTTTAATTTCAAGAAACCAATGTTGACGTTTCAAATGTTATTATCACAAGAATAAATTATTAAACAACAGATTAAAATTAAATTATAAAAATTTTAAATGTATTCTACTTGAACATCGATAAGAATTATTCAAAGATTAACTCAAATTAATAAGTATTCGATACTGTTTTATGTGTTTACAAGTTTGTTATATATGCGAACTAGATTAGTGACGAAAAATTTTAAATTAAGATTTATATAATACTGTACTAATTTACTTTCGTATAATGTATTTATTGATTATCCGCACTGTACGATTAACTGAACTATCATATATTGGGCATTTCTGGGTATTATTTTTAATTTCAATATTCTAGAACGAAAATTCGTAATAAAAGACATAAACGCGATTTCTTAAGAAACCAAGTGCCTTTAATATCTTAATAAAAAATTGAAAAAATATATTTCGTCCTTTGAATGATCGGCAGGTATTCGTTGTAAAACTGTTTTTTTTTCAAATTCTTAGTCGCCTATTGGCAATCTTACCAAATTCAAGAAGAAATATTACTCACTGATGACAGGACTTGATTACTCAAGCATTTGAATTCGCCACATATATATATGATATATATATATATGTATATATATGTATATAGAAAATGTAAGACATTCAGCGCTTGGAGGTGAAAGAATCCGATGGTATAAGCAATGCCAATACCTAGACGTACTGGTATATTCTAATTATTTTATTAAATTGTTCTTAACGAAATAAATAAAACGGAAGAAGAAGAAGAAGAAGAAAAAAAAAGAAAAGTCTTGTAGGCTACGTTTTTACGGCCGAGCGTAGGAAACGAAAAATTTACGATGTGATGCCGACGTCGCAGTTAGTAGCGAAGAGCTACGAGAAGGCCATCGCTAGTATTTAACGAGTTCTTATTGCCACGATGGCCTTCGTTCGCGATTGTGGCAAAAAATTATTTAATGCGAATTTGAAATCGACCCACCTAGGTCGATATGCCGATTCGTTCGTCCGATTCTGGCACTTTTATACCTGGCCGGTGTTAATCATCGTCTTTCCGTTCGAATCTTCTTGTTAAAGAACATCCCAATTTCTCATATTCCTTATTTTTTCTATATTCTATTATTGCATTTTCAGTAATGGCTTGTAAATTATTAATTTTTCTTTCCCCTTTATCTGTGCCCTTCTGTTCAATTGGCTAATAATTCATGTCTCTGTCAAAAATAAAAGCCGTGCTAGTTTACGTGCGAGCGAGCAGACTTTTTTTACGAGTCCCGCGCTTAATTGAATTATTAAATGCAACCACGATTTAATATAAACTGATAAAAAATGCACTTGTTTACTTACAATATATTCATTATCCTTAGAATTCGAAGTTTCATTGTATTAATGCGCTCCAGTGTTTTAGTGCGATTAATGATTTTCATCGGGAAATATGTAAATTTTAATCCGGATAAACTTTTTTATGGTTTGATAAGAAAAGAAAGGAATCGATCGATCATTTATGAGCATTAGCCAATAAATAATGTTTATGAATTATAAAAATGTATTAGAGTAATGTTTGAATTCATGTAATGGTTCAAGTGCCATCGTATTCTCACGTGTGCAAATCGTGTTTCATTCTCGACATAAATGGCTTTAACGATATTTCTCAGGAATCGAATGATTTTATGTTTGTAAAATGACGATTACAACATAAAATCTTCCCGTCGAGAAACGAAACGAAATGAAACGAAACGAAACGAAACTTTCAAACCGGGCGGCCACAACCCTCTTGAAATATAGATCGCAAGAGATCGAACGTCAAGAATAGTTCAGGCCTTTTAGACCAAAGTGGATCCGATAAGAAGAAAAATTTTGTAATTCTGTCTATTAGGTTCGAAGATTTTTCTGAAAAGCGAGCGTAGACTCGTAGACGGAAGCGAAAAACCGTCTTCATCGGCATAACAAACGCGCTTGAGTCACCATAGTCACGTAAAGTTCGAGGCTCCCAGCCCTTACGTAAGTAACTTGGCGTATAACGGCTGAGGAGGGGAGGATGGTGGCATTTGTGCGCGTGGATATGACAGAGAGAGAGAGAGAGAGAGAGAGAGAGAGAGAGAGAGAGAGAGAGACGAGTAGGAGGAGGGCAGTAAGGTTAAGAAAACTGCAGCCCTATGACATAATCGCTGGATCGAGGATGGGCTAAGGTTCGACGACCCGCGGACGATAATACTTCCGGCGGATCATGGTAAAGAGAGATAGCGGTTTAGGCGGCGTCGGCGCTTGTTTGATTACTCACGGTACCGTTAGGGCGACGTGTGTTGCCAGTCGCACTCCGTCGTACTTCTCTCTCTCTCTCTCTCTCTCTCTCTCTCTCTCTCCCTCTCGTTTCCTCGCTTCTTCTCGTTTGGCCACCAGCACCTTTTGTATATTTATAGTTTATAGCGTGAGCCGAGCAGCTCAACAGCGTCCACGCTTTTTTCATGCGTATGCGTTAATTTTCGTTGCGGTGCTCGAGAAGAACGTAGTGGTGACTTTTCAACGTGATTTATGGAGATTGAAAGATCCCTACATGACTTGGATTTCGTCGATATTTTACGAGGAATGAGAGAAATGCGAATTTCACGAAGATAGCCCTCGGGGCCAGGCCCAAGCACTTCTTGCTATTGGCAGGAGCAAAAAATTGACGATAAATTAACGATAAATTAACGATAAATTGGCGATAAATTAAGGATAAATAAACGATTCATTCGCGTGGAATTTTCACTTCCTCTATTGTCATTGCGACTCCTTATTCCTAATTATTTTTAATGAATGCTTTATAGACTCCGAATAGCACTATATACATAAGCTTTTTAAATGTTAATTGGCTTCGGTTGTTTAATTAAATGCAGTTTTACAGTATTTTAAATACGAGGCCTGATTTGATTTGTTAAAGATGAGTGAATGCAAAGGAATATTCTCCCGACCTTCGGAAATACAAGATATTATGAGCTTTAAAGCGTTTCAGCCGGCAATAATTATATTCCATATACTTTTAACTTTTTAATGTTTCTATTGGCAAAGGCTATGACTGACGGCAGTCGTGCTAATCACTTTCATGTCCCGCGAATCAATAAATAGTATTATGTCAGGCGCGTAGCATTGAAAATGATGAGAGAAAGGCAAGAGGGTCGAAAATCGGCGATACCAAGTCGACTCTCCTTTAAATTCATCTTGGCGTGAAATTTTTAATTTAACATTTTTTCCCGCTCACCGCGTCCAATACTCATTGTTCGTAATTGGGCGAACTCATGCACTGGATAATCGACAGGGAATATTATGCGAGTGAGTTGCCGATGCTGCTCTTTCACTGTCTCAAACACCTGCCATAGATGCTTTTGTAGTAACAGTCACATCAACAGTCATAGTCGTTTCCGCTAAATTCGCGCAGTTATCTCGCTCGCAAATCAGGCTGCGTGTACTAACAGATCAGAGTGCAAGCGTAACATTAATTGCTTTAAAAACATTTAAGGACCAAGCGCCCGAAGTATGAACGTAAATTAATTCAAAGTATTTTTGAATTTAAGCATCTTACTTAATTACAATTTCCCCGGGAGTTTCATCCATTAGAAGATAATTACTAGTTGCGAAATTGAAATTCCTTTGAAATAGAATATTATTATGAGTTAAATTTAATGAATAGATATAAGCAGGTGGATCGACCTGTCTGAGGAAGAATGAAGGTGGATGAAGGTGGATGAACGCGGATGAACGCGGATGAACGCGGATGAACGCGGATACACGTGGATACATATTGCATACTCTGTTTTGCGCACAGAAGCCCCGGTCAAAGACCCCGTACTCTCTTTTTATAAACGATTGTATAAAGCCAATACTCTTTCGCGTCATTTTTTCTTTGTGCGTATCCAGTGCTGCAGCCGAACGCGCTGCACCTCACTATTATTTTAAGAACTAGGTAAGCCGAACGCTGTAAGCGGAATTCGAATTTTAAATAGCCATGGAGTAGCAATCGCTCTAAAAAAATGGTTTATTCCAGCAAGCAAAGGCTCGCCCAACTTCCTACCTATTATTTAAGAATATCCTTACCCTACATTACCATCCTTACCATCTGCTATTCATCATATCAAAGTATTTCAATTCTTTTTTTTTTTTGGTTTTTCTTTTTTTTTTACTAGAATTGAAAAGACCGTATTTTATATATTTGATTATATCTAGGTAGGAAGAAATTAATTAGGAATTAACTTTAGTGTTAAAATTACTCAACGGAAGTATCCCATTTATTTTCCTCTATACCTGTGCTCTCAAATACTGATGTACACAATATTGCTTAAGTACTTAATGCAATATTCATGTTATTTTTCTGCGACAAATTTAAATTCCTCGTTTTCAAAATAATTTCAGCATGTAGAGAAATTTGTAAACGAAAAGTAATCGTTCTTTCCGAAAGAACCAGACACCGCAATGATATTTAAAGATTCACAAAGTTTTTTTTATCAGATTTTTATATTTTACGCTTGCAAATTTTTATTAAATTACATAAGGCATAAGATTCAAACTGGACCGCAATAAATTCATTTAAATTACATTCATTTATCGTAAAAAAAAATTACATTTTCATAACCCGTTATTGGATTTAGATGATTTCTATCGGTTTCAGATTAAAAATAAAGGCCATTACTCCTAGTTCTGAAAGAAATCGCAAAATTTGTCGACCTTGAAGTTCATAATGATCACTAAACCTCGAACGTTCCTTTTGAGTGCTGCCGTATATTTGTCTCTTTCCACGAAATAATAACATTTACCCATATTCTCTTATTACATTTTCTGTATTTAAAATTTACTATTCGTTAACAGTTTTTTTATTTAATTTTACACAAGAAGTACTCCATTTTACCGTTAACTTTTACCCATCATTATTTTCAAATACAGTCTTTAAATAATCGAACTTCATTGCTAAATAAATAATATATACAAGCAGTTTTCCGATTATTTTAATAGAACAAAACTCTGACTGAATCAGTACATTGATCGTGTATTCTTCGAAGATTAAATGTGTATATACGTATATATGCATAAAGTTTGATAATAAAAACGGCCAGTTCAATGATTCAAAACTAAAAAATATTAAATTAGAACTTTATTTGCTTATCAATAATATATAACTTATTTATTTTTATCTTCTATATGTATTATTTGTCAATTAAATCAGTTCGTTCCAAAGTTATGATCACAAACAAAGGTCGAGTGTTACGATCTCCTCATGATTCACTTACTTCTTATTTGCACGTATAAATCGATGAAAAAAATTGTAATTATCATTTATTAAGATATGTTCATCTTAAATTATTTAATGTAATATAATTACGAGCACTATTATTAATTTATTATATTTTGAGTGATACAGAGTTGTTGTGCTTCTTTGTTATATTCAATTTCATTCGTAATTTTATATAATTCGATTTTTATGTGTATTTTTATGATACAATTATTGTACTGAAAATGAACCTTTTCAATGAATCTTTAATATATATATACTGAAATAATACTTAGAAAGTTAATTTAACAGTTCAATATTTGCAACAATCGTTCATTATTTTTATTTAAGTACGAAAGTAAATATAATTATATAAAAAACTGTTTAAAAAAGACACTTTTTCATTAAAAAAAAAAAAGATATCTATATTCATATGAAATCTTTTTAATTAGAACTAGATATGTTGCTGAAGAGTATAAGAGTATAAAATTCTCTAAAAAAATTATAAATACTATGTTTAAATGATCGTGTAATTGCAAATTGTATTCATAAGTAAATATCTCGATAGGCTCAAAATACGTAAAATACTTGTCTTATTTATTGTATGTACTTTAAAAATTAAAATATAATATACCGGGTCTCGGAATGTTTTCAGGAAACGCGTAAAAAAAGAACGATACCCTACCTCCACGCTCATTCTACGTATATATGGATATTTAACTAAGCTGGCTTTTTATGTGAAATAATTTACGTGTTTATGAGCAGTTTTACTCATTCATACATTCAATGACCAAAATCCAATGAAATACTTTTATTAAATCGGGAATCTTCATTATTGTTTAGTGCAAATAAAGGTGCTCAAAAATGGAATGATTCCAACGCTTTATTATTTACGTGAAATGTTTTGGAGAATCCTTATTCTTAATTAGGCGGCCGAATAATAATGGAGGCGGCTTTCAAGCGCGTAAGATTCCGACATTCGCCGAATGACGAATGAAAGGAAGAATTAAAAACGCTCGTGTAAAATGTCGAATGAGGCGTGTATGTAGTAAGGAAGCCGGGAGGGCTGGAATATTTTCCCCGGTAAAGAGTAATGAGTTTAAATCGGATCGGAAAGAGATAGAGAGAGAGAGAAAGAGAGAGAGAGAGAGAGAGAGAGAGAGAGAGAGAGAGAGAGAGAGAGAGGGACCGAGGCGTGAACAGAGGCTTGGCCCCTCGTGCGGCAACTGAAAATTTTCGACAAGAGCCTCTAGAGGAATTCCCCGGCCCCAAGCAAGAGGCTTCCTTCATAGACGGAGCCCGGCGCCGATAAAGCCACAACCGGACAATAAAAGGCAATTCGATCGGGCGTTCATAGTAACGATAAAAAGCAATCAGTCGCGTCGTGTGCGCGGAGGCACTTGTGCTCGTTTGCTCGGCGCACGCGCGCACTGACCCTGAAGGTTCAAGAACACCGGGTGAACGGCCGGCGCCCATCGTTCGAACGAAGCCTCGCGCGCTCGCTCTCACCCGGGGACTCGTCGACTCCGCTTTTATCTCACTGCCCTCGAACACTCCGGGAGCTTCCCTACGCGAGGGCCTACGGGCCCTCCTCCGGATTCCCTCCTTATCGACGATGCCGAGGGTCCAGGGCGACGCCGGGACTCTCCCGCGTGCTTCCTCGACGCATGATTATTCACTCCGACTAAAGGAAAACGTGAAATCGGGCCCGACTCGGCCTCCTCCATATGCCCTTCTTACAGAGCCCCCGCTTCCTTTCCTACGTATATTTATATATTTAATTATAGTCGACTCGATGATTTTCCATCGAACTCGATCCTATAAATTTTAATAATATTTTGTTTCAGTTTAATCTCAATTAGTCGGCATTGATAAGAGAAGACCTTCCCGTGAAGCCTTATCTTTGGAAGCCAAATTTTTATCCATCTTATCTAATGATGCTTGTAGCGCGATACCGAATGGGCGAATTTTCTATTTTTGTCAGTCAGGAGAAAAAGTGGGGCGAGGCGGTGGCGGTTCGAGGGACGCGGAGGAAAGAAGATGAAACGAATATCTCTTCGGGAGCTTATCTGTCTGAGCGAATTTCTAAATGAATACGTTAATATTAATTTAGATGAACTGCTGGAACAACGATGCGAGTCTCTGCGTAAACGTCAAGAACATCATTTTTCTCTTATTATTTAGCGATACGCTACTACGAAAGACAAACTTTTTTTTCCTTTTAATGCGATATCGTTTTAATTCAATTTATTATCATCGGCCCGATACTGTGCCGTTACACTACTCATTAAACGAATTACGTATGCTGATGTAATAAGATAGACTACAGAAGAAGCGTAATTCGGATGACGTAATTCATGAAATGGAAATTTTCCATCGGCGAGTAACCTGTTATCTCTTTGTAAATAATGTTTTGACGCGAGCGCGGACATTGAAGGGCTAAACGTATTCTGTAGTACCTTACGTCTTTGATGACAAAATCGTTTTGTCACGTTCGAGCTTCGGGTCTGCTTTATCGTCTCGAATGTCATATTTCACTGGATATTGTTCACTCGAGCGAGGAACGAGGAACAATCGACTCGGATATTGACTTGGAGCAGGAATAAGGTATAAATTTGGTTGTGTAAAATATTCAAGAGGGTCTTCACAGAGCAACCACAATGCAACGCCGCTTTTTAATAGAATTCTTAGGTAAATAGTAAAAGCTTTGTCCGGGAGAAAGACATACATACACGTCCCCCAGAGCACGTCCCTAATTTTTCCTCCGTTACAAATTACGCGTCGGCTTGTTGCGTACGAGTCCAAACGAAGGATCGAAATTACGAACTCTCAATGATAAGGCCAATCCCGGTAAATGACCGTAATAATATGCGGAGCCATCTCCGCATCATAATGAATGCGTTAAATAGTGCGGTATTCACACCTCGATCGGACTTTTTGCAGGTAATTCAAACTGCTAACCCCGGGACGGCCATATATAAAAAGCTATAAGATTTCATGAATAAGGTTATCAACCATGTATTGTTGGTATAACATGGAATCGTCGACTGCGCGTAGATATCCAAACAAGGTTAACTTTATCTTTTTAGGAATTAAGAAATAACTTTGTCATTTATAAACAATTACGACAATAACGCTCAGAATAGAAGATAGATTAAATATTTAGACAATTTCATTTGGAATCGACATTGGACTGCTAATTAAATTAGGTCGAAAGCGTAAATTTTTACTTATTGTTACGAATCGGCTTTCTAGTGGATACGAAAGCCCTTAAATTTCGGAGGATCGTGGAATCGCGACACGCGCAGCACGAGAGCCAAGTTAAGGAATGCTTGCGATACTTAAATAATTGCAAGCTTTGTTAAATCTCGATGTAAAAAATGCTCGCCCTTACTTCGATAAATCTTTGCTCCGTTCTGGATGGAGTTTTTGAGCAAAAAAGTCGGCAGAACGTAAGAAAACAGCTTAAAAAAAGGTGACGAGGGGCCGAAGGGAAGAGTCGACGTAACGAGGCGATTCGCCTCGATAAAGTATACCCTCGGTCCAATAATAGCCTTTTACACATACGGAATCGGGAGAACGAGACAAAGAATAAGACAAAGTAAGAGGGAGCGAGAGGGGGAGGATCGGAGTGAGAGCGCAAGGCTGCGAGGAAGGGAGCGGATAAGCGAAAGAAAGAAGGCGAGAGAGTACGCACTGGAGCTGAAATCATCTGGCCGGATGAGCCTATCGAATTAAGCTGAGGTTCCGATGCGAGCCGACTATCGGTCGATCTATAAACGCATATTAACGAGCGCCCGGGTTCAAGAGCAGCCGAGCACCAGACCGCGATAAATGTCCCGGACAAGGGTGAGTCGAAACCCGGAGTCAACGAGCCGATCTCTTTAGATCCACTAATTTCTCCCGATCTCTGTCGCGCCGTCGGCTTTAGAAAGTCTCCGCTCGTCATTAGTACGGAACTCAGGGAAAGCATCTCGGAGAAATAGGCTCCATCCTCGTCGCGCGCCACTTGCCACGCGATTGCTTATGCCCTTTCCTATTTAAATGACCTCTACTTATCCTCTTTACCAGCTTTAAAGTTTAAGATCCGCACGATACTCGATACTATTGAAAAATAATGATCTTATTCACTGTTGCTTATAAATTACCTTGTACCATCCCTACAGGGGATTTTAACATTTTTTCGAATACATTATCATTAATCAGAACAATAATTATCGATGTTAAATAATTTTTCCAGCAATGACATTTATTAATAATGCTGGAATCAATCAAAGGGATTAATAATAAAATTGCAAGAAAATATTGACTCTGGAGTTCAAGATTTATACGATCTTGGTGAGGAAGGGCGATCCATTCGTCAAATCGAGATATAAAAATTTGCAATGATAAAAAGTACGGATAGTTTAATTATATGGGAAGTTGGAAGGTCGCGTGGAGGTGGTAATTTTTATGGCTCGCGAGAAAGATATAAGCAGGAAAGGCTTTGGGTACGTAAACGAAACAACGGCTCATGGATCCCGAGTCAAGGTCTATTGAGAATATGCGTCACTCGAGCCTCGAAGAAGCGTACGTCAATAACGAGTCATTCATTGTCAAGATCGCAAGATTTCGGGTCTCTCTTTGACCCGTTGTTGCGTGCCGTTGCTCCCTTCGATCGAGCCGTCGGCCGCCTCGATCAATCCACTCCCGATCGCCCCTCTTCAATGCACGCTAATTGTCCCTGATATATCAATTATCTTGGCTCTCCTTAATAAACTTCCCCTCGCCTAGCCTCGCCATCAGCGCCTATGAAAGGAGCACCATCTCTTTCTGCTTAATCATTGCTAATTCATCCTCTAAGATTTATTAACCGATTAGGAAGTGAAGATTCATTGGCCGCGTGCGGCTCCCAGCCACGCTCAATACCACGTTAAATAAGGCATTTTCAATTGGAACGAAATTCTTGGAGTATCAAAACACGTTAATACGTCGTTATCTATTTAATGTACTCTTCCTTTAGCGGAGTCAATATACTGGCTCAGTTACCTTGAAGAATGATTTACTTTGAATTGTCGTACGTAATTGATTCATCGCTAATCAAACAGAGAGATGAGCCAGCGATGATAAGTTAATGGTTTAAACACTGGGCTTAGAAATTAAAATAATAAATTTTTCAAGAGCATCAAAAGCCAAGCTCTCGGGTTAAGTAAACAGCTAGTTTCTGGCCAAGTAGAGAGAGAGAGAGAGAGAGAGAGAGAGAGAGAGAGAGATCGCAACCGATGCCTAATATAATAAAGCATACGAATCGTTAAAATCGAACGGGATACGTAATGTTAATATTGTTAAAAATATTAATATCATTATTTGTAAGTCGACAATAAATGTTTGTGAGGCAGTAGTAAATGCTTTTATATATCGAATTAAACGAAACGTCATCGTTACGAGGAGGACCATCGCTGGCTCCCAACTTGAGGAGTTCACCAAGATCAGCATCGTCATCGTCGCTGTGACTCGGAATAATTATACTGGACTAATACTAACGGACTTGACTTCCAATTAAGACTAAACGATCTATCCGGGTAATAAAGCTATTCCAGTATTCTATTGCCAGCGGATTAAGGAATATTTGGCCTTAAAGGAGTCGGCAAGCGTTGAGCTTGACCGAGCAGTAGCATCGGCATCAGCATCGGCATCAGCATCAGCATCAGCATCAGCATCAGCATCAGCAGCAGAGTGAGAAGAGGAGAGGTGTCGGAGGACAGAGGGTCGTAGGATCGCTTTCACTTTTAATCGCGACGAGGAGGGGCCTAGCTCGGGGAAAAGTCGTCGACGGGTACGAGCGTAGCTCGTCTGCTCGTGTCCAGTCGAATTCGGAGCGTCGCCTCGGAGTCGGAAGCCCTCGCGCGAGTAGCGCACGAGCGCACGAGAAATCTTTCGACAGCTGCCGTTGACGTAACGACCTTAATGACTTGAAGCGTGACGGCTTATGAAATTTCGTATGGCGGTGATGGGTGCCGGTGACGGTGACGGTGCCCGTGCCCGTGCCCGTGCCGACAGTTCGTTGATCTCATGTACATGTACGAGATGTAAGCCGAGACAGAGCCTCCCTCTCACCTCCTGGACCCGCTCTATCCAATAGAGAGTACAACGATACGAAAAGTGTCGCGGGCTTTTACGCGTCGCGACACATTTCTATCTTTGGACGCTCACTCGGTCTTCCTTACATCTTTCATTTCACGTTTTCTCGGCTGCATATCGCTTAGCCTAGAATTCTGCCAACAGCCAGCGGGAATCATGTTACAGCGACTCGCTAGACTTTCCTTGAAAATAATCATGCTCCTAGCCAATATTATCGCTAAAGAGTTCCTACTCCGAGCACCGAAGCTTGGAAAACTTTACGAGCTTTCCGTCGCTTCGCTCGGCTGACGAATCATCCAGTGCTTATTGCTTTTTCTTCGGCTCGATCTATGGCTGCTTAATCAAGACGCCGATTAAATACTCGATGCGCTTGTATTCTCTTCTCCGGCGACCAATATCGGTTTTTCTTCTTCTTTTATTATTATTATTATTATTGTTGTTGTTGTTGTTGTTGTTGTTGTTGTTGTTGTTGTTGTTATTGTCTATAAAAAAAAGTTATACAAGTGACAGGTGTTATTATTGAAATTTACATAGCTCGTTAATGAAACTCATGCCCCATCTCGGAGTACGGCATTGAGCTTAGAATTAATAATGACGATCCGGAGCGTATAACTTGTCTTATGCAAGTACAAATTTCTAATCCGAGAGCGCTCTTTATGATCAAGTATAAGTTTAAGTAGAATATTAGTAAACGCATGCGGCTTACGCGTGTAGACTATTCGAAGCTTTTCTAAATACTCGGCAATGATTACTGATTAAATGCTATAAAATAAATAAATAATGTGTTTTGATCGGTCGATGTTTGTATGCGAATGCAGTTAAATGGTGAACGGTTGGAGGCTCGAAGGCCCCGTTAATACCAAAGTGGGAGAGTGAAGGCGACTTTGCCGCGTGCGTATCAAAATTCAGGCCCGCAGAAAAGACATTAAAGCGGAAACAAAGCCGGGAGGCAATCGGGTAAAGGAAGGGAAGTCGTTGCCCTCGGCGAGCAGAGTTCGAGGCCCTAGAGAGGGAATCGCCGCTAGACTTGGAAGCGCTACCTCTTTGCTCTGCCCATTTTATCACTAGGGTTGATGACCCAAATAGAACTGCTGGACCAAGGTTCGGTCCATTTTACTCGGTTGCTAACGAGCCTTCGCTCAGAGTTCTAGATGCACTTACCAATACCGATATCATAACGGTCAACGTAATTCTCGCTCTTCTCTGCTCTGCTCTCCCCCCCTCTCTCTCTCTCTCTCTCTCTGTCCCTTGTATAACATATCTTATCTTTGTTCTGCACTTTTGAGCACCTCGATAATTAATTGAAAGCCGTATGAATATGAGTTCTGTATACATCCGTATAAAGGAATGACGATGCTTATTTGATGATAAACTTATGATTTAAAAGCTCACTCTAAGCTGCAAATATTTATCTGGATTTTCTTTAATCTAGCCTCATTATTTTCCTTTAAAGCGCGAAGATACTCGAACCTTCGAGCTCATTGACTCTTTCGGCATTTTTAATGCTTTGCAAATGCGAGGAGGGAGAGAGAGAGAGAAGGAGAGAGAGCGAGAGAGGGGGTGAGAGGGGGAAGGGAGGGAGGGGGGAGGCCGACGTGACGAGCCCGTATAATAATAATAATAATAATAATAATAATAATTGAAGAGCAAATTTGGAAAGACAATATAATATGAAAGCGACCCGGAGCCGCTATTAATGACCCGGGGCCTCCGAAAGAAGCAGGCGGCGGGGAGATTTTCGCGCGAAAAATGTTTACCACCTCGACGCTAATGAACAAAATAATGCTTAGAGTTGAAGAGCGAGGATCACGAGATTATTAATCCTCGGAAGCAGTGGTCAGCAGCTGTGCCGGGTGAAGGCAGGAGAGTTTCGTCAGGGAGCTTAATTGAGCCGGCGGCTCGTAAGAGTGCCGGGGCCGGACTGGAGGGAGACGAGCCGAAAGTGCAGTTCGGAAAATGCGGAAAGTCACTCGGAAATGTCGGCGGATTATATTTATATCCTCCCGAGGCTCTCAAATAGCCTTCGATCCCTAATAGACACCGATCTCCTCCACTCCTCTCTTCTCTCGACCCATACTCGGACCAGCCCTCCCCCACCCAGCGACCTACCCGCCGATCCGGCGTCATCCAGCCACCTACCGAGCAATGTCGCTCGGCGATAAGAGGAGCCGCGGCTAGCGCCTCGGAGATAAATAGGCGAGGTTAACGAGGAGCGAGCGGTACGTCACGCGGACCAACGGAGCCGATGACAACGCCAAGACGTCGAGGCTCGTATCAACGACCGCGGAATGTTCGGCTTAGCGATTCTCCGGTCGTTGTACTCGCCAGTGCGAGCGCACGCGCGCGCGCCATCGTACCTTGCAGGCTTTGTCCTCTACTCCTTTCTCTCGGATCCTCCGACACTTTCCGCGAGCCTGGAAAACTGAGCTCGAGCTTATACGGGTTTATACGGGCAGCCGGTAAGAAAGGATAGAGGGAGCGCGCACTCGGACTCGAGTGGACTCGGGTGGACTCTCGACCGCTGGAAAATGTCGCCACTCGTGTCATTGGCCCCCGTTCCTTCGACTTTGCAAACAAGCATTAATCTTCGTCCGATATAGATACGGCTAATCAGATCGTCCCCTCCCTCCGTCAACCTTAATCCTATGATGCTCGGGCTCGAGCGACGAGAACACTCTCTGTTCTCTGCGCCTTATATCATTCGCCGTTTCCGTATTCGATCTTTCAAAAAATAGATCCTCCTCATGATCGGCGATGCTCCACCTCGATCTCTCACTCAATTTCCAGGCTCTAACTCGTCTCTTTCATCTCGGCTCTCTTTCCTTTGCTAATTTTCTCCGTTGAGCTCATGCCGTCGTTCCCCACTTCCACATCCCTCTGCCCCCCCCCCACCGTTCTTCACTTTTCATCTCGAGTGCTTCTAGGGTGGGGGGAGGGGGTGGTTCGCCGGCGAGCAGAGTGCGTTTTCTGCGTCCGATGCCCTTTCCGACTTGCATGCCGTGCTCCCTCCTCCCCGCCGGCCACGGTCATAATACCGCCGACATACTCGTTCGCGCTTTTCCACTATTCTCCATCGAACGTCGAGGCCTTTTCTCAATCCTCCTTCAATGCGCCTTTACAGCAGCCTTTACATTACGAGCACAATTCCCTCTTAATGCTATGCAAGCTTTCGAACGAATCTACATTCGAGCTTAGCTTAATGTCTTCATTTGCAGAATACGTTCGAGTTAACAAGCAAAAGCACGTGTTTGTGATCAGTTTCAGGAGACGCTGAGCCACAATATTAGCCACAAATGGCTCCGACTGCTTCGAATTAAACTTTTTGACATATTTTCAATTCTAAAAGTAGATCCGTAGAGCGGCGGATCCCATTATTATTAGTTAAAAATCTCGAGCCTCGGACGGTTTGAATAACCTCAACGCTTGGGCAATTACACGTTTCTAATTTCAATATAATGTCCAAATTACCACTTAAAATACAAGGCCTACTCTGCACTACGCATCTTATGTGCATATAGTAAATGACGATTAAGGTATAACATGTAGAAATTTAAATAGACAACTATTAATGCATCGAATACATTTATTATCCAAGGGGCCCACGCGCGCAAAATTCCATTCGTCGACACCTTTCCTACACTTGCGGCATAACTGTATCGTCATTTATAACTCATAAAGCCGTATTTGGGCAAAGCCGGGGATACAAATATAAGGTCGGAGACGTGGGTTCTTGATTCTTCCGGCAGTGAATATTTGCTCGGAACTTCCGAAACCGCTGCGAGCCCCGCTTACTTTTCCATGCAATATTTTTATCGCTGTTATCGTTATTTCGCCGGGCATTTTTAATGTACAAGTATACGCTCGTGTTTATTCGTCAGTAGGAAGGGCGGGAAGGAAAAGAGCAGAAGGGAGCGATGATAGACCCCGCGCTCTCATTTCACTCGGTGATCGCGCTCTTATTACCGTCACGACGAACAAACAATAATGGGTTTATCAACATTTCTCGCTCGATGGAGTATTAAATTGTACTTTATACAGGCTCTCTAGACGCGACCTAAAGCCACCGCAATTTTGATCATAAATTACTGACCGATGCGAAATACCGTGACATCTATCCTTCGGCTCTTTTCCCTTGTTTTTTTTTCTTTTTTTCTTCTGAGGTAGATAGAGAGAAAGAGCGTAAGAAAGAAAAGGCGTTCGTCTTGATCGATAATAACGTAAAATTTAGATTAAATTTTACTTTGCTCCTCCAAAGTGATTTGGCTTATATGGATGCCCGGCCGGCTCTCCGGCACTAGGTCGTTTACGTGCTTACATAATCATACGATTACATTTGCTTAATCAGGCCTTAATAACATTACCATATTACTTGCTTATTTGGCAAAAAAATCTTTTAATTATTCCAGGAGATAAAGCTGGAGATTAAGTATTGGCGACGAGAAATAAGTGTGAGTCTGGCGGGATAGTGAGATTGATTTATCGAAAAGTTTATTTAAACGGCATCGGAGCTATTATTAAATTATATAATTGGGCAAGACTAGTAATAAGGGGATGTGGTGAGCAGGCAATGACTATGTGCGCGATAATGAGCTTTGTCTATTTGGTTCTTGTAGCCTCGACTCGACGAAGCTGAAGCCACATGACGTCCAAAGCGAATATTCATTAAATCAGCGCAGCGTTACACGTTAGTTAATACGATCGTGGGGAAATTTGGTACGGGAAGGGGCGATGGGGTGAGTGAGGGGGCTCTCTCGTAACAAGAGTTCATATGGCTGAAAGAAGCGTAGCAAAGAACAGAGAGAGAGAGAGAGAGAGAGAGACTTTGGAGCGCTCTTCGGGCGTTGAGCATCAACAGCTCATTATCTCCCGCACCGATTAATCATTCGAGGGTTCAATATTCGAAAATTACAACTGCAGAACAATTGAATGAATTTGCGTTCACTCCTCGGGATTTCGAAGCAGCATTCTTCCCCGGCGCATCTAATCCCCGAGATATTTCATCACTTGCCGCTTGTAAATTACTTAGCCGGCGACTGGACGACTTGATAAAATCACAATAATTTATCGATTAAAGCAATGAAACCAATAAAGCACGCGGTCAGTTATCAATATCGAATTGCGAAATTTTAATTACCAACGTGCGAGCTTGATTTATGCTCGGAATACAATATCATTCGGTGAGGCTTTGTGCAATTCATTTGCGAATCGGCATGTTCGCGCCCATTGAAAAGGAAAACAAGCCATTGCTCGAATTCATCACGCTAAGGACATTTTTTCCCTTGAAATTCCAATCAGAGCCGAGAAGAAGAATAACAAGAGCGACTGTAAAAAGCAGTCGGCTCGTACGTACAGCTTGTGAGAAACAATGGCTCGGCTCGCGAATCATAACAGTAGTTACAAAGAGTTCAGTTGCCTCTGACACGTACGACGCGAGGGCTATTGAAAATCTGTTGTTTGCAAAATCCCACGGGAATCTCTCTCTCTCTCTCTCTCTCTCTCTCTCTCTCTCTCCCGCTGTATCTTCCCCTCCTCGCGCTCGCCGTGCTTCTCCTACTCTGATGACGGGCTCCGCTCCTCTTCCCCCACTCCCTCCCACCCACCCACCAGCCGAACCGCCACCCGCTCACGCGCTCCGTTTTCGGTACGCGAGTCGAGATTTACATGTCCCAGATGCATATCTCTACGTCTTTAAGAGCGACTCGGAAAAAGGCGATTACATCCGCGCTGCACTTTTACGATACCAGAGTAACAATGAGCTGCAAAGTGACGTGCGTTATGACGTGCTTCACCTGACAAATAGCGCAGGCCTTTTCCAGAGGTGTCCATTCTTTTTTAATGTCCCTACCTTTTGCTTTTCATTTTCATCATTTCCCATTTTTCCGTCCGTGTCTTGTCTGACTGCTTCAGCGAAACTCCCCTATGACTGACGAGGACCACAGCAAGAATAGAAATGATTTTACTTTTTATACGAAAGTCTTTCAGATTGGCCTTTAATTATTTCTCTTGGGAACGATCTCTTCATATTCAGTCTTCCGATTTTTCTTGAATATCGATTCCTCATGCAATAAAGAATTCCGTCGTTGTTGTTTTTTTTTTTTTTTTTTTTATAAACTTCCTCAATTAATCGCAATTTAAGCCAAAATTAATCATAAATACCTTAAATTAATTATGAAGTTTAATATTTCATGTAACAAATTTAAAATAATAAACTCTAAAATTTCATTATAGTATTTAAATTATTATTTATCTAATGAATGCACACCAATAAAAATCCACTTGCTAATTTACAATGTAATTATATTTTATTTTTAGATGTATTTTATTTTCCATTAATTTAGATTAATTATAGTTAATACTCTCCTTTAAGTAATAATAAATATAGTAATGTAATAATTTGAAACTCAGTAAAACGAAGAAATAATCATTTATTAAAAAATTGAAGCTTCGTCAAATATATACTGTTGGTACGTTTCTTAAACATTTATATGATAAAATTTTTTTATATTTTTCATCACTGACTTTAAGTTTCATTAGTATAAATGCAAACAAATAAACAGTGTATTCTATTAATATAAATTTGATTATGAATTTGAATATTAATATAAAGCCGATGGTACTTATGGTGTTTTTATAATTTTTGTATTAAAAATCATTAGTATGTACTGATATGATTTTTATTATAATAAATGATGAAATCAACCGTCATTGCACTTTCTAGACATATTGTATATAAGCATGACATCTATTAAAACCCTCAATTTATATATTAATTACGATTAAATTATTCATTATTGTGTATGGCTAATCGGACCGTATGATAATTTAGTTTCTATAATGGACCATGATAGCTGCAGAAATATTACTCATGGTTTGATATGGATGGACATCTTTGGAGTCCATGTTTATTTTGAAAAGCTTTGGTGTGAAAAATTTCTAAAGATTTACAAAGATCAAAGGCTGTACGTATTAGTAAATTTAATATTGAATGTAATATTTGATAATTAAGTATTTCAATAGAATATTAACGTGAGAACGAAAATGAATAGTTGGGGAATTTTATTGGAAAAAATATAAATCAATAGAAGTCTGAATCGAGTAAGTGACCTCGAGTGAACCCGTGAACGAAGACGAAAAGATTGTCGGGTTAACTACGGATGAGTTTTGAGAGACGAGAATAGAACGTTTCAAAAATTCAAGATTTCACCCTTTAATAAAAAATGACTGCCCAGACTGAAATGCATTTGAATAGGTAATAGTGTAAGGCCCATTCTGTAAAGACTGAGGATTTATTGAATTATTCACATAGGCGACTCGCCATTCGGTGACACATCAATTCACCATACAAACGACACGAATAACTTATCCAGTGCAGTATAACGTGTTGATCGAACTCCTCACGAGACGCGCAGCTATTTTACGTCTCGGCTGGCAAACAACACGAGTCAGCTAATATACTCAGCCTCTCCTTCCTTCCTCCACCCCTCTCACACTCTCTCTCTCTCTCTCTCTCTCTCTCTCTCTGTCTCTCGTTGTATCTTTCGCATGCTTTAAGTTTGGGATCAATGAACGAGTGGAGCGCGCGCGCGCGCGAATTCGCGCGCGCTTCGGAAGTAACGAGAGATACAAATAGAACCCCTCGCTCGGATCGCGCACAATTCACAGTAAGAGTATGACACAGACGGGATTGGAAGGGCGGGCGATGGTGGAGGAGGAAGAACGAGTAAGAGGAGGGACCGTAGCTGCGGTAGTGGTGCATTGTGGAACGCGAAGCGAACGCCCCAGAGGTGACTGCCCCCGTATTAGGTCACATTTGCCCTCTGTACTTCTCTCCTCTCGACGCTTTGCCGATCTACACTGAGAGAGTGAGTGAGAGAGGGTGGACGAGGGGTGATGGAGATTCATAGAGAGAGAGAGAGAGAGAGAGAGAGAGAGAGAGAGAGAGAGAGAGAGAGAGAGAGAGAGAGAGAGAGAGAGAGTGAGAGAGAGAGAGTGAGTGAAACAACCTGATTTATTGTTGGGATACAAATAAACAAATAAGAAAGTGCGTGGCGCTTTTGTTGCGGATAATTAGCTTCTTCCACTATAAATTGTTTTCTTGTTCGATCATTACCTTTTGTTTTGATTCGAATGGGCGCTGTTTCAATATCAATTTCTATTCTTAACTAAGCAACATTGGATTATTCTGCGGGAATATAATACCCGACAAATTGACATGACAATCTTTAAATAGAAATCTATAACGGCAATATGTTAATATCAACACCTTGTTAAAAGGAATTCAAGTAACTAATTTGTGGCAAGCGGCCCATTACGAATGATGTAATCCTTTATCATAAATTTTTGGTCATTATAATTCACTTTTCGACACGTGTAATTCCGTAATTGGGCGAAATTTCTTTAAGCGTTTGTAATGCGTGTGCGCGCGTGAGTGCATGTGCGGGCGCGCGAGTCCGTAAGTACACATATTAAATGAAACGAGATGTGATAAATGATTCCAAACTGATTTTTGCAATTATTAATGTTAAAAAACTATAACAACTGCCAATACAAATTTATGTAAACATTTTTACTTATCGAAATAGTCAATAGATCATTTATATCTTTGTTATGTCATCTTTCTACAAGTTTCTGATATGTTTGTCACCAATCGCAACCTATTTTAGAATACCGGCGATCTACTTTAAATTTAAGTCGCTTATGTTATATAAACACAGGCTGCTATAAAGTCATATTTATTATCAATAATTAATAACGTGTGCAGTAGTTTCATGGTTTAAAATATTTAATTTTCACTCTGCACTTTCTTTATTAAAAAATATAAACTATGTTTCTTACAAATAATTATTATTTATTTCAATTGTATACAATAGCAGGAATTTTGAGAATTAGAGAAAAAACCGAATTCATTATTTATATATTACATAATAAAAGATTGAAATGAGCAAATGGAGGACATATTTTATCAGAAAAACATTGTATAAATCTAATATAATTTAAAATTATGTGCATACAATTTGCTGCACAAGATAAATAAATGTATTCAAGCTAGTAGAGTGTAACCAAAAGATTAGTCTTCTTGTTCTCTTTCCACACTTATTTCTTTTCAATCTTTTTCTTTCTCAACCAAGTTGTCAAGTTAATTTTCGGCTCGTGGACATTTGCATAGAACACCGGTATTTTTGAATATAACGAGAGAGACTCGACTAAGCTGTTACGTATCCCAGTAAAAATTAGCACTTTCCTTCGATATGATCTATACGTCATTGCACAATGTCGATGACGGTAATCATAGAGTATATAAGTCCTTCCGGAAGACGATTTTTATTTTTCGGGACAATATTATCGAATAAGGACACAGAGCTTTTACGGTATTCTGCCTCTATTATAAATAATAAAGCAGTTCAGAGTCGATATTTCGAATTCGGTGAACCTTAAATTTATAAACAAAAGACATCTTTATATAATTGACCGTTTCAACGACTGACGACGGAACATGGAAATATCATATCTTATGTTTTACGATCCTTAAAAAATGCATAAATAAAATTAATTTAACAAAAGAGCATTATCGTGTTTGAATTAATAGTAAATATCCATTAGCGATTCGGGTTGGATAGATAAACGATTACTTGCATAAATGATAAGATGAGGTCGGTATAATTTAAAAATAGTTGTAATAAATATAAAAAAAATAAGTGAGCTAAGGAATTATTATTTTTAGTAAAAATATTGACTCATCGGTGATCCTTTTAGGGAACGCATTATGCTTCATGATTTAAGCTTTACTTACTACAAGCGAGTACGCGAGGGATTAAGAGTAAAAATAGAAGAGTCCGAAACGAACGAATTCGAGGAAAAGTTTATCATTAGTCTTAGCTTTTCATGGCTTATTTACGGAGGTGTTTTTTTATATAGAGTTACGGCGTCTCGGGGATCGGAAGCCAAGGATCAATTAGTGAGATATTAGGAGCAGTTTGCTGCCGCTTACGGTATCGTTTTTCATCCACGAGCCTCTACGAAAATACAGGATAGCGCGGTGCGTAATGGCGAAGCCAGATAACGGAAACATGCGCTTGTGCCGGCATGCGGGACTCTTATGGGCCTTATGGATTTATTTAAGAGAGGCGCAACTTCCCCACCCGCAGGATATCAAATATTGGTACAGAGGGCCTCGGGCAGGAGCAGCGAATGCGAAATTCCACAAACGAGTCCATCCTCCTTGTTTATCAGTCGCTTGCATAATGCTAATGCGCGGCCCGCCTTTCGAACGGCTCGAGGGGCGGAGGCCAACGACGAGGGGCCAGGGGAGTGCGTAGTAGGAAGAAAATGGATGTAGGAGGGAGGGAGCGCCGGAGCTCCCGAGTGAATTACAGGGGGAACAAAGCGTCCGCAGCAGTCCGGTACCAAGGGAACATCGTCTGGGCCAAAAACGCGGACCGCGATGTCTGCCTCGAAGTGGAGCGAGATGAAGGCGATGATGCCGGTGGCAACGACCCCTCGTTCTCTCTCTCTCTCTCTCTCTCTCTCTCTCTCGCTTTCGCTCTCGCTCTCTCTGTCTCTCGCTCTCTCGCTCTCTCTCTCTCTCTCTCGTCCGCCTCCGTCTGGCCCCACCGACTCGACGATCCGCAGAGCGCGCGGTACTTGCGCTGAATAGTGAGCAGGCCGTTGACACGCGATGCCTCCCCCTCCCGTCTCGGGCCGCCGTCGCTACCTCCACCCGACTTCTTACCCACGGCCGTCACCACGAGCGCCCGACGATGTCGTGCATTTCTTCACAATCGATCGTCCTGCGATCAAATGCACTTCCCTCAACGAATTTGACACCGATGCGCGACTCCCCCGACTCGGCTTCCGTGGGCTCCGCGCCATTTTATTTTCCATTGACGTTGCGAGGGAAGCTCAAAATCTTCCCCTTTCCTTTTCCATTCCAGACTTTCACCTCTACCTCGCCCTTTTCCCTTTCCCTCTTTCCCGCGGAACCATTTTTACTATATAACATTTTATACGGCAGGATAAGTGCGCGACGTTCCTCGTCAGATATTCCCTGCTCCTCGAATTCACGACTACAAGCTTAGTATATTTTCTATGCTTTTATGAATGGTCGGCTGTGCTTGTTGAATCAGCCGCATATCATATTAGTCGGCAATATTTATATTAACATCGAAGGATCTTGTTTGCGCGGTAAGCATTCGCAGGAGATGAATTCTATTCTCAATCACTACGTACAATAGGTACGATTCCGATAAATATCAATACCCACCATAATCACCTAAAGCATTTAACTTTCATATTCAATATCAATTATTTAATGTCGATTTCATTGTGTGAAAATTCGACGAGCAGATAATACGTATGATAATAGGTAAGAGGAACGATAAGCCGTATTAAAATCATGTACTTAAGTCAGTGAGAGTCATTGGCATAATAATAGCTGACAAATGAAATGGAAAGGAGGGTAAAAAGGAATAAAAGATAAATTGAGAAGGAATGCGTGAGCTTGATACAATGAGCCGTAGCCCTAAAATGGTGATGCTCTGCTTCTAGCGACTATTTTTAGTGTCCCTCTATCGACAGCCTCTAGGAACGGAGCATAAAACATTCTTTTTATTTATCCCTTTCGCTTCGTTCAGGGGGATCTTTCCTCATCATATCTGCGTTTTCAGATAAGCAGCATACTTATTATGATTATTATTAAACAAGGTTTTGACTAGCTTGATAATATCTTTGGCGGCTTGTTTAGATTACGCCTATTTGTAACTTTAAGGTCTGAAATTTGCAAGTAGATGTGCGACTCAGCAATAAGTGTTGTACCCTCCACCAGTACAAGCGCACGCATTGTCTAATCCGGGAAACGGCTGGTAATTTATTGGTAAGGTTCGAGTTGGAGACGTCGAGTCCAAGCGAGTCCGATGCAGCATCCCTAGGCGTCGAAAGCAACGTAGCGCATAGCCTCATTGGTATCGCTGGCTAGTGGGAGGAGCAACGAGACGTGAGACTTGTGGCTATATCGGAGAACAATAGAGCGAATAATGAATAAAAGTAGACAAAAGTTAGAGAGTCGTGATATTGTAACGAGCGCTAAAAATGCGACAAGGTCGAATCCTTCGTCTGGCGGAACGCGCGACGTCCTCGCCGTCGTTAGCTTTGCTTTAATGATCTTGAATGCCGATTACGGCGTTGTTGCCATGTGCAGAGCTTCTCTGGCGTTAGAGAGCGTAAGAGAGGGAAGTAGGAGGGCCAGGAGAGAGGGAAAGCCTCGTAATTGACAAGTCCAATTACGCCAATGATTTCGCTAGAATGACGCGTCTCCCGTTACGAGACTCACCACTGTCACGTATCAAGAGTCATAGCGAAAACATCGCCGATACGGCAGGAGGGAGGGGACGAGGAGGAAAAACCAGCTAAAGCGATGCACCTGTTGAGTAGAAGGGCGTATGCCGTTATCCCCTCGGGTTTCGCTCCAAACTTCATTTTCTGCGCCTTCGCTTGAGCTTATGGCTCGCACATGCTTTAGAATAACGGAACGGGACTAGGATAGAGAGGCTGGGCTCCGATGACACCTAGGTAGACTTGGTCTTAAATGGAGATGTCGACTCAGTATCTCAATCGTATAATACTCTATAAAACGGATTAGCTGTGTAAAAGCCGCACATTAGCCAGGCATCTGTCACATGAGATTATAACTTTGTATGTAACTATAGAGACAATTGATCATTTGTGCCCTTTACGACTTAATACTTTTATTCGCTTTATACTTCAATGTAGATTATCACATTTACCAGTGTCATTCGAACAACAGGTCAAGATTTCTTTAAAATACGAAACTATTGATCAGCTGAGGAATGACACCTTATCAGTAATATTATATTCAAGTGTGTATGGCGTTTATTTATAAAGGAATAAATCGATCACGTTGGTATTTTTAGCACAATGACTTGTACGATATCAACGACGAGTAAACAAATTACGTTTTAATTCGTATCAATTATGACTGACGGTTTAAATCTATTTAAATATATTGTTCTAACAAGACTTTTAAGTTTTTTTAAATTAACCTAATTTAAATTATATATTTATGTTCTCATCTTGAGTAACATTTTTATAGTAAATTATTTATGATCGTCGTCACTTCTACATATACGACCAAATATTCTCCGTGCGATGTTTTTTTTAAAACAAATAATTTAACTAACTATCGAGTGCTTTCATAAATTCTTGTCTACAATGTCATTTGAAAAATATGTTTATTAATATTTATCGCACGACTTTTTATACGTAAAAAATAATGAAATGTATTTTGAATGACAGAATGGTTGGCTGATCTGTTGGTGTTAGACTAGTACTTTCACATAAATACGTCATATTTTTGTTGCGTACGTGACTTACTGAAATATGCGATTCCATTAAAATCAATTCTACCGAAAATAATCCATCAAACCATTCCAGTTTTCGAATACTTTAATTTTAATTATAAAATAAATTAATATAATACTTTAACTAATAAAAACATTCATTCCGTAAAAAACTTCTTACATCTATAATAGTTATGAATTTTTTGTATAAATAAATAAATTGTAATATCTGCTGCTTGATTAAATCAATATTTATTTTATTTTAGTACTTGTTTAAATGTTTATATATAATATGCTATGAAACCAAATGAAGCTTTAGCTTATCAGGATTCATTAGAAATCATTGATTTTCTGATAACGACGGCTTCGTACAAATTGTATTCTCTACTAAGAAGAGTATATATTTTTATATAAATTAAATACTTTTATTTGTCATGTCCAGTATCGAGGATGATACTCTTTGAATACAAATTAACATTAGCTAACATTAAAAACAGATGAATATTTTTTAGAAGGCGCTCATTACTGCAAAGTTGTTTATAATAAATCTTGAAAAAGATACGTGTAATTAATTAACAACTTTTGTAATATATCTAATCTTTAATTTGTTATTTCCTCAAGTAGTTCCTCAAGCAGAAGCATGAATGTCATGTTCGTTTAGCACAAGGTAATGTCATGTTTATCGTATTTTGGATATTACTACTTCACCGTATTCTTCTCTGTACATGCATACAATAATAATTGTCTTCTTCAAGCTTTATTTAGCATAATTAATGGTGCTTGTATTGTACTAAAAAAAAAATTAACATGATTTTTGGAAGATGCTTCTTTTGTTTAAAGCCTGCTTCTCTAATTAATACGAATTTTTTGTTTTCCGCTCTATCTATGAATTTTCAGAGATTTTCTAACCCATTCAAAATTTAAATAATTCATCTGTAAGTCTACGAGCCGTGTTTCATGTCAATAAGTAAATATGGAGATAAAAAAAAGTTACTTTATTTAACTGGATTTTATTTAATATGCGTTGTTATTTTTATCATAAATTCTTATACTATTTTTCGCGCATGTTTGGCTCCCGAATATTACTTTTTTCTCTTTTTTTCTTCTTTTTTTTTTTATATAATTAAGGTAGACCGATAAATATTAGAATTATAAAAGAAAATAATAATAGCCATGTATTTTGAAATAAATGCCATAGCCTTTGAATGAAATGTACATTAAAATTTATTTAAAAAATGTATTTGGTCTTTCGGATAAATTGAATGAAAATATTACATGGAATATAACGTGAATGTAAACACGATCATTGTTGGGTGAAACTTTATGATAAGCTTAGCGTTGTGTAGTTGTGAAAATTTATGATAATACAAGTTTTAGATTTAGAATTGAGGGATTTGTCATTGATTTAAGAGTATGGTAACGACATTAGATTAAAGCTTGAGCAATGATCCAGTTTCGAAAACGAATATTTTCAACTTCGATATTGCGCAGAATGAATTGTTGATTTTGTAGATGAAAACAATAATAAGTAACGATGTCAGTATTATAGGCTTGTTATGTTTCTTATGATGTGGAATTTGAGAAAGTCTGATTAGAATGACGTGACGTTCGATTGTCAAGTCAATTCGATTCTATTGAAGAAGTCTCGGCAATAGTTTAGCAAGAAAGTCGACGTAGAAAAGCAAAGAAAAGGTCAAAGTTCATAGAACAAAAGAGAAAGTGATAAAAGTCAGATGGACTTCCGCGTACGAGCGAGTATAAAAAGAAGGGCGCATAGGCTCAAGCGGGAGGCGAGCACCGGCTCCCCATGGAATATAATCCGTCTATCGTGAAGGTTCGATGAGCAGGAAATGACAACCACAAGTCGTTTAGTAATCGCGATACCGCAGAGTCGAAGCGCCGTTGGACAGGTTGTGCGCATGTACGGCGTCGCGTGTCTTTAAACAATCGTTCCGTTGTATAAATGTCCCGTCGCACCTCACCAGAATGTAATTTTATCCCCTAAGATTCTTTCTTTCTTATATTTCTTTGTAAATGCTTGTCTTGCCTGTTTGCAAACGAGCAACGATAGATCATCGGTCCCAGGAGTCGAGATCGTTCGCTCGCTCCGTTAAAATCTTCTTTTCCCGGCTTATGTGACTTTTTTTTAAATAAATCAGACGAATTCGGGACATCCATATAAATTCGGGTAACGAACGATTAAAAGAACGTTGTTTAAAAGACGTTCCCATCACACTGCCTAAGCATTCAGATGTAAATACCAATTACATCATACATTACTCCCACTAATCTATACTCTTCAACGCATTTTTTCTATCTTTTTTAATTATTCAGTAAAATGCAATAATACGTGAAATTCGCTCAAACTTTATATCTATGAACGTTCATTACTACGGAATATAACTTTACTGTAAATCGTACGTCATAATATTTTCATCAATTTTAAAACAATTCGTGTTGGCGTTTGAAATATAATTTTTATATCGTATATAATATAAATGATACCGTGCAATAGAAATTATATTTTATTTAGCGGTGACTAATGTTGATCTTTCATCTCCGGTACGTGAAAAAACAGTTTGAAGCCACACACGCAAGTTCAGATCGGAAACTCATCTATAAGGTTCGTACTTGGAAAAGCGTTTTTCAAGACCAGATTGTTACCGTAGCGACATTAAGTTCTGGGCTCTTGAGTGTCACCTTGACGAGATTGAAACTTCCTGTCTCATAGCGAATAAGTTAACATCGGTCACGGGAAAGACAGGGCCGAGGTTTATGAGTTGGAGGTCCGCAGTCGTGACCTCGAGCTCCCTCATCCATGATTCTATTAATTATCCTTCAGCTGCTCAAATTCCGTCACACTTTAAAAGATCGGCCATGCTGGTGTTTACGTGGATGCTGGTACTTCTTATTAGGGCAATCTTATAAGCGCTTACATATATTAGTGCCTACTTATCCCTCCGTAAGTAATATCTTTGTCCTTTTTATTCTTCGTAATTAATTACTTAATTCTGACTCATCTGATTTTCTGATGTAGACATTTTTGTGTAAACTCTTATCTCACTTTAGGAC
The DNA here is from genome assembly GCA_018883505.1 of Ceratosolen fusciceps. Lineage (NCBI taxonomy): Eukaryota > Metazoa > Arthropoda > Insecta > Hymenoptera > Agaonidae > Ceratosolen > Ceratosolen fusciceps. The sequence goes on along the minus strand of RCIC01000023.1, from coordinate 1,765,752 downwards.
AGAGAATTTCATTTATAATTAAGGACATCATAATATAAGTATATTTCTTGATTTTTAATATCGTTACTTGATGATAGCTTCAATTCAATTTATCAAATATGTTTAACGATTAAGCAGATACATTCATTTATATGTGAATTCATTTATTGATGTAATAAATGAAAATAAATAATTATTTAATTGGCTTAATCCTAAAATTATTTTAAGCATAAGATTGTTTTATAGCGATACTTTGAATATGCTAAACAAATTATAACTAATGGATAATAAATTTATGTCGTAAAAATGAGAATTTAGTATCTAAATTATGTAATTAATAATTTTGATAGAGAAAAACAGACACTTTAGTACAAAAAAAAACCTAATTTATTAAATATTCATTTTCAAAGTAAATTATTAAGCTTCTATGAAATACCTTTCTTTTAATATAATCTATATAATTTAATTTTTCATATTTAATCAATAATTAGTTGATAGAAATTTTAATGCTGAAGACCTAAAAATATAAACAATAAATGATATCGATAATTACAATTACAAGAGAAAAAAAATAAAAATAAAATTCTATTTGTATTATCGTATTATTAAATATGTTCTTCTCGGAGCTTCTAATAATCAAATGAAAGGCCATTGACTAGAAATAAAAATAAAATTTTATTAAATAATTTATATTGCGCTAGCTAACCACTTCCTATTTAAAATCTAATTTATATCTGAAAGATAAAATAGATTTAATATACACATACGTGTCTCTAAAGTATTGCCATTAATTAGTCGTATCCAGTTCGATATAATTACTGACACAATTATAGAATTTCATTTAATATTATGCATACAAAAAGATATTTTTTAAAGGTAAGACATAATAAATTTTAACGACAATAAATATTTAAAAAAAGTAAAATTAATAGGCAGAATTATAATGTGTTATTTGTAAATTTATTTATGAGTCTAAAGGTGAAGTTGCGTGTGTGCTTGCTTATGTGTATGCGCGTGTCAGATTGAAGAATATTCAGAAGATAGTAATTTGTTTGCAATCATAATAAAAATTTTCCATAAATATTAATCTTCATTTATATGGATGGACAAATTAATATCTTAGTTCGTACGATTAAATTAAATTACATATTAAATTAAAAATTAAAAAAATTAAAAAAAAAATTAAAAACATATTAAATTATTACAGTTTCGTTAAACATAAACGATAGTGAATCACTTCGATTCCATAGAGATCAGATTAATAAATCAAGACATTTAAAATACTTTTTACAAAGTTTATCTAAAAAATGTTATCAATTATTCTTGAATAGAGTATGTCGTAAATCATTCCACCCTATTTAAAGTATAAGTAAAATATTAAAGATTATATGAATTTTAAAAAATCAAGGATATGTAAATTTTAAATTTTAAATTTTTCTTTTTTTCTTTTTTTATTATATCTAGAATAAATATTTTCAGCTTTATAAAGCTTATACTTTGAAAAAGTAAAATGAATAACATAATAGATGAAGTATATGTATACATATAAGATAAATTCTAAATAAAATTTATATAATGCCGATTTTTATCTTGAATCGTTAGCAATTGATGTCGATCTGGAATTTTTAGCAACTAGGAAAAGTTTAAATATTGACAAGAACTTGCACGAAATTCCAAACTTTTATACCATTTATGTTACAATAGTATAATTAATTTATTGATCTACTTAATTATGCAAAATTCTTTGAGTTATGTAATGAAGAAATTATTCTCCATTTATATATGAGATAAATATTTAAGTTACTTTAGTGAACGACTGGTTAGAATAAAAACTTGTGTACGCATTCACAAAAGAATCGGAACCATTACATTAAATATACAAATTAATAATTTCAAAAACAGATTCTAATAAATTAGATGCTAATTTCATACAATAGAATTTCTATTATTTCCTTTTCGATCTGACTATAACAATGATTTTTTACAGAAATCATATAGCTCTTAAACATAAAGATATATATACATATAAGAATACAAAACTGTATAACAGGTCTTATAATATAACTATATAACAGGTCTTTGTGTAAATTATACAAATATAATGAAGGCTGTTATACAAATATAAATCTAACCCAAAAGCACAAACTTTAAAGAATTATGTGTATAGATTTACAAATATTGTATTGAATAATAAATGAAGGCTTGAAGAATAGTTCGGTACAAGTCTGCCAAAAATAAATTAATAATATAATCAAAAGTTTCCTGTATAAAAGATTACAATAAAAAAGCAAAAAGAATAAATAAAGAGCGTGTCCTATATATTGTAGTTGTATAAAAATTATCGAGGAGCTCACACGGTTATTCATTGATAGGATTTTAATTGTAAAGGTCTTTGTAAAAAAAAAAAAAAAAAAAATGATTCGAATCAGTATATAAATATTATAATAAATTTCCTTACACAATAATAAAATGTAATGGTATGGAGAATTTTGGATATCGGCGGTGTCGCATTGATTTTGGAAAATCGTCCATTCGATTCTGAGAAACGGTGAATCAGTCGAGAAATTTATAAGAACTTATAAGATATTGAAAATCAGGTTGTATTAGTAGCGTGAATCAGCGTCATGGCGAGCGGCACACGTGTATAAATCAAAAGCCCTCGTGAGCACGAAATTTCTCGGCTCTGCGGCGATTATTACACGTTCTCGCGTTACTCTCGCGATTATTAGATTGAGAAAGGTGAGGAGTCAAGGAGCGGCGAGGGTGGTATACCGAGGGGACGGGCTCGGGACAAACGGATAAAGAGAGAGAGAGAGAGAGAGAGAGAGAGAGAGAGAGAGAGAGAGAGAGAGAGAGAGAGAGGGAGCGGATTAACGTACCGAGCGATGCGCAGCGTCGATCGGGTGGGCGCAGGGGAGGGCGGGAGCGAAAAAATTCAAGGCCGCGATAAGATAGCGCAATCGAAAATTTCGTTGGCGCGATGAGCGAAAGCTTTTCCAATAATCGAGCACGCGAGAACAGGAGCAATATCGAGGTTGGCCGTCCTTATCGGCGCACAACGCTCGAGAAGAGGGAGGCCACGTGCGGTCGCTTCTCCGCATCATTGCCGAAACTTCGCACGCGCAAACAAATTATATCTCGCCGCGACGGGGTCTACCTTAGCAGCCGGTGCCTGGTGCCTGGTGCCTGGTGCCTGGTACCTGGTGCCTGGTACCGGCGGATCCTACCCGCTCTGACAAGAGCGCCGAGTCCCGGAGCTCCGCTGCATCTAATCGGGATGCGACCCGCGGAAGCGATTACGAGAGTGGTAGGATTGGTGCTCTTGACCACTCAACTCATCGATTTCCTAGTCGCGGCTCTTATGTCCCGTCGGCTTCGCTTCCTCATAGCCTCATAGCCTCCGGGCTCACATGTTTACATGAACCGATTCATATGAGATATAACGATTATGCTATTTACTTGGAGCTTTTCACTCGAGCGAGTAGATGTCGAGTACCAGTACACGTGTAGACAACACAGCGCGAGAGGACACTTTCATCTCCTTCATCTTCACGTGTCCATTATAAATTGAATTTACTTCTACAATTATAATGATCGAGCCGCACTTGAGAAAGCGCATCCGAATATTATCTCTTATAGACTTGAAAAAAAAAGTCTGCAGATAAGTATAATACAAATATTACAAATTACAAGCACCCAAATTATTGTATAATAAATTAATGTTTTCGAACAATTTCATTATAAAATGATAATTCTTAGTTTTACATATATATACATATATTCTTTATAAATTATCGCTTGAATCAGTCGATCCTAATAACATTGTAAAACTACGCTTCCTACTTTTTTATTCGCTGCTAATCAAACTTATCATTATTTTAAAAGATTCGTTAGATTATTTTTGTACGTTTACGAGGTTCTACCAGAAGTTTATCAGAACACTTTTTTTCCGGTTCTGTTTTACTTTAATCATCTCCCGAACCGCCTAATCTTTTCACAAAGTAGATAAATAAAATAAATAATAGAATTGTTCAGCTTCACTTTGGAAGAGATTATTTTTAGAAAGAAGAAAAAACAAATATTGCAAACGCGTAATTTGCCTCGTCCCTTTCACCAGGGAAGTTTCTTCGAACGACTTAGAATTCGAAAATTTCAAATAATAACTATAAACGATGGTAAGAAGTTAACGGTAGCGCAGAATTTTCGTCCACCAAGTAAACAGTGATAATTATTGATAATATCAAGTGCGGGATTCCACTCCCAAAGCTTCCACAGTTTTACCAAACGTTTTTGATTTCCCAGAGATGATAAAGTGCGGAATTAATGTCCGGGAGCTTATCGCACAGTTTTCTGTCAAAGGTACCGTGGAGTCGCATAGATTAATTTCAAGGCTACTTTTACAAGATAACAGAGTCAAAAAAGATGACAGCATGTGCAGGTATCAATCTAGAAAGGTTCTCATAATGTATACACAATCAATATACGAGTGAATATACGATTTTTTTTTACGATTTTTCATAATAATATGCAGCAGGCTGTTATCTAGCAAATTATTATTAGACTATATAATGTATTTAATAAATAACAATTATTTTAATATCTGTTAAATGATATTCATTTACCAGAATTCAATATTTATTTAGAACAATAAAAAAATGAAGCGCCGGAAATATTGACAATAGCCGTAATGCATGTACATTCGGAAGTAGCAGTTAATGTACAAAACAGAATGTTTAAATGGACTGTAAAAGCGAAGTAAAAAAATTAACAGACCAATCAGTGTATTCATTTGCTTAAGTATTTTTAATGCTCGAATGTAATATTTTAATAATAACAACAACAACAACAACAACAACAGCAACAACAACAATGATAATAATAATAATAATAATAATAATAATAATAATAATAATAATAATAATAATAATAATAATAATAATAATAATAATAATAATAATAATAATAATAATGAATGAATATGATGATGATGATGATGATGATGATGATGATGATGATGATGATGATGATGATGATGATGATGATGATGATGATGATGATGATGATGATGATGATGATGATAATAATAATCCAACGTGCTTGGGAATACGTGAAAAGTGTCATTATAAACTAATGGCCCAGGCTCTGGTGTAATCGTTAATAAGATTAATAAGGCAATAAATTAATTTTATTCATCATCATCAGATATGCTTAAGAAAGCTTGATCTTATACAAAGAAAATTATTTAAGTAGCTTTATTGTATTGGCAGTGCTAGATGCTTGGCTCATAATTTAACGAGCTAAGTACACAGACGCACACGAAATACATAATAAGGTATTGCAATTAAATTATTATGCAATAAGCGATTGTGGTTGTGTTTGTTCTCGAGTTGGCCGAGTATTTCGCCGTTTTTCAAGGACGGCCACCTGAAAGGTAAACAGTAATTTTTTCTTCAAGTTACAAATCATTAAACAAAGTCGCGAGCTTGAATATCGCGGAAGGTCGACGCGTGTAGCCAGAGTTATTCCATTTCGCCTCGGGCGAGGCGAATTTATTTTCTAGAAAAGATGAATCCGCTTTTGTTTCGCGCTGACAAGTATACGGGAGGCCGATAGGGGTGGACATCGCGCCTCCCACAACCGATTTCAACTCGTTTCCATCCGCGACAAAACGACAACGATCTCGGCATCGAGGTCCGCCCGCAGTCAACGGGCTGCTGTCGTCGCCGGTAGGGGTGAACAAAAGGCCCGGATCCCTTCTCAAGTCACCTCAGCCGGACTCATGAGGAATCTCGGGGGCCACGGAGTTATCTTCCCCCGCGCTCGCCCTTTTTTTCCCATCGCGGCAACGCCCATACGAGAGCGGCGGTGGCGCTGACTATTTGACGGCCTTGACTCGCGTAAAAAAAAGAAAAAAAAAAAGTAGCGTGAGCGAGAAGAAACACTTAGCGGCTCGTCGTGGCACGTGCGAGGGCAGACCGTCGCCTAAGTATCTATTGAGTAAACGACCGCTCTATCGCGTATTTATTATTAGCGTTTCGCCGGAATCGCGCAAGGTCACGGGGTGGTCGCGGGGTCGTGGCCGAGGGAGGGAGGGCCCCGGATTACCGGGAGGGCCAGAAGGCTGGCTGGCTGGAAATTTCGTCGGAGGTGAGGAAGGAGCACGCGGACGAGGAAGCGGATCTGCCTCGGGAGCTTACGCAATCCCGGCAGTCCCATTATCGATGCTCGCCCATCTTTTCTTTTTTTTTCTCCTTCTTTCTTTCCTCTTCCTCTTTTGTTCGCTTCCCGTTGCCCCTTAAACAGCCGAAACGCGGCTTCGGACGGCCGGCCGAGTCAATTAATAACCGACGTCGCCTCCGTACACCGCTCGCGTAAAAATAAACTACGACCGGGCGCGTTTATCGATCGGCTGCCGCTGCTGACGACGACGACGACGACGACGACGACGACGACGACAACGACGTTATGAAATACCGAGCGGGCGACTTGTTGCTCCCGGCGGGACTTTGAATTTTGGCGCCGGCGAGCCTTGAAAAGCGGCTGCGAGACTCTCGGCGAGCGACTCGCCCTCTCATTGTTAATAAAATTGAGAAGCGCCATCGTCTCTGGCATCGTCCATCCTCCCATTCATTGGCGGCACTGACATTGCTTATTTAGACATTTGCTCGTAAGCGTGATTTCGTATTATCCGAAAGCGACGATGGGCAGCAACCATTAAACGATGGGTTACGAGGGAGTAAGAGTAGTCGATAACTCCGAGGTTTTAAACAATCACATATTAGTTTTTCGGCAACGTTCTTTTGACAATCCTCTTGTCGCGAAGATCCTTTCGCTCGCCTAGATTTTCCCGTTCGGACAAGGTTCAAGCCGCCGAGGAGCTATGCAACGGTCCACAATCTCCTTAGATCTGCAATAAGAAAATCATGTATTAAATTTCATGCAGCCGTCGAACGATTGGTAATCTTAGTTTAAAAGCTCTGGAGATTATTAATACAAGACTGCCGGTTGAATGAAAAAATTGAACAATGGAATAATGAAAGCATACGTAACAAGTCAAATGAATTATCGCTACTTTTGAATTGTAATAATTTTTCCATTTGAAACTTGTTTCAATGTTGAAAGTATCCATCAGGTAAAGGCTAAAACAAATAATTACTTTCTCGCAACTGATCGCTTACGTACTATTATTATTTTCAAATGTTTTATTCTAGAATTTTCGAAAGTATTTTCAGTGTAACTTTCATGGAGGTCATTACAATCAAAATGTTTTTAAACTCACACGTATTTGCTTAAGAATCGTTCATAATGATTTCAATGGCATATACGCTTTTATCATCTTTGTTTACACTCGGACGCGGCGAATTCGTTCAAATAAAAATATTTACGTTAAAACGGTCAATTTTATTGACAATCACGAAAACATAAATAAAAGTATTAATTAATAAGAAGGAAGGATATGTAATGCTCCTGTCGTTAATACAAAAGTATCGCCACGATTCTCGTGTAGTCGTTTCATACCTGCCATTCAAGCAGACTATCGATCTACGTAATAAAAGAAATAATCGAGCAGCTTACGACAATTTAAAAACGTGCGCTCGGCTGTGCGATTTTTATAAGCGCATACTTGAACGAGACGAATTTATTCCAATGACAAAGTCTCGGATAAACCGCGAAAACCACAAACGCTTCATTACAAGAGAAGCGTTTAACGGTAGCTCATAGAAGCCATGAACGAAGGTTAAAATTTATACACCGATATTTCTCGTGAACCAAGTAATTCTTGCCTGTGGCGAATCTTGCATTTTTAAATATAACTTTTTTTTCACCTTATTGAAGAAATCAAGCTAGACACTGTACTATGACCTTCCTCGTCATTCGCTTGTGGCCTTAAAGAAATTAGATTTTCAAAAAACTGGCCAGTCTTTTATGAATATAAATTTATTGGCAAAATTCATACTATATTATTAAATAAGGCAGAAATGAAAAAGAAGAGAAAGATAGAGCGAGGATTTAAATATTTTCTACCGAATTATATTAAATAAACTTTATATTTTATCATAATCGTGATATTTTATTAATAAAACTAGGTAATTTTAATATGTATATATTTGCATTTTTCAAAGTTTATGAGCATACATAATGCTTTTTGGATTCTTTTGTAAATTAAGCATGGAATATAATGACGATTAGTGGGCTAATGTTCATTTGCTATTTTAAATAAGTATGTACCGAAATAAACGTAATATTTAGAGATAAATGGATAGCGTGCTTGAAAGGGAGGAGAGTGAGTGAGAGATATATGTGGGGGGGGGGGATCCGACTTGTTCTAAGATGCGGGCCAATAATTGGCGCCACAGTGCTCTGGTTGAATATTTTTAGAACCTTGCGGTGCCGAGTCGATAAATACGTGTGGTAACTTCCGCCGTTTGTCATTATTTGTCTCGACAATTGCCATTTTCAGTTTTCTACTCTCCGATCGTCGGAACTCATTTGAACGCGGGCAAAAGCACGACGCCTTTGATCTAAAGCCCCCCTCCTTCCATAACGTATTTATTACTTATATAAATACGTAGCACGGTAAAAGGCAGATTAAGAAAATCACTGTGAAGGGATTGTCGATACGTGATCGCAGAAGCAGATGACCTTAAGCCACCCCGGATTCAATATTCGGCGTTTTATTTTCATTCAGCGTCTTTGATGTACAGATTTAAGTATTTCAGAGGTTAGCCGTTCGGGCAATAGCTTTCTTCTGCTCGACGGCTTTTGCTTTATACTCTTCATTCAACCGAACGACGTGCTTAAAATTCAATTTCAAGGCCTAATTCAATTTAAATATCATCTATAAAATAAAAAATGAAAGATAAAAAATATCAAAATATAAAAACTTGAATTGAATTGAATTCCGATTGAAGGAGCCAAGCCTCATTTAGTATTGCATCAACTTTCAATAAATTTTATCCACCTTCACAGCAATGATTAAATACTTTGTGTTTGCGTGCTCGTGTGTACGAGCGCGTGTCTGTGAATCTTCATATCTGCGCGTATTGATAGGGAAGGGGGAAGGGGTTTAAGAAGAGACTGACTTATCAATGTTAAAAAAGGTCTTTCTAAAATGCCGGATAAATATAAATATGATACCTCAAAATGTTCATACAATAAATTTCCAACATTTGATAATCGATGTATTGGTTGTATTTAATGTGAAATAATTATAAAAAAAAAGTAAAGGTATACAGGTGCGTTGGTTCAATGTCCTTTAATAACATTCTCATTACATATCTTTAAAATTACTCATAATCATTGATATTTTTACTCGCTTAGTCTTACATAATATCCATATAATCAATTTCGGTTAAAATACTTTTGCAAATTTTCAAGTATATTTAAAAAAGCCCAATGCATTCTCATTAAATGTGCTACTATTTGAAAACAAAGATTCGTTAAAATATTAAAAATACCTGCTTTCGTGCAAATCCGTTTGTATTTTAATATTTTTGTTTTCGCTGCTCCTCGCGCTGTAATCACGTGGTCTTTACAATCATATCCTTTCGAGAGAGAAAATATTGTATTTGTGATACATACTAAAAATAAAGATTACGTAAAAGAATTGTATCCCGTGCAAGAGCGAATAATGCTTTTATCCAGATAGAAAGAAGCGTTACAGTGATTCGCAGCGTTAAGCGCTAATTTCTGCTACACATGATTAATGTGTAAAAAAAAAAAAAATGAAATCTCTTTTATTTTTACGAACGTACTAACATAATAACGTTTGGATAATCACCGAAAAACGGTACGAGCCAAGAGAAAATACAAAAATATCTCGCACTGTGGAAGCACGATTTTCCTTTCGGCCGATTATCGGCGTCCGCGGAATGAATCGACGACGTTCGCTTTCTAACGTCGATAACGCCATTTGTTTTCAGCTCATTCGGTGCGAGTTGGCGACAATCTTTTTTCTTAACTGGATAAAGTACGCACATATGCGAATCCATCGACACTACACGCTCACAATTATCGGGCATGGTTATCCATGAGCTCTTACATGGACCAATGGCAAGTCAACGAAAAAATGCGAGTGACGAGTACGGCGGTCGTGAGGGGTGGGCGGTTCTGATGGCGTGGGAGGAGGGGAGCAGAACTTATGACCGAAAAAATGACGAAGAAGAGCGAAAGAATTTAAACCGGTTTAACTACTTTAAGTTTAATATGAAAGAAGGTTGCAGATTATAAAAATTATAAAAAAAAAAAAAAGAATAACGATGTATTTTTATTTAAATAATATATTGAAGCAAACTTATACATTAATTTATTTTAATTGATACGTTAGTTACGATATTGTAGAAAAATATTTGTAAACATTATGAATTTTTATTGTAATGTTTTATTATAAACTTTCGGATAATTGACGTATAGAGTGAGGAAATTAAACTTATTTATTTTTACAATGTGAAGGACAAAATAGTTTTACGCCGCACACGTTAATAATTTTAAATTCAATATTTCCAAAAATGTTATAAAATAATTCAAGAATATTTGGTGTCGTTATAAGTTTCTCACTCATGATTCTGAAACATTCGCACTCAGGGATTTAAGATTAGCAGATAAAAATGCAGGAAAGAAAAATATATGAATTTTAGTAAAAAGTCAATATAAGGATAAAATAAAAATAATTGATATAAATAGACGATAAAATAATTTCACTCGATAATCAGTATTATCAAGGTCGCTATCATTTGTAGGTGCGAATGGATATGATTGGTAAGGTTGAATAACAAATATTCAGATGAGAAAGACCGTAATAGCAAAAGTATAATAAGCAAATCTGTCCCGATGGGTAGGCAGGATGATCATGAATAATAAAAGAGGAAGAGCGTTGAGAGAACGCTTAAATGAAAAAGAGCGTCTGCGAGAGGAGCGCAATCTTGGAAGGAAGGGGGAGAGGCAACAAAGAATTGATGGCGGCAAACAAGATAAAAGGGAAAGAGAGAAAAGTGTGAGATGATGATATTGATACAAAGAAAAGGGCGGGGTCGCAGCGACAATGAAAGCACACGCCAACCGTGGGGTAGTGGAAGACGGTACGGCGTGGCGCGGGGGACGAGGGGGTTTGGGTTGCGGAGGGGTGGAGGGAGGGATTTGGGGGGGATTGAGAGAGCAAGGAGACGAATGAAGAAAGGGAGCATGGGAAGGAAGGAGCGGGCGGGGAGGACGTTAAGAGGAAAAAAATGAAGAGCCGAGCGAGCGTACGAGCGAGTCAACGAGTGCGAGTGAGAGGAAGACAGAGGTGGGCAGGGAGAAGGGGACCTCGTGACCTTGTCCTTGGAAACAATCTTTCCTCGTTATCGGACGTCGCCGAGGCTGCGCGACTGCCGTTGCTGTTGAGCTCACGTTCGAGTTCCGAAGCTCCGAGCGCGCGATTAGTACGATTCCGATGAACAGTCTTCCGTTCTTTTTCTACACTTATACAGTCTCCCCCGGCCCCGCTCAACGCCCTGGGGTCGCGTATTCGTTGCTCTCGCTCTTAGTCGGCGCATTGTCGCTGGAGCCAAGTTCCCATCCTTGGGACGTCTATTATTTCCTAATGATTATTTGTTTTTTTGAAAGTGTTCCCGTACACGTCACCACTTTTATATCAAAGGGAGAGATTAGCGTTTCGACGCTCTTCCCCTCTAATATTAAGCCGAAAAATCTGCTTGATAATTTTTCTGGACGTCGGCGGCTTTTCACCGGACGGGGGGGGGCTGCCTTCCCGGCCATAAGAAGTCGAGGCGCCCGCGTTTAAGGCAGGAAGCGACGGGTTTTTAGGCGATTCAGGGCCAAAACGAACGGAGGCGGTCGACGTGTCGCGTGCGGGCTTTGACGTCAGCCCGGAATTCGAACGGTACGCGATGACAAGCGCTCCTGACGTAATGGCTCGGGCGCCGCGGGGGAAAGAGACGAGGCCGGAAAAACATAGCATTCGTCGTTTCACCTTCGCGGTGACTCTCGCGCGTCTGGTTTTCCTCGCTTACAGGTTCCGTGGGTCTGCGAGTTTGTCGGACGCCGACCGACTTAACCGATGACCCCGAGACCCATCGCTCCGACCGACGGCCGGTCTGCTTGCCTCTCCATCTCGAGGACATTGATCGCCAAGGCCCAAATACGAGAGCAGAATGAGAGAAAGAGCTGCGGGGCCTCTCGTGCCCCCCCTCCCAACCCCCTCCAACCCCGCCAACCCCGCCATCCCCTCTCTTACCTCACACAGTCCTCGCTGACCAATTTTTCAATTTTTGACGTTTTTCAACTTCACGACCAATTTTGCTTAACACTCCAGCCGACTGATTATTACAAGTAATAAACAAAATTACGGAGCAATAGATTATTTTCGGCTCTTTCAAGCGCCTTTATTCCATCATGACCTTGACTCTACGCGCTTGATATTAAAGGGTATTCCAATTATTTTTTACAAAGAGGCCGAGCTTCTGCCTGTGCTGGAGTCCCGCGACAAACAAATTAGTAAATGTATTTGATAGGCACTTGATTTTATGGCTTTATGCCCCGGATTTTGTACACACGAATTCACTGGTTAATATTTATTATATTTTCAGCTCGATTATAGATTAAGCCAACAACTTATTAGAGCATTCAATATGTTTTTTTAACTAAAGTTATAAAAAATACATTTCATTACGAAAAGATATATATATAAACATAAAGCAACATCTCCAATTTCTACTTGTCATATTACGATATTAAATTTTGAGACAAATAAATATAGTTACCTTCGAAATTTCATTATTTTCAAAGTCAGTTTATTTCCAGTTTAATCCTAGGTAATAATTGTTACATAATTTACTGATATTTACTGATATGTCGTGGGCAAATATTTAGTTTGAGGCACAGATAGGAAATTAAAAGAGTAATTAGCCTTGCTTAATTTTCATCGTACAATTTTTTTTTTAACATGAATTTGTATCAGATGTTTATGCCTTTAAATTTAAAGTATAGATAAAAGTATAAACAAATATTAGAAGTTTATGTAAAACTTATGTATTAGACTATAACCGATCAAATTAAGAATTTTATGAAATATAACGAATCTGCATTTGAGTATATGATTTTCATAAAATTTTCATTGCCATTTTGTTCACGCAAGGTCATGATTTTCAAACGAGCGAGCGAAATATTTGAAGATCGTAGGAGCTGATGCGACATGTAGTTAATCCGCACGCTTCCCTCCAGGAAACAAACGGTAGCGCGATACTTCCATGTAATGACGCAAAAGCATCTTTGGCTACGAGTCATCGAATCGGCAAGCAAATGGCGCATAAACACATTGGGAATAATCGCATCATTGTCAAACGTCTGCACTACTACCATCGTAACCGAGGCCAAGGTTCCGCGATTCCTATCAGCATCGGCCGCTGATCAAGACAATCTCCTCTCCTCCTTCTCCTCCGCCCCGTCCGCCCGATCACCACCTCCTCTCATCGTCAGTCGTTCGATACACGCATGCATACAACGCACGCGTGCGTACCGATGTGCCTCGCTGATCCCCGTAGATCAAATTTACCGCAAGGACAAGGTCACCGATTTCCCGCGCGTGGTCGATCTTGCTCGAGGTTTCCGATCGTTAGATTAACGCCGAGTGACGTAAATATTTCGGATTCGCAATTGATCTCGGTGGCTCCTTATCTAGAGCTCCTTGCCCCAATCGAACCGCAACCATATCGATGTCCCTCAGCTGTTGTTGGGAAAACGGTTTTTCTTATATTATTGGAATTTTGTGGCAACGATATGCTCGTGTGTTACTTAACGACTACGGACAGTCCTGTGCTCAAAAGCAAATGAACTTCAGTGACGGCTTTGTAAATTATACGTATGCAGAGAAGAAGTAGCCTTCCGATGAAAAGTTTAATTTTTAAAGACATTTCGTTGGAAAATGTTACCTTCTTATTTCGTGAAATATTCATAATTATGCACATGTTATCTTACAATGACAAGTGAGTGTTTTGTCGAATTGAACCTTGGACGCATAAGTGGCATAAACGAGGAAGCAAAAAATCGGTGGCTAAGTTACTCAATTTCCTTGAATCATAGAGGATAAATCTAATGACTGACTGTCATTTATCATTTTTAATATGTATAATATGTTATAAGGAAATGCATCTAATGTCATTACAAATATTTTTCTGTTTTACGGAATTAAAAGATTTTTATAATGATATTTAAAATTATTTTTCATTAAAAATATAATGTTATTGAATAATATCTAATCGCACATATATCAAAGTTAATATTAATTATTACATTACTATCTTTATAACTTTGATCAGCATATATTAATAACAATAATAATTATATTATGAGAAATAGCCTTAATAGATTTGTAAATGTAATTTTCAATGCAGTTTTAAGACGAAAATATTAATTCAAAACTATCATTTGAATAAAAAGAAAATTATATGACTTAAAGTTTAATTATAGATATATCATATATATGATATATGATATATATGAGAATATATATATATATATATATATATATATATATATAAATGATATATTTATATTCTCATTAATAAAACACATTCCCATACGTGCCCGTATATGTCCACAAAATTTTAAATATAAAAATTTTAAATAAAAAATAATTTTAGACATATATTTACATACGTACACATTAATGTGTTTATGTTTGAAAATTTTTAGTTTTAAACCGATAAAATAAAAACTGACAATTTAAAAAGTAAATTTTTTTTAATTCTGATGTTCAAGTCACGAATACATATTTAATTCAAATTTGAAATCCAAAAGAATTATATGAATAGTTACAAGGTTATTCGTATAATATATTTTCATGACTACATTGTTTTTCTGTTTTCCAAATGCACTTTTGAATAATACGAATTATTGATAAATTAACATTTTTTTTAAAATTAAAAGGTCTTTCCACGAAAATAGCGTTTTTGAAAATACAGATCATAAAAATTATTCCTATTGGTAAAGAAGTTATACTTTTGAATAATGAAAAATAATTGGATTAACAACAAAAAAGTGCATTAGAATAAAGTTTATCGTTGTCTTATATATGATTAGTGAATGTGAAACTTAAGAGACATTGATATTAAAGAAAAAGAGTCCTTATTTCAAGAATAACAAATAACAAAAAAAGAATAAACGTCATCTGATATTCATTTGTTACGTGAAGATCTAGAACGGAAGAATCGCCCAGGATTGATTGCGATAAGCTAGAATTATTATTTGTGAATCGATCATACAACATCCTCTCGATAAGCAAAAACGTAAGCGCAGGCACGTGTTAAATATTTGGTATAAACGTGAAAATAGGTACAACGTTCACGGAAAAATGATTGTTCTTAGCTACCAAGAAGTCCGTCTTACACTTAATACCCATCTATGAATGTTGTGCCATTTGCAAATTGTTGTAAAAGAAGTGATTGCGCAATTTGTATACCAGAAAAAAAAATGGAAGCTAAAAAGAATCGAGAATCGTAAATTTAATTTATTAATCGTTAATGGATTTTCAAAAGCTTTTGAAGTGAGCAATAAATGAATGTATTGTGTATTACGCTCGAAGATGTTATGATTTATTATGATTGACAGTTACTGAATGAAGCATTAAAATTATGATGTCAAATAAGTAAGATTCGCTTGGATTTTAGCAGTAAAAGTTTAATTCACGTCACGCTATTATAAATATTGAAAAATATTTTGGAATAGAATATGGGAATACAGGCGGTTTAAAGCCTCGGATTAATTTTGAGGCGTAAGCGCAAGTGTTCGTCGAGAGAAGATAGGCGATCTTCTAAAAAGATCTTACATAAAAAGAAGAATTTTGTCGAGGGAAGACTCGGAGGAAGATTGAATTATAAGATTCAATTGGAATAATTTATTGGGTATCGCAAGGGGCGGACTGTTTGTGGGAAGGGGGGATGACGAGGAGAAGGAGCGCGTGGAAAACGAAGAATCGTCGCTAGCCGTAGGGAGGGGGAGGAGGAGGAGGAGGAGGAATCACGTTACGCAATACGACGAAAAAGAGCCTTTTGTAGGAATTTGCACGACCCGTACGGCCAGCCTGTTACAAAAGCCATGTAATTCCGAGAGCGCGTGGATATGGAGGGGCTTGCGCAATCGGCGAAAAATAAATGTTTAACCGAAGGGACATTGAAATAACCGAAATAGCGGGGGCCTTTAGCGAGGCCAACCAGTCGTTCTGACAATTTGACGTCCATCTCTGCTTTTATCCATATTTATTAATATGCCCATAAGTTCTCTCCGGCTCCCGAAATCCACTGGAGAAGGAAGGTCGTTGCTCCTTCCATCTCGTCAAGGCCTCTTTGAGCGCGTGCATGCGCGCGTCCGTGCGGATTAAATGCAGCCGTCGGCTCCGGCGACCAGCATTCGAATATACGGAAACTTCCATCCGGAAACGTGCTTAAACCAAAAGTACTTGCACTTTTGGAGAGGTGACTTGGATTGTCACCTTGAAGTTAAGCTAGGCCGATAAAGCGAAAGGCCTGTACGTGCCCTGCTCCCCCTTCCCCAGACCCGGAGAGGAAGATACGTAAGGCAAGTCGCTGGCGACCCGAGTTAACAGCCCCAAGTGTACAAGGACAAGGTCACTTGGTCACGGACGAAGACTCGTGGTGTAGTGACGCTCGAGCGATGATCCCCTTCTTCGCCGCTCCAGCTTCACGGTCTTTTGTCAACGTCTTACTTACTTTATTCAATGTTCCTCGCTCCAGCCTAGGTCTTTAACGGTCTTGATGTTTTCACGTTTCAACTATGGTCCGCGAGACTTTTCCCATTAGCCTCTTCCCTGTCCCTCCCGCTCTTGCCAATCAATAAGCGGCGTTTAGGTCATTTGGCAAGATTGCTTTGTCCCTCGGTCAACCTTGTCAAAGTAGGCGATGGTCCTCCAAACATACGCTCGATTTAACTTGTCCCGACGAATCTATTAACTGTCCCTCGTACTAAGGCTTTTTTTCATTATACAAGATTTTACTGTGACCCTTGATTGTAATCAATTAGGTATTACTAGGACTAGAGCTCCTCTCTAGTCTCCTATCCAGGATTATATTGTCATTTCCTTTATGCAGTGTACCGTCGTTGAAAATCGTTGCTCTTATACTCCGAGAAATAAAATTCACGTAGCTCTATTTTACCATTGCAAATCGATTAAAATTATTGAAAAATTAAGTATTGGAAAGTTATTTTAATATCACTTTACCTTGACACTAATTTACTTAAAAATAAAAAATAATTGCAATTGTGGATTTTTATTACAAATCATTCGAAAATATTTCCTTGATTGCACGCGTTAATTATTCTATATTAACCTAATTATTATTCAATAATTATTATAAACAGCTATTCTTGTTGATTTTTCATTTAATAGTTATCACAAATATGTTTTAGAAATTTTATTCTAACGAGGGCTCAGGTGTTTCAACGAGCATTTTAAATCCATCATTACCTGCATGATGTTATACGAGGAGATATTAATTCGTAAAATACAAAGTATTCCTGAAAATTATATATTATAAATATTACTAGCCGAAAATACGTGTGATAAAAAATAGATGGGAAAAAAAATGTTAAATTTTTAAAATTTATCAACAAATTTTCGCTTTAAAAAATTCACGTTAAGAAAGTTTTAAATCATTTGAGCCGAATGAGCTTTATTCCATGAATTCTTACCTACCGAACGATTTGCTAAATATGAAAATATTTGTAACTTTTTACAAGGCAATCATCAACCATCCGAATTTTAAGGCTCATAATGCCAGAGTATCGATGTAATAGCCAATAAAAAACCAATAAAGCAGACTTATACAATAAAAAGCGGGAATACAATACGCTGAAATGTATTATTCATAAAAAAGCAGTGATTTCGCTCTTATGGATCTAGGTCTTGGAAGGACGGAAACGATAAGAGAATCCATGAGTGTTAGCATGTATGCGACGGCGGTCAAAGCTGATGACGGTTGACTCGTCCGTAGAATCGCGTTTCCTGGCCCGGCCCGAGCTGCGTGAGAAAGAAAATCGCGATCATCGACAAATTTCCACGAATTTCGGATATTCGGTTAGGCTTTCAGCTTTCTAAGATTTTGTTATACTATTCCGTTGCGGTTTCCTGACCTTAACACACACACACAGAAGCACACACGCGCGCGCGTGCGCGCGCTCCTTGACACATTATTACTATAGATGTTATGTAATACAAAACGTTTAGTTTTGCGGTTGATATTTAAATAATAATAAAAATACCAACAACAACTATAGTAATAATAACAATTGCTATTATGTATGCTTATTTTTATTGTTGAATTATCATTGAAACAATCTGTTATTTACATTTTACGTGTAGTAATTGTTTAACTAAAACTGGTTCAAGAGCAATCACATTATAAATGTTAATGGTCACAGCTATCAATGTCCACTTTTTCGTTATTTATCTGTATTTAATAATATTGAAAGAATACTCCATTAGTTCGGTAAGTTTATTGTTATTTATCATTATTAAATAACAATATTTTTTAAGGACACGTAAGAAAGTGATGACTAAGACGACAAGTAATAAGATATTTATTCATTTTATCGAAAAGAAAATTTGTATTTATCTGCTTAAAAAAAATTGCTGAAATTTAAAAAATGATATATTTTTCAGACAATTAATTATTTATAAAAAAAAATTATTTTATAGGCTGTATATTAACTGTTTTAAAAATCTGATTCCTAAGAAAAAATATGTATATTTTTAATACTTATCTTTGCATAATATAAACATAATAAATCTCTGAGTAAAGTAGCGACGTTATACCTTGATGATTGCAGAGTATTAAATCATTTAATTCAGTGATTTTTGCTTTGTTACAGTTAAATATTATAAAAATGATGAGATAAAAAGTACTTTAAATTAATATAAATCTGACATGATGTATAATGGGCCAATGTTCTTACGAAAGTAAGAACTACTACGAAAGTACTTTACATGCATACGTACGTTTAGAAAAACCTTATGTCTTACCCATAATAAAGAAGAGTGAAATGTAAAAAATGTCAAAACTTTCAAACAATCTTCTTTTTCAATCAAATATCTATAAATCGATTTTTAGTTGTTATGCATAAGCTGCGGCTCAAGCCATTGTAAAATACTCCAAGTATAACGGCCCTACATAGTTCTCATGTACCAATTCTCATTAAACAGTTTTTAACAAAGAAAGTTTTCATAAATCGCACATTAATTATAGTTTATTTATCGATTTGAATCATTTTTCTTTATTTATATCCTTAAGATTTCAAGTAAGGATTGTAATGACTTTACACTTTATTCGTATTTTGGTTGTGTTATTATTTTAAATCAATTAAATATATATTTTTATTTATATTAAACAGTATTTATTCATTAAAATGATAATTCAATGATTAATTTAAATGATTTCAAGGTTTTATTCATTTGATTAATTAATACAGTTTTTACAGGAAATAGAAAGCCATCAAAATATTAATTGTATGAAAAATAACACAGAATATAAGTAACACAAATACCTTATTTTTTTACTTATGTAAAAATATAATTTATCAAATAAATATTTAAAAAAATTATATTAATTACATGATCAAAAATATATGATCTGAGTAGCAAGTGTCAATCGAGTATTAATCAAATGATGAAATGCCTCAGTCTGCATTATTTTACTTTTAGGTAAAATTAAGATGTCTTTTTCAATAGTTTCAAATGCCTACTTATTAATTATTTTTTTTATTAACTTTAATGGGCACGTATGGCGGCGAGAAATTTATTTTATAATAGAACTTATTTTTGTGCAACGTTTGGTTGTGAAAAGTTGAAGTATAATTATATGATTTCTCTTATGATAAATAAAAATAAGTAAGGTTGGGAGTGGAAAAATTGTATAAAATAAAACAACGATCTTGCAAGTCGTAACAAAACCTTAATTCAAAAGTTGGTAAAATATTGAAGAAATATATGAGCAATAATACATGTTCTTCAACATTGTGTGCGCCATAAGTATTATGATTTGTAATCATAATAAACTGTAACTTAATAGATAAGACTTAATTTTAAGTAATTATAATATTTAAATTACTAATGTCAATTAAAGGATTGAAATGTATAGTATTCGCCGACCACAATAGTTTTGATCATACGCAAGAACCTGTTATTATCAAAATTATTTCATAATGGATAAGACCGTGTCGGTTATGCATAGACGAGGCTGCAATAGATTACTTAAATATAGACTGATTCGAAAGACGGCAAAAGAAAAATTTTGGAAGCCGCGTCCGACCGAGGCTGACGCACATGTAGGAATGCCGAGCGTAAATGATGCTTTCGGCATTATGCAATGTTTTTCTCGCACGAGCGGCTCACAATACGCCGAACGTATTTAATTCCGATTGCGACGAATAAGCGCGTGCGCGAATCCACACGAGCGCTCTCACGGGAGTGTGAGTGAGCGCGCGCGCGCGCGCGCGTGTTCGTCGTCTCCTGGACTTCTCAATGTCAGAGGTAAACGTGACCAATCGTGTATCGCGCGACAATAACGACGACCGAACGGCGAGAAGAAGAAACAAATGGTAACGTAAGTCATAAAGTCGCACGCGGAAGATTTTCATCAATACTAAACATACATGCATATATTATTTATATATACATGTGTATGCAAACATATGTTTTATCAATACGAAAAGGGATTTATTTATACGTAAGTATAGAGAAATGTTACAATGTTTAGTTTCTTTTCTTTTTTTTTTTTTTTTGCTTTTTGTTTCTCTTTCTTTCTACATTATTTCCGTGGTCCTAGAAAAGCAAAAATCGTACAACATGTACAATAATGATGTCGTAAGGGTGACAAAACAAAACAATTAATGAAACCAAAGAATGCATAATGACATTTTTTAGGACATAATAAATAACGGAGCGCCTTGTTGTTTGTAAAACCTTGAGAAAGAACATAAACTGTGTAGCGCATTAATCCGCTTCTCCTCATGGTGAATCTCCATTTTTAAAAATTTCCGGCTTACGGGAAACTGAGCTTGCAAGAGAAAATGTTGCCCAACTTATCGTGCAAATGCTAAAAACTGTTCGAGGCTATCCACTTTATGACAAATTTAATTTCAGCATTAATAACAATTTTCATTACTGACGATATTATTGACAAGTAAATGTTGATGCTGGATAAATGTTGCAAAACTAAGCCTATCTTTTCATCCTTAGGATATAATAATTTATCAACAATAGTTACGTCGTATTTTCTAGACCTCGAGTTGCTGATACTCTCAATAACCTTAAATATTCAATTTGTATAATTGAAATTAATATTTATGGAATAGATTAGACTACAAGCGTAATTAACCAATGCTTTATGCTTTATTCTGAGAATTTCCAAAGTTAAAAAAAGAATGTTAAAATTTCGGTATTCAGAGGAACATTGAGAATTAAAACATTTTTTCTTCAATCCTTTAAAGTATTCTAATTTAGTCATCTTTTTTTTTTCTTTTTTTGTTTTTTTTTGAACGCTATTGTATACATAATGTTTTATAAATTTATAAAATCGAGATTGATAACGTTGACAATTGTTGACTATTCATGTAACTAATTAATATTCTGCAAATACTGTAGAGAAATGAAAATCAAAATCTGCTTGTTTGTTTGCCTTTTTTTTTTTATCACTGAGAAGGGATAGTTTTGTAAAATTGACGTTCTGTTGTGAATGTCGAGAATTCACATATTATCCGAGTTCAAAAAGATTTGGTTTCGATGATTTAAATGTAAGATAACGACGGACGCTTGTTGTAACCTGTTCAAATCTTCATCTTCTTCTTCCTCTTCTTCTTCCTCTTCATAACAATAATAACAATAATAACAATAACAATAATAATAATTATTATTATTATTGAATAAGCTATCGAATTTCTTGTATGAAGTAAGTTTGGCAATTAATAGCCAATGTATTTGATTTCGTTTCGTTGAAATATTACGGCTTGTTAGGCGCGAGGGGGAGCGCTTTCGAAAGGAATGTTTAAATGGTCTGGAATGGAAGTATTGTATAAAAATGTTCGATGTCGAAATAAGCGATGAGCAGTTCACGCCCCAGTATCACGAGGAGTAAAAATTTTAAAAATAACCGTAGAAAACGCAAGGAATACTCGGAATAGTTGTAAAGGAAGCACTGCCTGATACTCGTGGAGACGCGCGTAAGAGATGCACAGTCCGAATGAATGCACGTAATTTTCCCTGTTTTTGTGTACGAGCACGAAGTAAACTCGGCATAAGTGAAGAGGTAAAGGTTGTCGTGAGGGCAAGAGGCAGGAGGGAAGAAACACGTAGACGACATTCGTCCGGCTGTGCAACTTCTGTTGAAATTATTTGTCATGTTCGGCGATTGTCAAATGGCCGGCGCTCATCGTTAAGGAAAGAGTCGAGCAGGAGGAGTATCGAGACATTCGTATTGAATGTCGCGAGGCAGACATGGCAGGTGTCAACAGTGATCGGATGCATTCGGATGAGTCGGCGTAGGTAGTGGCTCGGAGGGACGGACCGCGTGCGGGCGTTCGCATCGGAAGCGCAGTCGTTCACCGAGCCGAGGAAATGTCCGGGACGAAGGGTCGCGGCCTCCGCGGCAACGGAGACGGCGCATCGATCCGTGGCCAAGGTGAGTCGCCGACGTGTCCAGGGCCAAGGACAAGGTCGCGCTGATCGAGTTGGCGTCCGACTTCCGGACGCGGTTCGCGGCCCCGTTCGTTCGATCGATGTCGCGCGGCTCCGTCTGCCGGTGTCGGAGAAAGCCGGGCTGCTGTCGATCCCCCTTAAGCAAGCTACGCGAGGCTCAATATTTATAGAAAAGATCCCGGTTTACGACCGCCGCGACTAAGACTGTCGACTAATATCGCCGAGGTTGCAGTTCATCGCGAGCGCCGTTTGGTAATCGAAGAATAAATAGAGCTTCTTGCGTCACGGGGATTTTAGAAGGTTTTAGACGTCGTGGCTCGCAGACTTATTGTTTTCTCGTCAGTGACGAGGTCGAGGGAGAAGAAACGAGCAAAGAGAAAAAAGTATCGCGCGAGTGGCAATCGTGACATAATGGAAGTGTACTTCCGGCACGCGCGGACGCTCAGAGCTGCTCCCGCTCGTTTTTTCCTTTCTCCCGATTCTCCGTCTCGCCGCACCTCCCGCCCCTCGCTCCTTCCCGCTCTTGTTTTTTTTTGCTTTTTTTTTTTCAGTTTTTTTCTTTTTGTTTTCGGAGGAGCCCGGTCGACCTCGACGAGCCTGGCCGAGCGGCGATTCCTCTGGGCCATCGGTTCCGCGACCCCCCTTCCGCACGGCGCGTTACTTTTTTTTTTTTTTTTTTTTTTTTTTTCCCTGGGCCCCGAAGCGGGGGGGGGGGGGGAGGGGGGGGGGGGGGGGGATTCGCGGTCCGGGAGCGCGCGAATTCCTTAGACCGCTTTTTTTTTTCTCGGCTCTCGGCGACCTTGCCGATATGTGCTCACGACCGCGCATCCGCCGCTCGCTCGTCCGTTCACTACGGGTTACGTAATTCAGGGTCACCCTGCCCCCACTGGCCAGCAGGCTCATCGGCGCGACTTCAAAGTATAAGCGATTATGGATTTCGCACATTCGGCCGAGCCGAGCGATACTTCCACGAAGAGTTCCACGCGGCCTTAGGTAGGCGCCGAGGGAACCACTACTCCGTTTCGGACGATTACGTTGACGGACCTCCGCCCGACCTTTATACGACCCGATGCTCCACTTGCCGAGCGCTAATTCCGATTTTGCGCTCTCTTTGCGACCACTGCCCCCCTCCCCCTCCCCCTCCCCCCTCCCCGACCCGACCCGAGACCCGCTCGCACCCCGCCATTTTCAGCTACAATTTACACTCTCGTACTTCGGATTCAATTCGACTAATCCCAGACATCATGCCATTCCTACTTTACGCTTTCGTAAAGACGCTCTTCCCACTCAGTTCGCCTTCGCCTCCATCTCCATCTCCATCTCCATCTCCATCTCCTGATCCTTTTACTTTTACCCAACTAATCTCCTCTGATATATAAATTTTCTCCAAAAAACTCAGCTTTACGACTCGGATTCCAATGAAGCCAGCAAGGACGCCCGGCCCCTTCGATTTTACGCCCCTAATCGATACCTACTTATAACAATTTGCTTATAAAATATATTTTTTTTCCAATCGATCAAAAGATTCTTATTTCACCGGCGAATTCCATGTTATTAAAAATTGCATAAGCTACACATTACTTACTAACAACTACCTTTACAGAATGACATTTTCATTGTCATATCTGTATTAAAATTATAAATGACATTAAGAAATTATTATATCAGACCCGCTATAAAATTTCGACTAATCAATTAACTTAAATGCCAAGCCTCTTTAGCCTCTTTAGCCTCTTTTTTAATATTTAACTAATTGGAATATAATTTTCATTAGTCATATTAATACTTCGATAAATAGAATGTACCTAATCGCCATTATCAGGTTTATAAACTTTAAAAAATAGCTCCTTTCATTCTAAGATTTTAACATAAGCAAACTGTAATTTCACATGAGTTGAATTATATTTAGTGTAGGTTAATAATGATCCAACGTAACGTATACATATATTTATATATGTAGTAATTGCGTAGAAACAGTTGTACGATATTATTCGATTAATTTTCTTAACGTGTACATACGTACATATATATATATACACATATAAACACGCACGATTTGCTTATCGTTTTTTGATTTTACAGAAAAACGAACTCGTAACCTGCGACCTTGTGATTAATGTCGAGGCTAAGCACTGCAGACATCGATATTGGAATAAGTCTGCGGTTTTAGGTAGTCAGGATCTCGAAACCCTTTGAAAGTCTCAATTGAAGGTTAATCGGGCGTATACACCTGATACCTTCAATGCCTTTTAATTAACCTTATTTTACTTTTCTCACGCTACAATAACGCAATTTGTACGGCCTATTTTACTAATAGATTACTTTTGAATATATGTGTCGTCCAATGCAGAAAACTAATTTATCAGTTTTAATTATTTTATATTGTATAATACGACATTTACGATAATTCTGTCGTCAAAATATGAATAGTTTTCATGAGTATTTATGAAAAGAAATTGTTTTTAGGTGTATAAATAGTGAAAAATAGTATTTTAATATTTTATACACGCTAAATAGAGCTCGTCTAGATTCTTAATGAAACTAAGGAGTAGATGTTTTTTGGTAATTTTTAAAAATTTGTATTGACAATTCAATTTAAAGTGTCGAATAATAGTATTTTAGACGCATAAACAAAGAATGATTGATGCCATTACAGTAAAAAAGGCTAAAGACTTCCCACAAAAAGTTATTGATGTCTTGATAATGGAATGCTTAAGATAAATGATTAAATACGTGATCTAATTAAACGACAAATTTGCAAATGACTAGGCTAAAAAATTGTAAGTCGTTTGAAGCCACGTATTTGGCTGGCATACGAGCCCGAGTATTGAATAATACCGATAACATTTTAATCGTTATATAAGGAAAGGCTCACGGTTACCGGATCTCCCATTTCTTGCTTATTTATCAATACTCGGACGCCGCGACGACGTTCGAGGTACAGAAAGCCCGAAGAAAAATGTCGCATGGCTCGATATTCAAAACGGTGGCCTTTATTATAAGCGATCGGTCAGTGTAACCCGGTTACATGTTAATCCGCGCAAATTCCAAAGACTCGGGCACTAGTAATCGCGTCCTTCGCTTTACTCCCAGTCTGCGCATCGGCCGATAGCCCGCTGCCACCCGTCCGCCCCCGCACCCCGTCCACCCACCCGCCCCTTCCCGGCCCAGCTTGTCCCCGTCGCCGCCCGTTCCCTCGGCCCTCCTCGCCGTGCTCGATCAGTGCGCCGCTCTTTTGTTCTTCGTCCGTTCGATATATCATATCCTCCGTTTCCTATGCAAAGTCGATCCAACCGGGCCCCTCGTGTTTCCCGGGTCGCGCGAGGTCGCCGCAAAGAATCCGCACAGAAGGCCAAATAATCTACATCACGAGACGGCTTATACGAAATTTAGCATCCTGATTTACGCCCTTTTTCGCCACTTTTTTCGTTTACCCTTTCTCTTTCTCTTTCGTCTTGACTACTCGTTCGAAAAGACGGTTCTATTTAAGTAAATTGATATTTATCACAGATGAGGTACCACCCCCCCCCGTACTGATATTTATTTCATTTTATCATAAATATCGTTTATTATATTCAATGGCAAGAATTATGAGCTTTTAAATTATTGATATAAAAATTAATAGAAAGTATATTAAACGTTAAGTTAACGTACTCAACAGTTATGTTTAGTGTAAAAAATTATAACAAAATTCAAAATTTCATGAGTATTAAAACATGAAAACGATTATATTTTAAATTAAATTACTTATGTATTCAACATTTTATATAATTATCTATTAATCATGCATTCTTATTCGGTGAATAAGAAAGTTGTTGGCTAAAACTTGATCTTTAAGAGGAATTTAATGACGAATTAAAAATTTTGAACTCATTGATAAAATACAAATTATTTTTATTAAAAAATGATCAAGCAGCTTTATTTGTTATTTTATATACTAAATGCTTATTTTTGTATAGAAACGAATACATGTTTTCACTTTTATTGTTAATGTCTCATGATTTTCTCGTATATCAATAGTGATTTTCTGTCAAATAAAATAAGAGTTTGTAAGTCTATTACTTTCAGTTAGGTTTTACTTAAAAGGTCAAGTTCAAAATAATTAAATGATATGAGTAGAAAAATTTGTTATATAATTTAATTTAATAAATTTGAAAGTATATTTCTATTTATTGAAAATGAGTCATAACCTATTTAATTTAAGATAATGAAGACGTACGAATAATTTCCAATACTCTAAGTACATATATCGCGAACAGCAATATATAAAATAAGAATACGTAAATAATTGAGAAACAGAGTTTGGCTTGTCATGCGTATTTGAATTACGTACTACAGTGCGCAATGTGCATCCCTTAAAGTTCATTGATAACAAAAGATAGTAAACAACAAGTTTCTTCTACTTTCTTTATGCATTATTGGGAAATACCAATTTTTCCGGTTATTATTTTCTGTTCGTTGTTTATTAAATAACATATATTAATATCTACATAATCTTTTAAATTATAAACATAATTTGTAAATTATGCTGATGGATTAGACTTTTTATTTAATCGTTCATACATTTTATTTGAAATGCGATGAATTTTTGCTGGAGATGAATTTCCTAGTCGTTTCATTCTTCTATAGCAGAAGATTGTTAATAATTGATATCCGGCTAGGTCATCTACATTATTAATTTCGTTAGTATTCCTTTGTCGTTGAGAGAACATAGATTTCGTTACATGTGTAACTTTTTGCAAGTATTGGTAGCCCACTCTGTATTGAGGTTAATATTTCGCAGTGAGACAATTATACTCTCCCAAGACAGATTGTAATATTAAGGCTCTTCTTGCTCATTCATTCATTAATTTATTACTTTTTAAAATAATTAAACTAATTCGATTCAAAGCATCCTTCTTATTTCAAGCGTTTACATTCTTTTAATAATATAGGATTTGTAAGCTGGCTCCAATCTCTTTGTAGTTATGATGTATTTAATGATAAATACTCAAATATATTTAACGTAAAGTATTCTATCAATTGTATTTTATTTAAATTATGATAAATCCTCAATATCAAATATACATATTATTACAAAAATATACTTTTACAAATGCTGTTTAATATATTTTGAAATATTAATATAGTAATGTATTGTTAATATTCTAGTTTTCTTTTGCAAAGAATATAGATGGTGGAATAAATGTAATATATCATGAGAACCAAAGATGCCTCAGAAAAGTTCAAAAAATCGTTTGCCTCATCTTTTTTGTAGTACATTGAACTTAGTAAAACTTCAATATTCATATATATCAATAGAAATCATCCACCGACTGTACTCGTGTATTTAAACATCTTTGTTCTTACAAAAATTTCTCTCGTAAATTATTTTTTAAAGACTTAAAACCGTTGTAATAATATTGCTCTTATCCAAGAAATTAAAAGCTATTTAGGAAATGCCGATAATTAGTTTAATTAAACAATTTCTACATACTAATTTACATAAAATTATATTAATAAATTATTAATCAGTTCATCAATAGCTATAACTAAAATTATAAGAAAAAATATTAAATAAAAATAACTATTATATAAATCAAATAATTTTTTTAATGTCAATAAATATTGAAAATATTTTGAGTCAAAGTATAATTTATTGATTAATAGTTACAATACATTAGGGTTTAAAAACATTTCAGTTGTACATTAGTTTATTTTCATTAGTATTGAAGAAATATCAACGTTTTTGTGAGGTTTAAGGTTTTTGTAATTTTTTGAGGCTCCGTTTTAATTGTTTATAGTTAGGAAAATAATAAAATATCAATCATTTTATAGAATATTCGAAAAATCGATCGAGAGTTAGTGACTTTATCGTTCTATTAAGAAAATTATATTTCTTTCCGAATAAGTTTTAGTAGAAACTAAAATCATAAACAACCTCATTTAATAACAAAATCTTATGTATTAGTAATTAAATAAACTTGAAATATTGAATCAACTATTTGAAGCTGCATCAATGAATGACTTGTAAAAAATTTCTATTGAAATAATCAACTTAAACCAATAAGTCAGTTATTTTATTGGAAAAATTATCTAGTTCATATTTTTTATATAATAACACAATAGTCAATTGAATTAAATTAACTGACTAATCGGATTTTTGTTCCAGATGACATGTTGAATTAACGAAAGCTAGATAAATTGATTGGAGAGTTTTTCTCGATTTAATTCTTAACTTTTGTTGAATATTATAAAATCAATGAAGCTATTTTGTATTCATTTTACTTAATTCATTATATGGTTAAATAATACATGATCTCTTTCTTATAACTTAAAGAGTAATTATAATATTTGATATTAAGCGTATACAATTGAAATAAGCGAGTTTAATAAGTCGATTGTTTAGTATGCTGTATATATATATATATATATGTATGTAAGGTATACACGTAATGAAAAAGCTTAAATGATTTGATTCTCTTTTTGTGCCGTAAACTCAACAGGTGCACGAGAAAAAGTACAGCTACTTATTCAATTTATATTAAAAAAATTATGTCAGGGAAAGGACGAGGGAAAAAAAATTTTCCTTGGAGAGCCGAAAGAAGGCCACTCGAGAGAATCGTAAAAGTACCGAAAGCTAGAAGTAAATTAAAGCGCCTTTAAAATAAGTAGGCATATTGTAAAGTACCGCAGATGTTGTCGCACCGAATAAGTGTCTCGATGAGCATATACTTTTAGCCTAAATGGAAATCGTGAACACGCAACGCCGAAGAAGCGAAAGAGTCCCGAAGCGCAGCCAAGCTTAGAAGCTCGTAATCGGCACACGGTCATCGTGCCGATAATCTTCTATGTCTACCCGTAGCCGCGTACGTTCCATTCGTTCCAATTAAAATGAACGACTTTTGTTACCCTAATAATTCTCGGAGCTCAAGGCTCTTCCGAGCTTTAGTCTTTATTACTGCAGCTGCAATAGCTCCGGAAGCCCGATGCAACACTCCCGGTCATTACCGAGCGGAGAATCGCACTTTTCAATAAAGTAGCTTACTTTCCTCGAATATTTATCTGAATAACGCGTGAGAGGTGTCGCGAACATGCGTTAATTCCATAAAAAACTCTCACTCGGGCGAGATTATTGATTGACCCGGCGAGTTATACGTCCCATTATGCTAATTGATTCGTCTCGCTAAGCAACCATTAATAGTAATAGTAATAGTAACAACAACAACAACAACAACAACAACAACAACAACAACAACAACAACAACAACAACAACAACAAACAATAACAACGACAACGACAACGACAACGACAACGACAACGACACGGACAGTAAGAGTAATACTAATGACAATAGAGATAGTAATAAAAATGAAGGGGAAAAAATGATAAAGTTATTAGCGCATTAGAATACCAAGCGCTATAGAAAGCTACTCGTAACAGTTTTTACGCTCGATGCTTAATGAGCCTATTTCAGCAATTAGCTGACAGATTTACTTTGCGTATATACTTTAGAGCAAGGCTTTAGCTCAATTTATTTTTCTCATTTCCCGACGTGATTTACGATTTTACGAATTGTCACTGGAGGTTTAACTGCGAAATTCAAATACAATAAATATAAATCAAAAACTATTTTACGAGATATACTTTTGCGTTCTATAATTATACAACTTATATATTCCCCTTCCCACCCCGCACACTCTTTCTCTTTCTCGCTTTCGAATTTGATAAAACATGAATAGCTTATTTAGTCGATTGACCTTTAATTCATAATTTGAGTTAACTACTTCCTTAAATCCGTGCAGACCTTAAAGCATTGAGGATGTTTCAAGAGCGATGAAAATACCCATTTAAGTGTAAATAATGTTACGTTTGGCTAACGTCGTTTCGTTGTAGTCAAGAAGTAGCATTTTCAATGCGGCAAAAAGCGATCGACCGGACAAAATAGAATCGCTTTCGGTGTCACCTCGCAACGCACGAGCGCGAGGAGCGATTACGAGAAAAGAGGAAGCTAGAGGAAAAAATAACTTGGATGGAGAGGGGAGGAAAGGAGCGCGGTCGTACGCATGGACTTCCACAAAGGGAATCCGTTTCAAGGTCACTATATAAGAGAACCGGTAAAAGTCGAGAGAGAGAGAGAGAGAGAGAGAGAGAGAGAGAGAGACGAGAGAGAAGTAGAGATAGAGAGAGAGAGAGAGAGAGAGAGAGAGAGAGAGAGAGAGAGAGATGGACAGAAGTTGCGTGTTACGCGACGAGGCGGGATAACGACGGCGAGCCTTCCTAACTTCCACATCACAATGCGTGATGCCTCGTCCGTTATTTTTCTTCAACAACGCTTTTTCCCTTTCCTTCGCATTGCATCGCATGTATTTTACACTGCGCGAGGATACAACGATTCTTAGTCTACCTAAGCTCACTCTATTCATACTATATCTTTCTTTCAACATATAACATTGGAAGGATTTACGTAAAGCAAATGTTTTTATCATTGACACAATTGATTTCATAATTTAGAGCGTATAAATCCGAATGATTGTTATTGTTTTTTTTTATCGGACTAATTTTTGATTAATAAAAAAGGATCGCAACGAAAATTTTATTTATATTTCATTTATATATACAAACATTTATAGCATTTTAGAATATTGGAATTTACTTTTTGCCGTAATATAATTCTATGCTAAACGAACGCAGTTAATGCGTCATTTTTTATTAACAACAATTTCTGAATATTTTTTAGTATTTTAGTAAATGTCATTGATGAAAACCAATTCAATAAATAATTTAAAATTCTCGTATAATATACGGAAGTCTCGATTTCATTTTTAATTTTTCTTTAAATGTTAAAAGAAGAACTTTATACGATTATTAATTATTTTATTTTTTTATAATGTAGTAATTTAGCGTATAGTTCAATATTTATAGTCAAATAATCGAATAATGGAAGATAGAAAATCTGGAGCTAAAGATCTAGAGCTCAATAATAATCTATGTCTTGAAGAACTGTAAGAGCTACTTTTCGTATAAGAATGTAGAGCTGAAGTAGTGAAAGTCTAGAAAAGTAGCATTAATGATATCATCAGATAATTTAATATAAATCTAGTTGAGCGTAATCATCGTGATCTTTCATTATTAGGATTGATATTATCCTGATTTATCGATCTAAATTTTAAATATTTGTATTGAAACAATGGAAGAGCATGGAGTTAGGTAGATAGGGAGAGAAAGAGGGAAGAGGGAGAGAGAGAGAGAGAGAGAGAGAGAGAGAGAGAGGATAAGTTATTTGTAGACAGCTTTTACAAGATGCATGACTTTCTAAATTTCTAGATACATAATCGGACTGGATGGTTCTTCCACCGAGTTTTAATTGTCCTCGATGGCCGAAATTGCGCAGCCGTGTCTACGAATAATGACAGATGTCGAGTAGACGGGGGAGTAACGAACGTAAATTTCCATCGGTCGGATGTTAAAAATCCCCTTGCGCGCCTGAAAAAAGCGGAGCAGCCGTTGAGCTTCGGAGCCTGCGGCGCGATCGACTGAGGCCGGGAGGAGGGGGAGATGAAGGAGTGACCCGACGGACATCCTAGCTTGGTTTATTCAGCGCTCATCGACGTTGGGCTACTAACTGCCGGCGAAAAGCCTATTTTTAGTTGCCATTGACATTTGCACTTTCTCGGGTGCCACGCGCGCCGTCTAATAAACAGGCGCAGACACTCTTCGTTTTCGTTCTACACGCCCACGTAACGCGTCCTTCGGACGTCGGCCGCTCGGGAAGCAGACTCCGGGCTTTTTTTCTCCTTCTTCTTCTCTCCCTCCACCTCCTTCTCCTGCTCCTCCTTCTCCTTCTTCTTCTTCTTCTTCCGCTTCTTTTAAACAACCTCGACCAAATATTCTAGCCGATTATCGGAGGAAGCTGGATACGTTTGGCTCTGACTCATTTAATTATCATCTATTACGGTTTCCCTTCCCGTCCTTCCTCTCACTAGTCATTTTACATTGCTTTTTCGAGGCATACGAAGTGATTATTTGAGACTATCTATGACCTTGTACGCTCAATTCATTATTATTGATTGTTTTCGGCAACTATTAGCATTATTTTATCCTCAGCCTGATATTTTCCTACTACCATTACTAGTGTCAATTCCTGCTGTTACCTTGACCATTTACGTATTATTACCATATTCTCTAACCGTTTCTCTATTTTTCGTGACTTTTTTTCTGGAAATCTGCACTTGGATTTTTTTCTAATTCAAGCAAATTCATATATTTTTAATCTTAAATTCTACTTATGATTTTTGCAATACTCAATGAAAATTAAAATTGAGCATTATATTTCCGTTCTATTCTCAGTTCATTTTGCAATTATTTTAATTTCTCTCGCCATTTATTCATTAAAAATAATACAAGTTCATGCATGAACTTTTTAAATTTAAATTACTCACTATAATTCATGTATACTGCAATGTAACGTGAAATGATATTCATTAATTGTAATAAGTCTTTACTTGTCTATGCGTTTAATGTACCATTAAATATTTATTTTCTTCTTTTATACTATAATGCTATATATACAATAGTATTAGTAAAAGTATTAGTAAAAAAATAACAGTTTAATGTAAAGTCGGTAGACGTAAAAGTCTTAAAAAGACAAAACTTTCTTTTATTTCATTTTTTAATTAAACCGTATTAACCAAAAGATATAAAAAAATGTGCGAAACCTCTGTAATTTTACTGATATTATTAATGGTCCCTTTTATCTACTCAGCTGAGTATATATTTTATTGATAATTTCTGAGTCAACGAAACTACCCACATGAGTCTATAGAAACGAGAAAAAATTGAAATAAGTTGAGAATCGTGATTCAATTAAGTATTTCTTTTATGAATATTGTTTTTTTTTGTTAATAATTATTAAACTTGGAGAAGCTTAAAGAGAATATATGCATGTATAGAATTCGTGGCATAAAGACAATGATTAGTTTGTATTATTTCTGTTAACTAGATAAAATGAAACATAAATTTAACGCTTACTTTCCTATCGATTCGACCTATCGAAGACAAGAATCGAAAAAAATAAGAACTTTCAATTATATCCTGTATACATTAAATTTAATATTGTATTAATTTTTCGTTATAAAATCAGTATATTATGATATATTATGATATATATATATATAATAATAAAATGAAGCATACTTTGTATAGAGGAGTAATATTTTTTAAATTTATTATACAATACGTAAGAAAACTGAGGAATGTTTAATTAACCACTGTATATCTAATATTTTCAGATACAAAGTGCATTTTGATTTGTTTTATAGAGCGAAGGGAGAATCATTTGTCAAAATAATGAAGTTTCTTTATAAGTGTCTTGAATTTGTTTTCGGCATTAAATTTGCGCTGACTTTTTAATACAACTTCAACAGAAATGGAATCAAGCCCAATTGTGAAAGTTATAAAGAAGGTCAAGAAAACATATAAATATTTATATAAGTTTGTTTATGAAGTACGTGAAATGTAAAATTAGTTTAACGCATCTTTTCATCTGTTTAAAAACATTGATAGGTTTCATGTATTTCATTAAAGAATTTGCAAATTGCTGGCTTGAGTTTGTGAGCGATAGTTTAGAAAGTAGGTGAGCCCAAAAGTAAAAGTTCCTTGAAAACAAAACAAAAATATTTAATTTTATGACATTGAGGGTATATTGAATTATTAAATATAATTTATGTATTAGGAAAGGTAATTTATTTAGAAGCCTCGTAGGTACGTATGCGTGCGTACCCGCGTGCGTGCGTGCGTGGATGTCCGTTTCCGTGACCGAATACGTACACCTACATGTGTATAAGTAAATAATACAAATTTTCAAGAAAAGAGAGGTATTCTAGATGATTTTGTATATCGTAGAAGAGGTCAAGAGGCTATTGCGGTATGGAGGATCGTGGAAGTTTTTGAATTAGAAATCTGGTATCGGTGAAGAGTAAAAGTTATTTTCTGATTAATGAACCAAAAAGTTTAAGACTATTGTTATGGAGTTTTCTCTTGGCTCGGGTGAATTACATGATTGGATGGCACCGTCGACGTCCGACGGTTATAGCTGTTCTAGGTGGAAAAGTGAGAGTGATATAGAAAGGGAAGCTCTTGAGTGGATATAAAATAAAACAAAATAAAATAAAATACAATAAAAATTGCATTTCTTAAGTAATAAAGCCTTTTACGATGGAATGTAGTAGCGCGGCCGGAGGGGCAGGGGGGTTAAGGAGGTTCGCCTACTTTTACTTGACTTCCTGCGGACCGCATTAATCTTTTTATTGCGAGCTCGAAAGGTGAGGAATGCCAGTGAAACAGATGAGTCTCGTATTTAAAAAGACAGCCGACGCGAGGCATCGAGTAATTTTCGGGTAACGCGAGGGAGCTGACAGGTGGAGTCGTTAATAGATTAGATACGGGGAGGATAGGTATCGTGAGGAATGGAGGCCGATGCAGACGATCGGCGTTACGCGGTCACAGAAGCGCTCGCCGGCAGTAGGCGGGCAACGAAAATGGAGGGAAAAATTGGAAATGCCAGTGCCGATTGGCCGATCGAGCCTCGTCAATAAAACGTCTTCTCGATCGAACAAGCTCTCGACGTCGTTGCGTCCTCTAATCTCTCGCGTGCAATCGGAACGATGGAGTCTAGCTGACCCGAATCGGTGACTCCCGGCTTCGACTCCAACTCCACGGCCTCGAGCACCTCGAGCACCTCGAGCACGTCGGGCACCTTCCTCCACCTCGGTTTCTAACCTGTCGAGTTTCTCAATAAAGAAAGCCAGCGCGGAGTGGCAAGAGGCCGGAGGCTCCCGCGATGAAAACAAGGACTCGCGAGAAAGGCTCAAGTGGGTGGCGGGCGCAAGGCAAAGTCGTCCAAGGGATAAGCCGCCAATGACTTTCTCCTCGGGGCGGGGGAGGTGGGCCGACGGTCTCGTTTCGCGCGGAGGCACGAGAGATCTCGAGGAGGCGCCTGACCCGGATCGGGCCAGTTTTCACTTGGTGGGCCTCGGGGGAGGGGAGACCGACGATGCTCCAAATGTCAACCGGACGGAGATCCAGAGCAATTGTCGTCGTACTCGAACGCCACTGAGAGATTATCATTCCCTAAGAGCCTGAGCCTCCTCTGCTAACTTCGGCCTAGGGTTCATCCTCTTACCCCCTCTTTCGTCTTAACAACCAAATTACCGCGGCACCCCCCCTCCCGCTTGTTCCGCGCATTATTTTTGACATTACTTTTAGTAAAATATACTTATTAAACGATTAAAAAGCATTGTTTTTCACTGATCGATAGGTTGAACTGTAATTATCGATATCAGGCCACAAATATTATTCTCTTATTCACGAACTAGGGACTTCTGCTTTGAAGTATATTTAAGCTTTGAATTTAATTTAATTAAGTAGACACGTTATTTGTTTACAAATTAATGTTACACTCGGTCACACTCTTGGCCTTCAATATAAATGTTCCTTATTATAATTCATACAATTAGGTTTGAGCCCATTTTAAAATTTAAATTTTCACGTTTATCTTCTGCATCAATTCTAACGTTCATTGAATACATCAAAGTTTTTAAGTTACATTTTGATGCTGCAATTTCTCTTATGGCTTCGATAGTTTTGCTTTAGTACTGCCAGTTTGTCTTTAAACTGTCGAAACTGTCTATTCGTAAGCATATGTTATTATATTGTCTTCTTTGTTTCAATATCTCTATAAGGATTATAATGAAATCTCGAAACCGAAACTTATAACAGGTATATTTGAATGCTATAAATTAATGCTATTGCATACAAGTCTGTATTGTACTTTATGCATTTCATTTAGAGGCATAAATTCCAGACAAACATGCCGTCTATGAAAAGCGCAAAGGAATATCGTTATATAAAATAGATAAATTTTTAAATTATTTCTTTATTATTTCTTTAAATTTTATTGAGAATTGCAAAATGTATAAGTGCATAAGAAATAATAATAGTGTTTGTTGCGTATAGACGTGCCTTTGGCTCTTATAACATGGCTTTCGTTATACTGTTAAAACAAAACTTTTCTTCACATACTTTTCCCCATACATCATGAACATTTCCCATGAGAAATAATCGGAGATTTCAACTTTTTTATTTGTTCATAAGAAACTTGGAGGACTTCGGTCGCTTTTTCTTTCGTTACCCATATAATGAGACTTTCCATCTTCGACGAACTATATCGCGAAAGTTTCACTCTCATGTGCTATGAAATGCTCGAAGTAGTCAAAATCATGATTACGAAGGGGTATTGACAACATTAGGAACCTTTGTGCGTAAAAAGCAATACTTGTTAAAGGCTAGAGAGGAAACTTCGGTCGGTTATTAAAGATTTTCCTCTCTCGGTAATATATAGTTTTTCACTGCAAACGCATTCTCAATGGGATTAATCTATATATATATGTATATATATATATGGATTAATAATATTCTCACATTTTTACAATACTTATTAGAGTGAATATTTGCCTGGGCGATTCGCATGTCTGTCCAGCGAAGGAAGTAACCGTAAATTTTTACACACAATAGCTCGATACGAGCGGATAATCGACAAATCTTACATGCTGTAATGCTTTACGAAAATAATGTTATTCAAGGTGCGTTTTCGTTCCGAAGGAACGAATTAAAATTAATATTTGAAGAATGCAGGTCGTGGATAAACAACTTATGTGAGTGGGAATACAAAGTATCGTACCGTAGTGTTGCTTTGTGCGTATGTTAATGCGCATGTGCACCGTATAATTAGCGCGATCCCAGTTTTGCTCGTCTTCTTACTTAAAGTCCAGTTAACCATGGATTATACGAGGTGTCATGATACAATTGCATAAAGTAATGATAGAGGGAAGCGTGTCGGGAAAGGCTAGCGAGGAGTTAATTTGAAAAGAAATGAAGAAAACGGCGGGCAGAAACGCTGCCGCTCGTCACATTCGCCAAAGTTCAAAAGCCTGGATTCAAAAGAGGTCCAGACCGGAAAAACCTGTGAGCGACGTTCCACCCACGCGTCTTGTCGCGAAAGCAGTTATGTACCCGTCAGTCTCACGCTTTCGCGGGAGAGACGCAAGGTGTCGTTGAACTCGAAGCCGTGCACCAACTCCTCGCGGCTTACGCAAGAGCAGATACAATCCGCGGACATTGTTCTTTCTTTGTCTGTCTTTTATTTTTATTACTTCTGCTGCCGTACCCCCTACCCCTCATCGTCATCCTTTTTTCCCCTCTTTTTGTCTTGCTTCTTCCGTATGGATGCCGTTTAAAGCTTTCCTCGTGGAATATTAGAGAGCTTTTGCTGAAACGATTTATGCAATCGAGTTGCGCGTCTCTTACGGGAATAAAATAGTTTGGTGCTTATATGAGTCTTCCATCTCTTTCGGCCATTTACTTTTGCAAACTTCGCAAGTCGTTACTGGTCGATGTCGATACCAACTTATTTCCTAGTATGCACACACATTCTATATATTCTAAGCTTGAACTCTACTATTTTTACTGCGATCCCACGAGATCAATGAACCTTCAAAGTATTATAGTCTTCAATATAGCATAACAGTGTCAATTAAGAAACCAAATGTCAGTTGCGCTCTTTGTTCAAGCGACAAAACAAAGTAAAAAATACCGTTGAAATATATTATTTACTTTATTTAGCAGAAAAGATGAAAGAAGGAAGAACCGTTTTATTCCGTAAAATTGTGATTATCCGGCTTCTATTTAAAATTTGCGACGAAAACATAATGACCGTAGAAATGTTTTAATTAATATCCAACGTCATTGTATATGAGATTTATGATGCTCACAGACAATCAGCCATTCACGAACAGTGTGTAGTTTTTAATATGAAAAATACCTTAATTCTGACTAATCACATTTACAATCGGTTATGTAATACACACACACACACACGCATTATATTATATATTATATTATATTATATTATATATTATATGTTAATGAGTCGTTTAATTTTCATTTGAATCAAATTAAAAAGTAGATGACAAGATGTATATGAAAAAAATTGCATATACATGGAATGTATATGTTAGCCAAATTCTAAGCATTAGTTGCTCTAAGTCGGCAAAGTCCATATGTAACTCTCCCTTTCGACTGAGCGCTAGAAAGTTGTGATCGTATAGTTGACGGGCAGCCTGCAAATAGATGTACTCGACAATGGCGGAGCTTAGATCGCGCTGCCGTGCAAATGATCGGCACGTTTGCTAATTTTTCAAAAGAAAGAGAAATGCTGGCTCTGATAAAGCTCGACTAGGATCGAGTGCGTGACCGATCAGCTGATGAGATAGACTCCCGAGCGATTGACTCTCCCCGCCAATGGTCAGCCGTAACTTTCGAAATACAAATCACTTTGAGATCCTTGTTATGTACTTACGTTTATAGACATGACTACTACCAATTAAGTCACACAAGCCTTTTAATTTCATTCCGATAAATCCTTCTAGTGGCTCGCGTTATCGCACGAAGCGTATTTTCTGAACCAAAGTCTTCTTCTACATTTCTTTTTTGCCCCGATCTATCATCGGCAAGTTTTTCTATTTCTCTTAATTTTATTACTCTAACTTTTTAAAAGTAAAATTAGAGCATCGAATGATAACATTTCGCATATTTATTCTTTAAATTATTTATATTCCAAGCTTTAGGAAATTTCGAATGTCAATTATTCAAATTTCTATATATTTTATAGCATTTTATCGGTATTAATTCAATGGCCATGATAGTTTTTAAATATTTCCTACAAAATTAATTTGTCGTTTAATCATTCTGTCTAGTTTGATTATAATAAAATAACGTCGAAATTTCTTACTTTTCTCAAGATAATTTTATTATCCATTACACCGTGCCTATTAGCGTCATATGTCAAATATTTTATTATAAGAAACGTAATTTAGATAAACTCGAATGCTCTATATGGAATATTAATAAAGATATATTTGATAAGCTTTGAATTTCTTAAATTTTGAATGACGCCTTGCTTTTATTTAATGTAATTATAGTACTTAAACTATAAAGAAAAAATTTAATTCCATTATCGATCATATATTTTGATATAGTAATAAATTATGTAATTTCTTAGTAACATAAATAATTGCCAAGGCTTTATAAGCAGATAAACGTTTTTGGCTTTAATTACGTACGGTTGGAAGGTAGTCTTTTATGCATTTAAAACAACAGAATAATAAATACTAATTTTATTTTCATGATGATTGAACTAAGCAATGATATGCAATAATGTAATATAGTCGAATCTATTATTTGTTGAAGCGATGTTTAAATTGGCAGACGATTAATGTAAGTAAATGTTTAATTTACAAATCACTCGAAAAAATACAACTTTAATATATATCGAATTTAATTAAGATTAAGGTAATACATTAATATGTAGAATATAGAACGGCTGTATCATAGCTTATGAAAAAATATTTAATTAATTAAAAAAATGATTTTTACTATAACATTTAATTTTAAGATTTTATAATAAATACATATGTATTAAATATGTATGTTTAAAGTGTAAAAAATTAATTCTTACTTCATACATATATATGTAATATATATGTATACTTAAAGATTAATAATTTTAATGTACTTAATGAAATTGAAATTTTTAAATGAATTTTATTCCTGCATGAAAATAAGAATGATGAAATTAAACTAATTGTCGAATGTAAAAATTAACTTGAACCAAAAAAACTGTATTTTTAAGCCAAAAATTTAAAATTCGGTTTCATTGAATCATTTGTCCGTATATTATATAATGATTCGCTATAAATTAATAACTAGATAAATAAAGATTCGATAAATTAAACGATAAAAGTTTGTGGTAGATAAAGAAAAAAAAAAAAAAAAAAAAAAACAATGATTGGAAAAAAGTGCGAAAACAAATGGTATGTATAGCTCATTAAATATTAGTAAATGTATAATTAATTAAATAAATATCGAATACGTGCAGACAAAAAAAAAACAAAGGAAAGAAATGAAAAGAACCTCTAAGGAATCAAATCTCGTAAGTGTTAAAATTACATTCTTTAGTTCAATGTGAAAAATAATATTTTTACTAAAAAAGTGCGGTGATATCAATTATAAATTAATAATTGCAAGATGAGAAATTGCTGTCAAGGGAGGTCGCCTACTTACGAGCTATTTACCACATACATATCTTACATCAATGTGCGGGAATGTATTTGCATACCCTTTAGCATATTTAACATAGCTAATTCTTTTCAGCACTCGTAAGCTTTAGATGCTTGCGTGTAAACAGTTATTTGTCTCCATAGATAATACCCGCGGGGCAGGGGGGGGAAGGCATGGAAATAACAAAATTAAAGGGAAATTAAGCTTGCTAAAAGAGAAGCTTCGGCTTATCCTTACTTTGTACGAGGTCAAACAAAGCTTAAATTTAAATCTTTGCTCCCTGTTCGAATAACGACTAATATCTTTCAACAGCGGCTCGAAAATCTGCACGCATGCGCACCGATTTATATATTATTCTGATTGGGCACGCGCCCTCTTAATTACATAATATATTTAATCTTTATCTCGAAGTCTATCGAGGCGTGGTGACTTAATTATTTCATTTAGTTATCTTAAATACATTAATATATATTATCTTTTGATAATCCGAATTCAAAGTTTGTATAGATTTTTATAAGAAATATGACGGGATCAAAGTCTTAAATGTACATAAATGAACATTTCACTAATAGTTTTGAAAATATTAAGAATCATAAATAATATTATTCATAATTTTATAATAATAATATATTATTTACAGTATTGAGTCTGTGTCGATGGTTGAAATCGATGCTTGTAAGTAACTTGAGTAATGCACGCATTAAGGCTTGATTATTCAGAAATTATTACGGAAATAAGGGATCATAAGATACGATAATGAAGAAAAGTTTAGCTATTTAGGACGGATTTGGTTTTTGTACTATAAAGTTTCAATGAGTTTCGAGTGCAATTTCGTAGTTTGCCCATAGGAAAAAGTGGCATAAATAGCAAAAGTGAAAGTCCTAACGCAAACTTCTTTCCCTTATTAAAAACTACGACCACGTTATCTGTTTAATAAGACGCCATAAAAGTTTAATATCGTTATGGCTCATTTTATTTACTTTGTCAAAGTAAGTCTTTTCGAAAGGGTAGTAATGGAGAAACGGTATTCGATAAAAGACTTTTATTCTCTACTTGATTTGTCATTCCTGCCATAGTTTTGCTTGTTAATCTTTTTTATATGTTATAAGAAAATACTAAGCCATGCTTGGATACTGTCCAAAACCTTTCAAGTGTGTTACTTGAAACCTTGATTCCTACATACCGCGTACCCATTTCACTGACACGTTCAGTCAACATGTCTTTAATCCCTTTTAATAATACATTAATAAAATAATCCTTTTTTTTTTTTTTTTATATAAAAAATAACTCACCGTTATTTTTATTTTTGTTGTAGGTATAATATATACTGGAAAGTATTTATGGTTTTTCTTAAAATTTAGAATATACATAATTTAGTTTTTATATTTATATTTAATTTTTTTAAATGTATTATAAAAATGCTTGTTGGCACAATGCACTATTTAAGTAGCTGTATACATAGCTTGATTAGTAAAAAATAATGTTTGTATTTAATTTAAATATTTTACTGTTCAATAAAAAGTCTACGTAAATCGAATTACATATACATTTATATTGAATGTTTTATTATTAATAAAATTGTTTTCAATTTATGATAATACAACATTTCTTTTACTTACATTTAGCAGATTTTGTTTGTCAACCACTTTTTAGCAAATAAATAGATTATTTCTAAATATTTTTAATCATAATGCAGATACATGCATGTTTATTGTAAATTTATTGCATTTATATAAATTGCGAACGCAATATATTTTATTTATATATACGTATTATCATTAACAGTACTATTACTAACATTATTTTACTTAAATAACAAAAACGATGTACGTACATTAGGTTTTCTAAACTTTCTAAACTAAACTATTAACTTTGTTATCATTTTTATACTTAGCTTTTCAAACTTGAAATAAATAAATAATTATAAGATATATTTTTTATTTATTCTAAATATTAAACTATATGATCAATATATTC
This sequence comes from Ceratosolen fusciceps, assembly GCA_018883505.1. Lineage (NCBI taxonomy): Eukaryota > Metazoa > Arthropoda > Insecta > Hymenoptera > Agaonidae > Ceratosolen > Ceratosolen fusciceps. The sequence goes on along the minus strand of RCIC01000023.1, from coordinate 1,722,937 downwards.
TTAATGTTAATGGATGCGGTTAATTGTTTGCGTAGATGTATTATAGTTTATAATTTATAAAGAATTTTAAAGGAATATTTTATTTTTATGCTACAACCTACAGTCAAAACAATCAGTATATAAAGCAATATTGATTGCTAAAAAAATTAGAACGCTCTAAGCAAGTTTTAGCAAAAAAAAAAGCAAAAATGTGTTACAGTAATTAATAAAACTCACTTTAATTAAAAAGATAAGATTTATCATCTGATTTGTTGGCTCGGCATATAAATACTACTTAATACTAAATATTTAATTGCCATAGTATCGAGATCATAATTCTTATTGTATCATTGTATGCACTTAAAATGTAATGTACAAGTATTCAAATACTATGATGAATGCTGTCTCTAAAAAACAAATTTATTCAAGGTACGTAAACGAAAAAATTAATCAAATATTAAACGTCACAGCTTTAATGTAAAAAACTTGATACATTTAAAATCGCAAAGACTTTAACACTTTATTTCCAAATCGCTGCATCGTATCAAAAATCGGCCGCACGTGCGATCGCCAATCGACCTTCTGTTTCTCTCATCGATGGCCAATTAACATTTCTACTGAACCGAAAGCAAGCACAATTATGTATATATGCTTTGACGGCTATCGTTCCGTCGTCGCGTCAAAAGACACGCGCAATGTTCTGGTCGAATAATCTTGATGAGCGAATAATCGAATGACCTATCGCGCTCACCAAATTTAAAAAAAAAGAAACAAAAAAAATCTTAAAGGCTACTGTTTGATCCATGCTTGTGCTAAATACGAATAATAAATAAATTAAATATCCTCGATTTTACATAATGTCTTGATCTTTGCAGACTTTTTTTTTTAACAAACATCACTAGTAGCTCTATTCCTTAGATAGGATTAACGTTCTAATTACATTATAGTTACGCATTTCCTTTGTAAATTAAAATTTTAATAAAATTTGTTTATATTCTAATTTGAAAGTTCAATAAGAAATCGCAGACTTTTGGTCTCGGTTTATCATAAATAATATAAACAATTTTTTCGATATTATTCTAAGATTTTATTATAAACATTATTTTATGTAGTAAATATCTAATTACTTAATTTGAATATTTAATGTTACTTTAATAATCAATTTTATTTTAGAAATATTTATTATATTATACGAAACATTCAATAGTGTTATTTTAAATTTTAGCTTAAGAATATTCAAGTAAGCTTGAACTAAATTTAAACGTCGAACAATCTTCTCTACGGTAAGATCTTATACGAAATTAATTTAAAACCGACGCTAAATTAAGACAAGGATATTATAGATTATAGATATTACAGAAAAAAGCGAATGATATAGAGCAGGACAATTGGGAAATAATTTCGATTGATATTTACGATAAATTGTTAATTAACGGCTATTATGAAAATATTATTTATATAATTATCATAATTCTAGCCGTTTTTTTAGCATAAAAATGTTTTCTCCATACACGAGATATGTAATTTAATATTTGAGTGAAAATTGTATTTGTATGTACGCGCGATTTTACGAGCGCGTATTTGAACAATTATATTAGTAGGCAGATAATTACTCGATTGGACTAATACCGAATGTATAAATTGACATGCAATAAGAGAAAGAACGATTTTTCTCCATAAATGTCATAGGCCATATTTTTTATTGCTACGTGAGCTTGTAAAAATATACAGTAATCTTAAAATATACAAATAAAAGGTTGAGTATGCTCTTAGACTTTGTAAATAAAATTTATTTAAAAAGTTGAGATAAATTTCTGTAAATGTAAATTCTTGATGTAGTTATCTGGCAATGTATTTCGATTCTCGTATATTTTTCTTGGTCTCAAGGTCCCGATCAGGCGCCTTTACCCTATGCGCTTCACTAGAGGATAATTCGCAAGCTCGCACGCACGATACGCGGTGAATTTACAGTTACGTATTCGTTATCAAATTTTTAGGCACACACGGCAAGGTCACGCGTCAAGTTCATTTTTACTTTTACTTTCTCTTTTTATTTTTTTATTTTTTCCTTTTTTCTTTATCGTTGAAGCTGTTTTCGGTCGTTCGGTCTGCGAATAAGTTCTATTGCTCATGTCGTACCGAGTGCTAAAATTTAAAAATAAATTTATGGAGCTCTTTGATAATGGATCATGCGTGTATTCGTGTCAGCGATATTTGCGATACTGAAATGATATCGCGAACGAAATCGGCACGTATTTCAAGTCTCGCGGTGGCCTATTTTCAATTTTGATAATTACATATGATCGCGGCTAATACGTGAATGAGAATATTATATCTTGATACTACAATTCTTTAACTGGCCTATTGTCGTTATTTTATTGTTTAAAAATTGATTTGAATTGCTTATGCCGTTCAAAGACACATTAGCCCACTGATATAACAAATTTATAAATTATATAGGACTTTTCAAACATTTTCTTTGGGATTCAAATGTATAAACATTTGTTTTAGTAATTTTTATCGATTCTGCTTTACTACGAAACAGAGTATATGTAATATAATAATATAATAATAAGACAAGTATACGGCTAATTATTTGTTGGATGTATCGTTACACGATTCGTATATACCGTAGAAATAAATTTAGAATAATAAATCTCATGTGCTAATGCATCCTAAAGACTTTCTTACACAATACATTGTATTATTGTACTTTTTGTTGTTGTATGTAATACCGATAGGTATTATTTATTTTTAATTTCTGCAATAATACCGTTTCGTCGCTTATGCAATAAAACATTTAAAGAGACGGAAGAGATTAAAAATTCGCAAGGGGTATACGGCATGTATACTTATGATCAACCGCGTGGAAAGTAGAAACTCTAAAATCTGCTGATTATCTTAAGACAATTGAATGAAATGAAAGTAAAGGGAGATGAGAAATCTATGACTTCCTCTTAGCGTTATAAGAGATTTCTCTTTGCCCTCGAAACCTTTCTGTTATACTTCGCGTTATATCGAGTGCAAAGTTTTCTTTACGCTAACGCTCCCTTTCTCTGGATTAGAGAGGTCAAAGTCGTCTACTCATAAATTGAGAATCGACAATCCATTTCCATAGATTTGATCTGCGCGAAACTATTTATTATTTATTATATTAAACGGAACGTTTAGGTGCACTCTGATTAGGAATACTTTCGAATTAGCCAACTTTTCGTGAACATTAAATGTTTTAATGCCCCGTTTAAGCGGTTCTAACAAAAGTTAGACTTTCTTCAGGAGTATTTATTATGTTTCATAAATACTTTATTATCATTTGATTTATCCAATCCAGTCATGTTGCTTTTTCACGTATCAATGGCCAATACTACTGTAAACATTATATTAATAGCTATTTATTACTAAATAATTTATTCATTTATAAAACTGATAAACTTGCTTGTTAGCTTTTTAAAAATTATAATGCAAATATTATAAATTGGCAAAGCTGTGCTTACGAGCATTTAATAGAAGTATTAATAAGTCGAGGATATAATTAACTAATTCATCCATAAAATACTACAAGCAATTTAAGCAATTATTAAAATTACGATCCTCGTATAGGATTTTGTAAAAGTTCATAAAATACCAGGTAAATGCTTTAGAAAATCTTTAATAATTATCTTGTATGAAGAGTTTGGTAGAGGCAAAAAAATCCCTTATCGTTCAATAATGCCAGACTTTCCAAACTAAAAACTTAATGAATAAACATCTGTAGGAGCAGCAGGGTGATCTAATGAGAAGTTTTGGATGCTTCGCTGTCGAGGTCATTAGCCAAGGAAGCAAGTGTGAGACTCAGGGCATGGGAGTATTGCACCCTCCTCGCGCATGCGTACAGCGCCGCGGGACATGACCGCTCTCTCCTTTTTGCCATGAGGTCGTTAGGTCGCCCACACGGCTATTCCCTCCCTCCCTCCCGTACCCGCCGTACCCGCCGTACCCACCGACGCTGCCCCTTTCTCTTTGACCCCCTATCTCGTAAAAATTGGCCTGTGAAAGTGACAGGGAATAGTGCGGGCACTCATTACGGAAAATCGACTCGATGAACTATTCGCTAATCGTGTTTTGATGAAATTAAAACGGCTTGAGAGCCATAGATTCTTTTCTTATTCCTTAACTGATGATTACGCGCGCGAGCGTTCATCTATAAATCGGAGGTGAGATTTTGCAATTCCATTTGGCCATCTAACCTGGCCCTTTAATAAATCATTTAAAATTTCATTTCATCTGATTCTTCGACGTTTTATCAGTCATTAATTTTACTGCAGTACGGTCACGTTTCCAATATAGACTTTGTACTTAAAAACATCAGATAAATAATGACCTTGTATATTTTTACTTTATAAAAAATATCTGTATTATAAATTCCCTTATAGTTTAGCGCTCTTGTAAGTACAGAAGTATATTTGGTCAATAATTAACCGATGCAAGTCTCACGTTCGGCCACTAACTTTAAATGTCTCGAAACCTATTGAAATAATTCAGAAGTCCTTTTAGACTATTTTTGTGTCCCTATGAGATGTTTACTAAAATTTAATTGACGAAATTAAAATCATCACATTTATTTATTTCAACGTTTTTTAATAAAAATGCGCCATTGTTTTAAAATAATCTGAATACTAATCGAAGCACGTGGCGCTCTTACTTATTTCCGGCCGCCCGAGTTTACCTTCCTCAAAAGTTCATTTGTCCGTATACGCACTCCGAGGATAAATTACGGATTATCTGAACATGCATTGGAGAGACAGGAGAATCGAAGGAGGCCAAATTCCACTTGCACTTCAAGGAAAAGTTAACAACGCAATACAACACAATATACTTTGTCCAATCCCATACACTCGGTTTTGAGTTCAATGCCGCCTTTTCAAGCCAAATTCTTACATACATCGGCGTTAATAATCTGCAAATTGATTGAAATTCGGATGCTCTAAGAAATGCATGCAAAGACTTTTTTAAAGGAATGGAAAATATGGAAAATATATTCCCATTATATTCAGTGTTCTTCATTACCTTTCTTAATTTCATTGGGAATATCTAAGAAATATATACTTTTTTGACAATCTAATTTATCCTTTATATGCATATGCTCAATTTTTTAAAATTAATTAAGATTTGTTTTTCAATATATTGTAAATTCATAATCATTGTAAACTAATTCTCATAATAATTAACATCTTACTTTGCGTATATACGCTTATGATCATAAAAACGATTAAGAAAATAAATGAATTTCGTGTAATGTTTTATTGCTCATTTTGTAAATACATTCTTCATGAATTAATTAGATTTAATAAAAATTTTAACCAATGAGACTATGAATAATCCGCCTATGAAATAAATTCATTTTCAAATAACTTTATTATTGTATTAGACATTTAATAATAATATACAAGTATTGATAACATGATTTCTACTTTTATAAATCTATAATTATGTTTAACTCTATTGATTTTCGAATAATATTTAACAAAAACCTTATAAATGAATTTTTTAAGAAACTTCATTGACATATAATTTATTTTCGTACTTTCGTACTTTCGTAATAAAGTTCTTCTTTAATTATATTAATAGAAGGCAATAGAAACATAGTTTTTATTTCATAAGTTTTTAAATTTAAAAGTATAGATTTATGAAAAGTAAACATAATCCTTTTTTTTAAAAAAAAGAGAAAGTTTTCAATTAATAATTTTATATCTTGTCTAATTACTTTTTTAACCTTTTGCCGTATAATTATGGATTAAGAAAATATTTTGAAATTTCATTACGTATAAATTATTAGAAATTACTTAAAAACAAAAAGTTTTTATAGGTATCTAAGCTAATAAATTGCTAAATTATATTGAACTTGGGATAAAAATATTATGAGTTCGAATGCGTACGAAATGTGTTAGATGCGAAACATTTAAAAATGTTTTTTTTGTTTTTGTTTTACTTTTGTAATAGTAAGGCAAATTTAGAGCATATAAAATAGTAAAAGTAATTAAAGTATAACTTTATGGTAAACAGATTATGATTATCCTGTATAAAGCAATAGTCTCACCAGAGAAAGGCTAAAAGTCGTTAGAGAAAGGCATAAAAAATGTAAATAGGCAATCGGTTGCGTCATCGTCGTTCAAAAATGCAAATGAAATCTCTGTCAAAGCAAGTTATAAAAATTTAAAATTGTTAAAAAAACAACTTTGAATTATCCTTGAATTTATTTTAAATAAAATGTCAATAGTACTCAATTCGGTTATTATATAATAAGTACACGCAGATCATTTAATGGATGAAGTTAAGGGCTACGCATATAAAAAATTAATGAAACAGTGTGTATGTTGTTAATTGAGAGTTAAAATTTGGTGATAAGGAAGCACTTTGGAAAATATAGGAAATTCATAAATAATATGGCTGTACAGATAGTTAGTAAATGAATTTTATCTATAAACTATAGATATAAAAGATTTCTGCACGACAGCGGCGCACTAGAAAGGAGGATAATATTCAATCGGTTAATTTATCATTGCCTAGTTGAATTGGATTACATTAGATATAATGAAATGAAGCTTTTCATCGTATCACAACGAAGAAAAATAAAATAAAAAATAAGACAAATAAACAGTAAATAAAAATAGCTGTAAGCGCAGATGGTGGCAAGCAAAATGATTAAGCGAGTCTCGAATGCGGGAGTTTACACGTTTATTCAAATTCGCCTGACCAACAAGCATGGGACGTCTCTACGTGAAGGCTTTCGAAAGCATATAAAATGCAATTAATCGATGAGAGGAAAGTGAGGTGCAGTAGCAGAAGCACGAGCAGGAGCAGGAGCAGGGGCAGGAGCAGGAGCAGAAGCACGAGCAGGAGCAAACTCTCGTAATCCCGTTAATACGAGGATCGAATGAAAAGGTCGAGGAGTCGCTTGAGAATGGCGGAAGTCTATATGGACCATGCAAAAGGTCTGCTTTCGGCTGCTAAGCAAGCTGCTCAAGAAGAAAGGTTGAGAAAGATAGAGAAAGATAGAGAAAGATAGAGAAAGAAAGAAAGAAAGAAAGAAAGAAAGAAATGCAAGACAACCCAATTTCCCGTGACGCGGCGCCGATGGAAAGTGGAACGGCTCGCGAGGTCGCGCGCTCACAACTTTCGGTTTCACTAGGTTTTCTTTCACTAGCCGGCGCTATAACCTCGATTCCTGATGCTGTTAATATCGTAGGCGTTTCGCGTTTTCGAGCCTCGCTCTTGCGCTTGCGCTTTGGATGCAGTAGCGCGTGTCGCTAGCGATTATTTCTGCACTTTCGAAATCCTTTTGCTTTCCGTTGGCTCGTGTGGGAATTTTTCTGAGATTCCAGTTCTTAACTTTGAAATGCAAAGCTGCACCGATTACCAATACTTACTTAGCTCCTATCGCTTGTATTCTGATAAATGCTCGGACTCCCACTTTTTACACGTGAAAATTCCATTTTTCAAGCTTGCGACATTTGCCAATTCTTACAAAATCCTCTGGCTTCTTAATAATAATTCATCCTTTTAATTAGCTCTAACCTTCACTTTCCGTTCTCACTGTTAATCAACAAATCATTCCAACCAAGTGCATCTCAATTATTACATCAAAGTTTATTTATTCGACGTTAAGATAATCCTTTGGAGTTTTCTAAAATCGTTCTTATTATTAATAATATATTCTACTTATTTCATTTTCCTATATCAAAAATACGAAATTATACGAATAATTGTAAAGATTTTATAGATAAACAAAATTCATTATATTTTTATTTCATCGTCATAGTTATACTAATGATTGCTTATATAAGTAAGTAATTATATATATACGTATTTTTTGCACATTAATAAATGTAAATTTTCATTAATTGTAGAGAAAAGACAATTCCAACTTTTAAGCTAAATTACTTTTAATTTAATAAATATTATTCGACAAAGTATTTTTATAATAAACAAATGTAATTAATTTGAGTGTATATAAAGTATTATATATAATTTAAATGATTAACGTAAACTATTAATAGAAATATAATATAAGAAATATGAATATAAAAATATTGTAAATATTTATATTCCTGAATTAATTATTAATAAAACGTTTTATTAATAGTTACTTTACAGTATTAATATTTTATTTTATAAGCACAAATAAAATGGTGTTAGAAGGGATCCGTATCGAATAAAGAAATATTTTAATGAAAGTGCATATTATACAATAAGCGTATAAAGTACCTATGCACTTTTTGGATAAAGTCTTCGATGGGGATTGCGATCAAATGGGTGGGGGGGAGGGGTAGGAAAATCGAAAACGTGAGGAATAGAAAGAAGGGTCGGATGTAGAATTTCGCATCGAAATAAAGATGAAGCATCGATTTATTGGATTGTAAATTGGCAGATTGGGATTAAATGTGGTCGGTATGCTGGTTAAATTGTGATTAGCCGCGTTTGCAATATCATTGAGATGCGAATGGAAAGTAGAAATATGAGTGATACTTTATAGCCGGTGACAGGGCCATAATTTCAGCTGCAAGCCGATAAGATTTATAGCAAATGAGACAGTGTCGGCCCCTTTCTTCGAAAGCGAGACCGATATTTTCCATTACGGGAGTCATTGGCCGGACTAAGCCAACGCAACGGACGCAATGCACCGTTGCATTAGCTCGCTCAGCTAATGGCTACGTAGATCGTCACACTAACCAGGAAATAAAATGAGCGACCCGCTGAATTGCAGGTTTCCCCGCAATTATCACCGCGAGCTGAAAGCGGCGCAACGCCTTTCTAGATACCCGCGATCGGGACAGTGATGGAGACAGGGCACGAGATGGGAATTCACCGATAGAGAGGGGAGTGAGTTATAGAGGAGTGGGGTAGGGGACTGGGGGAGGCAGAAGTGGGAGAAAGTAGTGTAATGCAGGCCTGGCTCATAACTCGCCGGTGTGCACTAGGAGAGGAAGAAAAAAGGATCGTACGTGTGCGATTGGCTATCGCTTTCTTGTATTCAGGTACATGCCGGCGAGCAAGGAAGTTTTTTCCTTTTTCTCGTCCTTTCATCTTTTTTTTTCTTCCTCAAATTAATGACGCAATAATGACACTGGATGATAATGGAACTTGGACATTGCAAAATAATATGTCTCGAAATAGAAGCGAGTTCGGCTTATGTTGCACCAAGTCTACGTGCTGTTCGCGTATGCTTAAGTGTGTCGTTTGGTTTTTATCGCGGGAAGCCGAGCCATTATAATTGACACGAATGATCTTGTTTACTGATTAACGTAACAGCGGGGTTGTTCTTATTAATGGGTGAAAAGGACCGAAAGAGCTACTCTTTAATAGAGCGATTCGGCTTGACAACCTTATTGATTATCATAATAACGCTGGTGCGTAAGAGTCGGGGAATTTAAATGTCATTAGGAAAACGTTGATATTGTCTCGCTAGAAAAGCCATTGAAGGTATTCTATACATATGTTAAATTAGGCTCGTCAGTTTAGGTTATTAAACGAAACTTTTGAAAGATGGTGTAGGTACGCGACAAATAAATAAATAAATAAATAAATAAATAAATAAATTGGAGATTGGTTTATCTGCAAACAGTAAATAACCGTAAATACACAAATTACTCTATTTCCATAATTTAAGTGTCTTTATTAATTAATAATTTAATTATTTATAAACGATTAGCTTAATGAATAAATATCGTCGATCATTTTTTAATTGACAGAGAAGCTAGAATATTGAATTGGAATGATGAAAAATTAGCCTCATTGGGACCTAATGAGTTCTTTTTTTCTAATCACACGAATCTAGAGAAACGAGACTTGCTTCGAGCATTGATCGTGTGTTGACTGTAAAAATGAATCCGCTGTCGTGGGTGTACCGGATAATCCGTTGATAAGGTAAATTCAGGAGCAAGCGAATTCATTAAAACAAAAATTAAAAAAAATAAATAAAGAAAAAAAGAAGCTGAAATTGTTGTAAATTAGTATAGCCGTTTGATGGAGAAGCCCGACGGATGGAATAGTTCTCGTGGCATTCTCGTGGCCAATTACGGAAATCGCGTGCGGAAGCCCGTTCCAGGCCTCGTAGCGCGCATGTGCAGCACGTGGACGAATAACGACAGAGGAACATAAGAGTCACGGGATTATTAAACTTTCGAACTTGGCATGTATCGTTCCCTCTAATCTGGTCCCGTTGAAGCCTAGGAAGAGAGCGTCATCGGTTATAAGAAATTACTCGTCCTGGCTAATATCCCCTATCCGCTTTCACTAACATCTACATAACTGCCATCTTCTTCTCCTCCTTCAATAAATTATCCTTCCTCGGTTGGGCATGGAAACTGCGCTATGAAAAATTACGGAAACCTTAATAATAATAATAACAATAATAATAAATAATTAACAATAATAAATAATAAATAATAATAATAATAATAATCGAGCGAGCGCGGTGCCATTATCGGCTATCGACCCGATCGTCCTGAGAATCTCATTGGACTCAAACTTGACTCTCTCCTTATTGTGTAGCTTGGTCCATTGTGAAATTCGCTCGGTCGCTCTGTGCATAATTATGCATTATCGTTCTAGAACTTGGCAAGCGCTTCTTCGAGTCGGCAGATGAATGTTGCTGCGCACGCGGATGCTCCTTGAATCCTAAGCGGAGGCTCCATGTTTACTGGACTGGAGGCGCGACTTAGAAAATGGGACTTATTTCTAAAGAAAATCGCAGCTCTTCGTGATCGCAATGGGCAAACCTTGCGGAAGCTCGGCCAAACGGTATTACCTTTTCCCTCACGTGCTCGCCTATTTATATTTACATTAAATTCAATTAGCCCAGAGATTTTAGAGATTCGCAGACCCTGGACAATCGATATTTTAATCGTATTTCTTACATTTAATACTCAATTTAATCGATTAAAAATTTTCCCAATTTCATCTGTGTACATTGTTTTTATCTGCTGCAGTACCTAAAATTACAAAAATAAATAATTTTATAATAATTTTATAATCTGAATTCGGATTCAGAAAGTATTCTTTGAATTTATACAATTTAATATAGATTTAAAGAATATTACCACCTTATTTTATAATAAATGTGTAGTTATTAATATTTTTTAAAGACCATACCCTAAAGTTAGACGAGCATGCAAAATACAAATTAACTTATACAAACATTCTATATCTTATACTTAATATTTTACGTACAAATATATTTTTTTAACAATTTTTCAATTTATTAGCATTTATAAGTAAAAATTACATGTTTACGTGAGTGAGACAGCGTTCATTATTTACGTTAACTTATGATCATTCTTTTAATATTATTCCAAAATAAAAGTATGTTTTTTTTAAGTTTCAGTAGATTAAATATCCTGCCTGTAAATTAATATACATTTAATTCCTTGATATTTTGGGTCAGATAAATTGGTTTTTGAATGTCGTTCTGAATGTAATGAAGTTTAAAAGTGTAGAGATAAATTTTTTTTTTTTTTAATTCTTATGCAGTGCTGAAACGAGTGGAATAAAAATAATTAATGCGAAGTCAATATTGAAATGACGTAATGCTCAATATACTAGAAAAATATGAAGTAAGTGTTATTAATTATAAAACCACAAAAATCACGCAGCAAATTTTATAGTTTGAAAAGAGCTTCAAATGTTACAAATAATAAATATTACAAGGAACAACGTAGTGGCGATATTTTTATAATTTCAGATGACGTAATTTAATTTACAATTCAATGATTTCATTGCAGCGCAATTATAAATAATAGAATTCATAAGAGACTGTATTAGTAGATAAACGAAATACGACATGTTGAAGTTTCTCAGCGATGTCGAGCAGTTAAGTTTATGTATGCAATATGAATTTTCCAACGTTTTTGCTGGCGGAAAATAAGTAAGGAACAAAACGCCTGCTTTCTCCGTAGCGAAAGTAAAAGTTTCTTATTCCTAGTGCTGGCAATCGGCCTCCGCAGAAAGTTAGCGCAATCCACTCAAAGAGTTGAATTTCACCATTCTGAATTTCACAATGCACACTCATTCATCATCTTAAGCGAGCGTTTACTTAAAAAAAAGTCGCAACATTGTTATTATACATACTGTAAATGTTGATTCATTGCTATTACACTGTAGAATCTTCAAATGCATATGGATACATTTAAGCGAGTGATCATTCGGATGACGTGCCCACAATGACCGATGACAATTAATGGTCGGATGTTTATTCACTAAAGCAGAAAAATTACCCCACAATTTGTCATTTGTGCATTAATTTTTGCCCGATAAAATTCAGATCAATAAGTGGCGGAGAAGGTATCGCGATGAAATGTCACGGAAACGATGGAAGTTCATAGAGTGCCTACGTAATCCAGCCCAAGTCAGAATATTAATCGGGCCCGATTCGGTGTCGATTCGCCCTCGTTCTTACTTAAGTACTGGCAATAACACAAATCGGATTTAGAAGAAAATTGAACTACGTTACATCTGCTTTTTCATGAACCTCGAGCTTTTTGTGTTCATAATAAAGGCACCAAAGTGACGTATTTAAAGACATTTAAGAGAGAACTTCGAGTCGGTGCTCGATCATATTTTGATCAGCAGTCCCTCTGTCGTTCTCTCTCACTATGCAGTTTGTGTTTAATATGTACTCCACTGCTTTCCACTCATAGATCCATATTTGGTCCTTTCCTACAAACTAATAACATCTTGTCGCACGACTTTTATTTAAAAAATATATATTTAAAAACGTTTAACGAACATATTTCTATGTGCATGTTGCCCTAATTTCTCTAAAACTGGTTAGAATGCACGTATCTCTAATTAGAGCAAATTATATAACCAATGTATAGATATCTTTCCATTCGTTTCTGTCCACGCACACGAGCATGAAAATTAAGTTTATAAATCATATTATTTACACAATTTATCTTTAATAGAAAGTATATTATTTAATTACAAGGCAATATTTATCCAATATAAATTATGAATTATATTTACGTACAAGAATAAGACATCGAGTTTATGTAATGATATAAACCTTACTTAAGAGAATAATGTCCCAGGTATCTTCCTTATATTATTTAATATTATTATAATAATAAAACTCTTTTATTATCCTAATTTTATTTATCCTAATTATGTCATTGGCTAATATGTTATACAATATTAAATAAATTAATAGAAAGATGCTTACGTAAGCATTGCATTACGAAAATTAATTACTATAACTAAATATTTTATTTAAGATAAAATATTCATTATGAAAATTTTAATACCAGTGTTATCAATATTACTTCTAGAAAATTTGTGTACGTTATATACATTTTGAATTTTATAAACTAATGTGTATGTTGAATAGTCGGTGTATATATATATATGGATTATCATATAATCCAATGCAACTGATAACTTGAACCTAATTTTGCAACTCTTTATTGAAAAATAATAATATAAGTGTATAGTTTTCCATGTAAAAAAAATAAATAATGTTTTAGAATTATTTTTAGGGCAAGTGTTAATAAATTAATATAAATGATAAAATTTAGAGATTATAATTATCGATACTAAAAATTACAAATTACTTTATTTACTTTATTATTAAAAATAATAAGACGTTTATTGGAGTTTTAAATGTATCCCAATATATAACAGTAAAGATGAAATTTTTAAAATTTGAAAGAATAAACTGATATTATACCGGTTAAATTATACAAATTTATAAAAAAATTAATAAATATTTAATAAAATAATATTTTTAAAAAATGTAAATTTTGTGATTACAGTGATTAAGCTGTTTTAGAAAATTAATTCCAATGTTTCCGTAGTGTAGTGGTTATCACGTGTGCTTCACACGCACAAGGTCCCCGGTTCGATCCCGGGCGGAAACAGTTGGCGTTTTTTTTTCTTTTTAGAAATTTTACATTAATTCTATATTTAAAATAAATTACAAAAATTTTTTTTTAAATTAACAGTAAACAACAAAAGTATTTAAATTACATAAATAATTATCCTAAATCGTTATTATTAAAATGTGACAATTCGAAAATCTATAAACATATAATTTAATGAAAGTTAAAAAATATTTAGTAATGTATTATATTATATTCATCGTATAAGAATAAATGTAAAACCCTGTGGTTCCGCGTTTCATTATTTAATTCGTATGCATCAACCTAAGTTACATCTGTAAATATACAAGGATATAGAGAAATTTCATGGTCTTTAATAATAAATTATATAATCCTTTTGATTTCTTCGATCTGGTATGTTAATTTAATGTCGTCATTTGACTTAATAAAATTTTGTTTAAGTATGAAAATTAGAAGTATGTTATACATATAGAAGAGTTTTTTTTATTGAGGTATTATATTTTCCATTTTCGTTAATCTATAGACGTACGTGTATATACATACACGCGCACAAATATTGTTTAAAAAATAATTCTATATGTGCTAAGCGAATAATGATATGTTTATAGAAATAAAAATCAATTATTATGCGAGTACATTTTTTGTAATTAAATTATTTTCATAGATAATTATAAAATCAATACATGAAGTGAAAGATACTGAATACAAGTGGTTAATTGCATTTACTGAATAATTATAATCCTTATTACACGTTTAATGATTTAATTTAAATGATGAAATTATTTAAATTTCATAGGTTGGAAATCCTTGTATTTGTCGGAAACGTATATTTTGCTAGTTTATAAGTTTACAATAAGTAATGGCATAAGAGACAGGCATAACTATTTACGGTGATTTTACGGGTTATTGGGCCGTACACCCGTAAAATTACGAATTATTACGAATGTCGCTCATAATTAGGAAAATATAGTTTTAGTTTATGTATGAATGGAGATACGCGCGTTTCTCATGCAGGACATATTTCATGTCCACGGCCGGAAGCGAGAATATTAGTATTCAGAGCAAATAAGCAAATATGTAGTTAATTTAATTGAGCGATCTGAAATTCATAGATAGTTGGTAGACGATTTGAGGTTGAATATACGTATTTGGTGTCATGTATAAGGAAAATGAAATCTTGGGGTCGATCAATTGTTGGATGCATAATAGGACGTACGTTGAGTTGCGTGCAGAGGATTGCGCGCAGACCTTCCTAAGGGAAGGAAAAGACAGCGAGCGAGAGGAGAGGGAAAAAACGAGGAGGATGAAGTATAGAGCGATGGCGACGGGGCGGGAAGTCAGGGGATGGGAGTACGCGCGCGTGGTGGCGCGCGCGCTCGAGAGAGAGGGAGAGACAGTGAGGGAGAGGGTGAGGGTTTTGGCGAGGGGTGGGGGAGACAGAGAGTGAGAGTGAATGAGCAAAAGGAAGAGTGCGCGAGCGTGTTGGCACGGGGCTTCGGGACGGCGGAGGGGTTGGGGGTTGGGGGGAGGGGGATCGAGGGAGAGTGAGGCCATGGGCAGTTGGGCAGAACAGAGAGCTCGAAGGCCCGACTAGACATCGCTGGCCCCGCAAGATGCTCTTGTAACTACTCGACCTTGAGACGGCTTCTCCTAACCTTCCCCGATGTGCACGTCCTCCACGAGTGGCGGACGCATCCTTCGATGGGCCGGTCAACGGCTGGGCGGAGGGCACGGGACGGCGGAGGACGACGAGCTGGAGGAAGATTCCGATAGGCTCTTGACTCACGTGCTCGATTTTGTTCTCATGTCCTCCCAAGCCCTTAATCGCGATCCTCTTATATCGGGTGTTTTTCACGAATGAGTAATGAATGCCCTTCCTCGAATACATCTCTCTCTTTCTCTCTCCCGCCCATCCTCACTCACACTTATTGTTCGAGACAACTCATATCCCACGCTCTTTTCACGTCTCGCCACCTATTTTTTATTAACTATTTTTAATCAACTCTGTGTTACTTTGATTGACACCCCTCTCCCACTTCGCCCTAATTTACTGTACTACTGTAGTGTGCTCTCTACTCTACTACTTCAAACTGAATAATTTTCATATACTTTTCATTGAATTCGCTACATAATCATTCCGATTGAATTATTCAACAATGTTTATTAACAATTTAAACATTATTTAAGATTTACAATATAATATTTATGTAATAATATTCGTTTTACATGATTCAAATGAGTATAACAAAGCTTTCCACATTGTACAGAAGTTTTAATTATTAGCATGCTCATTGACATTAAGATTAAAGTTTTTTTACTTTTTGATTGCAATGTAGTGTATTTTAAGATTAAAAAAGTGTAAAAATACTCAATTAGGCACAAAGGTCCAGAGAAAGCTATTGTTGTATTAGATTCCGATCAGCTGGCTAAAGCGAAGGAGGAATCGAAAGGAGAATAAGATAAGTAATGCCTAGTATCCTTCGAGGCTATGGGATCGAATAACGATATCTTCAGGGGCAGTGACAGAAACGATTTCGTGAGAAAGCCATCGAGATTCCTTCACGATTTCTCCTTTATGTTTATACGTGATTGAGCAAAGTATGAACATTATGCATGCAATTATGACGACACGATCCACTGATTGTTCCCGCTGATCTCCAATCCTACAGCTTCCATTGTTTAAGCGAAGAGGGGTTGTTTCGTTCACGGCCCTTACCCCCATGCCCCTAAAATCTTGGGAAACTAGCCGTTGTCATTGTGTATTCTCTTAACTTTCAAAAAAGAAAATTTTGATTACTTACGCTTTTAATTAATTTTTAATTAATCTTTAGTCCCAGCAGTAGCCAATACTCATTATTGTAATATTTATATATTATTTGTTTGCTAAATAGAGTTTGAGCCTATAATAAGAATTTTTTATGATTTTCAAATGATATTAACCCGAAGATGAATATTATTATTATTTTTTTTTTTATTAATAGTTCTAAAGTTTTTAATGCTGTGTTTTATATAAATTTATAATTTATTGATTAACAACCGTATTGACTAAATTAATTAGGAGGGTATAAAGGGTCTCGATTTATTTGGGCAGATTTAAAGTGTCGCGTCGAGGGTTTATTTTCGGCTAGTGGACTTCCAAAACGAAAGGCATCGGAAGCCCGGGCCTGAATTTTTCCAAGAGATAGGTGGGCCGGAGCCGCCGCTGTTGCACAAGCAACACAACCGACAAGCGTTCGCCTATCGTTAAAATCAAAATCCTATTAAAAGTCTTGGAATCCAGGTCCCGGAATTTTCTAGCTCCGGAGACCCGAGGGGCGGTTCGAGTTTCAGCGATTCGAGCACAACTCCTAGGACTCGGCCTACAAGCCGAGTGCCATTCTTGTAGCTGCGACTGCAGGTCTCGAGGTTACCAATCCACCTCCGAGAGCTTTTATCACCTTTTTATCGTCTTTTTAAGCTTCGGCATCAGTTTTGTCGGACTTTTTCCCTTGGGAAATAGCAGCCGAGTTGGCCGAGGTTAGGGAACGTCCCATTCTTGACTCTCTGTTCTTTATCCACACGCACATTTAGGGTATCGAATTCTAGATGTACCTTCACCGCTCAATAAAAGACAGTTATAATAGACATTACAAATTTATAAAGTATCGCGGATTTACGCTCGGACGGATAGATTATGCACATTCATCTTCTTTTCCCCAAATGCTGTCCTATTTTCTTCAATTCTCAATGAATAGCTTTCCTTTTTATCATTCAAAACTGGAATGATAGCAATCAGATGGAAAATTGTTATGGGAATTCTCTTTTCGCATTAATTTATATGAATTAAAGTACACTTATAATTACAAATTAAGTATCCGAAAAGATGAAGATTAAAAGAATTAGAATTTAATGTCAAAATAATGTAATTCAAAGTTTAATTGGCCTATGGATTTATATATGGATTTATTTTTTAAACTTTTTAACATTCAAACAAATACGTACACATATTCATAATTTTAATGCGACCAAATACAAAGTCAGCCAAACGCATGCACTAGTATATACAGGTATACATATTCCAAGCCACGTATATTAACTTGTATGGGAATAATACCCAATCCTGCATGCACACACATAGCTGGTTAAAGCCTACACGAACGTCTCTATTAATATATCACGTACTACAATATACATAAAAGTATATGTAGGTATTTTAGCATAATAATAATTTATGGGACGCGTGCGATGTTCAAAGGTCCATCGCATACTGTTTTTATTTGTATCTCCATTTCGGCTTCTTAACACTGCAAAGAAAAGAAAAGAAAAGAAAAGAAAAGAAAAGAAAAGAAAAGAAAAAAAAAGAAATAAAAGGAAGATGGTTTAACTTTGCAGGTCAAATACCTTTCGCAGGTATGCTGATGATCCTTTACGATTTATATGTGCTTACTTAAGCAAGTTTCTTCGCTAATTCTAAAGTACATCTTTCTTCATCTATAATAGAATCGGAGGCTAAATTTGAGTCGTTATATCTCAATGATCAGCCTTGAGTCACTTCCACAAAGCTAAGGGAAATCGTAACTCAACTCAAGCTGAATCCATCTTTTTTGTTAAGTAATATCTCGCATTGACCTTGATCATCTCGCGTTATTTAAATGCATTCGGGGTCGACCCATTGACAGTCGAAACCAAAAATAATTGAGGGTACTTCGTTCTTAGCCAGGGAGACACAAGTTCAACAAGTTTATTCGCTACATTTTACTCAGGTGAATTGTTCAGTAATTAGCATAAAATTATTCCAAGCGGCACTGATAAGAAGAAAAGAGTAAATAAATCTCGGTGACGATCAATAAGACATTGTATTACATTCCATTATCTCCTCTCATTCCACGTGGTAATTTCACTCTTATGTGTCTTTTATATTATATCGTAATTTATGCTTTGTTGTTTTTCAAAAAAACTTCTATTATTTTTAAAATTATCTCTCAAGTTTATATGTATATACATGTATGTATGAGTATTATAAAAAAATTTTTTCAGGTTTTATTGGACGACTACTTGAAAAAAAATACAGATGCGTTATTTCTTACAGTGAATCTTTATGCATATCTAGACTGTTAACATAAACGAGCCAAAGAGAATAATTTTGAAAACATTTACAAATTAAATTTACGCTCATATAAAACATGAAATATTTTATCTTAAATTTGTTAAAATGTCAGGCCTTTTTTTAAAAGACATTCTAAAAGCGTTTATAAAAATAATAACAAACGAGGACATACTATTGTTATTATAATTTGTTGTTGTTGTTCTTATTTTTCTTCTTCTTCTTCTTCTTATTATTATTATTATTATTATTAGTCCAAGTATACTCGTATTGTGGGATCAGAATTTTATTCTGTAGAACAATAGATACGAATGCACTGCGAAGGCGTAAAATGTCTGAACGGGACGGGGTAAATAAAAAAAGTGTCTAAGAAAGAGCTTGAAGAACACGACTGAGCAAGAAAAAAGGAGCAGGAAGGCTGTGCAAGGAGAGACGGAAAAATAGAAAAATACCCGGCAGATGAAAGATGTAAAAGGGAGTAAAGAAAAAAAGAGCTGTGCGTCATTGGGCGCAATTTTTGGATGAAAAATAAAGGATATTAGAAATCGAGTACTGAGAGATGGAGGGGGAGGGAGAGAGAGAGAGAGAGAGAGAGAGAGAGAGAGAGGGAGAGAGCGGGTTAAAATGAAATAAAGCGATTGGCAGAGGAAATCGTTTTCTAGCCTGAGAGTTCAAAATACGTGGTTGGATGGAAAATAGGGGGCGGGAGGGGAAGTGTGATCAAACGAAATCTTAAGTAAGGGTTAGAGATAGCTTTAAGAGAAAAAAAGAGGAAGGATAGACCTTAAAGAGAAGAGACGAGGAGGGGTGGTAAGAGAGAAGTTGGAGAGTAGGCAGAAGAGGCGGAGAAGAGATGATAAAAAAAGTTGAGCGAGAGATAGAGGAGTGTGCGTGAGGCGAGCGGACTCAGGCAAAGACAATCCGACAATGGCAAAAGGCGGCGGCGGCGGCGGCGGCGGCACGAAGGGCCCGCGAAGGGAGATCGGTCGAGGACTCGAAGCCGAGCAAAAGGAAAGAGGTCCGCATGTAGACCCTCAAGGAGAGAAGTGGGGCGGTGAGGGATGAGGAGGGAAGCCTCTCTCGGCCGGGGTTAACGCTCGCCGGTAGACGCAAAAATTCCTCCAAGGTCGGCGCATCCCTACGCTAGTGGCCGTACGCTGAGCTTCGCGCGTCCGGTGGTCAACGTCCCTCCTTCTCCCCCCCCTTCTTCCTCCTACCCTTCCTCGTCTTCCTCGTCCTCCGTCGCCACCTTCCGATCTCCGCCCCACTCCTCAGGGGCTTCCTGTCCCTCCACGGACCCTCGGAGCGTGCGCCTCACCCACGCGACCAATGCGACCGCCATGCCGCCCACCAGACTCATGTGCTCCGGCATCCCGTCGAGACAGCGCGCCCGAGCGCTCCTCACGACGTCCGCTTCTTCCCTTCCTGCGACGCATCTCGGGGACCGCGACTCTGACCTCACCGGACCCCCCCCCCCAAATAACCTAATTCATTACGAACAACGCTTCCTAATGCTCCTAATGAGGCTTAACGGCCTTCGCTCAGCGATTACGCTTACCGTTCGCCGATCAGGGACTCTGAAAATTTGGCCAACCGATTGTCCGCGATTCGCTTGAGGGAAAAATTTTAAAAAATACGAAAGCCACTCGTTCGGAAGAGTACGATCGAAAGCCGAGGAGCGTGTGTTGCTCGCGAAATCACGGCGTGATAAATTAAACGACCCTGAGACGACCCGGCTGACGGGGGGACGCTCGGCGACGGTGTCCAGCGAGGGACGAGAGACGAGGGGGACATGGCGGCGGCGGTGGTGGTGGTCGGCCGTGTGCGTGCGTGTGCGCGGGCGGGGCGGAAGGGTCGGGGTGGGTGGGAGGGGGGGTGAGAGCCGAAGGAGCCCGCACAATTGGCGCTCATTCTCTAATTGCTCCTATCCTCTCGGGCGGATTCTCGGAGCCCGGGGACGAAAGATTTTTTGCTCATCCCCGTCGCGAAGCACCACCGGCTGAAAGCGCAAACTAGGCCGATTACAAGACTCCGAGCCAGAGCTTTTCTCCGAGTACAGACGCCGCTTCCGCGGATATGCAAAAAGACGAGGACCGTAGGAGGTGAGCGAATGAGCGCGAGGGGGCGACGAGCCCGAGGACTGACCAATGTAAAGGAGCGCCGCGGCTATTTAGCGTTTTGCCTCTTTTGCGGACACGGAGGCCCGAGCCGCTCCTTTCGGAGGAAGCCTTTGTCGAGGAAATTCTCGGAGCTGCCGCACTGGAGAGTCCCTCGTGAGTCCGTCACTCCCTGGCATTGGGGAGGACGGATTTAGATGTGCGATTCGATTGGTCTTAGGCATCACTCTGACAATTCTCGATTCATCTCGACTTTCTCCCTCCGGGCTTTCGGTCTACTTACCCTTTTTTTCCTCGCCGGGCCGATCAGCACTCGTTCCAAATGCCGTCCACGAATGCCTCGGGTAACGTCATTTATAGGTCTGGCGAAAAACCCGCTCCTGCCTGGCTCGGGTATTCGGCTATAGGAGCCTCAGTCCCCTTCCCCCCTCCACCCCCCTGTCCTCGACCCCGCGCACGCGAGGACATCCTCTTAAACTGACAGAATAGTCGTAGGGATATACCGACCGGGCCTGCACGAACGCCTTGTATTACCGCTCGCCCGTACCGTGTCGTCCTTTTAATTTCGACTCCCGCCGACGAGGAGTAACTTATTACTTTAATCTCATCCCATTCTTTTTAATAATATAATAAATGCGAAAGCCATGAGTCAATGAAGCCGCTCGCCGACAGTGTCCTGAGCAGCATTTCATTTGCCCATAATGATTTACGTTCCACTCGAATTAGCATCGAATTAGCCCTGGCAATGCCGACTAATACCGACATTAATGTATCGTTAAAATAGTTAAAGCGAACATGAGGGAACAAGCGAATTATAAAAATTATATTACAAACAGCAGGGATTTGTTAAATTATCAGCTGAATAGTTAAATGTAAATAAGAGATGATGATGGCTCGATCGTTAGAGCGTTAGAGCATAGTCTCGGTGCATCCATTAGGAAAGCTATTGTTACATGTTCCAAGTACTTATGGGGACGAATACATTAGGTCGCGAGATCGTGATATGTCGCCGAGCGCTGACATGACGAGGTTCAAGCGAGTTTAATCGAGTTTAATTGAGTTTAATAGGCTGGAGCCTATTACGTTCCAGGTATTAGATTCCCCTTGGAAACCTGGAGTGGCAGAATTATTGGCATCGAAAATTGAATGAAGGAAAAAGTCGCGCAAAGACGGGGAAATAAATAAAAATTGTAAGATTGAGTCGCGCGACTCTCTCGAGTTTCACTAGATTTTCTCGTGTGCACGGACGTAAGCGGATGGGAGGAGATTTGGGGCCAATGTGATATCGAGGAGCTCAGGGTGAACGACGATTACGGACTGCGGAGGCCGAGTAAGAAGAGGAGGCTTCGGAGCGTTTCGGAGAGACCCCTTCGCGAGCCGCCGGTCATCGTCGAATTATTTTTATTGCCGTCGCGAGAAAGCCCGGAGCCCGGAGCCCGGAGCCCTAGACCCTTGGAGTGTAACGGCCGTCCGGTGGCAGATGTTACGAGGCTCCTGGCTTCCCATTGCTGCTTCCCGCAGGGAGCTTTGTTCCCTACTCCCTGAATCGGTCTTCCTCCCTCCCCCCTCTCTCGCATGTATATGCACATGTACATATATATATATATATATATACAAATTTTTTTCTTCTTCTTTCGAGCGGCTTGGTCTCTCCTCGACAGGTTCTCCTCGCGCGAATTCCGGCGGCTCCCATTTGCCGTCCCCTTGCAATCTCCTTTTGCCGTCGCCAGCAGCCCGTTCCTCCTTGCCCCCGTTATCCTGATTTGGCATATCTCATTGGGTTTCGCGGTCCGCTCGAGTGCGGAAAACTTCCGGAAATCCAGAGCCGTAAAAGCCCGTAGGACTCTTGTGGAGGGCTCGAGGGTAATTCCAGCCTTGGCCATTTATCAGGCAGCCCGGACAATGGCGATCGATTTTCGTGGGTCGGGACGGCGGCGTCGCCAAACACTACGAGAAAGACGCCTTCTCGAGTGAGCGCTTTGTCCTCGGAATGCTCAGCCGTGGTAAAAAACAAGAAGGAACAGATAAAAAAGGACAGAAAAAGGAAGGAGGCGCAGCAAGGCATAAATTTGGATCGTGTAACGCGCGAGCCGACGGCGCGCTTCGGTCATCCTGCATCTGGTTGGCCGGTCCGTTCTGTCCAAGGTTCGCGGTCCCTGTCGCGGTCCCCGGCCAGCGACGACAATGAAACTAAATCGAGAGACGGGGGACCGTCTCGGAGCGCGGCCGAGGGGCTCGGCCTAGGTGGCATTCGGCCGCGCAGGGGTGGCGAGCGACGGGCTCACCGGCGTGGGGTGGTGTGGGAGGGATTTGTCGAAGGGTGAGGATACGGAGGGGCTGGACGGGGGTGGTGAAGCTGGCGGCGTACTATCTCTTTGTTGTTGATGCGAGTTCGGAGCCGCGAGGGGCAACGCACTCTCGGGCCTCGGCGGCACTCGTCAGCTCGTTCTGTCCGCTGCAGACGGAAAAATAAAGCACGCGGAGTGCGGCCCCTCCTCGCCGGGAGCCCGTTTCCCCTTACCGCAGCTCGCCGCGTGCATCGCCTGTGTGCGTGGCCCGCCGTGACGTTGTGTCTTGCCTCTCCGTCGTCGCCGCCGTCGCCACCGCCGTCACCGCCGTCACCGCCGCCACCGCCGCCACCGCCGCCACCGTCTCCGTTGCTCTTAATGGGGGCCCTTCTGTCGTCTCCCCGCAGCTGGTTATCGAGCGCCCTTCGTCTCCGATTCTCCACCACCTCCGCCTCGCAGTGCCGTTCCTCTCGCCCCTCCCCTGCCATCTCATTCTGCTCATTTCACGGCC
Source organism: Ceratosolen fusciceps (assembly GCA_018883505.1). NCBI lineage: Eukaryota > Metazoa > Arthropoda > Insecta > Hymenoptera > Agaonidae > Ceratosolen > Ceratosolen fusciceps. Next base: position 1,699,085 of record RCIC01000023.1, on the reverse strand, counting down.
ACCGTCGCCATCGGTAACTTCTCTTATTCTACGGCGGCCGACGGCTCTGACCCTGAGCCGCGTCTGAAATTCAAGAGGAGAAGAGGGAGGTGCCACTGGAGTCCGTTGAGGAACGGGTGCCGAAAACATTGAAAGCGAGAGAGGGAACTTTTGGACGGTGGCGACGGCACTGAAGCCACTGAGTCCCAGCTCCTTCAGGATCATCCACGCCACCCTCGTCGTCGTCCTCGTGGTCGTCCTCGTGGTCGTCCTCGTGGTCGTGGATCGAACGGCTTCATCTTCGCGACCTTCTCATAACAAGCCTACGTATACGGGCCCGTGTGATAATAATAATATGGCGGAGGGTGAGAGCGCTGAAGCCTCGGCTCGGGTGCGAGCCTAATGGGTGGGGGTGGGGGCTCGGTTACAGGTAGTAAGGAATCGTCGTCGATAAACAAACATGGGTGCGAGGATGGGCCGCTGGCCGATGCTCGCGAATCGTTGGCAAAAACGAGGAGGAGGTGCTACCAGACTCGAAAAATACTTGGTCATTTATATTCGAGTCTTTAGCCGAGCTCGGCGACTGACAGCCTCCTTTAACTAATGGTCAATTAAGAGTAACTTTAGCGGTGCGCTTCATTCGATTAACTTTTCAATTCCCGGCCATGATTATTTCCAAGAATTAACAGCCCATATTTTATTCGAGCTGCCGAGGGCCCCAATAAACTCTCGGTCGATTATTAATTGCTCGGTCTTGATCACATTACGATTTATCCTTAATTATAAGGCCGATCGTGGGTACGTACCCGAGCCGCCGGAGCGGTAACGAGTTATTTGTTAAAGGCGAGTCGAGTATCGCCGAGGTATTCAATAATCCTATCGGAGGCTTCCCCGGGCGCCCGATGCTCCCGAGCCGCCCAAGTCCGAGCAAAATCAAGGAAACTATACAATATTCAACTAGTTATGTGGAGCTACGAGATAAGGCCTTATCACCGCGTAATAAAGTCAGCGCTGTTCGCGTTTTTCGATCCTTTGGCCACACGATTCCTCGTGCCTTTGATTTTGACGGACGCGAAAATATGAGGTCAGGCGGCCTTATCGCCTCGGAGGCATATAACGGCCAATAAATAATGTCGTAATACTTTTGTTAAATTCCAATAAAATCATTGGATCCTGTAGGTAGTTTACCGGCAAATGAAAGAAATCTCCTTATCGAGCCTTTCTTCTTCGCTTGCATTCACAAGCCGAATTGTCGAAAATCTAAACGTTGTGTTGGATTGTTGAAGAGGCCTACCTCCATCCGCTCCCATTGACGCTTCGGATCCCTTGATCTTCGTAAAAGGGTCGCCGCTGATTTACACAGCCGGGTAATCTTGGCACTGGCATAACGGCTGTGAAAGTGCAAATTATTAGAAATTTTAAACCAGAGCAACAACAATAATAGCCATTACTTAACGGCCGAGATTCAACAAGTTGAGATAATTAATCTATAATCGACTTGCACAACGTAAAATTAGAATTTTTCTCGCTCGTGAAGTTGTATTGAAGCTAATCGATACACGTTAGATAATTAGGGCATTACTCACTATCGGCACATATTAATTTTAACAATCCCCGAGCGATAGCTAAGGCACGCAAATTAATAAGGCGACGTGCGCGCGTGTAGCATTACACGCTGTCTCTCGGCCTTGGTCAAATTATCAATTGCGCGGAGGGATTTTTATGCGCCGCCTCCTCGCCGTTCTCGTAGCTCGGCTTCCCCGCGCGATTTGCCGCCTCCTACCATCCTCCTCTTGCTCTTCGTTCGACTAAGTTTTTACCCACTGGGACAAGTCGCTCTTTATTTGCTCCCGATGTATTTCAAATCTTTAACGCGACCCTCCCGTTCACGAGCTATTCCGACCAACGCATCATTCTTCTTTTGTCCCTGTTTATTGCCCGGCACTTCTACAGCTTAACTCGATTCCCTCAACTCTTTTATACGTGCAGCCACTTTTCACTCGAACAATGGATTTTCATTTTCATTACTTTCGTCAATGTCATCCTCGACTCAGAAACAATATGTCATCTTCCTTAGAGAACAAACGCTGCAAAAACTAACACCTCTTTCATAGATCTTTATTTCTCGACTATTTTTATTCACCGTCCTAGTATTATAAACATTTTCTTTAGCCAAGGACTTGTTGCCGATATAAAAAGCCAACGCTTATTATCAAGATTTATAATTAAATTTAAATAAAAAGCCGGGGGTTTTAAATTTTTGTAATTATTTGCTCTTATGAAAACGTTAGACGACAAGTGCTATTAAATATATAAAATTAAATCGCATTCGAAGCATTTTTATTTTATTTGTTCGTGCGCGCGAATGCGATTCGTGTTCAGAGTTCTACGTCACATTTTGTACATAACTTGTCATATGGAAACCTTTTAAACCGTTACCCTGAAATAGTCGTTATGATAATTCTTTGTTACAATCCATTACGATGTTTACGCAAATAAGAAAACTATATTACTAATGTTATATGATGTTATTATTTTTATTGAAATTATTATTATTATTATTATTATTATTATTGTTATTGTTATTGTTATTGTTATTGTTATTGTTATTGTTATTGTTATTACTACTACTACTACTACTACTACTACTACTACTACTGTTGTTGTTGTTGTTGTTGTTATTATTATTGTTAATATTACTAGTATTGTTAATATTATTATTATTATTATTATTATTATTATTATTATTATTATTATTATTATTATTATCTTTGTTATTATTACGAATAGAGTACTGAGATTACCACTACATTTTTTAAAAAGCTGTTATACTCTATAAAGGTGTAAAGGCGTGCAGTGATTCTCCTTGAATCGAAAATGTGCTCTATTGTTATTGTTGATTTTCAAAAGCTGGTCGCAGCTCGCGATAAAAAGTTTTTAGTGCTGTTTGAGCTACAAATTTCACACAGTCAGTATTATAATGTTTGTAAAACAATTTTATACGGCAATCCATGACGTTTACTCATTAATTTGGCTTTGGCAATATTAATTATCGTAACTCATTGGAATAATTAGTCAATGATTATACTGAATATGAAACGGTATTGAAATTACTATTTTTACGTTACTTCATATAAAGCCAACGCGTTAATAAGGACACTTGCACTTGTCGCAAAACGAATCACTTTTTTTCCTTCTTCTTTGGTAAATTATTATAATGTTTACCCTTAAAGGCTCGCTAGTATTAAATATGACGGAACATTGACAAACATTTCTTGAAATATATGATTTACGATTAAGTAAATTAATATTAGAATTAACTTGAATATTATTAACTTGAATTAGCTTGAATGAGAAAAAAAAATATCATAAATAATGTCAAGAAGCTTCTTTTATTTCTCATTGAGCTTGTTTATGTCTATAATTAATGTAATTTACCATTATCGGTGTATACTGAATTTAACAATCTATCTGCAATGGTGTCTGGTTGAAGATTATAAATTATTTTGCATGGTAAGACAATTTTAAATAGTATTAATGAGATTGGTGAACTGAATTCGCTTTAAATATATTTGAATTACATTAAAATAAAGCGAGTCTCAATTCTATTCGAATTAAATGGCCATTAGTCGCAGTCGAACGTGTAGCGACACAGGAATGACCGATGCTTCGTATAATTTGAAAAGCCCGAACGGAAGTGTTTATTGTCGTGTAAGCTACAATTTCGATGCAGACCTATGGCATATTAATTTTAACTCACGTCCTACTACTGCGGACTATATTTATTGTTGCAATAATAGAAAGCGGGGAAAAGGAAAAAAAAGAAAAATAACAGCTCGTACGTGGGGTGATATCTGACTGGGTGCGGATGAGAAACAGGTGACGGAAGTAGGGGGAGTAAAGTGGGATCGATTATCTATGAGTCCCCGGATCCTCGCAAATAAAATACTCATTTGGCTCAAGGAGAAGTTATGACCGGGAAAGAGAGAAAGCGCTGAAAGCACGTATCGCCCGCGATAAAATCTATATTTGGTCAACTTCCTCTTGCCGTGGAAGCGAGCGCCCTCGGAGATATTTATTTCAGAGTTTATAAGAGAAGCCGCGGGACAACCAAGGGTACTAGACATTTTTCAGTCTCCGGTGACAGAAATCGTAAATTTCGTTAATGTCGGGTTAACGCCATCGTAACTAATAACCGTAACCGAATTGTCAGCGAGTCATTATTATGGGTACAATTTCCCTGAACGGGTGATAAAACGGGAAGGCTGGGCGGGAGGACCGGGACAGCAGCCCCGTCGTGGAGCGGTGGGAGGAGGAGGAGAAGAAGGTGGATGAGGGGGATGGGGGTGGGGGTGGGGGAGGCTATCGCACGAATTCATTCGATGATAACCGGCTAGCGCGTGTCCTTGGCCTTGGCTCGTTGCCCGATGGCGCATTTATTCAAATCGTTCGCGGTGACTCACAACGACGACCAATCTCTCTCGCCTCCCGTCCTCCTCTTGCCGCTCTTGCCACTGAATGCTCTCTTTACTGGCCGCCGTCGTCCCGACCCATGAACGACCTCTCGGTCCTTACTCAAACACCTAGCGACAAATTTCTTTTGTGTCTCGCTGCTCTTGCCCTTTCGTCTCGCTTTTATCCTTTCATTGAATCAGAGGGAATAAGCTGATAAAGTCTATTGAGCTTTTTACGAAACGCAGCCGTGTTATTGATCAGTGCCGTTTGTAGCTCTTCTATTCGTCAGGACATTTTCCCCAGGTGCTTTCTTCTCTTTTCCCATGCTGTTGTGCAAGCACGGAGAAACAAGGACAATGGGGGCGGAGGGGGGAGATACGGGCATCCATAATATTCATTTATAATTTACAATCGTCAGTGATTCTCGATCCAGATTATAAATTCGTCAATAAATTGAAATTACTAATTTTATTGCTTCAGTCTACGAACTCCTGTCAGAGGATAAAATCTTCCTTTACTGTTATAATACAAGCCAATATCTTGGTTTCGTTTATGCTTTTCCTAAGATTAAATTTGCATATTCTCAAAATTATAAAGTTATAAAAATCTCAGCTGGAGTTTTGTTTTAATTTTAAAGGCAATTAAGAAAACGCCCTTTAAAATTAATTTTACAATTATTTATAAGCGGGGAAACAAGCTTCCTATGCCCAAGCTCCATGACATTATGATTTTTAATTAAATTTACTACGACCTTGTCAAATTATGCAATATAATTTTATCCTAAGATCAAATTAAATCTGGTGAAACGTTCAATAGCTCCAATTATCGGTTTCATTTGATGATCTGATAGGCGCCTCTGTAACAGTTTTACCTATAAATGTATGATGAAAGACTTCAATCTTCAGTCATCATTGAAATATTATTCATAATAATATTATAAATGATAATGATTAAAATCAATATCATATGTGCAGTTGCTTCTTCTCATTTTGTATTAAATTATATAGTTCAAAAATATTACTTAGCTTTTGTATTTTTATTTACTTGGTACTACTCTCTCAACGCCATTAAATAAAGTAATGGTATTACATTAAAGGATCTTTAGAATGATATAAAAATTAAATCGAGACTAAGAGAATCGATACCATGTAATTATTAAAAATGCGTTGATAATAAAAAAATGAGGAATGGAAACATGGTCCAAATGATTGCTGAATAAGAAAATCCGAATATGCTTTTGTTTTCAAATCACGATCGTTCAATAATTTCATTAAATAATATACCACACATTTAGTATCATCTTCGTCGATAATAAATAAGGAAAACATTTGGCCAGATAATGTTTTATTAACAATTATTTAATCAACATTTAATGTTTGTTTATTTAAAGATTAAATTGAAAATTTAGCATATTATTTTTTGTAATTGTCCGTTTGCTATCTTTAAAATTTTACGATATGTAGTTTAAGTGACGTTTTATCGTATCTATTTTAAATAAGAGTTGCATTGGTGAATGAATAAAATCCATTCATTCTAATGAATCGCGTATAAAAATCTGTGAAATCATATAAAAGATAAAATTGTAGAATATTTCAATATTTCGCCTGCAGATGATAGCGTTATTTTAAAATTGCAAATCGGAATAGATTTAAATCGATTCGAGAAGCTCATAAGATATTCGAAGCTATATCATTACATTATATTCACTTCTTTTCGCAAGCAGCGTACGACAATAAATGGATAAAGGTAGGAGTTGTAAGCATAATGATATTTTAAGCGGGACATCCTGGTCGTTCGGCGCGTCCTGGCCAATGAAGGGATCTGTCAGTGTCAAATACTGATAAACAATGTCGGCCGAAGTGTAGAATAATAGAAGGGATAGAAGGGAATTGTAGGGAATGTGTGGAATAATAAGCCACTATAATTTGAATTTTGTTTATGAGTCGAAGCTTTATGAATGGGTATAAAAACAGTTTGCGGTGTCTTGAAATTAAATTTCCGTACAGTGATTGGAATGTAAATGACAGCAGAGATAAATGAGAAAAAGGAGGGGACGATTTCTTTAATCAAGAAGGCAAATTGAAGCCGTCCTTATTTTTTCATTTGTTCCTAATACGATTGAATGCTAATGTCTGGCTCCTACATCAGCCAGAATTTCATCATTTAATAAAACGTTGGCTTAAATTATTGTATCTTAATTTAAGTAGCCTATTCCGGTATATTGTGCAACGAAGGCAAAAGCCAAAAGGAAGGAAGGACCTCGGAAGCTCGGGAAGAATTCCCAGCTTTTATTAAATCCTCTCTTGCCTCTCTCTCTCTCTCTCTCTCTCTGTTCCTACTCTTTCTGTCCGGTTGGTATTTTCGCCCAATATGTCTATTCGCGAAGCCGTAAAATGGGAGAGAGCTCGTGAGGTCGGGGAAACGTTCGTAGCGGACCAACGTAGAGGTCGTCTGCAGGGTATACCCGAAACTTATCGGCTAATTTATGCGATATGTTCCGTGAAAGCGTGAATCAGCAGCGGGTGCGTGGTGGACTTATAAAACGACGTATTTTCTGGATGCCTATCTCTCTCTCACTCTCTCTCTCTCTCTCTCTCTCTCTCTCTCTCTCTCTCTCTGCATTTTGACCGACCGTACGAAGGACAGCCCGATGAATCTCCCTTCTTCGAGTCAACTTTTTCTTTCCTTTCAAGATTAGATGCACTCCGGCGATGACGCGAGTCTCGCGGGTTACGAGCTTTATAAATAAATGCTTTTTATTGAAAACGCTATGGGCGTACAACACTTGTCGGAGAGGGACTTTTTTCGAGAATAGTCGTTAAATCGCGTATTTTTAATTTGTGAACTTCTGAGAGTGGTTGAAAGGAAGATAACTGTTTGTTTTCCTTCCTTACGATAAAGATATCGGCGACTAATTTAAAAAACTAACTAATAATGATGAAGACGGTGACGACGTTGACGATGACGATGACAATAATAATGATAACCACAACAACAACAACAACAACAACAACAACAACAACAACAACAACAACAACAACAATAATAATGATACAAACATACATTGAATATACAAACATACATGCATACATACATACATACATACGTACATACGTACATACATACATACGTACATACGTACATACGTACATACATACATACATACATACCTACGTACATGCATACATACATACCTACATACATACATTGTGATCCTTGTCATTCATTCTTTTGAACTTTATTGCTTAAAGATTTGAATATCTTTTCGACGCATTATTCATTCAATAATTATATTAAAACTCTTGAAAAATTAAACTATCTGTACATTCAATTTCATGATTTGGCATTATTAGAGATCTAATAGAATTGTAGGTCATTAATTTATTCCTAATAAAACTTTAATTTCAAAGCAGACCAATTATTTTTTGATACACTGCAATTTCACACAATTTATTACAGATATGCAGATAATAAATGTACTTTACAATGATAAAATCATATATTTCAATTATTTTTTTTATTAATCTCTTTAATAAATTTATCATTGCTTCATATTCTATGATACCGATAATGTTGAGAACTATTTTTTATAAGAATTTCATATATCAAATGTAAATACAAGTGGATTCGGTTTAATGTTTAGGAAAATGACTTAACTATTAAAGTATAAGCAATTACATGTTAAAAGGCGATGAATTAAAAGAAATTATTTAATTTCAAAAGGAAGTACAGTAATAGCGTAATACGTTACAAAATGTATATAACGTGATAGGTTATATAGAATTTGATATTAACGTATTCATATAAAATTTTTCTTAATATGATGTGTATAACATAAAGTAGTGGTAATAATTTTTTAATTATTTTCTAAATATTTTAACTGAGATTTTTTAGATAAAGTTTTTTACACTATAGATTTTTAATATAATATGTATAATAAATTTTTATGTTTGGAATGAATTAATATTTTTAATTCAATAAACTTAATAATTATTGAGTTAGGCATATAAAATTTTAAAGTTAAATAAATTTCTACAATTAATTGATAATATTTTAATTACAGATATAAATTATAATTTTCAGCTTCATAACGAATCGATGATTTTGTAAGAACAATGGATAAAGTGTTGAAAAAGTAATGCGATATTACAATGGCTTCGATTGTGATGGTTAAGATTTGATTGATATATGCTGGTTAAATACGTATTTAATAATCCAATACTTGTTAGTTGAGAAAACGGTCTCGCTAATTTGATTCTTTTTATAAAGAGGCCAGAGGTTAATTGAGTCTAACGTCTTGTAATTGATGTGGTTCATAGGCATGGTAATTAAATTTCGTTTTAATTGTCATGACGAAATATTTACTTGGTAAAAATGAAATAAGACACACGTGTCATCATTGTCTCCCTCCTGCCGAAACTAGCTCCTGACTCAGCTCTGAAGGAGATAAATGCTACGAGAAAAACGGACGAGCCGCTATTGAGATTTATAAAAGCAAGTCATCCGCGGAATACCGGGAAAAGTAAACGGCTGAAGCCTTGCTTTCTTTCCTACGTTTGTCATGCAATCAAACGATCGAAAAAGAGGAGCGATGGCAACGAGGAGGCCAACCAAAGAAATTAAAAGGAGAAAAGGGAAGAGGAAGAGACGTGGGACCGGGAGATTGAAGGTCAAAGACTCTATCATCGACTCTACTCTCTTCGTATAAAGAGTCGTAGGGACACATTAAATACTTGAGCGGACATAATGATTCGCTATGAGACCCCGAGGGAGGAACTTGATTGTAATTCACGCGGGAGCGCTTCAACTTTTTCTCGCATTAGTATATATAAATGCGTTTGCACACGAGCTAATAGATATATATATATATATATATACGTATGCAAGTGCCTCATTGCGAAGGTGGCCTTGCATTTCGCACATACATTCTTTCTCGGTCTTTTCTTCCCCCTCTCATTCCCTCCTTTACATCACTATCTTAATCCCTCTCTTTCTTTTCTTTCTTTCGGTTCTTTCTCTCGGTATGAAGTTGGAGTCATGCAAGTTGTTCAGGGTCACTCGCTATGTGTATTGTTCTTTATTCACCGGTTAATACGAGTTATAGAGATTAAATTACATGTTTGACAATTACTTCTATATGGTTTACTTTCATCGTCTGTTTAGAATTAGTCTTTTTGAGCATTTCCATATAATATCATTAAAATTAAAAAAAAAAAAAATTCATATATCTCAAATTAAAGCCGTTTATCAGAAATATTACAACAATAACAATTGTGATATAAAATAACTGGAAGTTTTAAATAAAAGAAAGTTTCGTTAATTGTGCAAATCATTAGCTCTAACCATTAATAATACCTTTTTATACCGTATTATTATATTAAGTAAAAATAGTTTAATATAATAATTTCAAGAAAGACTCAATTTCTGTTCAATATATAAATTTGTCCAAATTTCAAAACTGTTAGAATTACGGATATTAACGTAACAGATTTTAATATAAAAGTATGATAAATAAAAGTAGTATTTCTATGAAAAATAAATAAAATTAAATGTAAGTTGTTCAATAATATTTAAAAATAACAATACATACGTAATGAAAATACTGCTTTTATAAATTTTATTATCATAAAATTTTATTATTTTGCTACTCTTCATATAAACATTATGAATATCTTATAGAATTTTTGTTTTTGATTATTATTTCCTATTTTATGTATAGGTTTTTAGGATATGTAGGATTATGTAGGAAAAGTGTAGTATTTCATAAGAATTAATATGGCAAATAACATACAATACAGATTATTTTAAATAATGTATATGGTGAATAAGAATTTAACCACAAATTTCAAGCATAACTTCATACTCATTTTTACAAATTAAAATAGTTAATGAAAATATATGTTTCTGATCACGATGTATTAAACGTATTACACTGTAATACATATTTCAATAAAAGAGTTTTACAAAATTTAAAAAATTAAGATTTACTACTCTAGATATTATAATTTTCACATTATTATTTTTCTTATAGAAAATATTAGAATAGATAGAAACATAAAAATTATTCAAATCAATCCAGCTCAGCATATACTTGTAATATTATTATTTTTTTGTTTTAAGATAATAATTTCCTTTTTTCGATTATGTTATTTAAAATACGTATCATTAGTAAGGTAAATACATTTACCTGTCGTTAAAAAAGTTCTTTTAGCGATTTCATTATGTAATTTTGTATTTTTTATCAAGGTTCTAGGATGCCTGAATATAAAAAAACTTAATTTAATAAGAAAACATAATAAATAAAAAACGCGATGATAAAAAAAAGCAGAAAAATTAATTAGCTCCGCAGATTATGAAATACTTTTTGAACATATAAGAACATCAGCTAGAACGTTGAATATGGCCGGATTAATATAAAATAGATACAATTCAGAAATTGTAACACAATCGTCGTAATTTCAAGCACAAACTCTAGCATATTCTTCCTTGTTTCTGATTTCTGTAAAAAAACGAATCAAGGCTATTTCGACAAAAATGCGTTTGGAAATTGTCATTGTGTGTTCGTTGGGGTAAATTCTCAATATTTACTGATATTTTGTGAAATTAGAGATGAGAAGTGAGCATAGAATCTGGTGTGAAATTTGCGAGCATTAGGTTTGACGAATCGCAACCTGTTTCAGTTAACCTCCGTTCTATAAAGATAACGATTCAAATTTTATACGAAGAAAAATATTGATGACAAATCGGCGAAAAGGATAGAAAAGAGGGGGTCTCAGAGGTCGAAATTTTGAAAAAAGCATATACTTCAGTACAATTTATAAAGCTGTATTGCCTGTTAAAAAGAATCTTAAATTTTAATATTTGTATTTTGTTATTTTATGTATTATTCTAAAATATGTGTATTTTTTTTTTTAAAATATTATCCTGTAATTACATATAATCGCATTGGCTGCTTTATTGTTATTTTAATGTACATAACGCTATAACGGATCGTAAAAGGGAGGTGATGTTTTCAGGCAAAGTCAATAATAGAGTATTTGATGTACTCGAATCGATAGATGAAGGTACATTTAGTGATTAGGAGATCCCTGATTAGGAGATCAGTGTATGTGTCTCTTTTGGGTCGAAGTTTCGTTTTGAGTTTCGTTCTCGTATTTGATTGAGCCAGACCACATTATAAAATCGAGTAGAAGAAGGCTAATCGTGTTACGCTGTACAATGAGCACGAGAAATGTAAATATCGGGAGGTATTATATGTCCTTATCGCTCAATGCGCGGCTATGCTTTGCGAAGTTTACGCGCGATTAGGCTCGTTTTTATGCTCGAAATTTTACATTCTGATAAATTTCTGAAAACACGAGTCCGCAATTTTGAGCTTTATAAAATGAGCGTCATCGGTATGTGTGCGTTTACTACTGGAAAATTTTTGAAGGTCTCGAGGTCGCAATCGCTTGTATCTATAAATGTTGCGAGAAATGGTTGACGAAAATAAGCGTCACGCTGTTTATAAGTCATTTTTAAAATAGTATTACGTAAGCCTGAAGCAATGCCGATTTATAACCATTATATAAGGAAATCACGAATATAAGGTCGCTTTTATAGAATACCTTGCGATCAGAATTTCGAGCTTATACAAATTCTAGTATTCGGTTATCCCAACCCAAAACATTTATACACAAATTATTTATATTAATTCACTTTTCGTCTTTTTTCATCAATTATTTTAGTTACTTTTTTTAAGAGTATGGACACTTTAAAGAGTATAAACCGTTATTAGAACCGAGAGGGATTCGAAATCAGAAGGTAGGCTCTGAATTTCGACTTCTCCCACTCGAATATGAATCTTCAATGGATTAGAAAATTATATATATAAATTGACATTTTTACTGAGAGATTTTATGTAATTTACTTTATTTATAAATGCATGTAAGAACCGTATGTATCGTAAGTCTAGTTATATTCACGTATTACATCGAAATTTCTTGTCGTACTTATAATTAGTTTCCATTGAATCGATTTAAATACACAAAGTTAAATAGAAGAATAAAATAATCTAAAATAGTAATATTTCTTAATATAAAAATAATAATCTATTTGGTACATGGTAGGATGAATAGCCAAACATTATTAATTTCATTTACAATCGTGATATATGAATTTACATATTAGAAATATTTGAAATTGTCTAAAATTCGGATTGGATGTAACACAAAAATCTATTCATATAATGTAATTTTTTATATTTAATAAGCAAAAACTTGTTAATGCTTTATTAACTTTAATCCTATAATCCTAATTTAGTACAATTGATAGGTAATTCTTACACAAATTATATTTTGCATCTACTGCACCCAATACTATACATATACAATTAATTTTTTTATAGAATTTTCATACATCATTCAAAAGTATTTTTTTTTTTATTGAAGTTATTGAAATTTATTAAATAGAATATTATTGGAAATGAATTATTTAAAATTTATAATGAAATCCTTTGATTTGTCATTGAACAATTAATTTCAATTCATTGATAGACAAAATGCTACTTGTCGAATAACTTCAAAATAGAAGATTTTTATTTCGAACGGCTCGAAAGTCGTTCTTTATAATTATTTGGTAAAATTAATAGTAAAGTCAGGTGTTCTGAGCGGAATAGTCATTGCTACATTTACTTTGCATAGTTTACTTGGACTTACTTACGTATCCGTCGTTTCTATATTTCTGATTGGTATTCTAGGTCAATATGACCAATATAAGGCCATGATTAGGACGATACGTGCTTTAACTGAAAACCATCGAAAAATGCTGATGGTACAGATAGAATAATGCTTTGCGATGTAACGAGTCCTGACGAGTTAAGCGCCACACGTGCCATTAAGGCAGATACCAAGATAATGTGAAAATATAATTTCGCTGCTCGGCTTAGTATTAATTCGAAGACATCCCATATAAACAGAACTATTTATCAATCGTAAAGTATAATATTAACTTCAAACATTTAAGATTGGATGATCGTAAATTTACTTACGGTTCTTTTTTAAATGTGAGTCAATCTTATCAATGGTAAAAGTGCTTAGTAGAATTTCTTAGACAATCCTTTGAAATGACAATGTTATTAAAATTTATAAAAAAATTTTATCAGAGAATATATTAAATAAATACCAATGTTAGAGTTTACATTAGTAGATTGTCTAGTTTTACTAAAGTTTTGTTATAAATGCACTATTTAAATATTTGCAATGGAATAATTACTTTAATAGTTATTGAAGCAAAGCTAATAGTCATTTTATAATTATAATTAAAAAGAAATTTAAGTAAATAATTAGACAGTTTTGTAGTACTTTCGTTTTTAAACGTTATAAAGAGCTGTAGTAAGAATGAAGAAAATAGATTTTCGATTTCTTATCGTTGTTTTGAATAAAGTAGATTTTATAATGGCTTTATAATGATTTATAATAATAAAATTTACGTTTTTCATAGATAATTTTTTGCTAAGTTTTCGTTGTAAAACTGTTATTTAAGTTTCATGTATGTTTTCTTCTCAAATGTAAGATATTTTTAATGTATAAGTAATACATCTCGTCTTCTTCAATTCTAATTCTTAAATTTGTCGTTACAGAAGTGTTAATCATTAAATTTATGTTCTTAAACACTTTACTTAATTCACAAATAATCGCTTGAATTTAAATTATAATACATGTGTAATTAAATTTCACTTATACTTGAGATCAGTTAATTGTCAAGAAAAGTTTATATTTATCGTACTCGCATATTTTTTTTTTAGTTTTATTTATTTAACAATTTAATGTTTCTGGGTAATATATTTTATTTTTATATTTAATTGATAATTTTTTGAGTATACAGTTGTAATCTGATTAAATAATTACACGAATATTCGTGTTTTGATAATTCACCCAGAAAATAACCTTGATAATGTGACCAACAGCTATTTTGAGCAAATATTAACAGGATTAAATAATTGAAAGGCTTATGTAGCGCAGTGATGGTAACAGTAAGGGTACTTGAATTAATGTAAAGTAGTATCATCAAACTACTTTGTAATATAAGTGCGCTTAAAAAAAAATACTTAGAGAATAAATCGGTAACTTTTACTTTGTCATGGGAACGACAAAAATATGAATTCGTCCTGAATTTATAATCGACTAGCAGAGGCAAAATTACACACTCTTTTTATCTCCTAGAAGAAACTTGGTATTTAATTGGATTTTTCTCCCAAGCTGGTGGTTCCCCTCTTTTCCAGTACTTTCTTCATCCATCAATTTTCTCTCTCTCTCTCTCTCTCTCTCTCTCTCTCTCTCTCTCTTTCGTTCTCTGTCAACGTAGATAGAACAGAAGGGTAGCTAGGGTTTGAGTGGGCGGGAGTAATGGAGAAAAATCGCGGAATGAACGGAAGCGACGGGACCGGCGGTGACGGATCGATACGCTCCGACACAGCTTAGGGGCGTCCAGTGTCAATGTCATTCCTAGGACACGAATACCGGCTTTCCACCCTCCTTCCGTCCCGCTACCACGGCAGCACATGGTGTTGCGTCATTCGCTCTGACGTCATTATTGGAAGCTCGTCTCCAGAGGGGTGGAGAGGTCGCGCGGTCGAACTTCGATTGATGCTCGATAAATCGCCGTCGATAAGAGGATTCTCTCGTTTGTCAGCAGCTACGTGCCTCTCCCCTGTCCCTCATATTCCCTTATACTTCCTACCCGAGCTCTTTAAAACTAGTTTTCGCAACAAATCTCACTAAATTTTTGCACGCAACTTTACGTTCATTTAATATGAGATATCGGACACGTGAACATGTTTTGTGAAGGCTTCGACTAGCTTTAACCATTAGACATCGACCCTTTCTCCATCAGCGATGCTATACATTCACTTGATACTAATTTCATTGTAGGAGAATTGATTTGACAATGAATTAATGCTATCGCTGACGTCATTTACTATTATTCTTTATTTTATCATACTTACACACGTTCTTGTTTATTTGCTAATCAACGATTATGAATTTATTATTTTTTGATTTCGGTTTTTACATCTTTCGTAAATTACTTTGAAGGCCATAAGATTTCACGTTGAATATGTTTTTAAGTAATAATGTTCTACTTAATCGAATACAGCACAACAATCTAGTTTAGTTCTGCGGAAAGTGAAATTTTTCTACGTTTTACCCGACCGGCCCCATTATATATTTAATTTAACCTAATTCTTTAATAATAAAAATTTTTATTGTCAAAAAGATAACGTAATATATTTAGTTGGGTTTTAAGCGACGAAATACTTTGCACGGAATTCCCAATTACTACGGTTATTTGCGATTTTTGCGATTAGCAGTTTCATAATTTCTCGATTACATCAGACATTATTTAAACAAATAATAAATCACCGGCAACCCTTGCCTTGTGTAAATATAATTTTTGCAAGGCTTCATAAATAAAAAGAGAAAACTTTATGATTACGCAATTCCATTCAAACCGATAATCTTATCGCAATTAAAGCAAATAATCTAGATGATCAGTTATTGCACGTAAAATAAGAAGTTTTATAGTAACAGCTGTAATGAAATAATGTAGATCATCATCGTCGTCGTCATCGTCAAAATTTAGGGAGAATAATAAGGTGGATAGACGAATTCTTAGGAAATAAATAAAAATTAATGAACAGAAACCTGCCGGGGCACCAATAAACGGGGTTGGAACGGTGTTGGAAGGGGGATTGGAGGGGGGGTTTGGAAACACGAAGTTATTAAGCAATAGAGTATGTCCATTAAGAGGGAAACTCGAATATGGAAAGAAAAAAACTGAGGCTAAAGCTCGATCGGGAGCTTATTTAGGCCCTGTGTGATTGCTGGTCGGCGAGCCGGGGAAGGGATAAAGGGGAGCTGAAAGCGCCACCTGTGCGGTCGGAGATTTTGCGTCATGCCGAGTCACTCACCAACCTGTTGATTTAGACGGGAATAGACGCGCGTTATGGAAAATGCCCCGGCACGCGATGACCCTCGCGATATTATGAGCGCCTGTTTGATCAGGGAGACAAGTCGCCACAAGGTCGTTCGATTTTTTAAAAAAAGAAGAGCGAGGTAAGTGCGATGACGCCTCATTGATCGGACGGCTAATCGAAACGGTAACTCGCATTTGTCCTACAATATCTATCTCTGGCTAATTTTACCCCGAGGAAGCTTTCCCTGGCTGGACTTTCTAACTGACACGTGTCTCGACGATTCCTTGTTTTTTTATTTTTTTTTCCTTTTCATTTTTTACTTCCCTAACTATTTCTATTTTTATAAAGCGCTGACGTTTTGATTTTGACAATGATAACGACCGATAATGATAATGTCCACATACTCCTGATCACAATGCTTGGCTAATGATATTATTCGAACGCTACGAAGAATCGTCATGCGATCCTATACAATCGAAATTTTCAACAATGAAAATCTACAAGATTTCTTAATGCAATTTCAAAGTACTTAGCGATCAGCGCGTACAATTTATTTTATAAAATTAATAATATCGCACGCTAAATCTCTATATTAAATACTATTACATGAGCTACTGTTACAAATAGATCGTTATTAATTTGAATACATTTTTAAAATATCAATGGTTTTAACAATAGAAGTAAGGAAAAATTTTTGCGATTCCGGTAAGGGTCCTGTTTACACTCCGCGCCCAAGCATGAATGGCAATGCGGCTTCCAAAAAAGAAGAAAATTATTTTTTGTCCGTCGACTTCCGGTCGTAGTGGCACACAGACAACAAAGCTGATTCCACGGCCTCTCATTGAAGGACAAAGGGCTGTCCCGTCCTTAGTGAACAAGGATGGACATGCATGGCGGATGACGGCCGCGGTGACGGAGGGGTTAAGAGACTGGATGTGGGGAGGCGGGGGGGCGATGAAGTAGCAGGGGCACCATGGGCCCACACCATCAGCGATATCGCATTACCGTTCCACGCTTCTCTTACTCCTCGTATTTTGCAGATCGACGCACGAGATTCGGGTATATGTAATAATAATAATAATAATAATAATAATAATAATAATAATAATAATAATAATAATAATAATAATAATAACAATAATTAATAATGAATAATTACAGTAAATAATAATGAATAATAACAGTAATTAATAATGAATAATAATAATAAATAATTAATAATTAATAATAAATGAATAAATAATAATTATTATTATTATAAAATTTTAACATTAATAAAACTTCTCCATGAAATAGTGCTTCATTCAAGCAGTAACGGCCTTACCGACAGTCTGTGAAAAAGCGTTAGACTTCTTTTCCCTTGTCCGTAAATTTTAAAACATCGAACTTTATTCAGTCGAAGGAGTAGGCCAAATGTTTTATAAATGAGTAATAAATGACGAGTAAACAATGACGATTAAACACAACGATTCATTGCGACATCGAATTTCGCGTTGAAACCTTAAACGTAAAAGACTATCAAGGACAACCTTATCGCAATTCTAGTTGAGCTACCGTATTTAAGGTATTTTAGGTACAATGAACTACAAATAAGTTAAAAATTCAATAAGCCATTACTATAATTTTAATTTACATTTGATTTGCAGAATAAAAAACATACAACAATATGCGCGCGCACGCGCTACCACACGCTTACATAAAAACATGAAATTTAGATAAAATTGTTGACAGTTATTTTTACAATTAAATACAACAGTAATGTATTAATGTTGCAAACGACTTGCTTTGTATCGTAAGAGTATATTTGTATATAAAATATCTATTTGAACATTTTATTAATATGAATTTTAACACTACACTATATAATATGTATAAGCATACAGACACGCAGAGGAATCGTAGAAGTGATTGGTATATTGATATCAAATAAGTATTATGTTTAAAAAAAATTACCATAAGGAAAAAATGTAATGTATGATTTTACTAAGAGGCTAGAAATAAATATATTATTTTCGATCATTTATCGCCAAATTTAGTATACTTATAGTATAAAAAATGTGAAAGAATTAAGGTTCAGAGTTAGCGATATTAAGCTTGGCGTTGCTCAGTATAAACAGTAGCAAAAAGATTTGTGCCTTATAAGGATAGTTCATAGGGTGCTCTGGTAATCTATTATATTTTTACGAGGTCGGAAGAAAGCTCAGAGTTCCTCGTCAAGGAGTCGATGCAAGGAAGCTTGTCGTTCTCGAATTCGATACGGATCACGAAAGCCCGCACCGTCCCGTCCGGGTTCGTCCCTGGCTGCACAGGACGCGACCAGAGGCGACCAGAGGCGACGAGAGGCATCGAGAGGGGTCGAGAGGGGACGAGAGGGGACGAGAGGCGACGAGAGGCGACCAGACGCTACCAGACGCGAGTATAGGGGAAGTTCTCTTGTCCTTTTTTCAAACGCGAATATAGAGGACCGAATTTCGGCCCACCTGCCGAGGCACACATACATTCTCTGCCTCGGTACTCATCTTCTTTCCGATCCGGCAGAGGTCGTTGCTCGAGGTCACACCGACCGAACCTTTAAAATTCCATTTACGTAGGGCAGAAGGAAACGAAGCTGAATTACTTAGGGATAAAGCGTATTATAAAGCTAGCGTTATTGAGTTAACAAGAGTCCTCGCCGAGATATCTAAGGTTTCCCGGAGCGCGGATTTTTTTTTATACATTATATTATTGGGATTACACGCGCTTCGGCATTTTATTTTCCACAACGCTTGGGCCTCTAGTCTAGTAAGTTTTATTTTTATCCGTCAGATAACCCTCCTTCCTTACTCTGTAATATTTACTTATCGAATTCACTTCTATGTAATAAATGCTATGTTTTATTTATTCTGTTTACATACACCGATTATTCCTAAACGATTACCAAAAGAGAAAAAAAAAATTCAGAGCTAGTATATTCCTTTAATTACATTATATCGTTCGAATACAAAAGAGTATTTGGTAATTTTGCTTCATATTTAGAAAAGCAATTTTTCGTGCTCTGTTTTAAACTCTATGTCTATTAGAAATCTTGATTACTGTTAAGATCGTTGTATTTTAAATGTTTTCAAATTCTAGCACAAAAATCAACGTTAATATTAGAATAATGTCAGCTTGTTGAAAACTACTAGTCTCGATTTAAGAGGCTCGGCTTAAGAGATATTAAGTTTAAATAAATACTCAATTTCAAGAAATTAAGATAAATATTTACGATTATAATAAAGATAAGGACAATATGAGAACAAGTACAATAGATTTTGCTATGGCGAGCTTAGCAGCAAATAAATGAAATATCATCATACATAGGCGAGAGCAATATTTAATAAAAAAAAGTAAATGTCAAGTATGAGCAGTAATAGGTATTTATGTACGTGTGAGTGCCGTGGACAAATCGTTACACGACCCTCTTTACACCTTTATAATTTGTTTCACGCTCTGATAAATTCTCTTCCCTATTAAAATAAACCCTTACACATTCTCGGACTACCTAAGAGCTCAAACATGAATATCAGATGCTCCGATATCCATACTCATCATTTTCAAATAAATGAAGCAAGTCAGTTGTAAGAAGCTAAAGTATAAAGCATAAAAATGAAATGATAAGTAATCATCGAATCACTGGCCTGTCTCTCTTTCTTAGCATTTTTTTTTAAATCTAATTTATTATTGAAAATACGTCGAATAAAATAATTATGTCGAATGATCGAACAAGTATATTTTATCGTTGATGAAATTAGCCGATCTTGACGAAAAAGTTCTGTGAACGCCGTAAGCGCACGAGGAATGCCCAAGCCTTTTTATATTATACATTGTTCGAGACCATCACGATTGCCTTTTGTTTGAGCTGTAAATAATATTAGTTTCAATTAGAGTAGTAAAATTCTTGGCGACGAGTAACCTGATAGCTTACTATAAACAAGGGAGTTTTCTTTAAGCCACCCGAGAGCAGCGGTCAAACGCCAATAAAAAGGAATGTAGCGAGCGCAGTTCAGTTGTTAGTTAGATTTGGAAGAGTGCGTCTAGTACGTCCCCTTTTTGGAATAGCCGAGCTTTTAATAATACGTATAATAAGCAGGTAAAGTGAGGTTGACGTAAAGTACCGGGAGTGTAGGTACAGCACTATTTCTATCTGATCCCGGATCAGACTGCGATCGAGAGGAACCGACTGGGTCTGTATGGGACCGTGTCACCTGGGCCAGCCCCCGCTTGGACGTACTGGGTCTGACGACCAAATCTAGCTGGGACTCTCCTACTTGGTAACCCATCGTCGCGGCGGTATTGGGTCTGACGACCAAGTCTGACTGGGATTGTCTCAGCGGGTCACCCATCTCCTTGGATTACCTGGGCTGCTGGTCAGGTCTGATTGGGCCGGTCCTTACCCTTTCGACCATCCTTCTCGTGGCGACGCATAAGTATAATCAGCGAGCGATAGTCTAAGTATTAGTTTAATAAGCGTAAGCGTCTAGCCAGTCGCGCACATTCGAAAGAAGGAGGTTTTTTATGCTCTATTTAGGTAAATTAAATAAATCACATTCGTTAAACTTAAAACAAGGTGTTATTTATTAGCGGCAACTTTATCCCCCACCCCTTTCCTGAACCTATAGATAAATTTACAATTAACAGTAAAGTTAATTTTACGGCCCCAACATACATATACATTGATATGTACCTGCTAAGCTGTCCAATTAATGATTAAGAAATAAGTTCGATCTAGCCGATATTTTTTCAACGATCGTAAATTACGTATCCAAGGATTCCAACGGAAAATACATGGCTTAAGTAATTTACTACTTACTCAGCGACCAAAAGTGTTTATATTTAAGGAAGAATCGGCAAGTTGGTACGAAATGAAGATAAAGAAGGATAAAGAAGTACTGTCGAAGCTCTCCGCGTTATGTCTGATGCTTTTCCCAACGTAAATCGGGGAGGTGTTCGAGGACCAGCTGCCTTTATGAGAGTGCGAATTTCCTCAACGCCGATTATGGGCGACGGGTATAGTCGCAAAACGGGATTGTATTATTGGCCAGGTTCGTCTCCGTCATGAGGAGTCACCTTCCACGGAAAGGACAATCGTCTTACATGATATCCGAACGATAAGCGGCTATTTTCATTACCCGCACTCGGATTTGTCCAAAGGATTCCTCATCTCCAATGGATTAGCCAATTCTATTAATTATTGTTTATAATTATTCATAATTGAGTTTTATTAATTGCCGAGCGTTACGGATCGCTTAGAATGCAGAGCAGCGCCACGAGGCCTTACATATATGCAATTTTCTGTACAAATACAACAGCTCCAATTAATATATTACAAAATTAACAAGCACGCCTCGTTATATCAAGATTAGTTATTAAATCATGAATAAAATTGCTTAATGTATACTTGTAGATGATAATTTATAACTAATTACAATCAATGTCATTATATTCAACTTTTAACTTTTTATTTTGAAAGAAAGCTGATGTAGAGGGCGACGGAAGACGAAAATCGTAAAATACTTTTGAAACTGTAAATAATTTATGAATATATTAAGTAGAACACTCTTATTGCATTCGGCGAGTCGAGATAATCACTTTCAGTTTCAACAGGCTACATTTTAAATAAATCTCCTGATTTTTCATTTTAAAGACTAAGCATTATCAGCTTCTAAATTATAAAATATAATTATACCCATTGAAAAACCATAGCTTTATATTACTATTCTAGTTCAAAAATAGTATTCAATGTAGTATTAATAAGGAATTGTTAATAATTATTAATTGGGTAAAGTTATGAATTAAAATTAAAATTTTTTACGTATATTTATGTATAATGTTTACGATTTACTTTATTAGTGTATAACTATACTCTTTTATAATTGATTTTTTTTTTTTTTGTATCAAAAGAAAAGTTCTTTATTTTTTTTCTTCAATTGTATCACATTATACAGCTTGTAAATGTTTCTATTTTTTTTTCATGAACATAGTTTAATAAGTTACTGAAAAAATAAATGGCAATAAAGATGTTTAACAATGAAGAATTATAAAGGAATTTTAGTAATGGAAAATATAATGTTGTAGATAAATATTATTGATAAAGTTAGAAATGATATTTATTCTATGAATTGTCTTATACATTGCGTAAAATTTTTGTTAGTTTTTCTACTAATAATTTTTTTGGCGGCGAAACTTGTAAATAACAGAAAAGCTTCGAGTGTGCGAAATATATATAAAAAAAATTTAAATAGAAATAAGCGTAGAATCTTAATGGAAATAAAAAAAAAGGGGGCGAGAGAGTTTAATTGAGGAACGAAATGGGGCCTTAAATCCTGGCGGTTCGCATAAATAGAGAGAAAATGCCAGCTATGTCGAATGGAGGAAGATTTTGTTTGATCGCAGCCTATATAAATACATATACGTATAGTCAGCTGTAATTTGGCCCGGATTTACGAGAGTCCCTGAAGCGCTGAGGTAGTTTGCGCAATAGCCCCGTCCGGCGGCACGCGTCGCTTCTGATAAAGGCTTTACGCGAAGGAGGCGAGGAAAGTTTATGAGCTGGGGCGCGCCGTTGGAGGGGCGCGGTCGATTGTTCGGATTGGGTCAGACGGGTGGGGCTGCCAAGAGGGCGAGCAGGAGGTATTTCGGGCGGGCAGGTGCAGGGGAACGGCAACAGCCGTCGGGCGCACGTAAACCACCTGCTCCCCCTCCTTCTTTTTCTTATTCGCCGCATTATTTCCATTACTCTCGGCGGCGGCACTCGGCATTGCGCTTGCACCTTGTGTCCTCCCACGAGTCGACGGGACTGTCGACGGGACTCTCCCCCTCGTACCTACGGACGCGAGTCCGGGCGACCGACTCCCGGTTCCCGACTCGCTGGCCCAGCGAAAGCTCCGCACGACCTCTCCAACGCTAGAAACCCCGTTTTACGATCTTGTCCGTGTTAACGAGCCCGGGCACTCATGGGAAAAGCTCTTTCCTTCACACGGCGACGACGTTCCCT
Organism: Ceratosolen fusciceps; assembly: GCA_018883505.1. Classification (NCBI taxonomy): domain Eukaryota; kingdom Metazoa; phylum Arthropoda; class Insecta; order Hymenoptera; family Agaonidae; genus Ceratosolen; species Ceratosolen fusciceps. The sequence continues at coordinate 1,675,686 of RCIC01000023.1, read as the reverse complement.
CCCCGACGCCCCAACCATTTACTTTACGATCGCTTCCCGTGCGATCCTCAACGACCGGAGCTGCGAAACGCGGACTTTATATAACGACCCCAATAACAAATTCTGCATCCCCGAGTAAAATAACTCTGAGTGATCTAACGTTCCAACTTAGCCAGCTTATTCTAATTAAACGTCAATCTGCAGGCCGTAAACCTGCAGTGTTGCTACTAAACTCAATATCTACTTTCACAGGCTTAAGAACTTTTCATACTCACGTACACCGTAACTCGTTAATTCATCTTGAAATGATATCCTGTAGGTTTTCTTTCTTAATTAATTTACAGCTAAGAATACTGCCGCACTTTATTACCAACTCTTGCACTGCTGTATTTCTTATTTCGCGTTTACTATTGTACATTATCGTACATTGTAATTGAAAATAATACAAGTCTTCTCTTTAATATGATAGTCTGTAATGCATTTTATTGATTACGAATTCTCATTTTAAGCAAATTCTGATTGTCCCTTACATGTCTACATTGATTTTCTTTCTAGAATCTGTTCATAATTTGCTTCTGAGCGTTAGAATACTTTCTGTATAGCTATAAAGTACTTTACTTGGCGATTAAACGTCAATTACAGGAAGAAGAGTTCTATATAATAAATAATACATTTCATAGCAAGACTTGTAAAAATTATTAAATATAAGAATATAAATTTGGTAATATATTGAAAATGTGAAATATGTTCTCACTCTAGGTATTCATAAAGATGCTAAGCGCTTACTTAAAAGCTCCTTTTTTCTTACATCTCTACGCAGTGCAATACATAGAAAATATATAGAAAAAGTTCTAAGATTTAGTCACTGATAGCATTAAAATAAATGTTAAGGACCTCTTAATAGATATTCGCCTCTACTCTGTTCTTGGAGCAAGCCGAGGATGATTATCAGTCAAGGATAACAACTTTGACTCTTAGGGCTGAACTTACGAGTATGTATCAGAACAATTCTCTTGAATTTAAATACAGACTGGATATAAGAGCGTAGAAACGTTTATTACTAATATTCGAGATAATGTGATAAGCAATATCCAATGGAAGTTTCTGGAAATAGTTAAGACTACCCTGGCGCTTCGTTGTATAGATCGATTTAGAGTTTAATGATCATTTTAGCAGTGCTAAAATATCTATCAATGCTTTCTGCTTCTTAAATTCGATCGTAGCTAGATAATTTCAATAATGCCTGCACTTCAAATTTTATTTTATTTATGACGTTTTTAATATTATTATTTTAATTCATATTCCCTTTTACGAAATTAATGAAATCCCTCTAAGGAAAAACGTTCTTACATATATTTAAATCACAATGCTTAATTTAAGTATCACATATGGTGCTTAAAAGTAAACTTTATTTTATATTCATTAAAATCATGACTATTTCAAATGAAGAGGTATTTAACTGTACAACAATTCTCAGACATAATTTTTCTACACTTGTAATATGAATTTAGTATAGGCTTGTAATAACATTAACTTTTCAAAAAAAAAAAAAAAAAAAAAAAAACAGAACTATTTAGTAACAAATTACTATGATGAAATTGATTTTGTAATAATTCTTATTAAACTTTATAATTTTTTCTTTAAAATTATACTTTCATATTATATTTTTTTTAAAGTTTCTTGAAAAACTTCTTAATCTTTTATAAACTTATAGATAATTTCATGTAAATCATGAATATTTAATTAATTAACTTCACGTATAAAATTTTATTGTACTTTAAAACAATACTTATTGCTATAGATTTAATGCTATGAAACTTTGATATTGTATTGTAGCATTGACTTGCATTCAAACTTTCTTAAGTATCTATTATCATTCACTTTACGAAGTATCTACTAAATGGATTAGCAGTCTTACTAAAAAAAGAAACTTCTATGTTAATAACCAATTAAATGCTAATTTTATTATTATAATTATATATTAATAGTTTCATCTATAATATAATGTTAAATTTTGCAACTGGTCGTATTAACGTCATTTTTATCAGTATCATTTTATCGGTGCATTCGATATATAAAAAAAAAATGACTTAAAATTTATTCTACAGTTGGAGTGTATAATCAAAATATATCTTAAATAATTAAATTCTTCTATATATAATGTACTTGAGCACAATAACGATTTTTGCTTCAGTAAGCTATCATTAAATTTTGCAATTTCAAAAGGATTTAATGAAGACAATATAATTTTAGTTTTATCTCAGTGCTGTTTAATACTTGGAACATTATTCGTACATTAGCAGTAAATTAAAATTTTTTCTTTGTTGAGCTGTTTTTTTTATTTTGTATTTATAAGTTCCAGAATACAAAATGAAAATTTTTATTATCACATGGAATGAAATGTTATTTAGTATGAATTTAAATTAATGTGCATTAAATAAGAAAGCACTGTATTTAAAATAAATGTTAATTAATTGTACACGATTATATTCGTATAAAAGTATTAAAAATTGAAATATTAAAAATTGGCGAATTTATTGAAAAGACAATATAAAATTCCTATCCTCGTATTCTTATTAATGTCGCCATCTATAGTATGAGATAATAATAATGTTTATTATAATTCAGCATAGAAGTTTAAATAATACAATGTATTTACGATCTACATTTTAGATTCGAATAATAAATTTCATTAATTGGGCTCCAATACAATAGCCGTAAACGTAATATTTGTAACTTGAAGAAAAAAAAAAAAAAAAAAAAAAAAAAAAAAAAAAAAATCATGTGTACAGATTGAAAAGAGCTATTGGCTTTATGAAGTAGATGGGTAAAAAAAATGGTAGGCGCTTTTACGAAGCTATCGTGCCCCCCCCTCCCCGCCCCGCCGTCGCAGCTACCAACGCACTCACCCACCCGTACACACATTGATAAGGAAGAGCTCGTTTCCGTCTGGCTTAGCCTTCATCCAGTTCGCGCCTTCAGATGAAGAGCGTGAGGGATAGCTGGTGTTCAAGAATGGGCAGGGAGGATGGGCCGTCGTTAGAGGCACAGCTCGACGAGGGAGGAAGATGAGGAGGACGATAAGAGCGGCCTCGGCGACGCTTTTGAGCTCTGCCGGGCTAGGTTAGATACTTGCCGGGGTAAACGAGGCCGAAAAGCGAAGGTGCATAAATGCGCTTATAACGCGGTGCGCGATATTCTCTGGAACGTGCGGACGGAGCTATTTGGAGCGCGACGAACGATCGTATCGTAGAACAAAGCTCACCTTGACACGGTTTCCCCCGGCCGACGGGGGCGCCGGCCGGGCTTTGCTGCCAATGGTAAATCAGCGTCCGGGACGGCTGTCGAAGAAATGCTAGTCGATCGGTGCGATGTAATCGCCGATAAGTCCATCGGCTCAGTTAAACTCGCCGTTGACCATAAATTAAAATAGACGAGGGCCCGCTTCTGCGGTATTATTCTTTTGGGCCCACGCACGGCTCCGGCTCTCTCATTCCCCGGGACTCTTCGCCTTTGCATCCAAATGGTCGTTAATGCCCGTGCAGGCAGAGCCGACTACGAGCTTCCGAACAATGAGCCCGACCGAGCCCGACGACATACAAGGAGCCCAGGATATTATATTCGCTGCAACGGCTCTTTATCCCTTTGCATAACTTTCGATACATGTACGCGGTAGCCCTGAGATGGAATTCGACGGGATCATACGCCTGGTGATAATTTTCATTTGTTACTTTAAAGCTACGGAACTTTTGCTGGGCAACTTTTAATTGGACGGCTTCCTTTGCGCTCTTTATCCCAAACTCTTATATATAATTTTTCACTATGAAATTGAAATTTTACGTTTTTTTTTTGTTTTTTTTTTGTTTGACCTTCGATTTTAATTAACGAAGCCAGCCGCATTCACGATATTTCCTTAACTCGTTTTATAAAATTGAGCCTATTATTTTATTTATTTTACTTCTCATTCCCATTTTCATTTCGAAATAACTAGAATTTTCATTTATTATATTAAATACTGAATTTACAGTGTTTATATCTTAAAGGATAGGAGGATTCTCTCGTATAACGATGTTGAGCGTTTGTCTTTACAAGCTAATCAGTTACAAGCACTGGCCATCGATAGCCGCCGACAAAGAAAGACAAACGTATTATAGAAGTGCTGTATTAAGCAACTGTTCCAGAGACTCTCTGGAGCTTTGGTAGACGGTAAATGAGAGCCTCTGATCCGCTGCAGAAGCTTCTACATATGATCATTTTAATAAAGCCCCTTATACATCCAATCGATGTTTACTTTCAATTTTTCAACTTATCTACATACGCTGGATTTGTTGGAAATGAATGCTGTTATTAGAAAGGGAATTTAATAGAATAATATCATATACGTTTTAATAAATGTAACTGACATTATCAGTAGGTGATTAGGTACCAGTGAAAAATTACATTGCAAACACGTCAAAAGGACCGCACGAATAATTACTTGTTATCATTGTTGTTACATATATAAGACGAGGGAACTTCGTACTTAGTAATTAAAATACAAATCAAAATTCCAGGCCGATTTCAAGATCGGATAATAATTATAAAATAATAAGCAATGGCGATAGAGAAGAAAGCCTTATGTCATGGCTCTTGAAACCATCTTTAAATCAGCCGAGCAAAGAACTGGTTTATCGGATAAGCTTTAATTGAGCTCGTCGCCCATCATCGACGATCAATTCGAATAATCGATCGATAAATGGCAAGCTCGAGTTGCTGGATACAAATCGACACGAAAAGACGCCGAAGCGTCCGAAGCAACGAAAGCACTAGTTTACTTACTTATTAGCCTGTGACCTAATCAGGGCGCGAAGCCCTTTGTCCGAGGCCCGTCGTCGTCTGGCAACGACCTGAACTGGGGCGCGACGTTCGTTTAATCAGGCAGCGAATGCACCGGTGCCTCGATTTCTCCGTCTCGGCAATCCTTTCGCGAGGAGGGAAGAACAGGGAAGGGCAGGTGCGACACCCTTTCCTTTCCCGCACCGAACCACCGGAAGAAATGGGCCCGCCGTGAGCCTCGCAGCTAACGCGGGACATTTAATGCCGCTTTAAATAGCCCCGGAGGTAATTGCGCGAAAAAACGAACTCTGATTACCGAAGCTTCACAGTCACTTGACAGCAGATTCTCTTTCAATCTTTCGTATCCCAATGAGCATATCGATGTGCCTTTTATAATGTTATCCGTTGCAGTTTAAATCAATCAATGCTAATGTGTAATAATCCACCTATTTATAAAGTGAATACAAATTTCTACTTCATCAGTCCAACATTATGCAAGTAGCTTAATAAATAATACATAAATAATAATTTCCTTTAGCATGTGAAATATCTTGACCCTAATAGCTTTCATTTGATCTTCAAAGCAACGGCTTATCATACTAATACAGCATTCCATAAATTATATTGCAGGAAGATTTAAACTATCGATTACTCATTAGTTTTGGAGCTCTCGATATAAATGCAGTATTTAATGCATTCCGTTGCAGATCGATATCTGCAGAAACTTATAGTTATTAGAATAAAGAATAGAACAAATATGAAAAACTACGCAATCGTCTCTTGGAATAAAATATAATGTCGCATATAATGCATTACAAGAATTAAATTTCATCCTATAAATTAGTAATAGGATTAGGAAGCTTTAAGTAGATTTTCAAAGCATACACACAGATACATATATATATATATATATATGCATATACTTGTAACAAGGCTTATGAAACAATGGTGTTCTAAGTATAGTTGGGAAGGCCGAGTACTTCATCTAACATCTGTTGAATCAACATTAGTTTTAAAAATATACAAGGGGCAAAAACGTGTGGAGCTATTCCGAATGAGTTTTGCCGACTCGTATACCAGAGTGATTTTTTTTATCTTTGCAAACAACACGATACTGTACAAAGATACCAAATATATAGTTTTTAAGCGCATGATTGTTTTTAAAAAAAAGGAAGTTTAATTTCGTAATGACGTTACGACAAAACAATAGAACTTTTAAACAGTTAAACATATGCTTATAGAAAAATAATCAATTCTTTAACTCTCGCATGTTACTCTTTTGAAAAATCATCGAATATACATAATTTAACAAGTCAAAGGATAATTCGGTAAGGTAATTTATGGTTTTCTCAGTAGAGTAGATAATAACAAAATAGGGGGTTTTGTCCACTATAAAGTGTATTCTGAATCAGAATTTTCATAAAGAATTGGTTTTCGGCACCTCCCCCTCTAATGGCGGTTGAGGAAAGTTCTTTTAAACAGGTCAGTCGTCCGCAAGGGGATCCGAGAGTTGATGACAAATTATACGATGCGACGAATCGGCTATTCAGGACTCGGAAGTTTCAAAGTCCGCGAGGGTATCAAATAGTTGGAGCTCGGGCTTGAATCTGGCGCAGGTGCCTCCTCCGCACTGCGACTACCGATTTCTCGGCCGAGCGGACACGCTTCCATCATCCATCCTAAATTACTTGCTCGAAATTTAATTTAACCATTAAGTCCTGAGCGAGTACCGTCCCTTTCATTTTAAGAGCTTTTACTCCTTTCTTCGGCTAATTTAATAAGAAGAAAGGTATAATTACGATCGGCGTATCCACTATTTACTTACAACCAGAGTCATTTATTTATTATTTATTTGTTTAAAATTAAAACATTATACGGCGATTGTTCGGGCTCTTAATTTCTCTTTCGCTTCAATTCACCCATTCGTAAATCTCATAAAATTTTCAAGGGAATTATTAATGATAATTTAAAAAGGCTTTTTTAATATATAATTTATTAGCCGTTTCGATAACTCACTTAAGTATGCGGAAAACCGGAATATGAGGTAAATATAATATTTGCTTGTAAAATGTTTAACTCATTTCATGACTTACTATCTATTTTCATATTAAAGACATTCACAATATTAAAGACAATCAATAATTATTAAGTATTATATTAGCTATATGAACTTTTTCTCTTAATGCATTCTAATTTTAAGGTTTCAATTAATCATTAATCATTTTCTCTTATTTATCAACTTAGTCAATTAATATTCATCAACATTAAAATTCTATATATGAAAATTAGCAGAATATATAAATGCATTACATTTCTTACAAACATTTATGAATTTTAACATAGTTGATTATAATAAAGATTTTAATACGATAAAAGAAGTAAATACCTTTTTAATAAGAAAATAGCAGCAAATATTTTTTACAGCTAATATTGTTTTTCGAAAATCGATTAATTCATAATATACGAGACGAAGTTATTGTACAAGAATTGACAGTAATGGATGGTAAAACGTTTATCATAATTTATAAGGCTATTGACAATAAATGGATGCCAGAAGGTTTCTTTTGAAAACTAATTATATACATGTATTACGTCTTAATATAGTGTATACTTGAAGTATAATTTTATGTATATAATACATAAATACCTCACCGAGTTTTATATAAAATATCAAGTTATTTATAAAACACCATAGTGTCTTTTACATTTTATAAATCAGAAAAAGGTCGTACATTAGATGCATTGCTCCCATACTTGTTCACTTACATAATTGTTATGAAAGTTATTTAAAACAATCCACTCTCTTAAATTAAAATCACAGCTTGAATTTCAGTTTATGATTGAAAAAATTAGAAGTTTAACAATGCTTGTTAAATTGATGCCAAAACAGCACTATAATTTAATAATTACGACATACTATACGTACAATTGACAATTTCTAAAATTTTGTGACTACTTATTACTTACCTATGAAATTCTGCATCTCGTAATATTAAATCCCTTTAAGCGTTATTAACTGAATTATTGCAATAAATTAGTGAATATGTAAGGAAGCGCAGGATTTTAGATTTTTCAAATTTATTGGTACTTTTCCCTTGATCTTCTTTAAATATAAATTACTCGGAGTGTATTCCAATTTGCAATATCATTATTTCTTTGGAAAAATAGCTTTTAACGTAATATACGGTATTTCATAGACAATTATCTTTAATTATAGAAAGTACGTTATCCAATGTATTTAATAAATCTTGAGAGTAATTTATAATAAATCACTGACAATAAATTTTTAAAATTTTACACACTCCATTGAATATGAAATCTTATGACCATTGTTGAATACGAATGATATAATTAGCATTAGCAAATACAATATTTAAACCCGAGTGATATTTAATTGAAGTTAGAGTAATTATTAATCTCGATCAAATAGTAGGGGGGACAAGAAAAAAAACGCAGATATCTAGATAAATATCCAGGTAACCTTAAAGTGTCTAGTTAAGTAGCTCGTGTCTTAGTTAGATTGGCAATAGCGGACAATTAGTAGAGTCCCGTGAAAAGAGAAACCTCAAATATGCTGAAATCGTGATTGGTCCTCAGCCCTCTCGTTATAATAGCTCGTATAAAGGATGTCAGAGTATGTAGGCAAGCAGAATTCTCGTAAAGAACGATTTGACGCTCGCGGCTGTTACTGGACGCGGCTCGCGGTCAAAAAATAAACACCTCGGAAAAAATAATTAGTATCACTTTGTGGGCGGCAGTCGTTGCGACCCTTTGTTCGCTCCTTACCTATCTTTTTACTCCTTGCACCACATCGTCGCACCACATCGTCGCACCTCATCGTCTCACCTCATCGTCGCAACGCCATCCTACCGCCGTCCCACCGCCGTCCCACCGCCGTCGCACCGCCGTCCCTCCCACCTCGGCTGCACTCGCCGACTCGCACTCTCGCTGTCATTCTCACTTTGCCGTGTGTATAAATAAGAACGAAAAAGTAAGAAGTCTCGTGTCAAAGCACTCGCGCGTACATCTGGAGGCGGTCTGCGGCTCCGGTATCCAGCTGTCGCGACTGCCATCAAGACTAAACTTATCCTTTCTTTTTGGATATCTGGTCCCATGGAATCCGCTCATGGATACATGCTAATACAGCAATGGCACAAACAATACTCAACAAGACCTTTATTTTAATAATACTAATTTTAATAGTAGAAGAGGTCGAAGTACCGATACTAGTTTTAATAATGAACAAGTGAATTGATAATTAATAAATAATAACGTCGATAGTGACGATAATGATTTAATGAGGGTGAAAATAATAATAGCAGAGTTGAATTATTCTGACTTGACATTCGTCTCGTCTAACCTGAAAATCGGCAATTTAATATTCTACTGACTTGTGCCAATTGGAAATTGCGGTCATGGGAAGGGGTGGAGGCTGAAAATTACACGAAGCTTTAAAGCTTGAAATTACGTAACAGACAACTCAATGGACTTCAACGCACGGCGTTCTGTAAATTCTTTTTATGCTAAGGCTATTCGAAAGTTATTAAAGGAGCGAAAAAATCAAGATATATTAAAGGACAGGGCTCGGACTGGATATAGCAACGGCAATCGAAGGATAATAATATTTCATGCCGCAATCGCTATCGAGCCTTCACGTTAACTAATGCTCGACAATAAAGCTAAGTAAGTTCTTTAAAGCGGCATTGGATACGCGCGGATTGGATACCCATTCTTATCTCTTCTAGTCTTTCACTTGCATTTCCTTTAGCCCCTTACTTAGACTAAAATAACTCAATGTCCCAGCTATCTAATTAACGGCATTAATATCAGTTTGGAAGGAGTGCTTGATAGATTGCCTCCTTTATGCAGTTATAATAATAAATGCAAAACAAGTAATTTGCGAGTCGAGTACAACCTCTAATAACTTCGTCTCTCTTATTACGATGCGCGGACAAATGATATTGTAGATCTTCCCCTCGGCTATGAGCGTTATTGATCACAATGTCAAATTACCACGCTTCATTTTAGGTCTAATAAAACTCAAGCCACGAATTTAAATATTACTACCAATAATTAAGAGATTGCAAAGCTCGCTGTTAAAGACCACACACACACACGCGCGCGCTTACAAAATCGGGGGCAGTCAGCATTCAGACAGGTGCTGAAGTAAATATCAGAAAATAATGCCATTTTTTATGCAAATACTATAAAACAAAGCAGCCTGACTTTTTATGCAAACAGTTAAAGCAATGTTTGATCAATTCCACATTTGTGTCATTAATTCTTTTGGCAACGTGGAAATGGAAATGCCTTGTCGCTAGGACATGTGCCTTTTTGAGAAGGAAACAAGGAGTGCAAGGCAGATCGAAAAATATTTGTTTCTATGCGTGTTGTTTTGACCTTCTAGCTTATATACATAAATTAGATAAACGAGGATGCCAGCGGTTACAATATACCAAACTACCAACGTCTTTCGGTATGTAAAAAAAAAAAAGAAAAGAAAAAATAAACAAACTGGATGGCTATGTCTAGTCACTTTTTTGTAAGTTAAAGTACGGCAGCAACTGTCATAGCGAATAACATATATATATATATATATATATTTTTTTTTTTATTTTTTTTTTAAAGCTACATTTATGTACATCTGGTGAAAAAATGTTGTGCATTGAACTTAACCAAATTCTTCTGATGACTGCGTCTCGGTAGTTTCATCATAAATAACTGTATCAAATCATTAACACGTGCAAATTGCAGCGACTCACTAATTCTTTTATTTTTTCTTCATCCCTTTCTTTCTTTCATTCTTGTTTTTTCATTTGATATATATATATATATATATATATATGTATTTTTTTTTTCATTATTATTATGGTAATTCGATTTATGAGTTCCGTTCAAACAATCAACTTCGTTCATGCAAAGTAAAATAATAAATAAAAACCTTTTTTCTTCATATTTAATGCTTAAAAAACTTATTTCATTCAATACGTTCCAGGATAATCTATTTATTCACATAAGGCCAAATTATTGCAAAAAAACATCATTTGTTTTTTTTTTCTTTATACCTGTGTCAAATTGATTATTGGCCCCAGAGACGGATCAATGATATCTATTGAGATAAACAAACCCATTTTTCAATAAAAATAAGACAGATGTTTCAACATTTTATTAAGTCTTTATAATACTCATATCTGGGCAGGAAGTATATCTTATTTTCTACAAAGTTTTTTGTACTACAATCAACAAAATTACGAATAATTTTATTTAATTATTTTTCATATTAAAGAAACTGCGCTCTCAATATTTCAATTATTTCTGCAAGTAAGTAAATCCAAACAGTTAACAATTTAAATTATAAAAAAATCATGTAAATGAATCGTTGAACTAATTGTAAATGGTCATTCTTAATTCGAAAATTCATTTATACGTAACTAATTTAATGAAATAATTTTATTCATTTTTATTAAATAGGTAAATTTAAAAAAAATTTCAATTATTTATGAAACAGAATCTTAACTCTAAATATAGATGAATATACATTACATTAACATACATTTAATATTTTACAATATCAAATTTATAAGGAATTGTTTAAAATTTTCAAATTAACAGTACTACGTACTGTTCTACGAAGTTTTTCTACCATAAAAAATATGTATATAAGTAATCAAAGTATCAAAAACTATATATATATATATACTATATGCATATATACTCTGGTTATATATAGTCAAAATATATATGCAAATGCTTGAATATCATTTATACATTAAAGTGTCAAACATTATAATAATAATTTTATATTTTCATACAAATAGAAATAGTGTTTATAAGTAATTAAAAAATATAATGAAAAATTAAGAATAATTTTCATAATTATTGACATAATTATTGATTATTTAGCAATAAATTTGAACAGGCGGTCCAAGTTAATTTACATGCGTCTAATGCCGATCAAGGCTGTTAAAGCTTTAATTATTTAGAAGCTGTTTTAACAGGTGATATGAAATATGTGGAAATCTAGAGTAAGAATTGGAAAGACTATTTACATTACGTAGAAATCAATTGATCGATCGAACGCGGTTGACGTTGAAAACACGATAATCATCACGCAAAGGCGACTTTCCAAAAGAAGCGCGAATCCCGTGTCGCTACTTTTTGTACGTTTCCGTTGAATTAAATGAGATTAAGCTAGATATCGTGTTGCGAGCGAGTCGACCTGGGAATCGCGTGGCCGAGTCTCGTGGAACTTAAATTGAAGCGATGATCTCTTAATTAACTTGCTGATATATTGTAAGAGCTGACACTCGTTTCTTATGATTTTTCTTTTTCCACATATCTTTTACAGTTTTTTCTTACTTATCTTCATACTCAGAAGCTGAATCAAATGAGTCGTGACGCGGCACTTCTCATTTAAGTGAATAATCAATTCATTATTTCTAACATCTTATCGACAATAGAATTTCAATAATTATTTAAGCATATCATAAAATTACGCGAAGGAGAAATATTTTAACATTTACTTGAAAATTGAAAATTAAAATTTCTATTTTTTGCAAAAAATCAAATAATGAAAAATATATTATATATTTGTGAGATGCATCATTACATTTACTTTTAATGTAATATAGTTCATTCAAAATATGAGTGTCAATCGTTCGAGTTATATACTTTCAAGTATTTTGATACATTATATGAATTTTTATAATTTTTAATTATTCATAATGGGGGTATAATTTATGATTTCATATGTTTGAATTCGCAGATATATATATACATATACTCTTAATGTTACAGTACTATTATTTTCATTTCTAAAATAAATAACCATTCCAAATACAACTCAACTAATTTAATGAATAAGTTTTATATATTCGTCATTATAGAAAGAACACGTAAAACATTTTGCGCGTGAGAAAGTATACAAAATAATAATAAGCCTACGTGATACCTCCTCCCCGTTTTATTACCATCAAATATTTTATTGCTCTTCCATCCCTCTCATTCTCTTCATTATCTTTTATTCGATCTTCAAAAGTATTATTTTCTAATTTTTATCATAATAGGTTTTTTTCTGAAGAAAATTTATTGGTTTCGTGAAATTTAATTAAATATACAATTAAAAATATCAAAACACAATGTTCGATTATAAAAAAATTTAATATTTTAATTAATAACTTTTGAAAATTTTCTATACACAGTATTACCTATAAAATACCTATTATTGTCAAATTATTAAAATAAAATTTTATCATTTATGTATTATTTATTATGCAACGAATTTATTGCTTATATTTAATAAAGTTTAGAAATTAAAATTAAAACTCTTTACAAGTTATCTTAGAAAATTTGTCCCCATTCTGTTATAGTATAAATTTACGCATTTAATGAATACTATTACATAAATATATAAAATGCTAAAAATGTTGTTGCAATTATGTATAATAAAATACATCTACGCAATTTCAATTGAGCAGATAAAAAGTTATTATGAGTTTTATATTTTGAGAATAGCTTATACTTTAGAAAAACTTATATTTTTGAAAATTTTCAATTTAAAAGAGTTAATTTTAATAGAATTATAATATTATTAGTAATTATGATACTTATCTATATCCATGAGAAGTTCTTGTACTCATTTATCAGATTACGCACTCGACATCAAATTAAATACGGGCGATGATATAATTGTATAATAACTTGGTAAAGTTGTGGTTACAGTCAAACGCTGGGTGTGAGTAAAATAACAGACAATTAACTAGGCTGTAATTTACTTATAAGAGTGAAAGATAAATAGGGGAAATAGAAGTGAGCTGCATATCAAGAAAGCGTATAAGATGATAACGTGCTTTGTTTATAAGTACCGAAAGGCTATTTTGGTTTAACTTATTAGTTTCAATAGAAATTGTTTTTCCGGTAAAAGGGTCTAAGGAGAAATTAAAGGGAGCCCTCGATGTTTCGAATTTGTTATCTTGGTGCGAAACGGAAGGACCGCGTGTCTTTATTTGCTCCGATTCGAGGAATAATTTGAGATTTTCAATTAAATTGATATCCGAGGATAGCCTGAGGACATGGGAATCAAAACGGCATTATTGCTTACTTGCGTCATTACTTCATTGGCGATCACGAAGTAGTTATTTTATTACTCTTAGTTACATAACCATACATACATGTTTAATGAACAGAGAGGTGCTTACAATGTTGTTGAAACGTACAAACAATTAATTGTTCAGCTTAAAATTCATATTCCGAGCGCTAAGTAACAATTTAACCGCCCACGTCGACATTATAATCCGCGCATTTGTAATTTATTTCTTTAAGTTAGATCTTACCTTAAGTATTCGCAAGCCAATTATGTTTTTGTATCTACACCTTGCCGACTGCGTTCCATAACTCATATAATTCTCTAATATACTCCCTTAGTGACGTCCTCCCAATTCATCTCCCTCGCTCCTCCTTACCTCCAACGTGCTTTGCTGTTTTCCAAGTCTTATCGTTTCACGGCGATCGCCGCCCACGTCTTCCATATTAAATGAGCCGTTCTTCCTTGCTGGTGCTCTTTGTTTACTAATCGGATCCTCCATGAGCTCGAAGTTATTGCGATAACGTCTTAGGCCTCGGCTACGAGGAAGTAGCTTTAGAAGAAGCCTACTTAAGAATCCACGTTGGAGCGAATAAAGCTTCCATTAGCGTCCTCTTCATCTCTGGACTTAAATGCAGCGCAACATGGGCGAGCCAAAGTCATAAAAGGTTGGGCTGTCCATGGTTAAGGTCCTCGTGGAGGCCGACGAGGTCAGGGTGTACGGTTATTGCACCAGCTTCGAAGCTGCGTGTCGATCGATATGGAACTGCGTAGACCAGAGTGCAGCAACCCCCCGCTAACAACGACCTCAGCTCGTGCATGCGCACGTTTCGTCCAAGTATTTTAGATGCGTATTACCTTGTGCGACTGAGCTTGTACGGCTGAGATGTGGAGATGAAGTAACAATACATGAGCCTGACTGCTCGTTAGTTTAAATGCTTCTCAGGAAAATGAAGTTGAACGATTCGAGTGGATGCTTTAATGCGAAAACTCTGGTCTTTTAGATTTTAGGACCTTCTTTTTTAAAATTGACCCTTCGTTCCTCTCTCTTTCTCTCTCTCTCTTTCTCTCTCTCTCTCTCTCTCTCTCTCTCTCTCCGGCTCTCTTTCTTGTCTTTACTCAAGTTTTCTTACATTATTTGATATTTGTAAATTTTGAAGATATTTGATTATTTAGATTACTTAGAGGTTCTTTTGATTATTTGAAATCTCGTAATTCTCTTAAAGTTAAGACGTTAACCTCAGTTTGGGAATTCATTCGATCAAGAATGAGATAAATAATCCGTGACTTCCGACTTTACGAGTACAGAAATTTTTATGCAGGGCACGCGTGACAATGAAATATGGCCGTGCAATGACAAAATCAAAGAGACTTCAAATGCATTCTCCCTTGTTGCCAAAAAAATGGACTGAGGTATGGCTAATGTCATTGCTTGTTTCTTCGCCTACACGAAAACGAGGAAAAGAGCGGAGTTCCTCTCCCGTCTTTGCATCGATTTGTCGCCACCTGTGTACATCTTTTCTAAGCACGTGTATTTGAATTTTGACCTTTCACAGCTCTCTCAGGACGTTAAGCGGGAGGGACGCACGTGCCACGAGGGTGGGATGTTATAACAATAAAGAGCGTATTCGTACAACATATATATATACGCGTGATATTGTACGCCTTATGGTCGATCGACCCAAACGGAATATATATACATGTATATGGAAAGAACAAGGGGGAGAGGAAGAGCAAAATATAACCAATGGAGAACGAGATAAAGCTTCTCAGGAGAGTTGAAGGTCACGGGACTGAAAGGTCACAGCATTAAAGTTATGGGTTGCGCGTCAATCTGAAAGAGTTGAAGCTATTTAGGACTATTTAGGATATACATACATATTCGAAATGAAATGAAAATTAATTGTTTTCTGCTATTACATAAATCAGATTTTCGAAGACTTTTAAAATACATGAAAGTTGCCTACAATAGTATACATTGCAAGCTAGTAGATATGTAAGCGATTTATTTTTCGTTAATTTCAATTTTAATACAAATTTTATAATATAGTACAATATAATTTAAGTTAAGATATTTATAAGATCTTTTACCAATAATCTGTTAAATTGTAAAAATTATCGTTACATGTAATTTAATATGAACAAATTATTTATTATTTTGTAAAAATAAATGTATTAAAATACATTAATAAAATATTGTAATATTAATTCAGATATTAATAAATTATTAATACAAATATTATCAGAACAACTAAAAGTTTTTCTCTCATATTGTTAGTAAATAGCATTTATGTGATCCAGATCTTTCTATTCTACCAGTTTTAATCAAAAGACGATTAATTATGATTATTATCTCATTCTTCTTATGTAAAAGATTATTTTGATATTTTGCATTTTCTGCCAATCTAACAATATTTCACATAATTTGTAATTATAATATTAGCGTTATCTTGCTCTACTAAAAATATAATTTCAAAGGAGAGACTTATCTTAAATATCTAAAATTGATGTTCTAAAGGTTTAAAAATTCTACAATTAATTATTAAGATTTCATTGATAATTTTAGAACTGATATTTATTGCTATTTATATAAAAAATGTTATCAGATATAAGATCACGGGGTATTATTCGAATTTTCTAATGTAAGAAATAATCATTGTGTTAGATGAATGCCTGAGTACTGAAGTAATAAAAGATAAACATAATTAATATTTAGATTTCTTTAGAATTGAAAAAGATATTGTTTATATTTATTTTGCATTATACTTTTTATTTTTGATATTTTTCGTCAGATTATATACTTTTCCTTTCTACCCTCCATCTCATTTTTTCTTCTTTAACCTCCCCCGCTAATAAGAATACTGTAATGGCCATAGAAGTCAAGCCAAGGTTAATTGTAGTATAACAGTTCAGTCTTTTTAAGAGCTATATACATATAAGACTTACGTCATAAGAAGGGACGAGTCCCTCCGCAGCTGAAGCAGCGCCTATGCGTGCGAGCGTGAGCAGCTATACACAGGCGCATGTCCATGAAAATTTCGGGAGATTCCGAGCCTACGTCAAGGTCATCGTTGTCGCTGACTCTTCCATAATGCCGGCGCCACGTGTTTTCCCGCGACAGCCACGTGGCACGAGACGGCGCACCCCATACAATACTTTCTCCCTACTTTCTACTCGTGGCCTTCGATTGCCTTTTATATAAAGCATACGCACCCACGAGTCTCTCCTGCCGAAAATTCGAATAACAGACGCTTCTTTTCTCTCTCACTTTCGCCCCTAAGCCATGATCCGTTCCCTTACAGCCCCTCTTGCACTCGCACTCTACCTCTTTCTCATGCGGGACTTTCTTGTACTGCCCCTTTTCGATTCCATCATTCTTCCTCTTGAGTAACGTTGGCAAGGTCATTACGTGCTCCTTGGGTGGTCTCGAGACATCAAGTCCTTCCTCCTGAGTAAATATGGAAATTCTCATTTGGTAATTACAAAGGGAAGGACATAATCAAATTTTGTAAATCCGACGTCAATTCTATTATCAGCTTTAATGCTCATATAAATCAAATTGAAAAGCATTATTATTTAGATTATTAGACATTACTCTATAACATCTAATAGCCTATTCTATAGTTCTTCATATTATATAGTATAAACAATTTATACTACGTTTTCATGATTTAGACATTCGTCGATTTCTATATATTTTTAGTTTTATATTATTTTTTTTTTTTTTTTAACCTACTATACAATTTCACTAAAAATTAAGATTTTGAATAGTAAATATTATAATGTAAGCTTATATTTCATTAAATGATATATTATTTTTTCATTAATTGTTTATTTTAATTCTTTTTTAATTATTAATTTTATTGTAATATTTTTATAATTAGAAATAAAAGAAAAAAATTTGTTAATATAAATTATGCAGAATAACATAAATTATAGCTGAAAATCCTTTTTTTAAATTAATGAATTACCCTATTCGTTTTATTTTCTATAACATTATTAAACGACGTTGAAGGGTAATGTTTACAGTATTAGAGGCGGGAAAAATCTATTTATAATACATTGAAAATTTAAGGGATCACTCAAATTTATATACGAGACTAGTATTTCTTTATAAATACATATTCTATACAATTGTAAATATTAGTCATGTAAGTAAATGCTATCTATATATTGGTCAATAAATATTTCTTTCATTAAATCATGTAAATATTGGTATACAAATAGAATTGACATTAATTCAATGATTTCTATATTACAATAAATAAAAAATATTACGTATATTTGTATTTGCTACTATTTCTTCATTATTTAAAATTAAAAAGGAAACTATTAAAGTTGAAGTTTTTGCTTTTACAAATGTCTATTAACTTTATTTAATTGATTCATTTAATAAGTAATTAAAATAATAAACGTAATAATCCAATTATTTAAAAAAATAATTAAATTACGAAGGGATTAGTAAATAATAATATGATAGTCAACATTAAAATAAAATTATATATAGTTGAGATACGAATAATTTTTTAAAAAAAAATAAATATTTTAAATAATAAATATATTGAACTTTGTATGTAACATATATGAATTTATAATTTTTGGTTGATTAAAGTTGTAACATTTAATTTTAAAATCTTTTTGTGCTTTAAGTAATGAGTGATAAAACAAATAAAAATAAATACAACGTACACATTATTTTCATTTTTAGGGATCATAAATATGTATAAATACTTAAAAAATATAGTATACAGTTTAACAATTATAGTTACTACACTGTGAATGATTTTATCTCTAATCCTATCATAAAAATACATTATGTTCATTTCAAGGTTTAAAAATATTTGATACATAAAAATATGAGTCGTAAAAGATATTAGTATATACATTATAAATTGAATAATTGAAAAAGAATTTTCGTATATTTTGAATTGAATTATATAAAAAATATATAGTAAAATTTATTGATAGAACATTATGGTATATAATAAAATAAAAATTATAGCCTTGAAAAAATTATACTATTTAAATAATTCTTATTGAGCGATAACAATTGAATAATAGATTCTTAATAAGATATACGTAAATAAATAAAATTGTTTAGATCAAACAATATTCTTTTATTGTTTTAGTATTTATGTTATATTTCTATATATTAAATATAAACCTTTATTCAAATTGAACTGAGTAGATTGAACCTTTTTTGAATAGCTAATAAGAAAAACACCAAACTCACGACAGTGGAAGAAGTAAATTTGTTAAATACAAATAATTCAATTGTTTAGGTAATTAAAACTTAGAACTCACAAATAAAGAAATAAGAGATAATGAAATATATATGGCCGCTTCTGTTATATCCAATTGAGTGTAGAAAATGAATCCTATTTTCCGATTTGTAGCAGTAGTAGAGGTAAGGTGTAGGTCAGCCAAATAGTAGAGTGACGTATACGAGGATCCTGCGCTGGAAGATGAATGAAAATTATCGTCTTCAATACGATGAAACATAAGAGAATATTCATAATTAATCTCTTTTAAGGGATAATAGACATAATATACAATTAACATAATAGACAAAAGTACCTTTTATTTCGTGCTTCAATATTTTTGTCAAAATTGGATTTACGAGTAACAAAAATTAAATTAGAGTTTTCAGTTAGAAATTTTCTTATTAGCATTAGCACAAAGCTAAAAGCATAATTATAATCTTTTCTGAAGAATTGAGTTAAAGAGATAGTATCTACTGTGAGAAAGAGAAGCTGCATGTAATTCGGAGTGGGGGACGTGGCTCACGGAATAAGATCAGGTCAGGGTCACTTCCAGTCAAGGGTGAGGCTTCTAGTTGCCTTTATCTCTCTCTCTCTCTCTCTCGTTTTATTTTGCTTTCTCTCTTACATTCTTATTCTATTACTACGAAACCGAATCGTATAAACGTAGCAAACAAAAGTCCGATAACTCTGCAGATTTGCGACTCTTCTTTTTAACAAGGACATTTGAGCACATATATCCTTTTTTACCCAATAAATAAAATCAAAGGTTATTAAAAAATAGATAAATGTATCTATGCGTTGACTTTAATTGGAATACTAGGCTTATTCTGGTTTTCTTTTCATTACGTAACATACAATAGTTTAGAAGGGCAGCTTTTGGTTAGTATTACGTCAGTAGTTACGTACAATATTGCTAAACAATGAGAAATTTATTACCGAATCGAGACTACATCAATTACTCTAGTTCTAGAATAACCTTTATCTAGTGTAATACTATAAGTAGTATTATGAATTATTTTCATTACTCTTTTCAAAACAAGGTTATTGTTTTATTGCATATTATTTACTATTATTTATACCTTCATTGAGAACTATGATTTTCAGTGAAGAATTAATACGTTTAAAAGCATATAATCATAAATGAAAAATAAATTTAAATATTAGTACTAATTATTCATTATAAATGCACTCAAAAACTATAGTGAATACTTTGAATTCACTAATATATGAAAAGTATGATACTAAAAGGTTGTTCAAGAATGTGTAAATTAAAAATCAATTTACTAATGTAATATTTTTACTTTTAGTTACACAATTAAAATATAATAAACAAAAATATCAATCATTGAATCGTTAAAAAATTATTTGTCTCAAATAAGAAAATAGTACTTACTCATCATTTCGAGTTAAAAATTAAGAAAATTCCATTTCTAAAAATTGCATATGTGGAATTAATAGAAGTTGAATTAATATTTATATCCACCGAAGTTGTATTTAGTTGACAAAATAAATTTTCCTTAGCGATTATTTTGAGGCCTTTTATTTCATCTCTTAGTCTCAGAAGGATTGGCAGAAATATAATACTAATGCAAAATATACATAGAAATGATATATAGGTCAAAGTAGAGGACAAAACAAAACGAAAACAAAAAAAAAAAAAGGAAAAGAAAATTATTTGGATCCACTCCCCGTCAAAGGGCCTCCCGCAACCTACGTAAGCTTTACCTCGAGTGCGTCTGTCTCTTTCAGATTATAGTACGTGTGCTTTTTATTTCACCCCGAGCCCTTTACGACGGCTGATCTTTTCTCGTACGCGAGGCCAAGGTCGAGGTTTCGCCTCGGCCATAAACGACGGACTCGTCGCATACATCTTTCGATCATGACGAGCGCTTTCAGCAAAATTCAATATCGCCCAAGAGATACCAAAATCACTCGATACTCTCTATACATTATAATAATCTCTTCGATTATTCTTTATTAGTTATTTATACAATATAAATTACAAAAGAGGAGCTTTCAATTCTGAAAAAGTAATTTTTTACCTTAATGAATTTCTAAGCTCGAATAGATCACCTAATCATTTAATGCTTTCGAAAATAAATTTAGAATCTTATTATGTTAGCTATCTTTACTCAAACCAGAAATAAAGGGAAAGCCTAGACATGAAATAGTATTACATCTTTTTTTAAAAAAAACCTAATCATTCTTTATAAATTGTAATAGAATTTAACAAGAAAAATATTATCTTGTTTCACAACTTTATATTTACTTTTTATTTATAGAAATATATAAATCAATGATTAAAGAATATCAAATCTTGATTTGATCAAAGTTAATTTACTAATTTTCAATATATTATCGATTTAATTAGATTAAAAAGATCATCATTTTATGTACGTATAAAAGATTTGTCCACCGTACAATTTTTTTACTTGATTTACGCAATTAAGTATAATCGATAATAAAATATCTAATATTCGCTTTATTAAAAACAATGTAAAACTATGTTTATCAAAGGAAATAACAGATTTATCAATAATCTAAGCATTTCATTTAAGCGTTCCCTAAAATACATATACAAATCGAACTTATGTACTTTCAAATAACCTATCTCACAACAGTTTTAATTTCTGTTTCTTAAATTTTTTATAAGAAATTATATAAGATACGGAATAAATTAAATATATATTTGAATTTTATTACAAAAATTTTTTATATTACGTAAACACATCGAATTTAAAAATTTTTTTAATACAATTTTCTAAAATAATCACAAATCTACATAAAAATTATTCTTTTACCACATATATAAATGTATAGGTATAATAATAGATATAATTATAAATATATTTAAACCAATAGTTTTCTAGTAAACAATATTATACAAACATTAATAATAATTTTTTAAAGATGGATATGCATGTTATGAAATAATTGAATGAAGTGATTTTATAAATTTGTGATTTTAATTATTCATTTAATATTTAAATTTAAAATTAAAGGCCTAATTAGTTAAAAATCAGTAAAGTACCTTTAGATATTTCGGAATAAAACAGGTCTTTTCTATATGATTTGAATGAAGTTCTGTAATTGTAATTAATATTCAAAAGCGTATTCTATATTATATGCAAATAAATAAATTTTAATGAATTTAATATTAACACTCTTAATACGAGCCCATGTTTTAATTATAAAACGTAATAAGCGTTAAACTATTGTTAAAGTTGCCTGAATGAAATAAAGTTTCATATTTTCATATTATTTATAAAATTCGAGTACATCTAAAAATATATCATCCTAGATCATTTATTTTTAAGTAAGTTGACTTTTTTTTTAATTTTTATTTTTTCAGAAAAGTGTATTAATTAATATATTTATCACCTTTACTATTCAGATTTTAGGAAGCCGTAATTTAAATTCGATGATAACATTTGAAATTTGTTTCACGAGCTTACCAACGCGTTTATTTAGAAATCCATCTTAAGGCGCCCTTTGTCCTTTTTTTATCTCATTGGACAGTCTATAACGTAGCTATTTTTTTTTTTTTTTACTGCCATGTTATTGATACTGAAGGTAATGGCGGCTTTTGAAATTATCATTACTATATTGTCGCGTGGCTTTGTTATATTTCTCTCATTCACTTTCATTTGTTTATACATATCTTTATAGTGTTTGAGTGACTTGGTATCGGCTACAAGGCTAAGTTTTTACTTGTTCTACAATAACTGTTTTATTTATTTACTTGCGCGACATATAAATCATATTGAATTTTCTACATGGTAAATTTAAATCCTTGACCTGATCAATTTGATAAAACAGGTGTTAAGTCGAATTTTCTCTTTGTTTTTTCTCCGTTGCTATGATTGATATTTATATCTTTAATATTGTCTCAGAAGTTTCTTTTTAAATACAATCTATATGTTTGGACACATACTTAAACATTTTCATACGAGAGATTAATTTATAATAGTTTTTATTTAATACATTTAATACATTATATACTTTTAATGAGTAATAGATAATATACCGGAGAATTTTTCATTTCTATTACTTACTGTTTTGAATGTAAATACTGATATTTCATATGAAATTAAATATCAAAATATTACGTTTATTATTCTTTGTAATTCAAAATATGTTGCTTAGATCAACGGACTTCATAAATATTTCATATCCAAAGTTTACTGCTTAATATTATAAAAACTATAAATATAAAAGGGAGAATGTGTGAGAATATAACAGCAGCTACTTTTTTTATTTTCAATTTCTTGTATATAATTCATCACAAACAGTTATTTATCTTTTCATATTATCAGTTATGGTATTGAATTTTTATTAGATGTGTATGTCAGAGTATGAATGTCTAAATGCTTTAAATAAAAAGGACCAATATTAAACTTAAAATATAAAAATGACCGTATTTAAGAGGACGAAAATTTTTTAAACATTATATTCATAAATGCAAACAGAATTAAAATTATTTGAACTAGTTTTAGGGAATTACATTAGTCACACTTCAAAATTGTGGTAAAGATTAAAAACTATTGGTTCTATTTTTATTAGGAAGTAGAGGAAAAAACAACATTTTAGCAGTATTGATTAATTTTAAATAGAATTTTAATAATTCAATAAATTTGAAGGCAGAATTTTAATTTTTTTCCCATATAGGCTAAATTTATTACCAAAAATGAGAAAAACCTGAACTAATTAAACATTATAATTAGTTTTACAAGTCCATAGAAAGAAATCAATAAATTGTTCGACGAATAAAGAGGGTAGAGGGTTAAGGTCGGCTATCTCTTTACTCAAGTAACCTCTTATGTTTCCTTGAACTTCCATTTTTCAATTTGGCTTCTTTGAGCATGTATTGACAAATTTTTCTGAGTTCATTAAAAAGCTGGCATCCACCATGTGGACAAATATAATATGTTTTATAATTGTCTTATTTCTTTTGTTCTTCCATTTTCATTCTTTCTACAATTACATCCTTACTATGTTCAATAAAACAATAAATAAATAATTTCATTAATTTCAAAAATTCAATAAAATTCATTTGAAAAAAATAATAAGAAAATTATTTAATATATGTAAGGGAATATTAATTATATTGATAGTTTTGAATAGAAATACATGCTGAAAAAAAGATAATTATATAAATTTTGTAAATTATTTACATTAATATTGCATTATTATTAGTACTTTAATTAAATGCTTGCTTGATGCAGTTCATTTCAAAAAATAGAAAACATTCTAATAATAATCAGAAAATTTTGTAATATATAGCAACGTATAAAAGAATATATAACTGATCCTTCGATGCTGTTCAGATAATCACTGTTCACAATATAATATTTTTGTATAGTTAATACTAAATATAGTTAAAATACTAATATAAAGATATATTACTAATAATTAATACTAAATGTAATAGTACTAAATCAGGGTTCACAGACTCTAGTTTAGTGATAGAATGAACATGACGCGGTAGCAGCCTTCGAAGACGAATTTTCATATAGATAGACAAAAACATTCGTACCGATTTTCATATAAATTGAGGGAATCGCGGTCGACTCAAAAGACTGAGTCTAAGAAATTCAAATTTTATGTGAGTATTTCACCTTATAATAGAGCTTCAGCAATTCGTCATCTAATAGATGAAGTCCCGAAGCGGACATCCTCAGATAGGAGGTGGGTGCGAATCACTTATTTTCTTCAGGCAGCAACTACAACTCAATCGTTTACAATCCCATTTCTCTATCCCACTCCTATGGATTTATGTTCTCGAGAGACATAAAATCCCGCATCTAATTTACAGTTCCTCGTGCCTCAAGGATACGGCATTCGCCGATATTTCGAGGGATCACGCGAATAAACCAACCAAGCAATTATCATATCTCTCTTCCTTAAACTTTTGAGAGTCTCCCTTCCTTAAATTTTTCGACTGTCTCCGTTGCCGTGCGAATTCTTCCTAGACCCCGTCAGGGACACAAAAGTCGTCTCGTTTTTTATAAATTTATATATATATATATATATATATGTGTGTGTGTGTGTGTACATATGCATGTAAAAACAAAAAAATATAAATAATGAACCGAAAGGAAGGACGTGCCGAAGAATAGAGATAAAAAGAAAAAACTGATTTTTACTAATACACATTTCATTTCTAAAAACCGAACGTCCTTCTAGCTATTCTTTTCTTAAGAATAAAAGACTTCGAATTAAATTGCCTATTTAAATATTTTCATTTCAATACTTTTCTCTATACTCGTTGCTTTTTTATTTTTATTTAATTATTACAAAATATAGTAAATTTACAATAAATTTGGCTTATATATTGTATATAAAACGAATTCTTTCTAGTTAAAATGATATTTTTCAATTTGAATTCAATTTTTAATAGTAAAATAATAAGTATATAAAAAATTATATGAATTTTCTAGCACCGTCTAATACAAAATATAGACAAAAATAATAATTCATTAAAAAGATTTTATTTCCGAAAATTACTCTGAAAAATGTTATATAATTTATGTAATTTCATAAAACAAATATGTTTGATTTTATAAAATAATATATTGGTTTTTCTAAAGTTATTTCATTTTTGTAAGTAATTTATATAAAATTCTTTTATTCCATCTTTATTAAATCTCTAAATAATAGTTACTCTAATAATCGTTAATAGTAACTCTAATAATAGATAATAATCTAAATAATAGTTATTTTATAATAATTATTTTACAACATAATATTGATTAAATATGTCATTTTTAATATGTAATTTATATTTAATATGAAATTGCTTTTATTGCGTTAGTTAACTTTTTAAATTTTCAGTTACTATGAGTTATTAAATCATATTGACTAATATTTTTCTAAAGAAAAAGATATATCTTTATAAAAAGTCATAATGAAGCATGCAGATTCATAAATAGGGAATTAATGAAATAATATATTCCAATATTTAATAATATTTCATCTTTTTTTGAAATAATGAATACAATTAATTTAAGAAACGTAATAAAAACAATTGATTAAATATGTTAAATATGGTTGAGTCTGTAGATATTTTATTGACAAACATGTTGGAGACTTGGAATGAACAAAAATATTGATCTTTGCAATAGTTTTTATATACCTATACACTTTAAGAGTTTCCCTCTCGTAGAGAGAATGAAGGTTACGCAATGAAATAATATTTATCAGAAACGGGGACGTATTCACTTAAAAGAGACTTCTATAATTCACTCAGTTCAATGATTTTTATACGCTCTTAATTAAAAAAAAAAATTCTTTATGCAAATCCGGCAAATCAATTCAGAACAGATTAAACATATAACAGAGAAATAGGAGTTTCAATTTAATCAAACTTAACGATAATCCATGGCTACTCGCACTCAATAATAATAGACTAATTATTATTGGAAGGATTCAATTTTACCTTATAATTTTATGATTCGTATAGCATGTCTATAGAGAAAAATATATTTATAAAAAAAAAAAACCGATAATCTATTTCCGATTATCGAAAATTATTTGTACAATAAATAAAGAGAGATGATGGATAAGGGAGGGGGTAGATGTGTGTGTGTGTGTGTGTGTGTGTGAGAGAGAGAGAGAGAGAGAGAGACGGCGGGAGACGCAATAAGCCTCTGATTGAATAGATCATAAGATATCACGTAGGACGTATCGGCTCATGAAGTAACGATGTATGTAGCATTCGTGACCTTGTCGAGGAAACGCGCGACTTTGATATTCTTCCTGCTAGCCGCCGAGGCTAAATGAGAAAAGAATGATGCATAAGTAGAGCTGGAGACACAAAGAAACCGAACTCTTTGCCGATTAAGCATTCAGAACATTCAATGACCAGTTACCGTTAAAACGGCGATCCCTTTATTATTATTTTAAAACGTACTCTCGCTTCTTATCTCATTATTGGTTTCGCCATCGTTTTTTATACACTCCTTGCCAATTATTTCTCCAAATAATTCATATTTTCGTATAATTTGTCATTTATTGTTTCTGTTTTTGTAAAGTTCTTATATCTTTATTTCCTGTGAAACTGTACATTAATTTATATACATATATATAAAAGATGTAGATATCTTGATAATTACATGCTATAATATGTCGAAATAATGCATCGTAATCTCGAAAGACGCATTTTTCTTACATAATTTTTATCATGTAGTATTTGCTGACTTCAAATTTTAATCACTGTTTACCAAAGATTAAATTAAAAAAAAATTAAAAATATATGCAATTTATTTTTTTACGTCACTTATATGCTTCCAAAAATTTATATAAATTGCGTGTCCTATTACTTTAAAATAAAACATACTACGATCATTTTAATACGCAGATTTATTTCACTTAACTTCTAAATAAATAAATTATAAACTTGAATGTCATCATAATTTTAAAATTTATAACAATACTCTTCGTGTTTACCTCTATATAGCTCTATTAATTATTTTATTAAATAATGTGAACATTAAATATGTATTCATAAGATTAAAAAACGAGTTAAATAATAATATATTATAATTAATATTATACTAACATTATATATTTTAAATAGCATTATAGTAAATTCATCATTTAAATTGGTTTTACATGTAATCTGCTATATAGAATTTATAGTTCTTTTTTCTAAGGACTGGCCATGTGTTTTGTTTTCTCTAAGGAGAAATATTTTTTACATTTATGCTAAATGTTTAACGTATGAACCACATTAACTGTATGAATTGTACAATATTTAATAAAAAAACGCATATCAATCGAAATAAAAAGAAAAGTAATGGGGAAAAAATCTTAAAAAAGAAATAATTAATTATTATTAATGAAGTAATATATTATGAAAAATAAAAATAATTGTGAAGAAATTTCAAAATTTCAAGTCTTGGAGTCTTTGTGTTTAATATAGTATTGCCTTTATGTACTAACTTTATCATTCATGAGTATTTATTTACGATTAATAATATAAATAAAATTTGCAAATTAAACAATGACAAATAGTTAAAAATAAACCGATATTAATAAAATAGCAAATCTTGCTGACGAATGTAAATATGAAATAATTAAAATATATTCATAGAATAAATGACTCTCGTAATACAAAAAGTGAACATAATTTAAATGTTGATAGGCATGAAAAATCTAAAAAATTTTATTTGCGTAAAACTAAACAGAATTAATTTGGCCTTTACAAAAACTAGACATCATATCATTTCGATAGCTCTGAAAAATATGACTTACAAGTCGCTCTTTATAAGCCTAAACTATTTTATGTAAACAGGAAACCCAACTGTGTCTTTATCTGTATTGGATATTAAAAATAATTCCTACAATATAGTTTACTCCCGTGACCTTGTAATTCCTCATTAAAAATTAAAAGGTAAATACACTATATAAGCACATATAATCTCTTGATAGTATAATGTGCCGGGTATTAAAATAAAAAGTTTCTAATAAAAACAGTTTATTATTAGATTCAGGTGTCTATTGTGATTAAATTCAATAGGGTTACGCCAATTGGAATTAATTTAAATTATATAAGAAATATTTTTTCCATTGATTAATACAATTTATCTGTCGAGGTGAGCAGAAAGACAATAGAAATTCTTTTTGAAATAATCAAGAGCAAAGGAGAATATAGTTTTAGCAATAATGACCATTAGGTTTTATGATGTAATAATACATTTTGGTATGTATAAATTTTTTAAATCGACGGGAGGAAATAATATCGGCTTTAATGAATGTTATAAAGTAAGGAAATGATGAAGGGCATTGCGAAAGAAGTATCAAATTGTATAATTATTGGCAACAATGTAACTGCGCATACGAGTGAGCGCATACGAATAGAAAAAGGATCCTTCGAAAGTCGAAAGGTATAATTTATCGGGAGTACATTGGTCATAAGTCCGAACGGCCAACATTCACGAGCGTCACGCTACTTATGCGTATTATGCAGTCGTGGAGTGCAAGAGGGAGGAACGGAGGGCGAAAGAGCGAGCGAGTAGTGGAAACCGGGTGACTCCCGAGAGGGGTGTCGGAACGGCTGGTGGATTGTGGGGCGGTGGGGGGTAGCGGAATCGGGGCGCGGGAGGAAGGAGTGCAGTCGAGAAAAGCGCGGCATCGTGCGTCGACGTTGCAACCGTCACGGAGAGTCAAGTTCAGGGTCACCGGGCAAAAACCACGTGACGTGCTTGCGTCGCGGCCTGACCGCGCTCACGGTCACCGACGCAAGCGCCGCCGGCGTCGACGACGCTTTTTACGTCTCCACCACATGAATTACGCTCCAACGAGCAGTCGTCGGGCGGGCGAGCCGCTCAGCCATCCGCTCTCCGCATCCGATTCCGCGCTCTTACTTTTCCTTTCTTACGCGCTTAGACAAGAAGACGCGCAATTGCACTCGATCGCTTTATCAAGGGTGAACGCTACTTTATCCAAATTAAATACAGGCTCGCGCAGGCACATAAGCTTTATCAGCCCGACCTCAGGACGATAAATATTTTCTTTCGCGATATTACATTGAATGCTTCGCAAAGTACCTTTTACCTTCTTTTCTTCTTCTTTTTTTTTCCCTTTAACTTTCTGCTTCTGGTAATAAATTTTTTTTTACTTCTTCGGGCACTCTAGAATGCCATATCGAACTGTCATTCCCTACGATAAGCTTGTATTACAAATAATGATATTTCTTTCATCTTATTCACCTTGACATAATTATGCCATTATTGTTAATAAAATAACACATTGACGGAACGTAGAGGATTATAGTAGCAAGAATTATAATAAAGGAGCCTCTGGAATAACTAATTTATTTTTTCACTCATATCAAACGTATTATTATTTTTTTAACTTTCATCCTTCACTATTGCAACATTTATTATTTATACATATTTTGATATATTACATTTATAAAAATATCCCAGCGCTATTACAAGTTTATCCTTTTATTTTATATATATATAAAATCACTTATTTAATAGGATTTTATACATTGTAGATATTACGTATAATACGTTTCTTAACTTTATACATCAGTCCAAATATCCATTTATGATATTTACATAAAATATATTATGATAGATATTTAACAACTTTAAAGATATAAAATGTGTATTATAGATTTAAAACAAAAATATTATTCAACGATCTGCGCTAATATTATTTTTACAAAACATAAAGTTATTTCATTCACTAAGATAATATTAAAGAATTACAGTAAAAATAAAAAATACAGTAAACTATTTAGCTTCGAAACGCATAAGGCAGATCATAAAAAATTTTAATAAGTTAACCGTATCGTCAAGAATTAAGTTAATGTACATATACGAAGTAAACATCCATGCTCGCCTTTATAAACTTTACGTTTTCTCTATAAGAGTGCGTTGCTGATATGACACTTTCGGTTTATCAGGATTTCTGTCAAGGTCAACTCTGGCTATTAATATGAGCATGATAGCGTTTCTTGAATCGTCAGAATAAAAATCAAGAAAAATGAGATTTAACAGCAAAGCACCCTTCTAGGAATTATAGGAATATACTTTTTCAAATTTTCATAATAAAATCGAATTTAAGAGAGTATTTAAATTAATTTGTGTGATATTTACAACTCAAAATAATAGAATATTACATATATATATATTTATTTATTTATTTATATTAAATTGTAATATATTAAACAAACGATGTACTTATTGCTTAGAAAATAGATTATATTTTTAAAAAGCCATAATAAATAATCAAAATTAAACGTTTTAATTACAAAAAAGATTATGAATAATGTATCTTTAAAAACAGGCTAAGAATAGATATGAATATGAATTTGCTAAGAATTACGGAAAATCTAGATAACAATCATATAATAATTGAAATATATTAAATAATAATAATTAATTCATTATTGATTGAATTAAAAAATGATTACGTAATTGGTTCATTTATTTAAAAGTGAATATATTAAACATAAAGTTAATGTTAAAACTTATTTTGAAAATTACATCTCAAAATAATAGCAAATATTTCTTTTACTTGATCAAGAAAACTAAAGAATTAAATAAAAAAAACTTTTGAACATTTGAAATGATATAAATTTCAACCGCTGTAGTAAACTGTTTCTCTGTTCACTTATCTCCGTCTTTCACTTTCTCTCTCTCTCTCTCTCTCTCTCATGAATTCTTAAAAAAACTTTTTACAGTAAAAATTAAAATTAGTTATTGCCAATCATATATTTTTATTAGAATAAATTAATCACAATGGCAATAATATAATATTAATTCCAAAGATGTATTCGATAGCTAAAATGTTAATTCACTGAATACAAAATATTAAATTCAACTATCATGAAAAATAGTAACGTTAGTGAATTTAGAAAAAATTGTGTGATAGTATGCATTGAAATTTTCTGCATATAAACGGTCCTTCATTATTATTTTAATTTATGGCGAATTTATTATATTTATTTTGTATCTCAATAATTTCCGAATCATTTGCAATATTCAATTCTTTAATCAAATATGATCAATGATTTATTTATCGTTCATATTTATCGTTCAGCCAAAGAATAAAAAATAATTTCTACGTATATTGTTAAAAAAAGGTTGGCTCTAATTTGTATTTATTTTAATGATTTCGATATTATTAGATTTTGTTCCAAACGCAAATCAATAAATATTTTTGTAAATTATTTGTCCTATACGTATTTCCATGTAGAATAATTTATTATCTCTATAAGGAAATTTTATTTAACGAATTATGTGAAAACAATAAAGTATACTTTAAATGACATGAACTATACAAGTTTTAATATGTTTACGCCATCTTCCGGGCAGTTTACGAATTTTGTATAAAATCATTGTAGTTTTAATTTGATGAAAATTTGAAGTAATCCTATTGATTGTTAATGTTTAAATTCTGAGCCCGCGGTATTCTATTAAAATGAATATAAACAGGAGATTATCTGCCTTATCTGACTGAATTATAAAAAAAAAAAAACATTTAGCCAAGTACTGAACCTTTTTTTTTAAATTGTCTTCATTTAATTAAATGATCTAAAATTTCTCGTTAGATTGTAATTATATATAACACAATTTATTGCCTTAATTATATATTTTTCCTTCAGAGTTAAAATTAATCACGTGACCTGTTCTAAAACTTGTTCATCCTTCGAAAATTCCTCATGGACAATCTAAACCATAATACGAATTTTAATAAACTATATTAACAAGCTTTTTCTGATCAACTAACTTTAACCTTGAAATCATAATGTCATAAGATAAAGAAAAAAAAATTTGTTATGGTACAATACTACAGTAATGTCTGCACTATATCTAAAAGTATATTAATTTTCTGCATATAAGATTATAATAGCTCCGTTTTTTCTTAAATATTTTTCTAGTTTTCTCCATCATAGAAGCATAAACATAGAAACTTGTATTTTATTTTTTTCTTTCTTCTATTATAGAAGTTTCAAATATTCATAAGAATTTATTCAAACGCTGAAAATCACTAATATCTTCAACTTTCATTGCGATTTCTAGTTATTACAATGCTAATTATTTAATTTCATAATTAATTAACACACGTCATTTTTTTTATTACCAGAATTTTTAATATTAATGTAAAATAAATTCAATAAGGTAGTAAGGTATCATTCATTTTAATAATTAACTTATTGTTTTGAAATTTTTGTTTTTTAAATCGTTACAATTATATAATTATTTTCAAGTAAAAATTTTATATTTTTATAATACGGAAATTAACTCATAGAATAGAAAACTGTATTCTCCATAATTATTTTTTTTATTAAGGATTTGAATACTTGATGCCAGTAATTGAAGGTCATCTAATTTATTGTATTGAACTCGTAATAGTCTATCTAATTTTAATTGTATACATGCAAAATTAAATTAACATCTCATAGATAAGTAAATGGAAAAATAAAATTTTACCATCAATTATTCATTGAAATCTAATTTTACATTTATTTCGGATTATAATTATCTTTTATAGCTTGTAGTGAATTTTTACTCAAAATATATTTTGTGCTTTTTTTATTAAGAATTCATTTCTAGACAAATGTATCTCAAACAAAGTGACCTAACACTAACTAAAGATAAAATCACTGACATAAAATTTTAATCTGACGCCATTTTTGCATTCGTACTTTTAACGGACAAGGTTATATCCACACAGAGTGTTTGAGTAGGAATTGCAAAAACTAAGCTCGGCTTCTTGTCGCATCATCTGTTTGTCAGTTAATTGATCAAGAATGATATAGGAATTATTACGTTACAATTTTAATTTATGATTTTTTAATGATTTTGGTAGATTATATATAAAAAAAATATAATATTTCGTCGAGATTTAACTATTTTATATTACTAATTGTACATGAAAATTTTTTCATTTTTTCTATTAATATTAGTTAAAATTTATCTATATATATATTATTAGTTAAAACTCAGTGTATATTATTATTATTATTATTATTATTATTATTATTATTATTATTATTATTATTATTATTGTTGTTGTTATTATTACTATATCTGTATAATAAATATGAATGTAATATTATTTTGATACTTGGATTTATTGAGAGAAGAATAATAATTCAGGTATTTTTTGAGCAATTAAAAGAAATTGTCTTATTAAAATATTTTACAGCGTTAGCAATATTATTTGATATTATTTAAGAAACTGCATGATGAATTATAAAGAAAAAAAAAAAAAAGGAAAAAAAGAAGAGAATTAGAAAATAAATGTTTGGCATAGGCAAATTGAATGTAAATTTAGAAAATGAAATGGTACTTCAATAGAGAGAAGTAATTGAAATTATTTTAAAGCAACATTTGACAAGAAAAGAAAATGAGGACGGATGAAATACAAAGCATTGTGTGGGTAAGGAATTTATGAGGTTGCGAAAGCATTCAACAGTTAGTGAAATTGGAACTTTAGGGGAAAATCATATCCCGTGTCAGTAGAACGTAAAGTGCAATGACACTGACTGGCGGATATTGTGGCTTTGAGAGAACCGCCGCAGCCGATGAATAAAGCACGCGTCTGCCGTGGTATGCGTCATAAGCACTAACACTTTCAATGCAGGACATTTGCGCTGCCAATGTGAAACGCATCTACCTTTTGTGGTCTTCGGCTATATTTGCTTCCCGTAAGATGTCTAGTCACTTTGAACAGTCGGCAATCGTATTGATTATGACTGGGAATGCCGTCAACCTTTAAAAGTAAACATACGCTGTTATAGAATTTTATTTAAATTCAAGCTCCATCACTTTGTACTTTCTTAAGGGAAAATATTATTTTTCTCTACTTTATTGATTTTTTGTAAATGAAATATTATCCTTTTTATTCCTCTTATTATTGCCCTTAGAGTTTCAAAGCAATTTAAATTGATAAATATATCATTAAGGTTTAATCAAAGAAGCGTATCGACAGTGCGTATTACTTTTGGAATTGGAAAATAGTAATAAAGTGAACATTTACTTTACATTGGATTTCATGCAATATAAATTTAATTATTACAAGCGCAATTTTCATAATCATACAAATATTTGTATTTACATACATAATATTTTCTCAGGTTTTAATGCTATACATCGATTATAATTTAACATATTTTCTTTTATCAATGTCAGAATATGACATTTGTACATTATAATTCATTTTTTAAATATGTTTTATGTATTGTATCTACAGCTTTATAATTATTTAATAATCAGTATCCAATCTTAAATTGCCCGTAAGATTTCAAATGATGCATAAGCTATATATACTTTATAAGAAAATAGCGCTTTCTACATGTAGAATTCTACATACGAAAATGCAGCGCGGCAATGAGCAAGGCGTTAAGGGCTTACACGTTGTTTTCGAACAATAAACATTGATTAAAATCGGCAGTATGAATTTTCAAGGCGACACCAGCATTTGTTTGCATTTCACGGTTGCAATATTATCCTAGCGGTGACAATGCCAAGCAAACACATAAGCTAAAGTAAAGATCATAGCCTGGCACTTCCTCTGTCCTACGTAATTTACTTACTGAGCAACATTGAATTAAGTTAATTTTATCTTTACTATTTTCTTCGATAATTATTACCATTCCGTAATTAATTTTACTTGGAGCTGACTTTAAAAAATTATTCGGATTGAATATCCTTTCATCGAATTAAAATTTTTTTGAATTCTACGTTTGAGAAGTTACATTTTTTTTTTTTATAATTAATAGTGAAAAATTAATATTCCCAATCGCGAATTTATAAATAATCAATAGATGTATTCGTGCCTTTGCTTAAAAAAAGTTATTAGATATAGATTATAAAATTTTCAGAATAAGTAAATATTCATTTGAGTGTAAATAATAAATTTTTTAATAAATAATAAAGTACTCAGAAATTGTTGTTCCTTATATATTTTCTTCCAGTTTTAGAATTTCATGTATTCCTCTAAAATCACGTTTAATAATCAAGAATTAAGATACGTACTTTCGTCTGTACAGAATTTCTTTAACTTACTAGGAATATTAATACCGATGGCGATGACGACTAATGATGTCCAATTTTGTTTACGGATTAATAAAATAAAAAGGAATGTATGAGTTTCCCAAATACTCTGAGCTGCTTTTAATAAATTTATAGCTAGCTTGATAAGATCAAGTGTAGAACCAAGTACGTTAAGTTAACTCAATATCGTAGCCTAATACTATCAGAATTCAAAACTGCTGAATTACTTTATTAAAATAATAATATTGAATTTGTAAATTCGGCTCGAAAAATGTAGGGAGGCTGTAGAGAGATCGGTATAAAGTAATTGAAAGCAATGGTTTCATGTTGGTGGAGTCACGAAAAAAAATAAAATCGCAGGAGAGAAGGCTGTCACCGGTGATTGTAGAGCATCTCAATTGGTTTCTCGTGGGCTGACCTTCGAAGGAACGAGCATATCTCGGTCCTCGTCCTTTGTAAGTCATAATCTCGATGTACGTTACGATGAGAGCGGCTGCGGCACGTGAGGAAGGTGACGAGATACTTGTCTCCCGTAACACTCACCTAATCGACCCTGAATAAAAAATCCTTCAGCCTCCCTTCCACCGGGAAGACGTCGCACTTCTCTTGCTTTGTTGCTCCTTTCGAATGAATGGCTTCATCAGTTCTTTCCGTTACAGACAAAAGCTTTGACACATTTTTTACTTCGATTACAAGGAAGTTCGGCTGGATCTTAACTTACCGGACAATCAATTATCTAAGTTGTTTACCATGCTGCTTTCTTTTTTATCTAGAGTATTGACCAATTCAACTTTAATTATCATAACGGAGTGAATCGATATCAATCTTGTTAAATATTTTGAGTGTTTCATTTATAATTTTTATTATTATCTTAGTTAGTGATACTTTTTCATTGTAAATGCGTCTTCTTTATTACATGCACCAAGAAAAATTATTCTTAATTTACGTAAAATTAATATTTATTAACACAGTATCATTATTAAAGTCACGAGTTTCTTGGAAATATTTCAGTTTTTTCGTTACATGACAAAATACACAAATAAGATGCTTGTCGGAAATAAGAAAAATAAAAATTTATAAAGCTAATGTTTAATTGAGAAACGCAATAACTCAAATTTTTATCTAAACTAGTATTTATTCTAGACAATTAGTTTTATTAAGTGTTCTTGTAATACAAACCATATATAAATAAAATGCTTGTTTTATAAGTAATTTTTCTTATATAGTTACTAATTCTAAATATATCCTTTAATTATATATTAAATTTTAATAAATAGCATTGCAAAATTAGTATTGCGGTTTTTAAAAGAACCTTACAATTATCATTTATTTTTGAAACATGTTAATAAAAAATTTTTATCAATAAACTGTGAAACGGTTATTATTAATTTAACAATTTTACATATACGCAATTATGTTGGAAATTATTCAAATAATACTCTATCAAAAATAATTGTTGTTTCTTTATATTAATACCTTTTTAGTGTGCGTTCATGTTATGAGATTATAAATAAACAAACGTAAATAATCGATTTAAACAAGGTCGTGATGTGGCGTACCGAATAATCATAACTTATATTAGTTAAAAAGAATGTGATTCGGACCTTCTAAATTAAATATTTTATTGAATATAAAAAGCTTCTTTATAAAAATTGAAAAACGTAATACCTTCGATATTGGAAAAAATAATTCAATAAAATAAATTCTTCCTACATAAACACAATTAGTGCAGCAAAGAATAGATTTTTTGGAGAAAATAAAATCAAATAAAACATGAATAATGTGAAATTTTAGGTGCAATTAATTGTTATTTTTTATTCTTTGTATGCAATAAAAAATAATGTTCGATAATTTTTTATTTGTTAGTTCATGGCAAGTTAATCATAAAATTAAAAAAATTAAACTAGATTCATTAGTATAATGTATGATAGTTGTCACTGTATTGTGTAGATTAGAACTATAAAAATAAAATATAAGGACACGGGGTCCAGTTATTGCTAATATTTATTTTGTTTTGTAAACCTTCTTTGAGGTTGTCAATAAATCATTAGAATACGAACATTCTTCAATGTTCCTTGTAACATTACGTGTCATTTTATTATTGACTATTTTCTCTCAATTCTAAGTATAAGGATATTTATTATTTTATTGTAAAGGTGTCTTTAAATAATATATATATACATATATACATTGATCCAACAATTCGAATTTCTTCCATTAATGAATAAGCTTTCAAAGTAATAAGTTATCAATGGTTTTCAAATCTAGTGCTTCTTATTTAAGGCATTTGAAAAATTAATCCATAGCTTCCTTTTTACAAGCAAGGAGTAATAAAAAAATTGAAACATACGAACCAGTTGCTTAATCTTTGGTAAGTATTAAAATTTAAATATAATTTTAATGTTAAGATCTAAATTCTAAGAATAAATTTGAATAAGGAAGGAGTATGTTTACAAAAATAAACGGGTTGGGCCGTTAATCAATATTCAAGAAATCGGCACTCTAAATACATACAATGATGAATAAAAATTCCGGAGCTAAAGATAAATTTGGTCTGTCGGTAAGATTATTGTAACGGGGGCGGTAAAGCCGACCTCGGCCAGTGGTTAAAAGCGCGAAAAAATCTGTTATTCCGATGGGCCTACAAGTTGCAGGCGAATCAAAGCCGTAAAATCGTCGTTCCGCGACCCTCGTAATTCACGCTCCCCAAGATTCATTTTCAACGCATTTTATGATGGAGTTACAAATGGAGCGTTCATGAGCTAACGAGACTTTCAAAGTGGAGCGGGGATTCCGACGGGGAATTTCCGTTTCGAGAGCTCGAGCCAAACGCGACTCGTCAACTCACAATATCCCCGCAAAATGTTCTGCAAAATTAGATAGATTAACTGTACGGAAGTACGGCGCGCACGTGCCAATATTTTCGTATGCATTCCCTCGATGTTGTGATAGTCAGCGAAGCCAGGGCCTCCAAGGCTTTATTAATTTTATTTTTAATAATATTTATTTTCTTTTCGAGCTGAGCTAACTTGGACCACCGATTGGCGTCCGATTGGCGTCCGATTGGCGCTCTGGCGCTCTAATCCACACACACACGCGCGCGCGCGCACACACACACACACACTGCTTTCAACAAATATATCCTTTCTGTTTACCGAGGCATGTTTTAATTTGTCGATACTCACAATAGAAAAAAACTTTTACACTTTATTTATAAAACAAATGAAGCCAAAGTCTATTAAAGATAATCAGTTTACTTTAAAAAAGTAATAATAGTTCATGGTAACTGGTATGCGGTAGGTAAATAGATACTTTAAAAAGATTTATCTTGCAATTGTTATTCGTAAATGATGTTATCTTGATAATTTGAATTAAATTCAGATTAACGGAAAGGGGTTGTTAAAAAAGAAATTTTATTGGTCTCCTAATAATTACATTATTTAATATTCTATTAAAATTTAACTTAATGATTAATAAGCTGAAATCCATAGTAAACTTCTAAGCCAATGTGATTGACCAAAAAACAATTTAATATATAATGTAAAAATACATTAACTTATTAGCAGACGTCCATTAAAAAGAACCGAATATATCAAATTTGATTAAATGTTGTTCAAATAATAATGTTAAATAGTGATGTAAAGAATATAATGTCGATGGCCAACTTTAATTAATTCTTGTATATTTTTGTTGGTAATGTTTTTTCAATGTATAAGTAAAGCTGAATTTTTGTAGACTGCAATTTTACCCTTCTATTTCTATTCGAAAAGGATTGAATTGAGATTATAAATTACCTTTTACGTAATGATGAATGATATATTTAACAGGAGCACATAAGTTTCATTTAAAATTTCAGTGCGATTGTAAAATATGTAAATGTAAAAGACCTTGGAAAAAAATTTAATCTTTGGAACCAAAGGTTTATTTCTATTGCGTATAAATATTTTACATTTACAAGAAGATGGATATGCCGGGGTTAAAAATAAAAACGTTTTCATAATACATTAATCGAAGTATTAACCTTAATAAAAAATAGAGCGCCCTAATTTTACAAAAGTCATGTATGTACGCGGCTTATTTAAATACGAAAGGATTAAAGAGAATTCTAATATGATTGTATTCAGTGCCGAAAGCGCTGGATTGAATAGCAAAACGATTTATTGATAAATGTAGGTCTCACCGGACTCTATTAAATGATTTCCGTGCAACAGCTTGTTCACATTCTGAAACAACGGCATATTTTATTGAGCAATTATGAAAATAAAAAGGACCGATAACCGGTAACGGATCGCGTGTCGCATACTTTATCCGATTAACCGGAACGTTCTGCCGGGCAAGTGGAGCGCCGAATAGTGCGAAGCCCTCGCTTACAAAGGAACCCATCGTCAATAACTTCTTAGAATTATGTCGCTCGCAAAGGAAAAGAAAAAAAAAATATCGAGGAATAATGAGAAAAGAAACGAAGGGAAGAAATATATACGCAAGCTCCGGGTGATAAAACGGATCGGTGCCCCTGTTTACCGCAGGATGAATTCGCCCCTATATGTGTTCGAGCGCACTTTCACCTTTCACAGAAACATAAGCGCGCGCGTCAAGCTCGAATAACAAGTACAAAGGACCGGAAATAGAATTTGAACGCGACGAGAAATCCCCTTTCCATCGGTCCTCCACCTCCTCCTACACCCTTGCTCCATCGCCGAGGCTTCGACACGTACGGGAACGTATGCGATGGCGCATGGGCACGCATGGGCACGCATGGGCTCGGGCCCTCTGCGTCCTGTCCGGTAATTCGCTGTCCTTGTAAGCCTCCCATGACCCACGGCGCCAGTTTTTCGTCGATCTCGTTGCGCCAAGCTCGCAGCGCCTTTTCATAATATGCTAATAGCAGATCTCCAGCAGCAACAGTTGGCCGACACAAGTAGGCCGTGACAATTTTCGACGCCACTCTTAAACTTTCGAGTACGACGGGAGAACGACAATGCGAGGGAGAGGAAAAAGTCCCGCGCAAACAAGTACCCATAATATGTCGGACTTCCGCACCGGATGGGCGAGTCTGGGCCGGCGCGCCGCTGCGTCTGCTCCTCCATCCGAGTGCACCGCTTTGTTTTTATAAATGGTAATTTGACGCATGCCGATCCGAGTGCACTCCCTCCCCACTTTATAAGTGTACCGCGATGATAATCAATTTAAATCACTCCTTCACGAGCATCTCTTATCCCATTTTATTTACGCTCGGCCCGATCGATATCAAGCCTCCAGTTTATAATTACATTCTTTACATGATAATGGCTTACAGTTACTTTTCACTATTGATGTATGAACAGTCAGTGGCGTAACGCCGAAGCCACTCGCAGTCCCATCCGACCTGTTCATTATTAGAGGTAGAATTGTGGAATTAGTATATGAGGTCAACGCTAAAGTAAACGGAAAAGTACCGAACGTATCCTTTATTCGAACTAAGAGATAGGCCATCGTAAACTTAACTAATTAACACTCGCTTATTTTATTTTCTTTATTTGATGAATATAAGCCCCCAAACATATTTATGGCCATCCTACATTTTATAATCTCAAGACGCAGCTTGATCTTGTTTCTCATTAATCCTGCCTATATTTAGTACAGTATACGTTAATTCTAATACAAGATCATTTTTATATGCATCATTACAACTTTCTAAATGTTGTCTCTTTTCATTATCGATTCCTCCTTTCTCCGTCTCCATTGACAGTATAAGCAGAATAGCACGCGAAAGTAATTAACTAAACGAATGGATGTATGGACGGATCGTTGGATGGCTGGATGGAGATGAACAAAAGCATCCTTAGAAATATTTTTTACAAAAAAAAAAAAAAAAAAAAAAAAAACTGTTTACAAAAAAAAGTAAAATGCGAGTTTATAATTTTCAAGATTAAAATTTTAATTACCTTCACGTTTGCATTTTTAAATTAAGTTTCGATAGGTAAAACATCGCAACAAATAATTATTATTCATATTGTGATTTCGAAAATGTATACTAAACAACAGTATTTAAATAAACTTAAATATTTGTATAGATATCTCATTCTCTACAGTAATATATTTCATTATTATCATTATTTAAGTATATTTCCAATTAAAACATAATAATAAACAACATTTCTTTTAACGTTCAAAATTACTAACTTATTATTTAAAATTAAGTATCATTTGACATTAACGTAACAAAGTACTTATATCATCGGTGATAAATAATAAAATATGTGTAAAAACTGCAATCGGATAGATCATATTTAAGTAGTAAAGTAATTTTTATTTTTTTATTACTGTATTTTTACTATATTTTAATTTTTTTATTACTATAAATTACTATACTTTCACTATTCAAAATAATAAATGAACTGACTCTTTAAAAGTTTAAATTTTATCCTGATATGAAATTTTACCTTTGGAATTTAGAAATTCTCAGAAAAGAATATTAATTAAAATTCTTGTGGAAAAGTAGAAAAAATAATATTAATACACGTTTTTCATAAGTTATAATTCATAACATTTATTAATATTTTAATAATATTTAAACTTGTTTAATTGACAATACAAAAGGATTTGTCAAAGTAAATAAAAAATTTGTTCCTGACAAGGAATTGAGAATTTATTCTATTGTTATGATTTCACCTTCGAATTTATTAAACAATATTTGGTTTGAGTATCATTACAAAAAGTTCAATATAATTTAAATAAAAAGACAATAAACATTTTTACAAATAATTACACATATATTTAAATGTTTTTTAACAAATATATAAAAAAAAATTATTTCTTAATTTATTAGAAATTAAGTGTATATATTGATAAAAAATATGTATAAATTAAAATAATATTATTTAATACTATGTAAAAAAAGTTTTACTGATTATTTAATAAATATTTTCAATATGTTTTACCTCAATCTCGCTTTCCATGTATTTTTTAAATCTATATTTATATTTATGATCATTATTATTGGATAGCAATATTGAATATCATACATGTGACTTATAGCAATCTAAATATTTTATATTAAATATTATTCTGTAAAAATTATTTAACTGGAGTAACATGATAAAGGATAGATATGTATAAATCAAAATGTGTATATACTTGAATCTAATATATATATAATTTAAAAAAAAAAAATTGGAAATTATAAAAGTATAAATAAAACACTGAATATTATTTTCAGATACCGAATAAGATACGAAGTTATTTTTATTGAGAATATTAATTGTGAAATATAAAAAATCATACTGTTCAGTAAATAAAACAATTATTATTTAATGCTCGATAGCTGTGAGTATGTATTTCAAGTAATGAACAATTAAGAATTATTTTCTTGCGTGATGCATATAGTTATTAAAAATATTGTGGAAAATAAAAATTACAAAAGTATTTTTTTATTCTGAAAAATAGAGAAAATGAACTTTTAATACGTATTCATGCACGTATAGTGTATTTAAAAGAAAAAAAAATTAATGACCGTGGAAAAATTTAATGTTTTTCAATTCAATAGAGCCCTGATTCTTATAAATTTTTTTCAATGTTTTATGAATATTATAAAGAAAGTGATGAAAAAAATGAAGATAAAAAAAGTAACTGATAAATCTAGCTCGTGGAGTAGAAAATTGGAATTAGCGTCACTGTCATTGATATCGAGGGCAGCCTTGAGTTGTAATGAATTTTATCCCTTTGGAGTAAAAATCCATTGAAAGGGACTAGTTATCAGTTAAAATCCTTTCATTCTTCGAGTGAAAACCTATTTGAAGAAATTGGGTGTGTATGCATGAAACGGCGAGGATGACGTGCATGGGCGGTCAGTCGGCCCTGATGTTATTTATGCTTCCTCGATTGTATGAGGTACTGTTGTAGACACACTGATCCCAAAATGACTCAGAGGCGTAAAAGAGAGGAGAGCAAAATGAGGAGAGCATAGTGTAGATCCATCTGCGGCGCCCCGAAAAAGGAGGGAGGAGATGAGAAGGAGAGTAAGATAGCGCGAGGGTTGGGCGGGGGCGCGAGCGGAAGAAATAGAGAGTACTTCATCCCATTCGTCAAATTCTCCTTTGTTTGTCATGTTGTGCGACCTGGAGTCGTTTATCCCCGCATGCGCTACTTCCCTTTCACTTTCTCCATGGAACTTTCGCTAAAAACATATTTCTTCAAAGACATTATTTTAAAACTGTATTAGAAACAATACAGTTACGGCCGTTATCAGCAATCCTAATTAGCATGACCCATTTCTTTTGTAATTCTTTCGTATACGTTAGATATATGTTAAATTCGATCTGGTTTTTCTATTATCTTAGTGTAGAAAAAAAGCTACTAATCAAATAAAATATATTGATAATAACTCATACTAATACCCTGAACGTCAAAATAAAAAATACACGTTTCTTTTCTTGAATGAATTATGGATTATGAAGCACATTCATATTTACAAACTCAATATACAAAAAACAAATTAATTTTAAAATAATAATGATTCGATTATTCGATAGCAAACTTAATAATTAAAAAATAGTCATAATATTTTAAGATCTAAATTTCATTTCATATGATACAAAATCTAAGATGCGTTACAATTATTAATTAATGAAGAGTTTTATGAAAATATTGAAATGTTAATAGTTCATATTTTACTATATATTTAAGATTAAAGTTAAGATTTATTAAAAATTTTTAAACGTCTATTATTCGTGATTATATTATTAAGTATGATATAATGCATATAAGAATAGCTTCGAATTATTATCTG
This sequence comes from Ceratosolen fusciceps, assembly GCA_018883505.1. NCBI lineage: Eukaryota > Metazoa > Arthropoda > Insecta > Hymenoptera > Agaonidae > Ceratosolen > Ceratosolen fusciceps. The sequence goes on along the minus strand of RCIC01000023.1, from coordinate 1,631,259 downwards.
TAGTTTTATTATTCGTAAAAGACGAGATTATAGAAAATATTTTAATTATATAACTACATAAGTATAATATTTACATTAATTTATACATTATACATATATATATTAAATTAATTATATGAAATAAAATTTCGATTTATTGCATTAGTATTAGAAAGAAGAAACAAAAAGGTTAATTAATAATTATATTTTAATATATCTTCAAGCTTAGCCAATAAATAGTATGTGTAAGTTTAGATTACATGTAAAAATTTATTTTAAACTATTTAGTATCTCGTTTCGACGCGTCTTTTTGACGCGTATGATCTGAGTATCACTCACAATATATACGATTTGTATAATAACGTTTATTCAATAATTTAAGATGTATGCTTTGAACATAACGCCTACATAACAAACAAGCCTAAGCGCACCCGTTTACTAATTATCTTACATTTTTTTACTTTTATTCTTTTTCCATGAGCACTTTGGATCCTGCATTTAAATCTCATGTTAAATAATAAAACTAGGAGGAAGAGAGAGGGTGCGCGCGCGCGTGCAAGTGAATAAGAGAGAGTGCGTGAGAGAGAGAGAGACAGAGAGAGAGAAACGGAGAGGGAGTAAGCAATAGCGACAGAGGGGGCTGGGAATGTAAAGGAGTGGGTGCGTAAAGGTGTTTACGGCGGACCCTGATCCCGTTACGTGAGAGAGGGGACAGGCAAATAACGGTTCACTCCAGTCGGGAAATTGAGTAGTCGCACGTATGTACTATTACAGAATCGGACTGTCAATACAACATAGTGATTAGAGAGAGTAGACTGATTGTTCATAACTACGTCTCTCTTTATACCTCCTGATACCTCGCTTATTCTTCTTTTATTTAAAAGAACAGTTTACACGTTTAAACATATTATTACATGTTACTGATTTCCTAGTTTTAACTATATATTTTTTAAATATATTAGGATATATTAGAAATTTTATATACCAATTCGAATTTCAGATTTATATTTATAAAAATGAAAGGTTTCTATTTAAAAAATGAATTTAAAAAAGAATTAATCTAATTAAAATATGATTTATTTTAAAAATTATAAAACATGTGTCGTAGTTATAGTCGTATTTTGCTAAGTTTCCCGTGTTAGATTAATAAAAATATAGAAACAAGAATAATTGAAGATTTTTTCATTCAAGAATATTTCAATTATCCTTGTATTTTCCTATACTTTTATTTGATAAATTTTATTTGATAAATTAAAAATATTTTTAACTCTAATGTAATGTAATAATAGTAATAATTGTCATTTCAACTATTGCTGAAATCTTCGACTTGTATAATCTTATAAATGTATAAAAATAATAATCTTAAAAAATCTTTATACTTCGTACATTATACTACTACATCTATTGCCTCATAATATAAATAGTATTAAGATCGACGTGATGGTAAACAAGAAACAATCATAATGAAATAACCTCCAAAGTAATAATATTTCCTTTTTCATTGTAATGTTAAGCATACGTATCTCAAAACTCAATTATCAGGCAAGATAAGACCTTCTGGGATAAATGTATATCCGGAGTCTGATTTTAATGATAATATACAGAGATGAATAAATAATTCATGACTACTATACTTTGACTTACAAAGTATAAATAAAGTAGAAAATAGATGGAGTTTATTTTTAAATATCTATTAAATTTCAATTTTCATTGTTAGGGTACATGTTATTAGGCCTTGAAATTCATAATATTGTTTTACAAAATCGTGCACTTTTATAATTAAAAAAAAAAAAAAAAAAAAAAAAAAAAAAATTTCGTTGAAAGTAATAACAAAATGTATGTTCTTTATACTAAATTTATGAAAATGTATATCATAATATTTTCTATTTGTATAATATAATCTAGACGACTATAATATGGTCTTCGATTATATAATAATTTACTTTTAAACTTTAATAATTGTAAATAGAAAATAAATATAACGTATCTATTATGGTTTTATTATTGTTTTTTTTTTATTTTTATAAATGATATTCAAAATTTATCTTGACAGATAGCGGAAAGAGTGATTTATCGACAATAGTATACGTACGTATTATGTGAGTTTTCCTAAAGTGACTTAAGCCACAAACTTAAAATGCCAGTTCGTATTTACATGCGAATCTAATGTATTTTACTTTAAGAACCAGCGCAAAATAAATCTTCGCCAACCTGAATAATGAGTTACATAGACTGCACTGGGGTTAAAGTCTGTATATCCACGTCGAATATATCCCAATTCTATTATCTTTCACTTGGGTAATAAATTCATATAAGTATACAATATCTAGGAATAAAAAAAAATTAATAATAATAATAATAATAATAATAATAATAATAATAATAAGAAGAAGAAAAAGAAGAAGAAGAAGAAGATGAAGAAGAAAACAAAAGGTAAATATCTTTCTATGAATTTAAAAAGTAAATAATATCTTATTTTTAAAATTTGAGTTCAGCCTTATATTTTTGATTCAATAATACATTCATGTTATGAATATAGTTGTTATTATAATTATTATTTATTTTTTATAATGTACAATATAATAGATTATGTAATAGAGCGGATTTGAAGTACGGCGTTGCCTATTTAAAAATCGATCATCATTGACCACCTGCAAGTACAAAATTGCCATGAGAATGACGATAAAGCTATTCCTTCTTGTTGGATTGCTATTTCGCAATCTTTATTATTTTGTCCACTGAATAAATAAAGGATCATCATTATTTCATATTTCTTCCCGCTGGTTAGTGAAGGGCTGTTTTACCATTTCTATCCTGTCCGTGCTCGTGTTGTTTTCTCCTTGGCTACAGTCGAACGAATGGATCCTCCGACTTCTCTTTTTTTTTTATCTTTTTTTATCCTATTTACGTAGTCTTTATGGAAGATCCCAGAAAGGTTAACCTAGAGGAAAGGACATCATATAAAATGGAGAACTATTTGTTTCGTTGCAAAATTATTTTATTTTTTTAAATATTCAATATAGGTTTTTTTTAACGATTTTTTTCTTAATAAATATTTCAATGAAAGTACATTATTATTATAAAAACACGTACACTTGTAGAAATATTAAAATTCTATTTAACTCGATTATAATTATTTTTTCATGCATAATTGATGTATACTAACATAATAATAATACTGCTATTAAAAGCTGTAAAAGAGCATTTGTTAGTAATTACAACGAAGAGATTTAATTTGAAATTTATAATAGCTTATGTATTCCTAAGTAATTGATCACTTTTTAGTCTTTCCTATTCATTATTTCAATCTTGACATAATAATTTTTACGATTCGCGCGCGTTCATTATCCTTCGAGTTAATAAGATTCTCTTTAAACTCTTTTTCCATGAGTACGTACCTGTCCTATCCTATTGAAAGCCTTTCGGCGATCGAAAGCATTAAAGGTGATTCGAGTGACATTCGATGCTATTTGATGTTACGACCTCGCACTTAGGCAACGATAAATACACCGGACGTATTGTGGAAACCTCGAGCAACGGAAGCCTTGGATCGAGCGCACAAGTCAGATGCCAACGCCGAACGTTGTATCTAAATACAAGGTAGAGATTTATAAATTGGTTTCATTTCAGGGTGAAATTATTGCTTTCGCATCGAACGATCAGCAAGTGTGAGAAATTTGCTTATGGATTGATCAACCCGAAGGAATCCGTCGGTCTTGAAGCGCATGAAATTTCTCTATTTAAGAAAGGAAGCCGATCTTTTTGCATTATGTTAATAGAATCCTTGAAATTCGTCGAATCGCGCACTTTTTATGTTTTCTATATAAAAAATTTTTTAACTAAAATAAAATAAAACTGGATCCATTTCGACAGCTTAAATGAATATTTAATTACTGGTATTATTTAGCTAATTATTTACAAATGTTTAAGTTGATCTCAGAATTTAAAAATTACAGACTTTTGATATATATATAAACCATTAAATCATAAAAGGAATTTTAATTGCTAATTTTAGAGAAGTGAAGGTAAAAAAATCCAAAATACCTCTTACATTCTAAATATAAGAAAATACGTATTAAATGTTACAAAGTTGTATTGTTATTACCAAAATTTTATTAATTTTATTAAAATATTTTTTTTATCATCAGTATAATGATACTTTTAAATTTATTCAAATAATTATTCATTTTTATGTGACTAAGCAACATATAATATCTAAAGTATTACTTTTGCGCTTCCAAACAACATTAATTTAAATAAAATAATAAAATTACTATTATTAATTTACTGTATTTTAATATTTATTTTATACTACTTAGTACCTAATTATAGTTAAAGGATAAACATTAGAAATACATTATATAAATTTTATAAACCAAAAAGTTATGAAATCGTTAAATTAACGTTGTAGTTACATTTCAAGCGAAAGTAAAAAATTGTATTTATTTTGAAAATTCTAATATTTACATAAAATGTTAATAGAATAATTATAAATTACATTATTACAATATTAGAAAGGTACAAACCATTTAATTATTTATGAAATGTATGTATATGTAATCATAATAAGCTAAATATGATGAATAAAACGGTATACAATTACTATTTATATTACTTTAATTAATATAAGTAGAAACATTCTTAACATAATTTCATAGTCGACAACTGTCCTTAAAAATGCAATATATACGTTAAACTGAGTATCCATACATTAGCATTATAAAAGAAAGCTTATGAATTAGCAAGTATAGCATTAAATGATGATAAGTAAAAATTATCTGTATTCTCGTGTATATGAGATTATAAGAAAATGAATATGCAAATAGATGAACTGAAATTGTATTAGATACGGATCTGACAAACTCACATGAGATCCCTTTCTTAGATCTGAGAAAATCTTTCAAAGCATTAGTAATTAGTAATGTTAAAGATATAATTAGAAAAGAAGGTCATGGGCTAACAATAAACTGAACCATGATATTCCAATAAAAATTTACCACGCGATACCAGGTCGACGATCAACAGATGCAGATCAAATTACTATGTAGCCATAGAAAATAACATGGACCATCAATATGGCAATGAAATACATGATATTGATCATGCTCTTTTTGAAAAGTACTATAAAAATTTGTTGAGCCACCGAGAAAACTGAATGTATTATTTCCTCTTCTCAGCAATTTTACTATCAAAGGCAGCATGAATTTTAAATAATAGAACGAATTACCTTCAAAACCTTGGAAAAGTAATCTCTTTATCTGGAGAATATAAGTACGGCAGAACTAAAATATTGTTTATTTATGTCTCTGACAAATAGAACATTCCGTATTGTCACTTTTTAAAATGGCACCAGTTATTTATTTATTTTTTTTTTTTTTATAATGATAAAATTAGTTACGTGTAAAGATGATTAATTATGGTATATTACTTGTCAGTTATGAAAGTGGATTAAAACCGAAGACATTCTTCTACACAAGCGTGATCAATGTTGCCAGTAAATATATGGCTTTCGAAGCTGTATTGATGCTTAGTAAAATGAAAAAAATTAACATGTAACTAGAATAAATGTTAGCATAACCTTCGCTACGAATTTTCTTTTCAATCTTCGACTTTTTTTTTTTTTGTAAAAACACTGCATTTCTATACTATTTTTAATACAGTTGTTTTCTTATATTGTGAAATAATCCTGTAATAATCCGTCATTAAGGTGCTTATTATAATTGAATGTAGTAATGATTTTACTTTCCGTTGAATAATAATTGAAAGAATGAAATAAACATATAACGAAGAATCATTGAGATGAAGGTAATTTAATAGTATTAACAATGGGCGTCAACAGTTAATAATTATGAAAGAACTGCCAATGAGTCTTAATATTGGCTATTTTAAAGGATGAAAATGATTTCATGGACAATCTAATAAAATGAAGAGAAACGCGGTTTATTTTGAAATCAGCATTAGCAGCTAATGCTCAAGGAAATTAGTAGGCCGTAGACAATGTTGCGCCGAGGAGAGTCAAGCTTTTGGTCGAATCAAAAATAGTTTTGAACGGATCGATTGCATTTTCGTATCGCGACACAATAGCTTTCACATGCAAGCATTAAAGCTGTGCTGCCTGCGTCTATGACGGCGATAGCCGAAAATAAATGGACTGACGGACGAGACATAGCCGTCGTTCATTCACGGCGTGGCGCTTGTCAGGGCCGCGGCGCTTACAGCGTCTTCCTTCGTCTTTTCCGGCACGAGGACGAACTTGCGCTCCGACGCTTTATTACGCGGCAGACCTTAGCTTATATAAGGGTTTCACTTGACTTTACGTCATGAGGTCAGCGTTTTATGCATATCGCCGGCGCACTTCGATGCTTCGATTACTACGAATATAACACAGCCAACTCCACCTCTAATTAATCAAGTATTTTTATTTGCTTTCTTCGTTTTTTTGTTTTTCTCTCATCATTAAATCGACAATAGTGAACTCCATTGCGAACGATGGCTAGTTTCAAGGCTCTATCGGTATGTTTATTATAGTGAAAATGGAGGATTTCAATAAAATTAGAATCTTGCATTATCCGCCAATGTTGACTGTCATTATACCGTCCTGAGCTCCTCATTTGACATTCTATTTTGCTTGGAGAGTCTTTCACTAATGGAAGATTTATGTCTCCAAAGGACTGAAATTCATGACTCGTCCTGACATATCGAACCACTAACATTTAATAAATAAAATATATCCTATCACTATTAAGCCGTACTTCGCTTTTACTAAATAAATTTGCCGATTTTAGACTTCGAAATATGAAATCCCTTCAACATTATATATTTTTCTATCATTATTCTATATATATACATCAAAACATGATTTGTGATTTCATTATTGGGTTAATTTATTTCCCATCTTCTTTTCTGAACCTTCAAAAACAGTTTCAATTACAAAAAACAGTATTATTAGGTATAAAAGAGGTTGTCCTATATTTGCATAAGCTACGGTTCGCTGATGAAGCAATTAGTACGAGCAAAATGAAATGTGACATAACTGTAAGCTAAGCTATTCGAATTCACGATAAAAAAAATGATTGTTAAAATTAAGTTTCGTACCAAAATTCTCGCGTAGATTTTATTTACAATATACAATGTTATTATATTTATTTATTTAAAAATGCCTATTTTTTTTTACGTATGCAGGTAGTAGGGCAACATCTTTCTCAAGGTCTGAATAATACGTTAAGTGAAATTTAATATAATATCAAAATAGTAAAGCCTCACTTTCCTTTACGCTTCGTAAAAGTAAATATGCATTACCTTTACCATTAGCTTACTAAGCCAAACAATGAGATTTGAAAGCACTTTGTTTGGATATTCTAGTTCTTAAAAAATTGCAAAGAAGATTTTTATCTTATAATTACATAATAAATTATCTTTATGATACTGTATCAAGTAACGAGTTATTGCGACATTAAAATCTTTTTAATAAAAAGGGTCTGCATAGAAAAGTTTATGATTATATGTAAAATTGCTAAGACTTAATACGAACATCTTTTATAGGAATGTTCACCTCAATTCCATCAAAGTATAGCTTAGAGTAAAGTTTCGAGGGCTATTAGAATAAAATACGCGATAGGCAAGTAATATTAGATAAACGATGATTTTCCATTATTGATTGGGAATAGGTAATCTTAGCCAACATTTCGCTTAGTTTCTTTGAAATAAGTATATTTTCAAGTAAGCTTTCTAAATCCTCGTTGAAGATGCATATCGAGTCGTGAAGGTCAGCTTAGAGCTTAATGCCGCGCAAAAACCTATTAATATGAAAATCAAGAAAGTAAACGGTGGCGCGAGAGCCAAGCGAGGACTCGCCGACTACTGGAAAGTCGACTCATCTTATCGGCGCATCGGAAATTAAAAAAAAAAAAAAAAAACCCAAGTTTCACTAGACGTATTTCCTTGTCGCGAGGGCGAGATACATCCGTCGGCTTTCTCGTGCGCCCCGAAGCTGTGAAACCGGGTCAAGCGAGTATTCCTATTTCTCGCTAGATCAATCACTACGGAAGCAGAGGATCTTAGGGAATTCGAGAGGTCGAATGCGAAAAAATGCTGTCGATCTAAGAGCGGCTCGAGGCGAACGATCCGCCGGGCCTTTTGGTACAAGTCATAAGCTGCCCCCGTCTTAGGGAAAAAATAAAACTTTAACAATTATGTACCAAAGAATACTGCGATCGAGACTACTTACAACTTTCAAAGGCCCTACTTAATTGTTATTATCATTATATTATTGCTGCTCATAGTCTTTTATTGAATTCGTAAGGAAGCGTTACTCGAATACTTTTTTTTTTTAGAGTGACGTCATAATAACCAACGAATTTTCTTTAAAGGTAAAAAAGATTAAAGAAAAATAGTTGGAAATCATGTAACCTGCATAAAGTATAACTCAAAGTAAATTAAAATTCTTAAGAATCATTATACTTGTCAAAGATCAAATGAGTAATCGTTAATTTTAGAAATAGCAGTAGACTAATGTAATACATCTATCTCTATTATACCGTGAATTATTATGACGCAATAAAACTATTCTTTGTAGCATTTTAAGAAATTATGTGTACACCTATGTATACTATAAGGCTTATAAATCTTATGGGAGGAATTTCCAGATAAATTTAATTTTAAATAATACTTTTGTATGTTCCGTGTCTCGTTTAATTACCCGACAATCTGAATTTTTATCCCTGTAAGATCAAGGTTCGTTGTCATTTTTCAGCAGCTCGGAGCTGCACCGAACAATGAATAAGAGGACTCGATCCCGGAAAACTGACTCGAGTAACGTGGTAGAAAATTTATGGCGGAGCAGTAAGTAATAAAGAGCAGCGTCACCGTGATGATGAATCATCGGTTAAGAGGAAATGCTTCAAGTATTCTGAATAAGCTTAGAAAATCGAGGTTGAATCGAAATGATTTATTTCCATTGATCGCGGAAAAGAACCTGCAAATTTCGCTGGCGTTAAGACCACTTACCGCGAGGAGCTAATTCTCAGTTTATCGAATCGCGCGAGTGAAACTAGAGCCAAAGTGGATTAAAAAGAAAAAAGAAAAAACAAAAACAAAAATAAGAAGAAGAAGAAAATGAAGAAGAAGAAAATGAAGTAGAAGAAGAAGAAAAGTTCTCGCGTCTGTCGCGTCTCCTTGTTTAATAATCGCTCGAGTGGCTCTCACTCCGCCGAGTGGGCGGCACTCGCGCATCTCGCGAATGACCTCATTACGGCGTCCCGAGGCGAAAGAACGAATTTTTATTTCGCGCGGGCCTCCATTTCCCTCGAGGCTTGCCGTTTTCCCTCTATTTTCTTGTGCTACCGGAGCAATCGGAAGAAAGTCCGGCTCGGCGACGTTTTTTTATTTTCACCCGGTGGACGACGATTCTTTTGATAGCTCTCTTTAGAACTTTCGATCTCGTAGTCGAGTAAGAGCCGAGTGAAAGTAAATGGGGCTCGGGATCTAGGCTCTCAGGATTCGGCGGTAATGCGCGGGCGTTTAGATGGTAGCTTACAGAAGGTACGTTCATCTCAAGTGCGCGGTTTCCTTACATTCACTATAATGCTCCGACTGATCTCCTTAACGAGTTTTATCTATGAAAATAAGTGGGGCTTACGAACATTCGCTAATGTAGGTTTACACATACGAGAAAAGTCAATATTTTCAATTAAATTAACTACCGATTTTTTTAGAAATTCTTGTTTTCTTCGTGATATCATAGCATTAGCAATTAGTATTATAATAAATTTTAACGACGATTTAAAAAGTTAAATATATCCATTTTTGGCAAAAGGGTTTGACAAAATACGGCTCAATTTATTTTTTGTCTGTTATTTTCAAAAAACTCTTTATATTTCTGCTATTTATTATGCGAACATCTAAGAATAAATTACAACTTCATTACGAAACATTTAAAATCAGTCAAATCTATAAATGCATGAATTATAAATCAATTAATAGTATTTACAATGTGTTATTTCTTACTAACTAATGGTGATTAAGTAAAAATATTGAGGGCAAGCTAATGAAAAATAAACAGATTCCAATTGACGCATGAAATATTTCTATTATAATTCTATTGGTTAAGTAAGTATCCGCTTGCTTAAAACAAGTTATAAAGCGTAATAATAACAATTAGCAAACTAATAATTGTAGAAAATTATAGGAAGCCTGACCTTTTATTATCAATTGTATAACAATGTAATTTATTGAAATAGCGTTTAATATTTACAGAGTTTAAGTAAGCGATTCTAATCTGCGTCCAGTGGGAATTCCTGAATGTAATTAAAAATTCTAATATGCAGAATAAGAACGAAAGGTTTGTGGAAAAGGGGAGGAAAAGATAAACAAGGTAGATGTAAGAAGAAAAGAAGAGGTGAATTCCTATAAGGAGAAAGAAGGAGAGATGAAGTTGGATTTGATTGGATAAGCAGGATAATGCCGGGAACGATTGTTAATATCCGAGTTAGTGCGGTCGGTATTGACTGTAGGAGGCCGACCTAAAAGTAAATTGAAAGCTGGACGAAGGGAAAACTGAGAGAGGAAAAGAGGGCGGACGAGAGAGGGCGAAAAAGAGGCCCGAGTCTATAAGAAATTTATCGACGTTCAAGTGGCACAACCTTCGGGCTGTTTTCGATTCAGCTGAGTCTGGCTGACACGGGACTCCGCGTATCCATGGATATCTCTCGGAAAATCAAACGGAACGACTGCACGAACGACTGCACTATTGCTTCTCTGAATTTTCTCCCTAGCTCCGAGGACTTATCGTGGCCGATTCTGACCCGCTGGCACACTTGGAGGCCCGATTCTCGTTTCCGTCGGCGCGGCTTACGAGCGATGATGGGCCGACTTAACGGCGACGAGCATCTCCAACGGCGAAAGCGGCGCGTGTCCGGGCATCGGTGAAAGTGTTTTATCTCAGCTGCTCGCGTGCCACCGCCTTAACAATCTATCTTTCTTTCTTTCGTTCTTTCAGACTTTTTATTTATTCATTCCCGCGCGCTTAATGAGTCGTAAGCCGCGTTTTTTATGGCGCCCGCTCTCCGTTACGCTCCTGCATTTATAAATAAGAAGCCAATGATTTACGCGGGGGGCTTTTCATGGTTTTTTTTCTTTACTTTTTGTTTTTTTTTTTGTTTTGTTTTGTTTTCTTTTATGTATTTCCTTCGGCTTTATTAAGTTGTTAAGAAAATAAACGAGTGACGTATCGGGCAACTGAGAGGTTGTTGTACATGATTGTTAATACCTTCGACGATATGAATTATCATCGACTTTTTATTAACTTATAATACATATTGAGATTTCAATGAAATACCAGCATGTCACATTATTACATTTCAATTTTTTATGAGTCTAACCTTTCAAAGATAACTTTATTCTATAATATTCTATACAGGACAATTTACTAATAACTAATACTAATAATTATTATTATTCAAAGGAGTGAATATAATGATTTACTTTAAGAAATGATCTTAAATTGTGAATAGATACATTTGAATTTGAAATTTTTTTATAAAAAAAAATCGATTTTTTAATGAAGTAATACACTATCCAATATAAATTTTAAAAAATGCATTATACATCTCATTAAAAATAATGATATTTTGAAAAAGTTATGTTCGTACATTACGAAATACTTAGTTTATCTTATTTAAATTATTATGAATTGCTTTGTAAAAATATATTAATTTCTTATGTATTATTTCTCTTCAATATATACAGTGTCATTCTGTGTATATTTATCACATTCAATCTGATTATTTTATTATAAATCTTTTTAAACCTCTTCAACTAATTTCAATACGTATTTACAATTAAATAATATGAAAACTTGTCATATAAAAATTGGGACATGATATTTTCTTTCTTGAAAGGTTTTAAGAACAAATTAAAATTTTTTCATATACCATGCAATGTAATTTTAATACTTATCTTACTTTTTATTAAACTATAATTATAATATATATCAGAAGACATTAATTTGTACAATAAGTTTTATATTAAATCTAAACATGTAACTTTCTTTATATATATATTATTTACATTGCTTTATATTTTAAGAGCATTAATAATAGTTAGAAAATATTATTGATTATTTATAAGTAAATCTAATTTATATTTTACATTATATTTACAATAAATTGTCGATAATTATTTACAAAATCTGTGACTCTATTTTTTATAATTTTAGAGATGGACAGATGGTTCACTTGTAATTTCAAGACTAAATCTTTCAATAATTGAACCTAGTTTAAATGACATCCTCTAATAAAAGCATAGTATTACAATTTGAAACATATCGTGAAAAATTTAAATGAATGATGTTTATGTAGTTATATTTTATTTCTAAGTTCATTTTGTATTTGATCAAGAGATTTTCCTTTTGTTTCTGGTAATAGTAATATTATCACCATACTTACTATCAAGTTCAATATTGCATAAATCCAAAAAACATTTTCCTCTCCTAGATTATCAACCATTTGTTGATAAGTTTTTACAGTTAAAAATGCAAAGAAACAAGCTGAAAAAGATGCTAAACAAGCAGCTAAATTTTTTATATTATCGGAAAATATTTCACTCAATACAGTACTAGGAACCTTAGAATACCCTATTGCGAAAAATATCAAATGTAAAAGAATAGAAGTAATTAAAAGCCATTGTAAATCAATGTTCTTGTGTAATAAATAAAAATATGTTCCTAAAGCTACTAATGAAATGAATATCCCAATACCTGTTAATATCATTAAAAATTTACGTCCATATATATCAATTAATTTAAATGTTAGAAAATTGGCTGTGACACTAATAATATTAGCGTAAATAACAAATTGCTTAGGACTGATTAGATTAAATTTTCCAACTTGAAGAATTATTTCCATATAAGATCTTATAATAACGACTCCACTTAAATCCACCAGTGCAAAAAGTAAAATAATCAGCAAAACCGATCGCCTGACATTGGGAAGTTTCAATTCCGTAAAAGCATTTTTTATATTTTTTGAGTCTTTATTGTGTATAAAAGTACTTGATTCTTGCTTTTCCATCTCTAAATCTCGATCGAGGCAGTAGAAGGCAATAGATTTACTTGCCTTTTTTATATTTTTCGACTTTAAAAAGTATTGGGGCGAATCGTAAAGATATAAAAACAATGTCATCACTATCAAACATAGGCATAAATAAATTGTGCTTGATATTTTCATAGACAAATATGATTCTGCTATTAGTCCAATGATGACTCCCAAGGGATTACCGCATGCTGCTATTGAGATTACGGTTCCCCGAATTTCTGGCTTTGAGATTTCGGCTAAGAATATAGAAAAACAGGACAATGACATCGAGCACGCTATTCCAGTTAAAAATTTTGAAATGTATAGCCAAAGGGCGGATTTAGCAATAATTAAAAATACCCATGAAATACTAAATATTGTAATTATTATAAGAATAACTTTTCTATTGCCCAATAGTTCCATAAAAATCAATGCTAAAATACATCCTACCAATGATCCGATTGTGGAAAGAGATACTAGCCAAGAGGCTTCATTGGGTGTCAGATAGATAGATGAATTTTTACTTGTGAGCCGAGCAAGATTCGGTGAAAACCAGCCACACTGTATTCCAAATTGCATCATCAACAGAAATACTGAAACACAGTTAAAGAAGAATTAAATATAATGTCAAGCACCATATTACGATTAAATTTAGAATGATATTTAATTCTAGAAGCAAGCACCTTAACACGAATTTAAACAAAATATAATGCTCAGATCACTTTTAGATTAACATTCTAATTAAAAACAAATAAAATATGAAGCAACATCCGTGTTGTATATTCTTTACTCTTTATAAAAGCTTGCATTGAATTTGATTTTTTAATTAAGAATATTAAAATTCACATAAAATAAGTGATAACTTTGAAATATACCTCCTAATGTTGCAATCCATTGAACAAATGCCTTATTATTTTTTTGATTATGAGTATGCTTTTCAACAGCAGGCATGACAACTTAACAGATGAAACTATTTCCATTAGCTACATTATATACGTTGCTTTGAAGTTTCTTATCATTGACTGATGTAAAAACTGCTACACACTACTGCAATTTCATTATGAACAAGATAAAATTTTTAACATTTTTTAAACAAAATTTTATTACTTGGAAACTTATCTAATACTAGTTATTGCATACTTGCATTACTAATTTCTTTATTATTTTATTACAATTATCTCAGTAACAGATTTTCATTCAAATTAAAGAAAAGAATTTTTCCGGAGAAAGTTAAAATATTAAATTAAGTAAATTAAGCAAAGAGAATAGCGCACGATCAAATGTCGCTACTTTTTTTACATAAATTCATCAACTAAACTAACTCGAATACCATAAGCACAATGAAATGCTTTTATTTAACATATATAATATAAATATAATTCTTGTTTTCGTTTGTTATAAAAGTGTGCTGAGGACATTTTTAAATTTTTATTTATTTCAAATTTATAATGCTCGGCTTCAAACAGAAATAAAGAACTATTAGGGTAAAAAAGAACTAGTGATATTTTAAATTAATCCATACATTACATTATGATTAGATTATAATAAGTTGATTAAAACGTTGATAGTATACATTTCCATTAATTTTTACTTATTTATAATTAGAAGTTATTTATTAAATTTAATTTAAATAATATATATTTTGCTTGAATGACTTTTAAATTCTACTTTAAAATTGTCATAAAGTCTGATATCAGATTTAATTTATAGTTTATAATATAAATAAATAGTGATAGAAGAAAAAGAAATAAATCTCAGTTTTTTTTTTATTATTAATAAATTCAAATTTATTTACATTCATAATTGCCTTTAGAAGCCGAATATAAATTATACTTATATAGAATATAAATTATAAAAAGAAAATATTACACTTGTTGGGTACGGATATTTAAGGAGTTCGGTCAGGGTACACACGCGGAAAGTCAATGTCCGGCGATGATCGCCACGAACATTTTTCCTGTCAGATGATCATCTCCACTCTTTTTAGCCCCTCGACGACCCTCGATCAGTGCGAGGGGAGGGGGGGCACACACTACCCATCGTCGTCCTCGGACTCGGGCTCAAAACGGGGCCGATTTCGCCATAGTTACCCCTTTCGCTCATCCCAACGTGCTAATCCCATCCCATTTTTCTTTCGTAGATGGGCAAAACACAGGTACGCGCAAGGATTATTCTTAAGTCATTCTTAACACACGACGATGAGAATCAAGAGAACCCCGGCGCGCCTCACCTATAATAATTATTCATAATTATGTCAATAGTATATATAAAAAAATAAAATGAACTTCCTTAACAAATATATAAATATTGTTAACTATTTTTGAATATTCTGAAATAATAGTGATTCGACAACTTATGATAATTGAAAATTATTTTAATTTCTAGCTTAAGGTTCTTTGTGAAAATATTGAAACTTTGACTAACTTATCGATATTTTAAAATAAGATGTTTATTTACATATACATATATTATGTTCGTTCGTCAACAATTTACAAAAAAGTTTCATTATTTTTAATCTATTATGAAAATATTCAATTAAAATAAAAAATTTAATAATACACATTTAATTTATTACGAATCTTTTAAAAATGACAATTAAATGAAATGAAATTATAGTATATAAAAAAAATTTCATGCACAGTTTATGAAAATTTTTTGTATCCTAAAAATTATTGAATTGTTTTTTAAATATGACTATAAATTTATTCTTCCTATAAAATGTTTTCGATTTAAATAGGGTTGTAATGAGCATCGAGTGTAGTCTCGGACTTGACCGCATTTACATTGACGTCAGTCTCTTGCGGTTTTTGACTTGTAATAAATGGATGATTTTAAATTTATTACATTTTAAGCTTTTATCTTTCCAATTATCATTAAAAAAGTATACAGTTAAAAGGCATAGGTCCGAAGATTCTAAAAGGTCCTCCTAAGGCCTTATAAAGCGTAAAATTAAAGCTTTACGAAAAATATTGATAAAATAAGTAACGATGGTCAGATGATTTTTGTGCAATAAAGTCTCGAAATAATCGTCCATGAGCTCTAAGAAAATACATTAGAAAATTCATTCAACCGCATAACGTCCTAACTGATTATATAAAACATATAAACATGTTTAAATATGAATTGAGGTCTGATTAGTCCAAGTGCATATTGTCATTCTTAATCGAAAGGTCAATTACGTTGTAAATATTAAAACTTTCTATATTTATGTAATTCAATTTGGCTATTTATGTTTATACTGATCTTGAATATGAAAAGATGAAAATTTTTAAATGCCCAGTATTTCAAACCTTGTGAAACAATGTAATAGCGACCTTTAATGCCCTTGTGCAGAAATATGATTTATCTTAAGAGAATGAGTAAACAGTTCTAGTGTATCCGTTAGAGCAATTACATTTAGGACAAATATTTTGAGTAAGAACAAATGACATCCTTGGCAAACTGGTTTTACATTTTTAGAACGAGATGAAGCGTAACAAACTAAAGGCAAATAGTATTTCCTAGTTCGTTAATAAAGTATCATTTAAGCTTCAATTCGAGTCGTCCGTCGTAATGGCGAGGTATACTACAACAGTACGCTTATCACCTTGAACGGAATGAGAGGGGCTGGGTAGGATGGCGGAGGGGAGCGAATGAGGTAGCTAAGGAGATCAAATGAAAAATGTAAATAGAGATTGAAAGGAGAGCGATCGGAATATCGAAGAGACCGAACCGACGTAATTATGCATAATGGAGGCGCGTACGGTAATTCGTTGCTTCGCGCGCTCATCATTGTTGACATTGAACTTTTTTTTCATACCAACGCGACCTCGCGTCTACCTACGAGACAGCTAATGAGTCGCGAGCTAGAGCGAGCGAGAGGGGTGCGAGGCGCCTGGGCGGTGGGGATTGGCGTCGTTGACGTCGTTGACGACGTTGGCGTCGTCCGTGTCGTCCGCGTCTTTCGCGTCGTTCGCGTCGCGGTAAGAGGAACAGATATAGGCCTCCGCGCGCGGCTACATGCGCGCGTGTGCGCGTGTGCGTGTGCCCGCGGCGGGGGTGGGTGGGGGATATCGAAGACGCCTAGTTCGCGCGCACAATCGTTTTGGGGTCACGACCTACTTAGCGCGACATCGGCAGTGCCGGCGCCCTACGATGAAGTACACTCACCGGCCGTGACACGATACCTACATCTCTCTCCCTCTAGCTTTCTCGCCCTCTCCCGCGGCTCGGCCACCGGTCCCCGCGACGCCGGGGCTCTCCTTCTCGTTCCCGAGCTGACTCTCGCTCGCTCGCACTTGTGCTACATAATTGTGGTACACAAAAGGCGTATACGTGCGACGGGCGTTTAACGAGCGCGGCGCCGACTAACAAAGCCGGTCTCTATCTCTTTAGGACACAAAAGGTTTTACCATGATTTAGGTACTTCTCTGACCTTAGAATTATTATTAGGCCAGGCTTTCTCGTAATGTACTCGAGCACCGGGGACACTTCTGAAACGTGTGCTACCAAACCTCTTGCGTGCCTGCCTATCTCCGTCCGTCCGTGCGTGCGTGCGTGCGTGCGTGCCTCTTCTTTGAGTGTGCGCACGCGTGTCTTCGACAAATGATTCTCATTTCGCGGACAAAAGGGGGTAGGCCAAAAGTAGGCCTTTTATACAACTTATACTCACCATAACGTAATATAAATTCTTATTAAATATGTGAAAGTACACCGAATATTTACTCTGGCCTTTCACGAACTATCCTTAACTACATTATATTCTTTTTAGGTCTATTATACAACATTCGAAGCATTAAATTAGTTTTTATGAACTTTTTTAAATCTAAATTTTCTGCTCATAAGGATAAATTACAACGAAGAATGAGGAATTTCTTATCAAGATTTCCAACTAAGAAATAATTTTTATCTTACGTCTAGATGAAATAAACCTTTAGCGAAATATATATTTTTTCCCCGATCCCTTACAAATTATCGTAATTAATATGCAAATTAAAAATTTCTTTTTTCAGCTAAAATTAATCTTTAATATAAAATATACTTTTATTTTATTTTCATACCATGTAATTTATGATAATAGGATGTAATTCAGATTATTACATAATAATAAAAGTGCATTCTTATAAATTTCATTTCAATTAAATGTAAATATTTTTTAACAGTTAGTGATTTAAGATGCTGCTTTCGTATGAACTGCTAGTAATGATAAATACTATCTAAAATCATAGTAGCAACCAAGTCAAAATTAACAGGAAACAAGCTATTAAAAAGCTATTTATAATATAGTGTAATTTATTCAATTGATCAATAGTGCTACGACTACCTTTAAGGGTCTTAGGGCTTAAAAATTATGTCCACTATGTATAAACAAGTGAAGGATTACTAATGGGGGTATGCGTTTTTTAATAAATAAAATTATATATTTCATAGAGCTCAATTATAATTGTTAATAAAAAAAACATAGCGTTAGATTAGGTAAGGTAAAAAGAAAAGAATTTTTTGAAATTGATATATTTTATATTTTAATTTCATTATATTAATAGGAATAATGTGAATTTATACTAATATCAATTAATATCAGAGCCATGATATAAAATAATTTCAAGAATATTAGACTATTTGAAGGCAGAAATTTTTTAGTGACATATACGCACACGTATAATTATTTTTAATATAATACGACAATGAATAGAATAATAAAATTCAAGATTTATAAATAAATATAAATAGATTTAAACTTAATTATGTAATTTTACATTATTTTAAGACTGTAAATAAGTAAATTTTAATTTAATATCTCAGCATCTGTTTTGATTAATTCGTTCATAAATGTTACGTTATTGTAAAGATTTAAATATTCGCAAAAATTAAAATTAATAATATCGTTTAGGTAGCTATTCAAACTGTTTTAAAAAGTAAATAATTCTCAAGTTTATATTGATGAACTTAAGGATGAAAAAGGCGCGTGCGCACATCCACCTGATTGTATTTACCTGCTGTAATATTTATAAACATAAAAATCAAGGTCTTTGTTTTTATACATGCACGTCGCAAAAGTCATTTTAATGCTTATAATATCATAAATAATTTTTGCGGCACAGCCATTCGGATTAGTATCGCGAAAATTGTTTCCATATACAAATCAGCCCTCAGATCATAATAATACAGAATCAGAAGGTTTCTGAATTTGTTTTTTGGATAAAGAAATTTAGGGGAATCGTCCTCAAGTCTAAATAAGCCTGAAAACGTCCGGGGCCTGTTTGAGTAATGACCGAACAAGTATAAATGCTGTTAACTGAGGTCGAACGAAAACCATGCGTTTAAAATTAGTGAACTTTCGACTAGGCTTGTTTGGACACACTTTTTCACGGCTTATTGGGACTTTTATGGCTCACAGTGTGAGTTTACATCGTCGAGTGTTGGTACGCGGGCGGCTGACACGCGCCGATCGGCTCGTTTAGTATATTCCAAGTGGCTTCTCCGTCCGCCGCTCGACGCGTGACGCGGACATATATTTTCTTGACCTTGTAGACATTACGGAAGCTCACGCTGGGTCATCGCTTTTATCGCAAACGTCTGCTCAAGATACTTCGGGGACACATCCAACCTTTAACACGATCTCAATGATCTTCTCTTTTTATCTTGGGAAAAACTCTTGGAAATTCTAGTTGCTTCGTAAGTTTTTAAAAACGATTCATTATACCCGCTCGAATATCCTTAGTGTTTACTTGATATATTGATTTGCTTAATGGTGACTCGCATTGATTATATCCGAGATAAGCGACGGGAAGTAAATTATAAAAGAAAAGCTTATTTTATCCCCGGATCATACGGTGTATTGCCCGGCTAATTCGCGTAAAGTAACCCGTTGACCGTATTATTAAGCTATTATCGGACCGTACCGAATTTCGCATAAAGCACAGGGAATATCCTGTTACGAGTGTAAGCCGGCAATTAGATCGAGTGCCGGGTAAAGCGATATTGAGAGAAAGAACGTGAAAATCCATGTCGACGGGGATGGCCAGGCTTATTCGGGAGCTCTTGTCAACGTCTTCGTCGAGCCGAGAGCAGCAGATGTCCCGAGAGTCTCGGGTCCTTTCGAAATAGAAAGCTGCCCCGTAAGGACATTGCGAAAGCCTTGAAGCTCGGCTCCCGTCCCGCGTCACTTGATAATGCGCACGCACGCGGTACCGAAAGCAGCCGTACGATGAGATAAATAGGGAAGTGGCACGCACGTCGGGGCGACAGGGGTTTCAAAAATTTTGCGAAACGGAGGACTCATTTCGCGAGACCGCGCTGTCGCCGTTTCTTTTTGTCCCTCCAGTTCACACAGAATTTGATGTATACATATATATATATATATATATATATAGGGGGGGAGAAGGGGGGGAGCGTTAGCCGATGTAGATCTGCTATTGACGGTGGCATTTTCAGCAAGTTTCATTGCACTCGATCAATGATCAAGTACGAATGACGTTTGATATTATCAAAAGATAACGCTCGTACTGCACTTGAATAATTTATTGCCTTTCAAGCTGAAGAGTAATTTGTCAGTCTGCCGCTAGCTTATGGGGATGTACATGCATTTAAGAATAAAAAAAGCACAGGACACTTGAATGTCGTGATTGTATCGTAAAAGTATCTTTGCTGATCTGCAGTTGCTGTAAGGTATTGCTAACGATGGCGTGGATGTGGACCCGAATATTCGAGTTCTTCTCTTTCTTCGCCTTATTCTCTTATTTATTTGTATTTTCTATATGAAATTTATATGAAAAGAAGGCAGCAGCCAGTCGTCTACATCGGGCAATTTAAAGTATAAAACGGTTTAAGGAGTAGAAATTGACAAAGAAGCGGTACTTATTCAAAGCCTACTTCTGCATTGACGGTCAATATTTAAATAGTCCAGGTCAATGAGTCATCCGCCCCGAGATCCGAGGTCGTGAAACAACAGCGCCTGCGAATTTGAGGGGCGGAAGAAAGGCCTGACACGGGATCGGATCCGAATGCCAGGATAAAGGACAAGGGGGCGGGGCGGAAGAAAAGTGAAAGGTATCGGATGGTCGCTATGAAAGAGCGAGAGAGAACTCGCGAGAAGAAAGTGAGAGCGAGCCTCGTGTGGAAACGCGGCCGGCTGCTAACCTACAAACCTGATTTTGTCTTCAGGCAGCCGCTTCCGGGGAATCGAGGGGACCGCGCGGATCGCGCGGACGGTCCTGCGGTCGAGAGGAAAGTAAAGTTTCCTTTAAAACGAGGCCACCGGGAAAACAAAGTTCCCACTCGGCTTTCCGGGATTGAATCGCGACCCTTACCCAATAACCTTTAGATTTCCTGAAGATGATGTTTTTAATTTCCCGTTGCTTTATCTTCGGCCGATAGAGACTTAAAGTCACCTTATTTGTCAAACCTCTTTGTCAGTGATACATTCGTGTCTTTTCTCGTTATTCTTATTGGAAAGGCGCACGTATGCCGTTTTTTTTTTTTTAATAGAAAGTATACATGTGCAAAATCCAAGCCCCTTCGTTTCGACTATATTAATCAATCAATTGTCGATAAGTGCTTCATTCCATTTCATTTCAAGTTTTTTTGGTTAAAAAGTTTGCCTCTCTCTCTCTCTCTCTCTCTCTCTTTCCTTCTGTAGTGTAAGTTATATCGTTGAACGTGATGCGTGTAATTTTTTTAACGACTTGGCCTTCTCTCGAGTATTATTTATTGCGTCAAAAGCATACAATGCATTATTACAATATTACTTCGCATTTCTTTAGTGATGGAAACTTGAAAGTACATAAATAAAGAATACGTAAAACGGCCACGAATACTAAAATCGTACGGGTTAAGGTAATTTTTAATAATTATAAGTTCAGTATAGTAGAAAGCTACATAAATAGACGAAAAATCATTACAAAATAATTAAGATTTATATTTTGTTAATCCCGAATCAATCAGTGATTCTGAATATTTTTGAAATTATATGATTAACGGCTTGAAAATAGTAAAAAAAATGACTGCGAATATGGAAGAGAAGCAAGAAATAAACTTAATTTTAAAGAAGAATGATGCAGTAATTTATAAATTTACAAGTCAATGTAAATTTAAGGTCAACGCATGCACGGACCGTTAAATGTCTGCGAAAGTTGATTAAAGAGTTAATATTAGAATAAAGACAAGGGGAAACGTGTACTCGTAAATAGAGCATAAATAAAATCCAGGTTGACGAGTGCGGATGGAGAGGAAGGGCGAGGGAGCTTAGCCGACGATACCGAGTGATGAAGCGAGGAGGGGATTATGTGCAATGAACTAAAGGAGTAGCTACCCTCAATATAAAGCCCTAATACATTCTGCAGGTAAAAAGTAGGAGACAGGGGCCGTGAAAAGAGGCTAAGTCGAGCGAGTGCCGAAATCGCGGCCCGATTGTGTCCCCCGCGGCTGCGCACCGTGGAAGAAGCGAAAGGAAGCTCGAAAGTGGAACAGGGACAGCGGCCCGTTGACCCCGTGGCACACATTTCCATGCTCCTGGCAGACAACCTCAATGAAAGTGAAACGAGTATCGTCTACGGCCGCTTCGGATTATTTATGGTCGTGCGCAGTCGCTTTAACCCCGGGCACCCCCTCACTCCACCCCTCTCTACGGGCCATTATACCCCAACACTCGTCTAGTTGCCGCACCTGCCTGGACCCAACCCCACGGACTTGCACGCCGGGATCCTCGCGCTGGAAGATTATCGATCCACCGATCGACAAAGGGACTCCATTTCCTCTATACGTTGGCCCCGTTTCTCTTCATTTTTCCCCCAATTGCTTTTGCTTCTTACTTAGTTCACGCATTCTTATGTCCACTTAATGATCGATACGATATCAAATGTTAAAATTATTGTACGAACGCTTACTAACATTTAATATTGCTCGGATCTTGCCTCTCAAGATCACCAATTACTACATTTTTTTTTACTGGAAACAACGTTTTCAGCACTTTATCGACTGCCTTAGAGATTTATGCATTTAAAAATATTTTCATTGAAATTGGTAACATCTTCATTGCTTACTCAGTATATTTTTATGCAACGAGGATTTAAACAATTGAAGGTAAATTGTACAATGTTCTTATCAATTTTAAAGAATTTATTAAGTACAATTATTGACTAAGTTAGAAACTATCAATGAAATACTATAATTTATATAATTCATAAATTATAATAGTAGTGAATATAATGTAGTTGAATTCTGTTAATACAAGTTTAACAATGTAAGTAGTAGTGAATAATTTAATAATTACAATGATTTAACTGAAGCTCAATATACAGTTCATTATTTAACGTATGAAACAAATTAAATTTTTTATTTCATTGTATTATTGATTATAGTTCATACTGATTATAGCTCGTTTTCATGGATATATATATATATATATATTGTTATAATATTATGATTATTACCTCTTAAATTAATAATAACGTATGCATTTTAAAATTTATGACCCATAAGAAACAGTCAAATATTTCATTTTATAAGTTATAAAATATCTTTTTTCTTCAAATACTTATGTATTTGATAATTTACGTATAAATTATCACTTTAAATGTAATTTAAAGGTTATTTATCAATTCCAGACTAAAAAACATTAAATCTAAGATATATCTAGAATGAAATAAAAATAAATTCAATAAATTCAATAATTTATTTATTAGAAATAAGTAGTTACAGAAAAAAAATATTATTACTCGATATTTAAACCGACTTGTTTTTAAATAGAAATGTAACCAAATTTAACTTAATTTTTTATCATGTGTGTATTACTAACTGCAAATACGTTTTTCGTATCAACATATATTTGTAATAAATAAGTATAAGCAAGTAATTTCATAAAACACAATTTTTATTTGCTGATAGGCAAAAATATTAAATTTCTTAATAATGTTTAGATTTAAAAGATATATTTAAAATCTCTTTCTTTGGCAATGCTATTATACGTGCAATATATATATATATATATATATATGTAATATATTTAACGTTTTGATAATATAAAATGATAAAATTAATATATGAATTATATGTACTGATTACAAACAATTTTACATCCCTTTTGCACTTGTATGAATAGAGGTTGCTAACAAAAAATTAGAAAGAATGGATTTAAATTTTACAAAAAGCGATTTCCACGTATGCATTTGAAAATATCGAACCGTAGCTTTAATATGATGACGGTGCGAATAAATTGGCTTTAAAGACAAATAAGGTTGAAAAGCATTGGAAAAATATATGAAATTAAAGGCAGCGAAGGAATTTAGATTGCGCATTATTACGAAGAGTAGTTCAATGTGTTAGTTTGAATAATGTTTTCGTTTGGGAAAAGAAGAATTTTGCCAGTATCAGCTGTCTAGATCTCATCAATTGTCTTGGACAGAAATGCATGAAAAGGAAAATTATGAATTTGATGGGTAAGTTCGACTGGGTTCGGTCGCAAAGCAAAAAGGAAGCGAAATATGAGGATGCAAGAACGGGCAAGAACACGAATCCGAGGTCGACCGTGAACTAAATGGGTCATTGTTAGTACGGGATAAATATCGGTTGCCGTGTTCTTGCAACGGCGAGTGACTAGGGCCAATGGGCCTTGTAAATCAGTGCCTGCTTTTGCGTTATTTCAGCTTACGGGCAGTTCGCTAGGTGTCCCTTGCGTTAGACTCCGTGGTGGGGTCGAGGAGGGGAATACGGTTACGATGATGCCTCTGATGAGGGGAGGTTTCGTGATTTATTGGCGCCTTTTCTCTATACAACCTTCCTCCTTTACGTTGCCTTAACTGTAACTATTGTAATTTTCTCTTCATTGTTCTTTTTTTCGATACTTTTTTTCTTCCGTTCGGTGATCTATAATGACTAACACGCATTATTATTATGTATTACTCATTATGCTACTTCATTTAAAATAAAATTTAAAATAAGTGTATGCATTCCCACCTCTCACGCACACACTTTAATAACTAGACATAAATAAAAAATATACTTTGAGCGTAAAATGTTTCCCAAAATTCTTATATTTCTATAAAAATTCATTAATTTAAAAATAAAGCTCACTCAAATTAGTATTGTAAATATCAACTAGATTTCATCAATTTATTACACTCTAACTAACGAATGCTGTCAAAGCGCAAAGAATTTTTAATATGAAGTAATAATGACTTACGAGATCTTAGTACAATATCAATCATTTTTCATCTTTAAATATGTATTAATACATTGGAATTTCTTATATTATACAATTTGTATACGAATATCTAAAATTAACGAAAATATTTTCTTTAAGAAATGGTAATTATTTTACTATCTTTTATTGTATTTAAAACAAAGTCAATATATTGTCAATATACCGGATTATTATACGGCTTTGATCATTTTTTTTTTTTTTTTTACTACAAACTTTCGTTTAAATTTTAAGCAATCGTGATAGAAGAAATTTGAAATACAATTAATGCATTGACTTGGAAAATCTTCTTTCCTAAATAATAGGAATGTGTTAAGAAGACTGGAAAAATAATAGAAAAACCACGAATGCTTGCGTAACAGAAAGAATAAGCTCCATAAAAAATGGTTTTCTGGTAATATCGCGTTTTCCATTGAAGCGCCAGATATGGTAACTTATCGGCAACGTCAAAATAATATTAAATGAATAAAGTAAATTCCTCAATATGTGATGTATGTAGGATTATATTTTAATTAATTTCAACTTTATACGCCGATTTTTAAAAATACGACTAATAATTTTTTATCTTACATTATTTGAGTTTATAAAAAAAAAACTTTATATATAAATTATTTTTCTTTATTTGTAAAATAATGCGATTGGTAGATAAAAATTTAATTATTGTGATTTACATTATGTTTGATTTGTTTAGTAAGGCTCATATGAACAAGTGATAAGAGAGTCTGAATAAACGAAATTCGCCATCTGAGTAACAAATATATTGATAAATTCAATTGAATATATGGAAAATATAGTTAGATGTGAGTAATGATTATGCCACATCATCACTACACGACACTACATTCATTTTAATATTGTATAGTTTGAAGTCTAAGAGCCTATAATTATTGTTTTAATATTCTAATAGGAGCTTCGAGCTTGGCGAGAAAAGATAGTGAAAATATTTCATGATAATAACGATAAGTGTACAAGCTGATGGGTTATGAAGAGTTTGATAGGTAGTCGAAACAATCGTACATTCGCATAGTTTCCGATTTCCAATACTAACGATTTCCCGAGACTTTCTAAAGCAGCTTCTGTCGCACGAGCAACAGCGGCGAGAAAACTTTTCCGCTGCTCGAGGACAGTTTACGGTATACATCGTAAATCGTAAGTGATAATCCGCGAGGGAGCTGTAAGTGGTATATCGAGCATAAAGCCACCTTACGCAATCGGTAGGATCGAATGTGCCCGGAAGGAGCTTCCTCGGGACGCCGCGCCATCGATCTTCTTCAGGGCCTCAAGGTCGTCGCTCCGGGGATAAGAAGTACGGGTGACGACACGCTGGGCGCGTTACCGTCTGTACGGTGAAACCGCACCCGAATTCCGATTCGGTGACTTCTAGCCTCGACGGCGGTGACCTTGGCCGGCCGCCATTATGATTTTTGTAAACACGCGAGGATGCGGCCGGGGGCGGGGAGGGGGGATGTTCGGAGACCTTCTCGTTGGGGGCTTTCGTTCGGTGTTTTCCGATTGCTCCGCGGGTGTGACAGGGGCCACAGGAAAATTCATCAATCGTTTCGAACTGCTTTTACTCAGTTGCCTCCTCCCCTCATTGCCCTGACTCATCCCTTCGTTTATTTATTTCCCCGTAGATAATTATATCAGGTTTTGTGTTAAGCCATTTTGAAAGTTAGCTCGAGCAATCTGTATTTTTGCGAATCCCCGATGATTAGTCGACATCTGGTCAACATCTGAGAAACATTAACAAAACTCTAAAATACTAATGTCTTTTTCTACTGCGCATTTGATTTAAGATACGCGGAATCTACTTTTAACTTTTAAATATTTAAAATAACATTTGCCATTTTAACAATCAACATTAATCCTTCATTGTTAAAAAGAATTATACGAGCTTATAGAAAATGAGCTTCAGATAGCAGAATCTTTTAAGGAAAGAGTTATATTTTTACGTTTTTTCGAATACTTTTGGAAATGTGAGCGAAGAAAAAAAAATGAGAAAAGAGGGTCAAGCTTTGCTTGGAACAGGTAATTTGTCATTTTTTACAGGAGAGAAATGGCAAAATAAAAAGAAAGAAGCAAATTTTCGCTTTCGACGACAGATTTAGACAATAGAAGCAGAAATTTGAAAAATTACATTTCATTATATTACTTGAAGAGAGAAAAAGAACATGTTTTGTTATTTACTCAAGCCATGACTTAAAATGAATTGTTAATATTACGTTTTATACTCTTATTACCTACTCTTTCATTGAGATAATAATATTTTTCTATTAGTAAAAAAATTGGTTCAATTTTTAATGCATATAAGTAATTTTTTTATATTAAACTAAAAGGTTTCAATGACTGTACTTAATTGTAATACATTAAATGTGATTATTAAATAAAATTCAATGTAGTTCGGCCAGTAGCATATTACTTGCTAATACTCATGTCTGTAATTTCATTTTTTGTTGTATTATGAATTATGTAGCTGAAGCCTCGATTCCATTTATCAATATAGCAGTAAGCATAATTATAATCTACATAAAATTCAGAATAATAATATTTTCGAATACACCAAAGTCTAAAAATAAATTTATATAATTAATAATTTGACAATTCATATAAACCACTATATAATCAATATATTATTGTTAATGTATAATAAATAACTCGTACGTTTGTCTGTTAATTGTGATAATGTGTGACAGTGTTGTCCGAGCCTCGAGCCGAAAGAGAAATCGGAGGCCAAAGAAATCCTAAATGTCGCGTGAAATCGCTCAGCACGCAAAGATCGAATTCTGAAGCACTGAGGAGAGAAACGAGACGGACAGTAGCCCTTTAAATATATGCCAGCCGAACTTGGCACCCTTGACTTCGTTCCGCGACGGGCGAAACCGGCCCTGGAGGTTATTCGCAGTACTTCCCGACGACTATCACGAGCATTCCGACATCGCTCGTACTATTTCTTTTCCCCAACACGCACCATTTATTTATAATGTAGGACCATGCGATAAAAAAAGCAGCCTAGGCCAGATTACTATTTTCTTTGCCGATTACCAATCTCATTCGTACTAAACATTTTCAGTACTTTAGACTTCTCACCCGGGGTACGAAGCTCACAAACGCCTCTGTAAACAGCTACCAGTTTACAGACTTATCCAGTTTAATTGCTTTGATATTCTATTCTATAAATATTTTTATTTTATAATATTAAACTAGATTAAGCTAGATGCAATGTATTTATTGCACTGATATAAGTATTGTTAATCAATAAGTAAAATTGAAATAATTAATATCGAGTCTTATTTTTCCTATTTAAAAACATATGATAAATATTTTATTTTTCTGCTAATAATATTAAACATATGCTTTAATGAAAAGTAGGTTATATTTATTATTTTTAAAAACCGAATTTCAGCTTTAAATGGTTTTATGCTAATGATATCTTATTTATTTAAAAAATATTATAAACTTATCACACTATTGTATAGATATATAAAATCGTAAATATAAGGAATTTAATAAGTATGAAGCACTTGTGTAAATTTATTAAAAAAATTAACAATTCAACAAGCGCTCAAATTCATTGAATAGATAAGAAGTATTACATGCTTTTATTTAATTACAAACTATTTAAGTATTATTTAAATATATATTGAGTCGAGAAATATTTTTCCTATTAATATTTATATTTTTCTCATTACTGATTTCTACATATCTTGTAAATTAAAAACATATAAATATGAATAACTATACTAACTTTTTTTTCTATACTTCCTTAAAATTTTTGTATATTAAAATTTTTTAACTAATAAACTAGCATTAGCAAGTACGAAATATATATAATTCACTGTTGATTGATAATTATAAGCATTATATAGTTAATTAAAATCATTCTTTATAAATATTATAAATTAATTTTTTGTACTTTTAAAGCAAATATTGTGTTTACCAAGATTAAGAACGAATATTAGCGTGCATAAAATGAAACGTACTAATTTATTCCTAAGAAGAAAAATGTAATTAAATTACAAAGCGCACACTTTTAATTAATTCATGTACATAGGAACGTTTTTGCATTGCATCTATATTTTGTAGGTTGAATGAAATTAATGTTTAAAGTGAATGCCCTCCACTAATGAATTGGTTATGATTACCATGAATAACGAAATAAAGAGGATT
The DNA here is from genome assembly GCA_018883505.1 of Ceratosolen fusciceps. Taxonomy (NCBI): domain Eukaryota; kingdom Metazoa; phylum Arthropoda; class Insecta; order Hymenoptera; family Agaonidae; genus Ceratosolen; species Ceratosolen fusciceps. The sequence continues at coordinate 1,601,868 of RCIC01000023.1, read as the reverse complement.
GCTTAAAATTTAGAGAAATTAATAATTCAAATTATACCGTTATATAACTTAATTGAATATTAAATTATAGGTTAATAGTTGACGATCAGTAAACAATTTTAAAGTACAAGTTTTAAAGTTCTTCTTCTTTGTATTTTAATTTATAGGAATTAAAATAGTATTTACGGAAATGTATAAGACGGTAGTGAAGTAGTACAGAAAGGAGAAATGATTATTTTTTAAAAATCATAGTCCAGTAAAGCCCAGAATTTATAAGCTCTAAAATAATGTTCAGCATTGAAAGTTAATTCCATAAATAATAGGCAAAATTAGGTAAGTGCGTAAGCATATTTACGCGTTTGTACGTACAAATGAGTTGACAGAGTAGGAGAAAATATATGTAAACGCGCAGTGGGAGCGGAACACGTGTAATGGTAGAGCGAGAAATTGAAGTAAGCGGATAAACCTTCAACAACATACCTTTGGCTTTGTGAGAGCCATCGTTAACTGTAAACAAGGGAAAGAGTTTCATGGTTACTCCTCTCCCCGGCATTTCACGTTCCCCCTTTCTCCGGACGGTATAAGTCACCAAGTAAATATTATGAGACACTGCCTCCCGTGGACGATACGTCTCCCTCGTCAAAGTCATAGTTACGATTTTTCTCGCAACTCTGTTCACGAGGATAAAATGAGCCGTCGATGCTCATTATATAACACAAATGGCTTCCAGAGGCTATTAGTCATGTCTTGTTTCGCGACCTTTTGCGATTTAGAGTTCGGTGGTCATTATTCTATACCTGAACCAGAATCGCATGCTTCACAGGCTTCCTTTACACTTTTACCTTTACGCAACGTCCTTTACCGGAAACACCATTTACTCTTTGGGCATCATCTTCATTACGGCAATGTTCGAATACTGTTACTCAAACCCATTTCAAACTACCGTTTGACGGTGATTCATACTGCCCTAATCTAATCCTCCATTGCTCAAGGGTGAAAATGCCGTTTTTCTTATAGCCATTGGATTTTTAACGTATCGAATAAATAGATCATTTACTCGATCGCTTTCTAACAGACAAGTAATTTTAAATTGCTTTTAATTTATAATTTGTATATTTTCCATAATAAAATATTTAAACAATTACATTAACGGGAATTTATTATGTAAATGACTTCTCTGTTAAAGTATAAGTCCTGTACAAAATTTATAATAATCTACTCAATTAGGATGATCAATAACATGTTGATACAGTATAAAACTACTCTAATTTAAAATTTATTTATTTTATAAATAAAATATTTAAAGAAACCAATTTTTTCTATCAAGTAAATGTATATGACGTGCCACGTAGTATTGTTATTTATTTGTAAGTTTTTTTATGAGAATTCTTATTAAATTTTTACCGTAATAATGGAAAAAAAAATACAAAATTATAAATATGTATTTATCGTTTGCGTATTTATTATAGGTAATTTTTAAAGTAACGTATTTTTAAATAATAAAAGTGATATTTTAATATTGAGAACAATAAATTGTTTTATATAAAAGCATTATTATTATTATTATTATTATTATTATTATTATTTCATACTATTAATCGCATGCAAACTATATTTGTAAGAAATTAATATTAGGAGTAAATATTAGCCTATATATAATACAAAATTTAATAATGCAAATTGAAAGCAATTTAATATTCAAACTATTTTTAATTTAAAAAGTGCTTCTTAATGATTGATAATCAAAAATTAAGGTTCACAAAGAAATTACTAATAACAAATTTAATAAGTGCAATGCATAAACATACAATAAATTATTGCATAAATATACAAGAAAGCGTAATGTTATAATTTTATATGTAAACAGTTCATAAATTCTAAAGAAAAGAAAAACGAAGAATTGGTAATGAATCGAAAGACACATGTCAACAAATAAGTGAATAATAATAAGTATTGAGGACTTAGAAGAACGTAGGGGGAAGTTAATAATGAGGTGTCGATAAGAGAGAAATTGACAGACCATAGGGCATTTCTTTGTTTTGGAGCATGATTATGTTCATTAAAAATGCACGGTACACACTTGGAAAAGCTTGTAAAGTGATAAGCACCGATTGACAAAACCGTGTCCTGGGTGACATTCCCACCGAACACCCGACGATCATCGTCCCTGAAAGTAAACATGAAGGAGGAAAAGACGCATAGGTTCGTCCGTGCGCATAAGTCATTCCTCGATGATGATTTATGGGGCGCGTAAGTGCGTCCGTTACCGAGCGGACGAAATGCACCTCCGGACGCTTTACGGTTCGTCCCGGAATTTCGCAACGTTATTACCGCTCTCTCGGCCTCTCGCGACCCCACCCTCCCTTCAGCATGACCAGCCCTAACCTTCCCCCGCCCTCTGCGTCGTTTCCTCCCGTTCCGTACTACAAGAAGATTTATGAGGTAAACGCGCGTGGAGGCGTACGTGCGCGCGCGCGTGCGCGCGAGCCCAGAAAATTCAGCCTAACTTTTTCCAGGGTAAATAAAAATGTTGCAGGCCGGATTTTTCACGACGATATAAAATGAGATTTATTGATGGTGGTAGGGTGGGAGCATCGCGTGGCCTTCGCCGGCCAAAATATTTACCTGCCGCAATCATTGGGACACGAATTGTCGATGGTTGAGCTTCAATGGGACGGCATCACAAGCAGAGAGACGCACTTTTTCTCTTGGTTCCAGCTCCTCTCATATCCTCTCCCCTCTTCCTCGTGCTCTTTCTTAAGCTTCACGACGGTATTTCGTCTCGCGGGAACAAGTCCACTGTAAATCTTGGGCTTTCCTCGCAACGTTTTACCAGCCTCGAGGATCGTAGCGTAGTTAAATTGTCGTATTTTGTGATAATTGACGTTTATTAAAATTCGCTTTGTTGCCGATGAAATAATGTCGCGCGTGCTTGTATGATTACTTTTATGGATACTTTTAAGAAATAAATCTGCTATTTACATAATTGACAACTATCTGTCAAACACTTCTAATCGGATAATCGCCCTTTATTTATTTCCCTCGATTCCGCTCTTCAGTCTTTAGCATTTAAGAGCTTAATCATCACATTACTCGATAAAATCAGACGCTCACTTAGTATTATGAAACTTTATTTAATCTTTGAAAAAGTTGAAAGACATCGACATGAAAGTAAAAAATTACATTTTTCATAATTTAAGTATCATTTATTATTAAAATGTAAAATTCTCTATCACCCAATTAATATTTTAATAATAATTAAATTGGCTACTTTTTTAATTAATATTAATAAAAATGTAAACCTTCCAATAGTCATAAATATCATTCCATAAAAATTTAATTATTACTTGATTTGTACTACATTATGAATAAAGAGCGATTGACTGATATTTATTTTTTATTTATTATTGGTATTATTATATTTATAATTAATTATCTTAACCTTATTATTATTATTAGCATTATTATTATTATTGTTGTTGTTGTTGTTGTTGTTGTTGTGATTGTTGTTGTTGTTGTTGTTATTTATATTATAAATGTCTATTTTATTATTATAAGAAAGTTACCATTTTTAAAATTATATATACTTCTTTCTGAAAGTGAAGTATAAATTTCTTACAAAAATTATTAAATAAAAAATAAAAAATCATATTACATTAATATTTATAAATCATTATTAATCCTTTCAATCTATAAAAAGCCTTTTGGATATTTTTTATCTTTTATTAGTTTTTAAAACATTAGGTACCTAAAATAATAAGTTAAAAATTTCTAATGTAAATAAAAATAAAATTTAATCAACTATTTCCAAATTTTGATAATATTATTATAAATAAATAAATAAATAATGTATTAGTACAATATAAATAGTAACGTAATAAAATAATAAAAAATAAATGTTATAAATAGATAAACGTATAGTTGATGTTTACTTAAAATGTTGACCTCACAATTTTAATAATACATAGGACATTTTACCAAGAATGTATAGATTATTCATCTTTAAAATTTTTAATACTATCATTTTCTTATATCAATTATTATTATTGTAGATAAAAGGCATTTAAGAACAAGAAAACGGATACTACAAAGTACTTATTCATCTATTTTAAAAGACATAGAATAAAAAAAAAATAATGGTATGATAGAGAATGTTTTTGGCATGAAGAATAGCCTTCTCTTGCGCAGATGAATAATTTGAAAATTTTTCCCACGACCATGACTTACGCGAGTGTCAAGGTTACGCTATTTCAGAAAAATAGAATAGAATAATGAGAAAACGGGTGATGGTAAGATGGTAGGGCGGAGACGTAGTCTATGTGTGACCAAGAGTGAGAGAGTAAGAGTGAGAGTTAGTGAGAGAGACGGGGGGCTGGAACAGACCGAGAGAGCCGATAATTTCCGATAATCAATCGGTAATTTATTATCTTTCGTTTCAATTACAATTACTAATAACAACTATTGGTGCCTGATTACTATCCGCGGAAATCGATTCACCAAGGAGATAACGAGTCGACCACACGCGTTCGACTACTTTATTTTCAATCATCGAGCCGGCGAATTCAATTACTTCTTATACACAAAGCGAGAGGCTTTTCATATGCAATATATAAGCTCGGTTGCCCTCCATGCTTATGAAAACGATTCTCGCAACCATACAAATAGCAAGCTGAGTTATTTATCAACCATATATAATCAATCGCCGCCCTTTAAATTCATTGCAACGCGGTTTCCCTTTCTTTCATTCATTAGCAGTTTCCACGTTTACTGGCAGCGCTCGATCCTCCTTTTAAATTTTTTATCATTCATATACTAATGCATCGTATTATGTTTATTTAGGATTAGAATTATTAGAAAAATTGAGCTATTAGATAGAATTATATTAATGATTTATATTATTAGTTGTTACTTAAAGAGCTCATATACCTATTTTTTACTGAACCTTTTGTCGTGTAGTAAAAGAATTCCTAAACGAATTCCCCCAATTACAGATTTATGACTATCCCATATTTCCTGAATATTCGTCTCACACTGACTTTAAAAATCACAATGAATAGTCATTTTATTTTAAGTATCGTTCGGTAACGTACATAAATTAAAAGACTCGTAATCAAATGAAAAAACAAATTCTCGTATTATAAAAAAAAAAAAAAAAAAAAAAAATTGAAAAATTGAGGACATTGGTTAGAAAAATTTATTGAAAATTAATAACTGATTAAATATATAAAAGAAAAACGATACGATAATGTCAAATATAAGAACCGGAATCAAAACCGAAGTGACAGGCAATATTTAATTACACCATAAAAGATAATGTTGGAAGTCTGCTATTACCAATGCAATAATAAATAGTCTCATAATTACTATTTTTTTATCTTTTTTTTTATTACTCAATTATTAACATCTCTTAAAGTATTTATTGCATTTCTTAAATATTTTTTAAGAGACAGTGTGAATTCTGTTATATTCCTGACATTTTTAATTGGTCTTAATAGTTTAATTAACGATCATAAATGAAGATTCTACGCCATGAGTATTTTAATATTCTTTCGTATCATATATTTATACTAAACAATCAAAAACAAAGTGTTAATATTATTGATTTACTACAAAATATTTTATTTGAGTAATTATAAGTTATTATTGAATTCTTTGACGTTTGCTTACATATTACTAGTACTTTTAAAGTAATGCATACGGTAATTGTATCATATTAGTAATTGTCATATATAATAATAGATGACATATATGGCATAAATGTCATATATAATAATAGATATATAACAGCAGTAAATAACAAGCTTATAATGAATATGTGAAAATCTCCGTGAAATTATATTCGTTTCTAATTATTTATAAAATTTCAATTCAGTAAAATTTTTAAGAACAAATAAATTATTATTAATAATTAATGTATTAATGTCTCATCAGTTAAATTCATTAGTACTATATATATATATATTGTTATTGTGCGTGATTAATACGTTCTGAGTTCGATAATTATTTGAGTAGGATAAAATCTGCTTCCTTGGTTATTTGAAAACGCATGGCGCCATCTCTGTATAAGCATTGAAAGCTTAAAATTTTAATTTCTGTGGAACGTTACTTAGGGCAGCTACTCTCTAACACAATGCCAAACAATAATATAAATCAAGTTCAATAATATTTTTGCGATCAGAACATCAATGATGCATTTTTAAACATACAGTTCTTCTTTAAAGAATCATAATTATGAAATGATATTACTGATATTTTTTATTAATTCACAATTAATAATGTACAATCGTGCTTATCTACCAAACTTTCATGAGGATCTTAAGTATTAACATCACCTTAATTGTCAATAAATAAATATATCAGTTACTACTCTATTAACTAGTTACATTAAAAACTACAAAATAAAATAGAACTTCGAAATTACAGCATCATTCGAAAAGAATTATTCATGAACATATGAATTCATCTAAATATTATATGTTTTATGTAATTTAAAAGTAAACGTTAAAAGCGTGTATGTCATTTATTTGAACTTTTACTTAAAATATTATAAGAATATAACAAAACATAAGCATATTCAAATATTTTTCACTTTTTTTTGGAAACTGTTTTGGATCTAGATTTATTTCATGTTAAGATGAATGCGACCTTAATATAATGGAACATTTCGAAGCAGGCAATGGTTTAAAAAAATTATACTTATTTTATTAATTTTACCCTTAATGTAAAGATTATAAAAAGACCTTTAATGACTATCTGTATAATTTCATAGTATTAGTTTTCAATTAATTACATGAGAAACCGATGACGTTAGTACTTAAGTAATTGTTTAAAAATTGCTTAATTATTACCAGTAATTTCATTAAATTATATTTCTCACCTTCATAGACCTACTGAAAATTACTTAAATATTACCTTAATACTATTAAGAAATTTGCTGAATACATCAACTATAGTGAAATCAATTAAATTTAATGAAACTAATGTGAATGTTAAGCATCGCGATCATATAAAGGAGGTAGGGAGTGGATTACAAAAATTATTAAGAACGTGAAATTTATTTTCGACATACTTTTTCATATTCTATTATTAATTAATCCTATGTAAATTATACAGAAGCTAAAAAACTCTTGATAAAAAACCCATTACGGAAAAAAACATATGAATAACAAAGCTAATATCGTGTTTGTAATGTAATTCTTTACACTGAAAATAGTAAAAAAAACAATGTGGATTGAGCCAGAAATTAAATTTGAATAGATGAGATAAGAGCAAAAAATAATAGAGCTATATTATATTATATCCATATTCACTATTTATCATTTAACATATACCGCTATGCATCCCAAAGGAAAGCCCTTATAAACGCGCACGTGGCCATAAAACGCTTTATCATTACTCATGGGCACACGCATTTTGTTATTCACGTGCATCTGTGACTCTCAGATGTCCTTGAAGTGATCCACGCGCGCAACAACATCGACTAACGCATTTGCAGACACCAGATATCGTTGTCAAGCACCCACACGTCGCAATTGTCAAGCCGCTAAATTTGCGACGAAGTGGAATTTGCGCACCGCATGAGCCCTCCGACTTATTCGACGTACATGCAATCCCGCTATTGAGCTATTGAGCTATTCTTTAATGAGATTAGAGGAACGCTTACAGTGATCGGAGAAAAATAGGGCTCGGGATACATACGGATAGGACAGATACGTCTTTGTTTACGTATATGGGTAATGTGGTATTATTTATTTTCCATTTACAGAGAATATTTGCTGACTGCAACGAATTTCATGCGATCAATTTTACAAATAACATGTGCCCAAATTGAGCCACAAACTTACATTATTAATTACACACAAGCGGGGATTTTTTTTTTTTTTTTAAATTGAATGCCATATAATATTATTACGTATCTGTGCCTATTTACTTGAATGCAGAATTTTAAAAAGTACCTACTCATACATTTATTCTTAAGCAAATTTATTACTATATTTTATACTCTACAGAGAGAAACTGAAATATGAATATTATTCATATTCAAAAAAACATTAAAATATTACAAGGATATTTAAATACGTTTATACTGAAAATCATTTGATTTTATATAATAGTAATTTAGTAAAAAATGAAAGCATACAAACAATTCCTTATAATGTAACAGTTGATTTTGTATAAAAATATGTATTTATAAATTATTAAAACTTTTATTAAGAGTTGTGCATTATATAAATAAACAATTAAGCATATAAAGAATTTACTGAAATGTTTTAGAAACTCATCTTTTAATATATGAAAACATAATATATTAAACATTTTTAAGTATAACCCAGTCAAATTATCTTTATTAATTATATTGAAGCCTAAAAAGATTATATTTGAATATATTTATAATTTTTAATCTAGAAATAATATTAACGTGTTAGTAATATGTATACGAAAATTTGATTCGAATGATTAGTTTTTGTAGAATAAATTCATAAAATAAGAACGAATTTTCAATGTACATAGTCAGTAAAGTTAATCAAATTTTCTCTTAATCGATTTTTCTTATTCGTCTTATAAATTATAACAACATAATAACAAACATAAAATAACATAATTATTTATCATAAACAAGCAAAAATTATATAATAATAATTGACAATATTATTATATATGTATATTTTCAATGTATATGAAGCTTTTGAATGGTTTTTAAATTATTAAATTAATTAATATATAAAAATTTAAAAATGTATCTTAAAATGCAGATAAAAATAATATTTTTTAAATTGATCAAAATAAAGAGGTTATATATTTGTAAATATTTATAAAAATATTTATAAAAATTTATTAATGGTATTTTAATACGTTATTGTGCAGAAAAATTCTTTATAAAGAAAAGGTATGAAATCGTATCAGCGTTACACCTTTAATATTTTTTACTCATTTTTTATGATCTATATATATTATACTATTTTCATTACTTTTCGAGATATTCCTTAATCATTTTCTTTTTATTTTGCTAATCAATGAAGGAGTGAGAGACTAGTACCCCCGAGTTTATAAAATTTTTATTTTACGATCTGAGGTAGTAAATACAAAATGATCGGCAAAAAATTAGAAAAAAGAAGAGCCAATGATTGAGTGGTGAGAAACTAATGCGAGCCGAGCAGTAATACCGACTAGGATCCATCAAAATTTATGGTCCCATTATCCGCGATCGATCTTGTGTATGGTTTCCATTTTCGTTAAAAAACAAAAAAAAAAAAAAAAAAAAATTCGTGGCTAATATCTAGGACTCATCATCGCGACTTCAGTTTTTACAAAATACTTACTCATTAGCGAATAATACTTAAAGTAAAAAGTATTTTCAAAAACGCTTTATATTATTACAGAAGTACAAGCAACAATTTAATCCTTACAACTGAAGCTATGAAATAATATAAAAAGTAATGTTTAAATCTATGGTCATTAAGCGGTATACTGTGCTGTTAAGCTTCGTTTAATGAATTTATTTATACAAAAAATATCTCTGAAAATATCTCTATTATGAATGAATACGGTAATAAAATATCGAAATAGAGTGAGAGAAGTGACGAGGTTATTTTAATCCGAATCGAGATATCGAGGTAAATACGCGAGCGCATGAATTGAGAGCGAGCGCATCTACACGAATAAGTTAAATCTAGTGAACGTTATACGTCCACGCGCCCGCGGCATTAGACGAGTCGCGAGTTTTGGTCGATTTAGTCGATAGCCGTGACGTCACATATCAGAGCCGAGATGAAGTTCAAGGTCGCGCGGCCCCCGAAGGTCCGCTCTTAACCCACGCGCTTTACTTTCATCGAAACGACCTCGCCCGCGAGGGTTAAGGTGTCACCACGACCCCGATTTTTCTCACGCTCCCCACTTATCCGAGGCGCACGCAACCCTGCCTCGTCCTCCCCCAACGCACACATATTCACAAACAACCCCGCTCCACTATTGCATCTTCCCGTTTACCGGATAATAAACGAAGCCAGATAAAAAAAATAATAATAAGCTTCGGGCGGATGAGCCACGACGCTGTGTGCGTTAAGAATAGACGTGCCATTGGCGTCGGTGCTCTTGTGTGAGTTTCAGTCTCAAGAACTTCATTGATGAAATTCCTTTTTATCTCGTGCCAGATTTTAACAAAACTTTAGCGGCCTTTACTTAAACATAGTTATTTTCATGCTCAGCGAGGTGTTAATAAATTGAGCAATATCTGGCAAGGATTGTTATTGCTTTAAAATTCATGTATGTAATTATGACTCGGTGCAGCTGTTAAACTCACTACACTCAGATCGATTCCGCACATTAATTCTACGCTGGTGCACCAGGTCGACTGGATGTCCTAGGGCCGTCCGATGTCCATAAATATTATAGCGTTATTCTGAACAATTTTTTAAGTGTGCGGAAATTAAAAATATTTTAAACATTCAACATATAAGTTAAAATAGTAAAATTCAAATTTTATTGCTAATAAATTATACAATCTATAATTTTGTCAAATAAATTGTTTTAAAAAATTATAAGTTCGTTATTCACATAGCCTTCGTTTTTATTTTTAGCTCTTAAAAATAAATTTAAGATAATTTTGTAAAAGGCTGTCAGAACGATAAATAAGTAATATAATATATGAAGTGCTTAATTCCTCGGAAAAATTAAATTCTTTGTATATTTTTCTTTTTTTTTGTTAATAGTATTTTTTTCAAAAATTCAATATTTTACAAAATCATAATAATTACATTATAATTCATTCATTTTCGTAAAAGAATTGTCATTGAATATAATTTATTCAATTAATTTTATTAACTGTTATAAAAACAAGTTCTTCAGGATTCGGAAATTATAAATATGAACTTGATGCTGGTTAGAAATTTTCGTAAATAAATATAACTAACGCCACGTTAGAACTGATAAAACTCATAGATATTATGTAAACAGCTATATAAATGTCAATTAAAATAAAATATTTCAATAAATTAATTATAAATAAAAGAAATTAAATTTATTATTTAATTGAATATTTAAGAATAGAGTTAATCTATAGTTAAATGTAAAGTGGAAGTGTATATATTTATACTAACCTATGAAAAGATTGTGAAAAATATATATTTATACTTTATAAAAATTAAAAAAAAAAAATTTACATCCCGTAATGTATATGAAAATTTTATTTAAAAAATTATTATTTGTTATTTATTGATTTGACTTAGTATTATACATAAATATATTAATTGAATTTGCATTATACGAATTTAATGTATGAGTTTGCCTATTAAATATCTGTATGCAGTTCAAACGTTATTTTGTAAATTGCATTTACACATAATGACAAGGTTAGACTTAACTTACGCGGTATAGTGATGTGATCCTCAATTACCATGACGGTTATGAGTAAAAAAATAAAATGTTTTAATTAATTGCTGTTAATCGAATGATTACATTTTAATTAAATAAACAATTAATTAAAAATACTTTTATAATAATTAATATACATATTGAACAAAGTTATGCCATTCTATTATTGTATATGAACAATAGACTTATTTTAATTTTGTAATATACTAAGTAGTTGGTAAATATATTAGTATTAGTATTAGTATTAGTAAATATATCGTAAGAAATTATATAAAAAATATTCTCTTATATACTTCATAATAATTCATTAAAATTATTTTATAAACTATTTATATATAAAATAATAATGATAATTTAACTCTAATACATAATAGTAAGTAACCTTTAAATACCGTCTGCATTGTAATAAGACATTTCGGTAGACTTCCAGCGACATATTCTAATACAAATTCAGAGCTCACTTTTATCCGCTCCCTTTCCATCCGGTTTGCCTTCGATTTAAGCCTTCTTCCCCCACCCACTCAAATGACATATTTCCATCGACGTTTCCGCTCCAACAATGTATGCGCGCATCGAAGGATTTCATTAACCATATTTACAGAGCCGAGGGTCGTCCTATACAAGGAGCTCTGAAATAAATGCACTATGCAATCGTCAGTCAATTTAATAATGTAAGTAGTCACAAAGTTTTGCATGCGAATTTCAGCATGTTTGTGACTAATTACTTTCTAACTTAATTACCAGTACACACGAAACGATAGGATATCATAATGGCTTAGACTAGCCACTCTGACGGATACATATTAATTTCAATTTACATCAGTTCCTTTCACTTTTTCGCATAGCCACCCGCATATTCTTTTATGTTCGACGCAAACGACAATCATCATATCCTTAGATCCTTCTTCCTTTGACTATTTTTCCTGACTTACGCGTATCACTAATTCAGAGCTGATCAGACGTTAGTTCTTTATCATTAACATGTAAATACCCATACGCTTACACGTGCTCACGTGCTCACCTGCAATTAATCATTAGACCTACAATACGAACTATTTCATAGTCTTATAATCGTTTTTATACATTATAAAAAGAGAATTTTCAATTATATCATTACGATCGTTAAAATAACTGATGTCGATTCTTTAAGCTTCAATAAATCGTCCAATATCTACGACAGGCTTAGCATTATTTCTCAAAGGATATATAAATAACAAAATAATAAATATATGTTTAGTCATACATAAAATTTCTTTAAAATTAAATTAACATATGCCGTATTTTTCTGTTGTACTGTATTTTACTTTAGTAATCCGTATTAAATATAAACTAAATCATTTTGATAAATTGTACAAAATACAAGAGCTCAATATTTCAAATGTAATTATTTTCAAATACTTTATTTTCAAAGCGATCAGAAGTCATTATAATCATTATAAGCCAATATTGATGAATTGTGATAATGCGAATGCATTGAGAAATTTAATGAGTATTAATGAGGATTCTTTTACATTAATGTCAAGTTTAAATTATTGATTTTATAAGAAAATATTTATGTTTTAAAATATTTTAATCTAAAAAGTACACACAAATGAAAATAAGGCTTCGGAGATTTTTAAATCAAATTTTATAACGAAATTTAGAATGTTCAATAAATTTTTATTTACATCTTAACTATATAAAGTTAATACATATTATACATCTAAATTTTATTCATATTAAAAAATTGAATATTAAATAAATATTAAATAAATATTATAAATTTAATATTTAATTGAATAAATTTAATAGAGAATAAACGGCAAGATTTTCATAAGTTTATTATTGTATTTTATGAACTATATTGTACATATAATATAGAGTATAGGTCGATGCTCTCGAATGTAACCCGAACTATATGTCCTTGAATTTGCAAGCGTTCTTCCTATTCCTGAAAGAGCTTTTTTCTAACGTTTATACTCGCCTTCCATTCTTTATTAATAAAATAATATGTGCATTAAGTAAATAAAATGATTTAATACATAATGTAATACATAAGAACACTTTATATACAAGCTTTGTCAAATATTGGTTAATGTGTGATTGTTTTTTATTAAATAAAAATTCCGTTGCATTTTTGTATTAATTATATATTTATATTCGTTTAATAAATTTCTATATAATTGAACATGAGCATGAAGGTATAATAGAGGAAGGGGGTAAAGAAAGAAATAGATAGCTAGATAGATAGATAGATAGACAGGGAGAAATAGAGATAGAGATAGAGATAGAGATAGAAATAGAGATAGAGATAGAGAGAGAGAGAGAGAGAGAGAGAGAGAGAGAGAGAGAAACAGTGGAGGGGGCTATCTAATAGAAAAGCTAAGAATAACTTCCATTGTTTCTGATGAACATCGCCTGGAATAGTTTACCGTGTCTACTTAAGTACGAGAAGCATATTGTCCTCAAACCCGCGAGGACAATCGAGTTCTTAATCTAGTCTAGGTCACAAGATTTGTAGGCTACTGTAAATACTTGCAAGTTCGTTAAGCGATCGGTTAACCTTACATAGAGAATAATCAATTGCTCCTTTTAATTATCGATTTATTTCGCGGGTACTTGTTTGTTCGCGATTATTCAATTATTTTATTTTTTTATTTTTATATATTTATTTTGTAATTTTTAGTCCAATCAATATTATAAAGTCAAATATAAAGTAGTATTTATAAATATTCATTCAAATAAACATTTTCATTTTAAATATTAATAATTTTATAAGTTTTTTTTTAATATTAAAGCCACTTTTTTCAAAATAACGTAATAAAAAAATATTTAATTATTTATTATTTTTATTTATTTATTATAAAAATTTATTTATTTTATTTTTACGATTTATTATTTATTCCTTAAAGACGATAAATAATAAAAATTTTAAAATTTATCAAACCTTTTATGAGCTTGTGTAAATAATACACGCATGAAAAATCTGTACATGAAATTAAAAATAATACGTAAGAAACTAAATTCTCTTGATGGATGGAACTTGACGCATAAATAAAGCAGTCTAATAAGTATGGACGATTTTATGAACAAAGATGCAGGGCGAATCAAAGAAATTCCACGCACACATGTGCATAAAACGAGTCTAATTTAAACATCGATAAATCAAACCCATTTACTTTCGAGTGACCTATATAAATTTGAAAAAAATATGCACCACGCGTCCATGAAAGCCAAAAAAAGAGAGAGAACAACGATAAGCAACGATGAATATAATAAAATAAAATAAATGAAAAAAAATAAAAATAAAAAAATTGAGCGTAGCTTCATACAAGCTGAAAACCTTGAAACGTAATAAATCAAGCTCGTGGTGCCCGTGACCGGGAAGAACCTTGACCATGGCTTGCGAGGGTCGTCGGAACGCCCCGAGCTTCGAGTCAGGGGTATATCTTTACCCCTTCCCTCGTACCTTTTGTCGACTCACCCCACCCTAGCTCGCGCTATGATCGGTGCACTCTCTCTTTCAGTAAATGCGTTTTCACGAGACTTGGCTTACTACCTTGAGCACTTTGAAAGGGCCATACGATTCGCCTTCGATGTTACTTATCCCTGCGCACGCGCGTACTTGTGCTTTTTTATTTTTAAATGTTGATTTACGAGCAAATGGATAAGTCCGGTAAGCTCTTTTCAACCGTATTCCATGCACAGCTGCTTTCTGGCATCATTTTTCTAATATTGTTACGAAAGCATACACGCACATTAGAGAATCTGATACGCATACACACTACCTCGAAGTCTCAAAGTGTTTATAATTAAAATTCTGTTTTTAATCAATTTCTAAGTTATTCATACCATCCCGCATTACGGTAATACGGCGCACCGTTCATTTATAAAAAGCCTGTTTTTTTTAATAGCTGTTATTTATGAAACTCATTTATTGTCGTTACAAAATTGCTTTTCAAATTGACGGTTTCTATTTATGCAGTTTATGCATAATAGTACTGATTTTCTTTATTTCTTCATAAAATAAAAAGACCTATGTATAAATAGATGTAATAGAGGAGATATGAGGATAATTAATAATGTTTTACAATTTCACTCCGGGATAAAAATTTAATTATTGGTACGCTCAATCGTTTGCATTTGTTACAGGTTATGTTCGCTAATTATGCTTGAAGAGGTGAGCAAGATAGAATGGTATATCAGAGTCCAGATCGAGCTGTCGCAAGGTCTGGGCTCGCTCTCAAATCGCCAAGGGTGCGGCGCATCACATAAAGAACGTTACGAAACGTCCTTGAGGCATGCGACCTTGGCCTTATCGGCGAAGGTCCCGCTCCAGCGTGAGGCAAAGGTGAGCGTCGATCAGTTGTTCCCGTGTCTTCGGGAGCCGACGATTTCGGCTCGTTCTGGCGCTTTACCCAAGGAGCTTCATCTCATTTCAAAGCGAGGAATTTCACGATGAACAATGGCCAATGGATTCTTGACCTTGTTTCCTCTTTAATCAAAAATTTTCCGTAATAATGCTTTCATTAATAATCCCTTCTTCTCTCCTCTCGCTTTATCCCCGGCGCTTCAAATTGACATTAACGTAAAAAATAATAATTGCTTGCGTACATTTTTTTAATACTATAATAAATTATTGATTTATTTTATTAAACTTTATTTTTAACTTAAAACTTTCAACTTTCGACATAGCTTATACAATCTAATTCGTACTTAATATTAAATATTTATCATTATTTTTATAAGATTGCATTTAATTCTATTTTATTGATTTAAAAACGTTATCCATTATATATGTATATATCCATTTAAAACGATTATTATTAATTTAAATACACTGAATACGCGATAGCTTCATCAATGTGTAAGCACATAAAATGCAATGGTCAAATTTTAATTTCGATATTTTAAAATAAGTTTTATAAATTTTACTTAATATTCATATTAAACCATTGCCTTTTAAATTCTTTTAAATGTCAATTTCCATTTTTTTTTATTCTTAAACAAGCATGTATGTTTACTCTTACAATTAAGTATATAATAAACGGTAAGTCTTTTTGGTTTACTTGAAAAACAAGGACCCATTGAAACGTAGCATCATTTTCACGTTCCATAAAATTTGCCAAAACAGACTTTCGTGATATAATGTTTTTGACGAGTTAGAAATGTATATAAAAATTATGACAATGTGAAGAAAGTACTATTAAAAAAAAACACCAATATAGTGAACTCTTCAAGGACTGGGCGAAAGGATCGACAGGATGTAACTTCCCACTTTTGATGCAAGTGCAGCGCCTTTCGCAAGTTTTGCTAATCAAAAAGTGAAGAGAAATGAAGGTCACGTCTGACGCAAAGCTGTATGCGCGACTTCAATCCCTAGCTTCGCATATTATAGTTTATGCGAAACAGTCCAATTTATATGTCATTTAAATCCATTATATTTTTGTAATGTACATTATCTACTATTAGTCATGGTTTAAGATTATCTTATTGCGGGCATCCTAGATGAAAGATGTTTTGCCATATTCGTTTAAATATTTACAATTTAACATTAGTAATGTATTGTTTAATGATCATATCTATTTTTGTACAAATCCAATGAATACGGGGATAAAACTAGTTAAATGTGAACGTTGTATTGGTGAATTATGAATAATAACTGTGTATGATTAATTATTGTTCTCTTGCCTTAATACTACATTGTGATTAGCCTATTAAATTATAAAACTTATATTTAACGAAGTATATTGCTTTTAAAATTAATTACATTCGTTTAAAAATAAATGCACTTCCGGATTTTCATTATCGAAGATTATTTGATACTTTCGCTCGTAGCACTTGCGGATGTCAAAAACCGTGCATTCAGCCCGACGAGTTGAAAACTCCGTTTACACCGTACGAATGAAATATGTACCGGACTATTGAAAGCGAACATGTCATCCGTGCAGATTTGTCAATTTCTTTTCTTGATCATAGTCGCAGCTAGAGAGAAGCCAGCTTGACTTTGACTTTGTGCGGTTATAGCTATTTTCGAAAGGCTGAACCTACTGGACGGCGATCGGTCTGACCTGTCAGGCGTGATGCCTGACTCGTACTTCTTTATTCGACAAAATTTAACTTCTTCATTAGTTATACTTTTTTTATAAATTCATTATTTTCGAAAAGAATCGTAAAAATTCGACATGATCGAATGGGGCTCGGTTAAATTGCACACAAGCACTTGTTGCGCTGGACGTGTGTGCAAGAGAGCTGCGCGCCAACATTGGGTACAATTATTTAAATCGCATGGACATTAGTCGTGCCCTTTGACTTTTAGTAATTTTTTAATGGCTTCGTATTCATTTTAAGGTTAAAATGATAAAGGTGTAACTAATTTAGTGGCTACTTTCGTATTTTACGAAAGCCTCCCGTCTTATTAATAAATAAAACTGGGCATCAGCGGTTAGAGACAAAATTCAAAACAGTCCTTCATTTTTTAACGAATATATCATAATGCAAGTAGTCGTAGGCGGGTCTGCAATTATGTTCCTCGTAGAAATTTTATCGTTCGCCGACAAATGTGCAAGCACTTTCAACAATTAATGAATTAGCACTACAATACACTAAGCTTGAACACAAATAGCACAGAGTAATCTGTAAAGGCTCGGAGCTTATAAACAGAAAATTTAAATGTAAATAATGTTGCTTCGGTTCACGTGCACCTGAAACGTGAAAAGGGACAGTGTAAACAAGCGAAGAATAATCGCCCTGACTTTAAATAGCAGTTTGTCCTGAAAGTATAATGGCAGACCATTGGGTAAATGAACTGAAATCGACATATTAAGTTAGCTCGGATAGAAGTAACTGACTCGGTCGAGTGCGCGTGAGGCCCCATACTCCTATGAATAGACAGTATTGACGAAACATGACCTGGACTATTCAGATTTAATATTCTAATATTCTAATATCCGCAGTCACGCATTGAACGAGAATAATAACGGAAGAAAGTAGCCTGATGTTCACATAAATAATGACTGATTAATTTTATTCCACCTACTACTCCGAATTAAGCGTCTTAGTATTCATCTATTGAGATTTGGGAATTCCCTTTTAAACTACTACTTTAAATTAAATCTTCTACAGGTCGAAAGTAAGCAAAACATAATTTATTCTTATAACTAAATGTTGTACAAAATCTTTTTTTTATTTTGTAAATTATGGTATTCGGCAACTTGAAACCAGAATATATATATATGTATATAATCTTCCATTTGTATTCAAAATATACATAAATAATTATAATTTTTTATAGGCATATTTTCTAACTAAAGATAATAAGACCGATTAATGAATTATTATTATCGATTCGTAATTCAAAAGTAATAAAAATCCTTATAAAATTACCTATATAACTGAATATTTATTATTTATTCAAATTAACATCTATTATTTATAACATTATATGATAAAAATTGTTAATGTGTGTTTTTATTTAATTATTCTATATATTGCACGTAGTTTAATAGAGTAAATTACTTTCAAGTATAAAAAATATTTATTATACTTTGCTGATACTGATACTGATCGTTACTGATAAAAAAAAAAAAGAAAAAAAAAGAGAGAATATTTTGAACGGTATTTAATAAGCAATAAACTTTAATACAATAATAATTGTTTAAGAATTTTGCGTGGAGCTTAATTGAGAAATTAGAAGGAATGAGAATGACTTATCAGCGAATCAAAAGAGCTTAGGATTAACTCGTTTGAATGTTTGGAGATGAGAATCATTCTAATCCATTAGGATAATTATCAGGGTAGGGTGATTTTGACCTGATCGATCTACCTGTTAGTCCGTTTAGCCAGAATCCAACGAATCCAGAACGAATAGCCAGATTCGTGCAAATCTTCTGATGCAACTGCGTACCGTCGGGACACTCCGGTCAATGTCAAGGCCAAGGTCGAGTCACCGAGGCTCTCGCTCACTACGAAACATTTCCTCTCAATTTTTTCGTTGAACGGCTGCATGCATGCGTGAACACATGAGGGTGGGAGACTTCGCAATGGACGAGAGAGAAAGAGAAGGTGCCGTGAAAGCGAGATGGCGAGACTTACATTGAATGTAAGCCTTTATTTTTTAATGGTAATCGTCAAACGAGACACGACAGAAGACTTTCCACTTCCCTCTTACATTTTTCGAACTTCCGCGCTAAACGGTCGCATATTTCGCTGATTGAGTAATAGTTACGAATAAGGCTCGTATTAGCTTTAATGGTATTCTGCTGTCAGGCGCTTCTATGCATAAAGCATTTACGAATTTCTATTTATTTTCCTTCTTTCTTCTCTTTAAGATACTATATACCTTCCTGCTACTTTTTTTTATTAGATTTATTCTTTTTAAATTGAAGAAAATATTTTTTTTTTTATATTTGTGAAGATACTTATGAAGCTTTGTACATTTATAATTACTATATATATAATATATTAATATTAAATATATCATTCATCGAATACACTTTCAAATATTCATAAAAATTAATTGTTTATTTTTATAAATAAATATAATCATTTCATTTTACTCTATTTTGAATAATTATTGTTCTCAATTTATTATTTTTTATATATTCGTGCAAATAAACTTAATTATAGAATCATGTAAAAGGATAATATTAAAAATCTTACAAATACTTTCAAATTTATTTCAGATTATTATTTATTTGTTAACAGTCACTGTAATAATACGTTATGTATATTACGTTTATTTTATCAAAAATTTATTTTACTCTTTTTTGTTTCAATTATCTGTATAATTAGTTTTAAAAAACTTTATATTTATTACATTATATAATAAAAACTTTATAATTTTTATAAACTATAAGAGTATATTACATTTTAAAGAATATTTAACTTTTTGCAATAGTACTAAAGTAAATTGAATAGTTAGTTTATATACAAATTACAAACATTCATTAAATTTATATCATTTTTTTTTAATTTTAATCAAATGGTAATTAAATATAGAATTTGTGTTTTTGTTTAATAAATGATCTTTCAAAAAGAGTCGTATACTTGAATATAGTGTATATTGATCAAATGAAAAATAAAATAATTATTTTGTGTGCATTTAAATATATATTTATGTATGTTCACTCCCTTTTTTTGTATCACTTATAGAACAATGAGTTAGTAAAAATTTTATAATAAATGTATTTTTCAATTTTATCATACATTATTAGATATGAGACGTAATTTTTTTATCAATAGTAATTTCAGAAAAAAAATTCCTGAATATTTATCATTTATTTGTACGTTTCAAAATAATTTAGAGTACATGAATTCCTACAGTTTTAATTTTGAAGAACATGTAGGTAAGATACTCTATTTAATAGTAACACTGCTTTATGTATCCGCTATATGTAAATACATATGGATTGAATTATATAAATATTAGACTGTCGTTATTTTAAACCATCAGTATTAAAATCATACTATAAATGAGTCGAGTTTTTAAAGTGACAAAATTGAGAAATTTGCAAACTACTTATGTACATAAGATGCTTACACCATAATATTTAATACAATTTTTATGTCTACATATCAATTGATATATTTTTTAATTAATATTAAAATATTATTTTGTTAAGTCTTATATATAGACAGATTTACAAGATGTACTAAATATTCTAAAAAAATTCGTCAATTCAATCAACAAATGTATTTATAGTGAAATAGTCTCTTGACAGATTTTAATATTCATATGTCGAAAAATTGATATCGTTGAACTGATTATTTACATACTTATTTTATGTATAATAAAAAAAATTATGAAAAATAATTAATAAATTATTTCTTCCTCTTTCCATTTGTTGCTGTTCGCGCTTTGCCTCTTGGAGGCTTGTTCGTTTTAACTTTTTTCCCACGATTTTTCGTTTTCTCTTTTGATTTTTGAGCACGTAAATCTTTTTTCATTCTAGGATCAACAACTTTAAATCTTCCTTTAACATTTGGCGGCCTGAATGCTCGCTTTTGAGCATTGTATTTCTTTGATACCACGTAAGTTACTTCCTTTTTCGGTTCCTTTAATGCATTTCTATACAACCTGTAGAAAAGATATTTTAATTTCATGTAAAAAGAATTTATTTTATGTAGTATATTTTATATTATTTAAATTTTAAATGTTAAATTTTTAATATAAAATGAATTACTAATTGACACAATAATAGGTATTGTTTTATAAAAAAATTAATTGCACTTACGATTTTATTTGTTTTGCCTTTTCTCTATCACTAATATCAGTATTATCCATTAAATTCTCAACTTTCTTCTTTGTTCTTTCTAATTTGCGTAATGCTCTTTTCTTTTTCCTAGCTTTCGCTTCCATTTCTTTCTTAAGCGGTCTTGCATTTATATCTTCTAAACGCTTTTTATAATCATTTACAAGTTCTTTTGGTACGGGTGTCTCTTTTTTCATATGTTTTTCCTCATCTTCAACAAACCATTGTGGTAAATTTTTATCATTGAACGCAAATCTATTCCAAGCTGCGTCTGATAAATCTCTACGAGTTTTTTTATTTTGAATCAGTAATGACCCTAGAGCTAAATCCTCTATTGCTAATTTTCGTTTATCTTTCTTTTTCTTTGCTAAAACATTAATTAAGGATATAATTAAATAAATTGTTTTAATACTCTAGTTCAAATATATATAAAAAAAAATCTATTACTATTTATTTAAATGTAAATAGTTTACTTACGTTTGTCTTTTAATTCAAAATCATTATTATCTTTTGAATAACCTTTAGATTTTATTTCAGAAGTAATAGCATCATCTATATGATAATCTGAACTGTAGTCAGAATCATCATCTTCATCTTTTTCTTTAACATCTTCTTCCTTTGTGCTAGTTATTTCAGAATTATCATTATAATTATCTCCAATAATTCTTCCTCCCATTTTCTTATAAATTTCAATCATTTTGTCTATCTCTAAATCATCGAGCTTCTCACTTTCCAAATTTTTAAAAATATCTTTGTCGAACCACAATGCTGCTTTAGCTGCTTTTTTTGATTTTATATCTCTATCATCTAAATCTGTTAATAATGGATTTTCATCATCTGCAAATTTCACCTTTTTTGGAACTGGTTTAACAATTTTTTTTTCTTGCATTTCAGTATCACTAAGATCTAATCCAGATTTCTCACTTGCTGTATCATCTTCAGAAAATTCTAATTCACTTTCGTCATCTTTGTAATATAAGCCTGTACTGTCTAAATTACCTGTCCCTTTTTCATATTTTACTATTTTCGGTTTTTTAATATCATTTTCAGAATCACTATCACTTTCAGCAATTATATTAGGATCTTGATCTGTAATTTTCTTTAAATCATCGTCATTTTGAATTTGAGTCAAGCTAAACATATCATCACATTCCATTATTGGTCCTTTATCTCCTTTTATGACCATATTCAAATTCATTTTTTTAGTTAACTTATTTTTTTCTTTGTTCATTTTTTTTCTTTTTCTTTTCAACTCTTTTGCAGTTTCTTCTTTCAGTTTTTCAATGTCTTTAGTAATTTGTTCATCTTCCAAATCTTCTATTTCTTCTAATGTCTTTGGTTTTTCATCTTCAATTTGCTTTGCTGATTCATTATTTTCTTCATCATTTGTTTCTTTATCGTCAAACTCATCTTTTATAATTTTCCACCAATTCAAAAGTAAACGTAATTCTTTTTTACCCAAAACCTTAATATCTTTACAACATTCAATAACTTCTTTAGTAGTTTTTTTATGATTTAGTATTTTTTCATCATCTATAACAATTTCTGATATATCTTGTAACGCATCTATCCCACTTTTGTTTGAAATAAAATCCTTAACTGATAGTTTATGATACAATGTATAATCATTTTCTGGATAACCTAATGGCTTACTTTTTTTCTGCTTTTCAGGATGGAATACATTCAATTTATTTTTTGGTTCTAAATCAACCTCTAGAAATACATGTTTGGAATCTAAAAGTTTTGGATCAACCTTATCAGGAGCAAGATAGTGCTGACAAACAACAAAGATTTCTGCTGATTCATTACGAGATGCCTGAGGTTTGGTTGCATGTACCTAAAACATATTGTCACAAATAATTATATTTCTGACCAAATTATGTTATAATATATTATATTATATGATATGATATTATATTATATAATATTACAATGTAGGGTAAAATATTTCGATAAAAATTATAAAAAAGAATTTTCTAAAATAAAATCTATTTTTAACAATATTATAATTCTGAAAGGTTTTTGAACAAATTATTTATACAGATGAACATTTCTAAAATAATTATATATACCTTTTTAAATAACTGTTTAAATACCCATAGTAAAGGGTTATAATCCTTAGATCTAAACACCTTTGTTACAAAACAACCTCCACGTCTCAAAAATCGAGTTGCCAATTTCAATGCTGAAAGGGTTAAGACTGCTTGTTGATAAGCATCTATTAACCAATTTTTACCAACATTTGGTGCACCATCATTAAGAATTAAATCTGCTTTCCATGTTTTTAGTTCACGACTTATATCTGCACGACATTTATCTGTTGTAATATCTCCAATAATACTAATACATCCTGGAATTGGTTTGATTGGATATAAATCAACCCCAAGAATAATTGAAGATACCGGCATATTCTGATGCGCTACTTGCATCCATCCTCCTGGAGCTGCACATAAGTCTATGCATACTCTTGACTTTTGAAGAAATTGAAATTTACGTTCTAATTGAATTAACTTAAACGCTGCTCGGGACCTGTAACCTAAAATTAAGATGGGATAGAAAATATATTTTTCAATAAAATGAATTTAAAATTATGAGATAAAAATTTAATGCAACACCAACTTTAGATACATAAAAGAAAGTGACTTACCTGTTTCTTTAGCTAAGTGATAATACTTATCCCGTCGTTGTTTTCCAATTTTTGCCTTCTTTCCCATTTTGTAATGTTAAACTACTGTTAGGAAATAAAAAAAAAATTTATTTACACATGCAGCCGAGAGATCATTTAAACACGTGTATGACGGAACACGGAATCGATCAGGTTATGTTGTGCAGCGTCATCTGGTAGTAGTAATACCTATTTCTCTGAAAATTTCATGAGAATTCACCTACATATTTTTCAATTCATGGATTATATCTTGCCACTTGCCACTTGGTAGTAACGTCGCTAGTGTTTGTGCTTACCTTCATGGTTCCCTCCATTTTTTATTTTCAAACTGAGGGTCTTTACATGCTGCGGATGTAAACCATTTATTTCAGTAGTATGTTGGAATAATTATCGTTTTAATAATATAACTATAATTTTTGTTATGTATTTTTTATACTAATATATTATGTTTTCTTGTTTAGGGAATAGTTTCTTTGAAACAACGCCACTTTTTGTGATACCGCCATGACACCATCTTCTGTAACAAAATCAAAACAATTATCTATATTACATTCGTATCGTAGAAGCGAATAACTTTCTTTGGTTTTCGGCATCGAAACTTGGGACTATTTAAAAATTTAGTATTTTGTTATTTCATCGAATAGTATTTGATGATTCACCGTTTGAAATTTAGTTATCTGTCAACCAATTGGGACCTAATAGATGCTTTTAATTTAATCTTTATTCGGTAATTCAGTAAAGGCATAATATTTCTAATGTTTAGGAAAGTTTAAAGACTGTATTAATCAATATAATTGATGTGATTTAAAAAAATCAGTGGAAGTTTATTTCTTCAATCGATTATTTTTTACTCGGTTTTAACTTAAACGTTTCATACTCATAGGCACATTGGGTATTGATGAACATACCCGAAATTCAAGGCCAAGGTTTGGTTAGGCCATATTTTTCCACTTTTTTTGTCTGCAGTGTTGGCGACACTAGATTAAGCAAAATCCAAAATGGCGTGAATCGCTAATATTCGTATTCGCCGCAATAATTTGTTTATATTCCAAAAATATGCGATAATACGCAGTCATACCAATTATGCAATTAACCAGTAAAAACTAAGAAAAATACGTCGTAAGCATTATTAGAACATTTTGCACGGTGTCTTAGTAACCAGTGCTAAGGTTTCAGCTTTTACAATTATCAAATACATCGCTAATCGAAATTTATTTGATAATGAAGTATTTTCAGATACGGTGATAGGGATGTCGTGGCTATGCAATATTTTCAAAACATAGTACTAATTTGAAAATAGTAGTATAAAATCAAGAAAAAATGTCATCTACACAAACTGAAGTGCGAGGTCGTGGACGACCTCCAAAATTAAGAACTGCTTGCACCTGGTGTGGTGAAACAAAGTTACCTCTAAAATATGTTCTACCTACTCAACATGGAAAAAAAGAATTTTGTTGTGAAACTTGCTTGGCAGAGTTTCGCAAAGCTTATGTCCGAGGAGCTTGTGTACAGTGCGATAATGTTATACGTGGAGCACCAGTTAGATTAGAGCAAAGGAATGAACCTCCTAAGGATTTTTGTTCTTCTGTTTGCTTAAATAAGCACCAGAAAAAAGATGTACAAGAAGAAACCAAAAAAAACAATGAAGAGCAACCATTGTTAGCAACATCACCAGTGCCAAATTCAAATAAACAGTTAAATATTAATAATTCAGCTTCAACATCAACAGGAACATTTCAATATGAAACTTATCAGACCTTTGACTGGAATTTGTATTTAAAGGAATCAAATAGTACAGCTGCACCTATTGAATGTTTCAAACAACATGATGAACCACCTACAAATGAGTTTAAAAATGGAATGAAGCTTGAAGCACTGGATCCTCGAAATGTAACCTCTACTTGTATTGCTACTGTAGTTGGAAGCAATGGTCCAAGACTTAGATTAAGATTGGATGGCTCCGATAATAAAAATGATTTTTGGAGATTAGTAGATAGCAATGAAATTCATCCAATTGGTCACTGTGAAAAATCTGGTGGTATGTTGCAACCTCCACTTGGTTTTCGTATGAATGCTTCCAGTTGGCCTATGTTTTTATTAAAGACTTTAAATGGAGCAGAAATGGCTCCTTCTAACCTATTTAAACATGAACCAGAGACGCCACATTGTAACAATTTTGAAGTTGGGCAAAAATTAGAAGCAATAGATAAAAAGAATCCACAACTAATATGTACAGCTACTGTTGGTGCTGTAAAAGATGACATGATACATATAACTTTTGACGGGTGGAAAGGTGCATTTGATTATTGGTGTAGGTTTGATTCCAGAGATATTTTTCCAGCTGGATGGTGTTCAAAAAGTGGTCATCCACTTCAGCCACCAAGGCAAAAATCAACGGGACCTAATCGCTTCAAATCAAGGACTAGTAATGTACTTCCAGTTATGGCTGTATCTGGAAGTGGAACTGGTAGAGAACCAGCTGTAGCTTTAGTAAGTCCAGCTGGCTCAAGTGCACCACCTCAACCAGCTACAGAGCCTGATACAAGTACAACTAGTAATAAAACTGTATCTATTGAAAATATTAATTTTTATGTTAATCACAATTGTTCATGTGGTCCGTATTTTGATCCAAGAAAAGTTAAGGCATTGCCAGCTCAGTTTAATGGTCATACTCAATCTGTTATTAAAGATATCTTTCAAGCATTCTTAATGGCAGCAATAAGTCCAAGACAAATATTAAGCTTATTCAAGCGTGGAGAGGGTGAGAGTATTACTTTAACGATTAAGAGTAAACCAACTACTGTTGTATTACCTGTATTTATGGAAGAAGAAGACTTATATGTGTATATGAGACGACAGTTAGAAGATTTGTGTGCATGTGAACATATGCTTTCAAAAAGAAAAGAAACTTGTAAAAAGTGTCCGGTTGCACAGCAAAATCATGTAAAAAAAGATGAGTTGACTAATGGTAGCACAGAAAAAAGAAGATGGTCAAATGATAATCAAGAAAATCCAACAACTACTCAGCCACCTCAATTGAAGGATTCTACATCACCTATAATTCAACATCCAGTAGTAGAAGCTCCGCCAGCTAAGCAGCCCAGAAAATCTGTTCCTGAATTCGAAGCAGCCACTTCAACTACACAAAATGAAAATCCTATACAACGAATACAATCAGTTGAGCCTGCTGAATGGAGTATTGAAGATGTGATACAATATATTGCTATATCTGATCCAGCATTAGAGCAGCATGCAGATCTTTTTAGAAAACATGAAATTGATGGGAAAGCACTATTGCTTTTAAATACTGAAATGATGATGAAATACATGGGATTGAAGCTTGGACCAGCATTAAAGATTTGTCATTTGGTTAATCGTATTAGGGGTAGACGGCATTTATTACTGTGATTATTTCATTCGCACATAAAGTTGTAAATCTACCGAGACCTGCATAATTTTGTGCAACATACCATATTTTGTTTATCTTATCAGTTTTATTGTATGTACATTAAAATAAGTACAGTAAAAACCATATCAGAACTGAATTTTCAAAAATTTTACAATCTATAACTATTACAGTGTAGTAAAAATAGTGCACTCCTTTAAGTTGATTTTTTTCATGCAATTAATGTAAAAATAATATTAGATACTAAAATTTTCAAAGCATGGAAGTGAACTAGTCACTTATATCTACTTTGAGCAGTGTGGTTTTTAATATGTTTAACATGGAGACTACATTAAAAAAATTGAAAAAATTCAAAATTTAAAAATGTTAACAAATTTTTAAAATTTAATTAGACAAAAACTAACTTAAAAAAAACTGTAAATTACGAATCATTATCAATATTTTATTTTAACATTTTTTGTACAATTAACAAAATTAAAAACTTTAAAATATTTACTTCAAGAGTGTTAGTGTATAAAGAAATCTAGAAAATGTTAAAGTAAATTAAAAAATTCAATGTCTGAATGATTTTACTGTCTGTGCACCTTACATTCATAAAACAAATACAGTAGTTGAAATTATTGGAACTGTTTAACTTCATTCTAATAATATAAAGGCAATTAACAATTGTATATAATTCATGATTGTGTAAAATTCAATCAGTTTCTTGTTCATTAAAATCTTCTTTTGAAGATTAATAAAAATGAACCTTTTTTACAAATATGCTAGTTAATTATGAAAGAACTCATGTTTTTTTGTTTTTTAAGGTGAAGGTATAAATGTAAATGAATGTATTATTTAAAAGCAGGGGCTTTGAAGATTTACCAAAAATAATTTTTTGTATGCATTTTATCGAAGCTAAATTTAAAAAAAAAGTTAATTTAATACTATGTCCAGTTGTACTCCAAAGAAATAATTTTGACTAAAAAACATGATGTTGTAAAAAAGGCTTTTAAAGTCTCAAAAAATTATGTTATTTTTCTACGATCATTTTATGTAGTGTTTATTTTTATGTCATTAACATAATTTATTATCTTCAGAAAGTGTAAAAGTGATCACAACCTTCACACATATTCTACACATATAATTCTTATCAGTAAAAATATAAACTGTGATTTCTAAAATTGTAAGGCGAATCAGAAGTAGTGATGGAGAAAGAAATCTGTAATTATTGTATAATGAACTGATGTGTGCGTATCATTGGTAGAATTAATTAATCATTTGCCTAGTTATTACAAAAAAAAAAATTAAAAAAAATAGTGTTAAAGATACATTATTTTTTCCGTAATAATTAAGGTAGATTTAAGAACCTTTGTCTATTTACTTTGATCAATATACATGGTATGTCATATTCTGTAAAATATTTGTGAAACTACTTCCTTTACTTCTGTCTATCTTAAATAGGAATGAAATAAAAAATCTACTTATAAATTTAATCTAATAAAAACTATGCAATCAATGGTAAACAAAATTATTTGTAATAATCTGCAATTATTATTATTATTATTATAATTTTTTTTTTTTTTTTTTTTTTTTATTAAACTATTATAACTCTTATTATTTTTTAAATGTTATATTTTTATTTTTATTCAATGAAATGTTTGAAAAAAAATATTTACATTTTTAAGTAGAAAAAAAATAATAGGATTATGTATGAAATATAAAAATAAAGTTAATTAAGCCCATTACCTAAAATTTTTTTTTATTTTATTTAAAATATATTTACGTAAAAAAAGTTGTATAAATATTTTTATCACGATTACATGTCCAATAAAAAATATTTAACTAATATCATTTAACAGCCGGAGTTATAATATTGTAATAAAAAGCAATACGCCTATTTGCAAGCAGGAAGAGTGAAAAGAAAAAAAATCTGGCATTAATATTAATAAAATGAAGAGGCTTAAAATAAAACAAAATGAAAGCCAATGTGAAGCCCCTTGGCATTTCGTCTTTAGTCTGGAGCTTCGCTCCACAGTGTATGAAGAATAAAGACAAGAGGAGTTCGGCCATTTCGCTTTAAAGCGAGTGGTGACTCGCTGGAAGTCGCGCGAACCCGATTTTCCACGAATAAAAGTTCAGTTCAGTTTGTTCGCTATTGGTATGCCTGAATTTTTTTTTATAAGCATTCCGTGGAAACGTCCGCTAAGTCTATTGTATTGTACAGGTTAATCTAGAATTCACTAAGTACTCTATCGGTTTCTAGTTTAGTATTGCGTGCAGAAATAACATTTGGTTATAGTAAAGGACTTATATCGTTACGAATCTTATACGGAGTGGTGTTGTTGAATTTCTAACCTCAAATTGAGGCGGTACAGTATTAGTACAAAGGAGCTGCTCAGTGTTTTCTATAGATTTTATTTTAAAACGCTTTTCAGATGATTGAGTAATTAAAGCTAGTGCTTCTTGGGCAATTAGCTTTTTCAACAACAAAAATGGCACAAAGATTCCCTGTGCCCAATACGGCCAGTAATGGCCCTCCACCGCAACGGTATCCACCACCAGCGGTGCCGCCAAACTTAAGGCAATATTCTAGTCCTAATTTTCAAGTAAGTATTCTACAGAGATATTCGGGTAGCTCTCATTTAGCTAAAAAATTCTTCATTATATTATTATTTTTATAACTTTGGATAATACGTAGTTGTAAATACGATTGTTGATGCTAAGAATTTGGTGTTTGTATCATTGGCAAGCAAGGAGCGATTTTTGTGATTGACGCTTTTACCGATTACTTATTTCTATTTTTTTTTTTTATTAAATGTTTAATGATTAAGGGATAAAATAAAATTAATTATTTAATTTTGTTTTAACCATGATAAACATAAGAATGATTTATTTTATTTATTTCAATCTTTATACATGAGAATTTTATAAAAAATAGAATCATAGATCTGAATATATCATTGTATCATAATAATTTTAATTTTTACTAATAATTTAAAGATTGAAAATTGCAAATCTTATTTAGATGCAACAGAGATCGGGTTTTACACCTCCACCACAAATGGGTACCGGTGGACCTGGTCCTGGTGGGATACTAAGACCCAATCAACCATATTCGAATATGAGACAAGGACCTATGTCAACACCGCCTGGTGGAAAAAGAAGTGCAGATCAGCGTTTACCTATGTCGCAACAAAAATCGTAAGAACATCAGCAATTTGTGTTTATTTATTTTTCATTCATTTACATTTTTATTTTTGAAGCATCGGGTTGCATTATTATTACTATTGTGCATTGTAGTTGCAAAAGCACTGTACCAATTAGTAATAACATTTTCATCTTATTTAAATCAGTTAATTTTTAATTTCTTTTAAGTTTTTTAATTTCGGGACAACGGTAATATAAACTCATCATGGCCAAATTCAACATCACAACCAAAATTCTTCAAAATTTCTTTTGATTTTTGAATTCCGTTATTTTCGTAAAAACTCATCTAGGTATTTTTGGAACAGTGACTTTTCACATTCCACATCTAAGAAGAAGAAAAAATTAGCTGACAAAATTCTGCCTCAAAAGGTGCGTGACTTGGTGCCAGAGTCACAAGCATATATGGATTTACTTGCATTTGAAAGGAAGTTAGATGCAACAATTATGCGAAAGCGTCTAGATATACAAGAAGCTCTGAAGCGTCCAATGAAGCAGAAACGTAAGTTAAGGATATTCATTTCCAATACCTTTTATCCACCTAAGGAAGCTACTGAAAATGAAGAGGGTTCAGTGGCTTCATGGGAACTCAGAGTAGAAGGAAGACTTTTAGATGATACTAAAAACGATCCCAATAAGGTAAATAAAACAATATGATATTATAAGCTAAAAAGATTTGACAAGGAATATTTATTCTCTTTATGTAGAGTATGTCATAAAAAAATATCGTCATAATAAATCTTTAAAAAAAATGTTCATAACTACTTTTATTTAATATAAATTTTTTTGCTATTTAAATTCAGGTAAAAAGGAAATTTTCGTCGTTTTTTAAAAGTTTAGTGATAGAATTGGATAAAGATTTATATGGACCAGATAATCATTTAGTTGAGTGGCATCGTACACTGACTACTCAAGAGACTGATGGTTTTCAAGTGAAGAGACCGGGAGATAAAAACGTTCGTTGTACTATTCTTTTACTTCTTGATTATCAACCGTTGCAGGTACTAAACATAAAGTTTTATTAAATAGTAATTTTAGCACACATTATTACAAATATATTTTGTTTAATTTTGTTAGTTTAAACTTGATCCTCGATTAGCTCGTTTACTGGGAGTTCATACACAAACACGGCCAGTCATTATTTCAGCTCTTTGGCAGTATATAAAAACACATAAACTTCAAGATAGCCACGAACGAGAATATATTAATTGCGATAAATATTTGGAGCAAATTTTTGCATGCCCAAGAATGAAATTTGCAGAAATTCCTCAGCGTTTGAATCCACTTCTTCATCCACCGGATCCGATCGTTATCAATCATGTTATTAGTGTAGAAGGTTTGTTTTTGAAATTTATAATGATATTGAAATTAAAATTTGTTTATCTAATTTAAACAATAATGTTTTAATTAATCAATAACAACAGTTTTAAAGATAATCCTATTAAAAGAAATTTTTTTTATAAAAGATCGATATTCAAATTTATTTTGCTTTTCGATTCACAGGAACGGAAACGAAACAAACGGCTTGTTATGATATTGACGTGGAAGTCGACGATACATTAAAAACACAAATGAATAATTTTCTGTTATCGACGGCTAGTCAACAAGAGATTCAAAGTCTCGATAATAAAATTCACGAAACAGTGGAAACTATAAACCAACTGAAAACCAATAGGGAGTTTTTCCTTAGTTTTGCAAAGGATCCCCAACAATTTATTAATAAATGGATTATATCACAAACAAGAGATCTGAAGACGATGACTGATGTCGTAGGTAATCCTGAAGAAGAACGTAGAGCTGAATTTTATTATCAACCTTGGGCTCAAGAAGCAGTTTGTCGATACTTTTATACTAAAGTTCAACAGAAGCGAGCAGAGCTAGAACAAGCACTTGGAATAAGGAATTCTTAAAATATATAAAATAAATTTTTCGCTTTAATTATATATAATATGTTCTTTTTATAAAACTTAAGGATTAATTCCATTTTGGCAATTGTCTGTGTCAGACAAATAATTTTGTATGTATTTTAAAATAGACATGTATGAACGCGTGATTGAATGGATTCTGTGTAAATTAAATTAATTTTGATTCATTGAATTGTAAATCGTCAATATCATGTATGATTGTCACAGTTTCCTATAACATTAGGCATATAAGAAATAAAATTATACATTCTTGTGCTATATTGTAATTTTTAAATTCCTTTTGTGAACCATTATTCTTTTTTAAATAATTTTAACAACAAATAATTGCTTGTTTACGTGAACATCGATTGTATGTCAATAAATAATATTATTAACATTTACATTTTTAAAATTTTTTAATGATTATTAAAATTGCATAATTCTCTAAAAATATATAAATTTAAGTTTGAACGGTGTAAATTATAATTCAATGCCTTTTTTTATAAAGACCTGAAAATTCTATTTAGCTTAAATACAATGTTATGCAGCTATATTCAGTTTAATCCGGTCTCACGTTATAACAAAAATGGCGGCCGGACCAATTGCGGAACGTAATCAAGGTAATTCAATTTATTTATTTATTTGCGTTTGAATTATTTAAATTATATTTATATCATTTTATATATTTTTTATTAATAAAATATCAGTACTTCATATTTCAATTTAATTATTATTGAAAATAATATGTTTTATTTTTATAACCTTTAACATGTTTTCAATGCAAACGTAAAAGTATCTTAAAAATATTATAATATTAATTTAGAAAAAAAAAAAAAAATTTAATAATTGTGCACTTTCAGTTAAAATCTTCTATGTTATGAAAATTATATATTAGCATGTTAAGACTGATGCAAATAATTGCAAACTAACCTCTAACCAGGTAATTCTTATTTTAGATGCAACAATTTATGTTGGTGGTTTAGATGATAAAGTTTCCGAATCTCTTTTATGGGAATTATTTGTACAATCTGGACCAGTTGGTAATATAATTTTTTTATTATACTGTATGAAAAATAGTTTTAATATAATTCATTTAATAAATATTAAAATGTTTGTAGTTAATGTACACATGCCAAAAGATCGAGTAACACAAATGCATCAAGGCTATGGATTTGTTGAATTCATGGGAGAAGAAGATGCGGATTATGCAATAAAAATAATGAACATGATAAAATTATATGGAAAACCTATTCGTGTAAATAAAGCTAGTGCACATCAAAAGAATCTTGATGTTGGTGCAAATATTTTTATTGGTAATCTTGATCCTGAAGTGGATGAAAAATTATTGTATGATACATTCAGCGCATTTGGAGTTATTCTTCAAACACCAAAGGTAATACAGTTTATTACAGTTTGCAATAAAATAAAAGTAAAATTGAAAAAACGTATTTAAAATATTTTTTTATATAAAATGATTACTTTCTTTTTTAATATAAACTTGGATAACATGCCTTTGTAATTTTTTTATTAAATTATATGTAAATATTTTAGATCATGCGAGATCCAGAAACCGGAAACTCGAAGGGTTTTGCTTTTATAAATTTTGCTTCTTTCGATGCGAGTGATGCCAGTATAGAAGCCATGAATGGCCAGTATCTTTGCAATCGTCCCATTTCTGTATCCTACGCGTTCAAACGCGATGCGAAGGGTGAGCGTCACGGAAGTGCAGCAGAACGTTTGCTTGCTGCGCAAAATCCTTTAAGTCAGGCGGACAGACCTCACCAGCTGTTCGCGGATGCGCCTCCACTTATTCCTACGTCGATGCCAAATGTCGGCATGAGTCAGCCGCATCCTCAGCATCACATGATGCACGGGATGGTGATGCCGCCACCACCACCGCCAACAGCTCCCATGCCCCCAATCGGCCATCCGCCACCTCCGCCGGTTCCACCACCACCGACGGGCTTCCCAGCCAATATTCCACCACCTCCTCTCCCACCAATGCCCAACATGCCAGCGCACCCACCGCTTCCACCAGGAATGCCACCTCCACTCCCACCAATGCCAAATCAACAAGGACAGCAACAGAGGATGATGCCACCTCCTCATTGGGGTGTCGGGACACAACAAGGACAGTTCCCTCCGCCCCCGCCACCCACCACTGCTGGACCACCACAATTTGGACAATTTCAACCACCCCTGCCAAGAGGTCCACCGAGCTGGAGACATCCTCATCCACCTCCGCCCTTCCCACCAAGAGGACCGCCACCACCACCTCCGCCGCACGACGTTAGCCAGTTTTAAAAGAACATTACGTGCTTTGTGCAAGTTTTTCAATTGTGTCGATTAAAATTAATTTTACGAATATTTATATATTACAAAGACTGTAAAGCCAGCACCTTCGACGATTTTAGTTTAAATGAGTAGCAACCATTATTGTCATTAATATATTTAAATTTCCTATTTAAAACTATTTTGTACAGTCTGAAAAACAATTGATAATAATTTTGTATAGAATATCTTTTCTGAAGGCATGTAATATGAATTTAATAAAATATTTTTATGAAAATAAAAATTTCATAATAAATGTATTAATAATAATAATTAGGCATTATAGAAAATTCAAAATTGAAATACTAGAGCATATATATATATATATATATATACATGTATATGTACACATGTTCTTAGTAACGAGTACTTGCTTCAATAATTTAAGCAAATAAATGACATTGTCTTCTTTTTTTTTTTATATAATTTTATTCCTACAGTATTGAAATAATTTTAATTATAAGTTTAATAACAATTTAGAATTTTTTTTGTAAATTTAGACAAATTATATTTTTACGAAATTTATTATTCTTTTTGAATAAAAACAAATACTAATTTCCAAATTGTTTTAATTAATTGAATAAAATTTATAATATTTCAACATTTCAATCAATATAAATGCAACACTAGAAAATTTAAAGACTGGTTACAAAGTAAATATATTACTTTATATACATTTTTTTTTTTCATAATGTAAATAAATTAATAGTTATCAATAATGGTTAAATTATATTAGCAATAACTTTATTTACAAATAACGCTTGGCGATTGTAAAAAAAATTTTATTTATGAAACATATTTCAATATAAATAAGTATTACCATATATGCTGCAAAAAATCTTTAAAATACAATTTTAAAGAAAATGTTGAAATAAATAAATTTTCTTAATCTTATAATCATATAATTGCTATAGTAGAGTTATAATTTTTATTGTTCAATTAACAATTAACGTTTATTTAATTTTTTAGTTATAATACCTTAAAAAGTTAACGAAAAATTTGTTCTCATATTACAATTCAATAAAATAATTGAAAAACAAAAATATTAATCACGAGAAATAAAACGGTAAATAATAATCAAATTTTATAAATTTCTTCCTACGGATAGTGTTAATATATTTTTTTAAATTTTTAATCTCTATGAAACTAATGAAGCTACGAACGAACGAACGAACGAAGGAACGGCGATCGCATTTTCGAAAAATTTCTATTGTTGCAATGGATATGAGACTGGTAAATAAATATCTTTACGATGCATTAAGAAAAACGATATTTAACGGCTAATACATTGATAATAAAAAAAAAGTTATGTTATTATATAGGGAGCCTTGGAGATTAATGTACTGGATATTTAAAAGGGTATTTTTTAAACGCTTAGAAACGAAATAGCAAGCTTACAATGACGAATTTATCGTTCCGAGTTAGACGAATGATAACTTTGGTTGATATAGTTGTTATTTTTACGTCCGAGCGGGATCGGGCGCGAAAAGGATGATGGCCTTGGACTCGAGTACGAGTTAGCTTAATCGAATGGCTCCGAAGAAATGACGGAGGTCGCTCGATCATCGATTTTCATAGGCATGCCAATAGAAATAAGCGGAGCAGCGGTGCGTATCGGATTTATAATAAAGGGCCGGGCGAGGCGCACCGGCTCGATTCTAATTCGGGTCGCTGAGTGGGATTCCGCCGGCGGCGGAAGGTGGCGGAAGGTGGCAGTAGGTGGAGGAGGGAGTGCTGGCCGGATCCCGTTAAAGCCGGTCAGTCGAAATATCGATTGGGCGCTTGGCGGCACGTATACGCGCTAAAGGCGAAATTACCTATCGATTGTTTGCTCGCACGAGCCTCGCGTGTCCCGCCACTACGACAATAACTCGAGCTAGTCACGGGGACGACGTTGCTCCGCTCCGCTCCCTGACCGCTCTTTTCCGTTTTTCCTTTCTACGAAGCGCCGTGGACTCGACCCTCGCCGCTCTAATCGCTAACCGAGCCATGGGAAAGCCACTCAACAATTTCACCTCCGAAG
Organism: Ceratosolen fusciceps; assembly: GCA_018883505.1. Classification (NCBI taxonomy): domain Eukaryota; kingdom Metazoa; phylum Arthropoda; class Insecta; order Hymenoptera; family Agaonidae; genus Ceratosolen; species Ceratosolen fusciceps. Next base: position 1,564,772 of record RCIC01000023.1, on the reverse strand, counting down.
AATTATCTGCACTTGCGTAAGTTTGATTCACTTTACTTTCTCTTGTAATTTCTGCGCATCGCAATGTGGGAGCTTGTCGGACTCTGTCGATATCTCGGCCGCAAAATCGGTCTTATAATTGTCCTATTTTTGCTCGTCCCTTATTGCGCTCGTATCGACAATCGAATTTCCTTATTTTACTATTCTGCATTAACTTTACCCTTACATTCCAAGGCTTCAATCATCTTTAATCGCGCTTTTCAATTATCCGGAAAACATTGTTAGCTTTTTAAGTTACAAGAATTTAGATCAGAAGAGAATGACTTTTGTTGCAAAAAATATTATTATTGGCAGGCCTTGTGATTTAAGAAGATCGTTGGCGTTTAACTAAACCAAGTTTATTGTTTGTTAATGTACATGATACAGTGCGCGCACGTTTTCATAAATGGACGACTACAACTTCTTTTTTTCTAGTTCATTATAAATGTATTGATTTCCAGAATAAATTAACGAATTTGTATGTCCTAACTTTAGCACCGCTTACGGCGATTGATTAATATTTTTCTATTTTATTGATCTGCTTTCTTATTTTTCAGTATATACGTTTAACAATCTTTTAAACGTAATTCACTGCCTCGAACACACATAGTTTTCTCACATTTTTTATTTTTTATTTTCAATTCAAGTCAATTAAAGTCTCTTGATTATAATGGAAAAGTCAAAGTTTTATTGTAAATCATTGTAATATATAAGTATATGAATTATTGAAATTTAAAAATTTATATCTAAGAATTTTAATAATCGTATTGCTATTGTTGTTAGCACTTTTTTTAAGAAAGTATAAATCCTTTCAATTAGTAAATATAGATTTTGCAGATAAAATTTTACAATTGACATTTTACAAATGACGAATTAGTCTAATAAATAATTATTAAAAAATGTAACCATTGAAACTAATCGCCGTTTAAATTTTTACGTAAATGCTATATACAAATAATTATAAAGAAATTAATTATATTCAATTTCGTTTAACCACTTTGATAACTTTGAAGGAAGAAAGTCGGTGCCAGTACATAAAGTTAATACACAGGAATGCGTGTCTCCTTCAATTTTCATTAGTTGTTCGTACGTAAAGGATCGATCGAAAGTAAGCTCTTGTGACTTCTTGATTATTGGAGCCTTGCCGAGAATGCCAAGTTCCAATCTATTTCCAATATCATTAAATAAATAGGTATCGCGATTATCAGGTGCACTAATCTAACGATAAGCGATAATTATATCCAGAGACCCATAGCTTAAATATATTGTAGGTAGGTAAGTTCCGGAGTTGAGTGGGATGGTGTTAAGAGGATGGCCAGACTGTCGTATGAATGCGATAATTCGACGAAGGGCGGCGAGGACGAGGACTCGGTGAACAAGCCCTTCCCTTGCGCCGCTGACAAATATTGCTTCTATTGCTGCTGTAACCCTCAATGCTGCTTTATAATCCAGCGTAAGACGCCAAAGCATTTTTGGGAAGCCTGGTACTTTTGGCTTAGTGTCGCACTACTCGTCGTCATCATTCTATCCACGGTGAGTCCCTTCTCATCGTTTACCCCGACTTTCTCTACTCGTCCCTTATATTTTCGATCGCGACAATCCCAATGTATCCCAAGGTCGCCGTTCCCTCTCTTCTTTCCTAAAACTGCGATATTACTCAACAAATTCTTATCATTGTTTTTTTATTGCAATCTATAGGTCTTAGACGCCTTAACACCCTTATCCTAACAAGTGTTCATTTATATTCAAATAAACTTTCTAATATCACATAAGTTTACAAATAAATATATTGTAAATTTTAGTTCTTCATACGTGTACTTGTAATCTAAGTCTTTTATATTTTAGTCATTTATAATAGATACTTAAATAATACATAACGATGCATGTCTTGGATTATAAATAAATTTATGCATATATTTGAAGAACATAATGTTCTCAAGGTATTTTAAAAGGTGCAATTAACCGATTTTTCAAAATTAAAATTCATAATTTATTTTTAATGATGCCTAATATAAATAAATATTTTCCAAATAGTTGTCGACACCGTTTGTATGTAAAAAATTAATAGCAATTTTTTTATTTTTACTTTTAATAAATAATATGTCGATTGGCACTAAAATACATGATTTATAAAATAAGCATTACCATATATGTTAAACATGTAGACATTTATTAATTTTTAATTTAACAAGCATATTTATAATATAAATAAATAATCATTATTCTAAAATGTGCATTCAGATTTGATAATAAAGTTGAAAGTAAAGTTAATTTTCGACTTATAATATTTATAATAACTTATAAGAGTGTATATTAATTATGTTAGAGGTTAAAATCTGTTATATAAAATCAACTGGAGAAATTACGTTCGTTTTAATTAAGTAAAATTAAGTATATTCTTGAATTATTCAATTATCTTATAAATTTTAGATTGAGATCATTTTCTTTAAAACATTTGGACAAATTTCTTACAGTCGTAAATGAGTGTAATATTAATAACAAAAATTTAATTAATTTTTTTAATTATTAATGTATTAATAATAAATAATTAATAATAAATTTCGTGCAAAATAAAATTAAAAATAAATGTGAAATTATTAAGTCGAATGATATATTCGTGGAGTTTTGGAGTAATATATTTGGAAATCATTAAATTACATGCATATCTGAAAAATAATAATAATAATAATAATAATAATAATAACGATACAGTCAAAGTATAGAGAAGAAAGATAAATATGGGAATATAAACACTATAATTTTTTAAGTAAGAGTTGGGCTAAAAATAGATGTTTAAATATTTGTAAATACTGTGCATTATTTATGGAGATTGAAACGAAAGTACGTATATTATCGACGTCTAATACAAAGCTTAAAAATAATACATCGTAATACATAATAATAGCGTAATACATCCTGATATAGAATATATATTTGAAGACTTGAGTAATTTATACAAAAGGTTGTTTTAATTGTATTTTTGTATGGTACAAGTAACCGTTGTATTACTAAGTATTATGTATAATTATTATAATTTTGAATAGAAAAGCTATAAAAATAGCTATATTCATAATGATAATATAAACGCTAAAGGAGTTTCAACTTTATAATAATAAATTTCATTGTTGACTGCAATTACTTATCAAATTATTCTATAAAACAAAACGTTTTATTGATATTTAATTAAATAAAAAACTTGTAATTTATGGCAATTAAATTATTCATGATTAATTAAAAAATTAGAAAATAACTTATTGATTAACTCATTGATTTATAGATTTTCATATTTTAATACTAATTATCCATCAGTAAATAGAGTTTAATCGATATATTTCATGGTAATAATTTAATGGTAAACTAATATAATCCCTTTCGCTTTATTCGATAAAAAATAAATAGTTATTAAATAGATATTACATTCGATCCATACTTAAAATTATTTATCGTAAGTGCCAAGTTAAACTTTGTTTAATTAATTAACGTATTCAAGTATATAATAGAGAATCTGTAAAAGAGAATGTCGTTATTTTTTTGAAGAAAAAAAATTTCAAAAATAATCTATCAAATATTTTGTACCCATGTATGGATCAGTAAATATGTGAATTATTAAGTAATTTATAAATGTAAAAGTACTTTAGATATTCATATTAAATAATATTATATTTGAAATAAGTATATTTTAAATAAGCCTAAAATCGTATGAATGTACAATATGTAAGAGAAGTAAAACTGTTCCTGAAGACGATATATGATTCACTACACGCGAGTAAATACACAAATATTGAATCTGCAATTTTACCGGCGAATGACTACACAAAATCTTACGCATGATTGAGCATACTGAAATCAGTATGCATGTCAGATTTAGAATTAAAAGTGAGAGACAAAGGGAAAGGCCTGTCGGGTGCGAAGATTCATGGAAATATATTTCTTACTATACATTAAATACATGCGTTTTATAAGCAAAGAAAGTGCATAAGAAAATTGCAGTCGATCCGTTCGCTTCATATTTTTGGTAATTAAAACAATTTTAAGGATTCAAGTAGCTTAGAGTATTTACAAATATAGCTGTAATTTAATCTTGTTTTGAACAAAAACTTTAAATTTAAATACAGCTACAATTCAACTGCAGCTATAGGCCCTTAAATTTTAGTTTTTTTTCATAATTCATGACTGTAAAATGAGAAACATTGTTATGTAATGTTTAGAACCATAAGAATCTAGAACAAGGCTTACGAAGAGTAATGTATTTCATCGCTCCGGTTATTCATTAAAATAATTAGAATAGAGCAATTGGGTGTGCGCATGCGCGTGTATCTTATATATATATATATATATAGAGAGAGAGAGAGAGAGAGAGAGAGAGTGATGGAATATATTCCAATGGAATATTTTTGAGGTAATGACAATGCTAATTAAATTCTTGGCACGATTTCCACATGCAACGACTACTGAATCTCCATGCAACGAAACTGATCACAAATTTTAGCCCCAATTATTAAACTAACTTGTGTAGTCTAATTACACAATAGCTTATACATAGATGCATAAGCCTTTTATAGAAACTCTGGTTTTCCTACTCTCCAATTAGTTTATTATAATTTTAGGGACAAAGTTTCCTAAAAAAAAATCGATAGAAAGCAATTTTGATAATTGGTTCTTTTTTATTTATTAATGTTCTGGTTAATTAATCTAAGATTAATTAATATTAATTACTATTATTAATTCTTTGCTATTTAAACATAGCTTTGTTTTAATTTGAAAAGTAAAATTAATTAAGCCCCTTACCATCTAAGTCTTTTTCATTTAATAATCGATTCCCTTGAGTATTATTTGAGTTTTATTATTTGAGTGTACGAACTTAAAACTGACCATTAAAAGGAAAAAGTCGTGGTATCTTCGTTTTTTCATATTTTCAGCTGAACTAAAAATGTTTGTAAATCCATATATGCTGAATAAAAAAGTTATATTTGTTCAAACATTAGATAAAATGCAATTTTTAGCAATTTTTCATTATCGATACTTATTATTCGAATAATTATTTTTATATTATTAATAATTAATTAATTAATAATTAATAATTATTATTCGAATCGCGGATAAAAAGTGTACGTGTAACTTTGAGCAATAAATAATTGTCTAAAATTACTTATTTTAAGGAATATATAGTTATGAAAAAAGTTATAATTTCAATAAAAAATGTTCAGTTATTGTATAAATATTTATTAAAATTCATGATTTTGTTATTGAATAGGAATAATTATTGACCAATTTAATTTGAAATTTGGATTGACGTTTTTAAAAATATAATTTAATTATTTTATTTCCAAATTTTGTAGAATAAGTAAGTAATTGATATTTTAAGTTATTTTTAATATGTATTTGGAATGTATAATTTCTATTCTGAACATATTAAAGCCATTAAAATTTAATTATCGATTATCAATTAAATGATAGAAGTTTACAAGAGAAATAGGGCAGTTAACGCAAGACAAGTAGTCGTTAAATGAAAAAAGGTTAATATTTAAAGCCAACGTTTTCTTAAATTTGTTAGTAATTACAAGAATATAATTATTTTTCGTGTTCTGCAATTCACTGAATAATAATATAATTTATATTTTTGAAATATGTTACCATACCATGAGAAGGTATAAATACAAAAAATAGGATAGAATCTGTCCTATTGAATGCGATTACTGCCCCACAAGAATAAAATATCATATCAAATTCTTTTACCGCGATGTGTACAAAGATAAAAAAATATTTCCATTTGCTTCCATGTAAAATATAGGAAAAATAAGGTGAGTATTGATTTTATTTTCGTGAACGTCGTAGATATAATTTCGAGTTTATAAAATATTCTTTTCATCAATGTAACCTGCAATATACAATAATATCTATAGTTAAATTCTTCGACATTATTAGAATAATTAATAGCAATGAATTTCTTTTTACTTAATTATTAATATACTTTTTATTGAAAGATATTCTGTAAACATTATGATATAAATTACATTATGATAATCAAGAAGAATAAGATAAAAATGTGAAAGAGTGCAATAAAAAGAAACAAAACGAAAAAGTGAGAAAGTCCGTAGCGGAAAGCAATGCGATGACCGTATTATTTAATATTTCTCCCTTTAATATTTCTCATGTTCCTTGTCAGTATATAATAATAAGCATAATCCGCAAAAGCGAAGCCGCACGTAAAGGATGACGGTTTGTTGAAAAAACACACAGGTGGGAACATACGTTGTGACCAACTGCAAGCAGAACCTCCAGGCGATTGGCTACGGCGGCAGTGGCCGGAATAATCGAAGCTCTTCGTCCAGTGGCCGCAGGCAAAACGAGTTGCAGGGGAATAGGAACGAGATTTCCATAAACGTAATACCGACTTCAGCCGTTATACCGACGCACAGGAAAATTATACTGATGGCTCCTCAGCCGAGTTGCGCTCACTTAAGTAAGTTTACACAAGTTCGCCAAAATGATGATGAGAACGCCACGGGCCAAATGGTAGGAGGGGTCGGCGCTAGGAGGGAAGGGAAGGGAGGAAGGGGGATCTACAAAGGCAATTGCCCGCTAAATGTTTACATTTTCTCGCGTTTGACAATAACTCTTTCTTAATCTTCGTAAAATTCACGGGATTTGGTTTATAGTAATTGATTTTCTAAGTATAAGATTTTTTTATTCGCTTTAATATGTTTGTAATATCTTGTTGGTTCTCGGTATCAAATTATATCCCATACTGCCGAGTACATTATATACCGTGAAATTGTTACAGCTTCTTTCTTGACTTTCATTTTCTTTTTGATCGTTTAAGGAATGAAATATTTTTCATTAAAAGTTTAAATATTTGTATACGCTTTTATAGCCCTACAAATTATCAACTTTTGCTTATCGGAAACATTTATTATTATTATTATTATTATTATTATTTTTTTTTTAAATATTCGTCTCTTAATGACTCCATAATAAATAATGTTGCTTCTATTTAATTAAAATATTAATTGACGAATGAAAGCTTAATAATTTTGCTTACCAAAGCAACATTACTAATCGTTAAATATAATACCAGAGAATTAGCTCTTATATCCCAATTAGTAAATTATGGGTAAAAGCTGTTAGAACCAATATTGTTAAATATACGAAATTGTAAATAACTAAATTCAAATTCAAATAAAATTGAATAAAATCTTATAAAAGCTTTTAACAATATTTCATATATTTTTATTCATGTGATATTTAAATAAACTCTAATATTTAAAACATAATTATCACTCGTAATACAATTTTTACTCTTGGTCCATAAAATCAACTTAAATATAATTATTACAAAATTAAATTAGATCGAAAAAGAGAGTCTTATTATATGTTTTTACATGTATTTTTCGCCCAATGAATTAAAAACAGATGGTAACTTGTAATTTCTGACAATTTTTAGCTCCAATCGTCGCATGACCTTGGACTAAGCCCTTCAGAATTAAAGGACGTTCGTTGATGACACTTCGTTTCAGTATGATAGAGATTGCAATCGTTGAAATAGGATAATTTACATAAAAAACGCCGCTTCCAGCATGTGAATTCAGAAACTATAAGAGATCATTCACACAGTAAAAAAGAAAAACAGACATGGTAAAGACGGTAAAACAATAAAATGTAAACGAACTTTTTTTTTCGATCCATCACAGGTTTTTTGGATTTCGCGGTTGGAAAGAGCTCCAAGGAACGATGAATGTGTATGGAAGACATACAGACAAATCGGGGAGGTGCAGGGAAAAGTCTGCGGAAAATTTTTAGAGCCGCTCGATGGACTCGGGGCGCTCGGTCCAACTCAATGGGTCCATCCGGCCCAAAAACTCGGACAAAAAAAAATTCGTTTATCGCATACGATCGAAAAACCGAACGATTGCGCGTCGTTTGCTCCTTTCCAATTCGTTACTTAAGTCCCGAAATATTAATATTTACGGTCCCAAAATGTGGTTTAAAAAATTTTGCTTCCCTCCAACCCTCGACCATTTTCCAAAATATCGCCGAAATCTTCCGTATTTGTCGAAAATCGATTGTTTTCTGCCTTCGATGCGATAAAAAGGCTTGGAAACGCGTTATTTTGAGTTTGGAGGTGGCCGGGGAAAATCACGGAAATTTGAGATTTTTGGGGCGGAAAAGGCACTGCGGATGGAAAGGAAGACATCGCGAAAGGAAGTCGGGGGAGATGACGGGAAAAGTTGGCGAAAAGCCCGCCGAAAATTTTCAAGGGCGACTGGGACGGGTATTGGGATGATCTTGGGCGCCGACTCGACCTATGAACCCAAAAACCAGGACTCACGCCACTATCCTATCTTCGTCGTAACTAGTTTCTGACTGTCAAATATTTTTAATTTAATTTTATTTTATTTTCATCAAAGCACTCTTCTGTTCTTTTAATAAAATTAATTTAATAAGCTTAATATTAATTGAAGTAGCGTGACAAACTTGACAGGAATGTAATGTAGAATTTCCGCGAGCATTTTACCTACAATCGATTACGTATTCAGTCATTTAACTATAATTATGTATTTACCGACTGAACACCCGAGATAAATACTTTATCACCCAACCCTCGAGCTATCGAAAAACGACAAAAATTTATTGTTCTCAGCATTCGATGTGAAAGAAGGTCTTGCAAATGGAAAGGGACTGCTAAGTAAGTACGGCATGATGGAGAATAATGGAACGGTTCAGTTCTTCAGGAGGAGCGTATGATTACAAGGAAGCGGCGGGGCATTTTTCACCTCGTGCCTCGGAGAGAAGGGCCGCGACGCTTCTAAAACTCATCTCCTCTATTTTCTCATCACCTTCTCATCATCGTCGTCATCGTCGTCGTCGCCGTCCTTCACCACCCCCTACTTATTCTGCTTTATTACCTGGAATCTTACGGCGGTCTCCTCATGGTCAAGAAAAAAGGATTAAAAGGACGATTCGCGAGCGTTTGCGAGGATGCACTCGCTGTGTAATTTAAGGTAAACCTTTTCTCATATTTGGCCAAAGTCATTCATTATAAGCCAATTGAAAATAAAACGTCTCTCAAGTTCATAATGGGAACGCAAACTAACAAAGGCAGTATCTATTTCTCAAATAAATAATAATGACTTTGTGAATTAATTTTAATTTGTATTATCTGTTTGTATAATTTATTTTATTCATTTAGTCTCATAAAAGTAACGGATACTTGTAATTTTGTATAATAAAATAATTAATCATTTTCAGTTTCAATCGTTATCGGACTTTTTAACATGGCGAAACCGGGAGGAGAGGATAAACACGTAAAAAGAAAGAAACCGTAAGCCGGATGAAGTCAAGAAGAAGGAGACGTTCAAGATGGAGCTGAACTCTCATGGATAATTAAAGGAAATAATTCGTAATTTTCGAATAGCAATTTTTAGCGAGAAACTAGTCGAATTTCACAATTACTGCTTCCTCGCTTGAGAATGTGAAAATATTTAATAGTCGACAGAAATTTAATGATAAATTTATCGTTGTATTTGAGCTTTCTTAATGTACTGTGGTATTTAATATTGACAATTATTGACAATTACATTATATTTAGACGTAGATTGTTTAAAGATAATGTGCAAATGAACATTAGTTTATTTTCTTTTTCGACTTTTTCGTATATGTCCGAATAATACTCGCAAGTTTTCTTTATTTAACTTATAATTAAAATAGAAGCTTTAATTAAAATGATCAACATTCGTATAAGACGCTTAATCTAGTTTTTCATTGTAAATCAATATTGAGATCTAAAAAATTTTCTTAGTTCCTTTAGCCTATACTTTGTGATTTTAGTTTCCATAATATCCTGAAACAAAAACCATTTAATTATACATACGATATAAATAAATTAATGTATTTATAAGTTTATAAATAAGAATGTGATTTAAAAAATCGCACTCGGAACTGCCATTATGAGCAATAAAAGTTACAATGAACCCAGTGACTTTCTTTTAATCGTTCTCGTCGCATTTACAAGCTAGAAAGGTCATACACGTATAAAATATCAGAGATACTAGTTGTTAAATAAAGTTAATTAAAACAGGATGATCGCAACAACATAGAGGCCGTGTCGCGGGTGAAAATACCAAGCGGATCTCTTATTTCCGGTTGGCAATTCAATACTCACAATATTACGCAATTGGGATTTGTGCAAGTCAATATTTCTTTTTAGTCCTTTTTATATTTATGCTCGTTTTTTGTCTGTGTTGATTATGTGCTTGCAAAAGCAAAATTTCATATTTACGAGCTGTAAGGGTTCCGAACTTTTAATATGATATCCTTTCATTCTTATCATTATTATTATTATATATTATCATCATCTATTGAATTTGCGTTTCTGAAAAAATTAATATACAATAATAATATAATTTTAATATAATTTCACTTCTATGAAAAAAAAAAAAAAAAACACTAAATGTTGAATAATTTTTATTTGTATTTATGATTATAAATAAATAAGGCTCTATAATAAGTAACATGGCTAACCTATGAATTAGCATATAGTTTATGTATTAAGATTTATCGTAATTTTTTGACATAAAAATCATTTTATTTAATTTATAATAAAATTACGTCAACAGAACAATTTAAGTTTCATGTAATTTCTAAATTATTATCAAAAGGAAACAAGGGCAATAACAAAATTTTATTCGAAAATTTGTTGGCTCATGTGCTCTTCATACGTTCTATTACCTTTCTGACATGATTGTGAACTTCAACGCAGTTCATTTCACAATTACTTTTTTTTATGTTTTTCTTTTAATTGAAGACAATTTACAATGACGATGATACGTCCATTAATGAATACGTCAATGCTTATTCATACAGGATTTTTTTATTAAAACGTACATGAGTTTATTATACTTGAAAATATATATTAATTGTTGTTATAAAAAAATTTTTAATTAATTTAAAGAAATATAATATAATAAATTTATTATATACGGTATTAACCTTTTTTGATGAAATTAATCAAATATTATTAAAATGATTACGATAATTTTTAATTGTAAGCATTAAATTCTATACATTTATTGTATTATATTTGAAAATTAAAAGTAATAGTTATACAATTCTCTTATATGATGTGATGATAATTCAAATTTTTACTGAGGGAAAACTTTTAATAATCTATAAGTTTGTAACATATATTCTGAAATTTGTTTTTAATAACGTAAGAATAAACGTAATAATAAACGTAATTTAAACGTAATAATAAAGATTCATCATTGTAAATATAAATATTGTAATTTCTTATTTTAACTTTTTTATTTAATGTTTTAAACATTTTTCTAGAATAAAAATCTAAAATATATTATATGATTACATTAAAATGGAAGCATTTTAATTATTACCTTTCACGTGCCTAATTATTTTATTTAGAATTATTACGATAGTATATGTACATATGCAGTTGATACAATATTATAAATTATTATAAAATACTTATTCTAGTATTAAAGAACATGTGTAATATTCGATAAATGATTATTGTTCAAATATAAATGGAAAAACTATATACGTAATTTTATAACTAGTTTACTGTAAATAGGTATTAAATTTTGTTAAATTAAAAAAATATATTATATGGACTAGGCTTTCGATAATAAATAAATAAGAGATTTTCTAAAGAATCATAAAATAAATAAATATAAAAAAATATAAATAAATATAAATAAATATAAATAAATATAAATAAATATAAAGAAAATCATAGTTCATCGTTATAAAGGTAATAATAACAAAATAGATTGTAGACTGTTTAGGCTTTCAGTTTTTCATAAATATTTTGCAATTTTAAAAACAGTGTTAGTTGAAATACATCTGTGAAATGGATATTAGATTATGCGCTCGAAGGACAAAAAGGCGTGGTTTTCATGTCGTTGCATAATGGAATACGTAAGAATAATATGTTATAGTAAATGCAATCAGTTGTTAGGATGCGCAGGCGATGGCTTCCATTCGTTTGCAGCATCCCCCGTAATTATTGTGATAGGTCAGGGAAAGTACGACGAGGGTCAGCGTTCCGCAGTCGGTGTCCTTGGCAGGCAATTGCACGGGAGGATGCGTGCGATGTTGGGGGGAAGTGGAATACGAAAGAACGCGATGGCTACGCGACTGCCGCTAACAGGATTCGCGAGATAACGTCAACGCTCTGTTTTCACCTTATTTTAGACGATTATTCTCTTATTAATAAGCGTTTGCTCTCTTACACTCCTACTTCGCCAAATTTTCAATAACAGTTATTTATTTTAGGATACGAGCTGTTGTATTTTATTTGATTTTATTTGATTTTATTTGATTTTATTTGATTTTATTTGATTTTATTTGATCGTTTTATTTGATACTTGAAAAAGAAAAATTCATTTATATTACCATCGAGTATACTCGAACCCTCAGTTTACCAAGACAGCATGAGTAAGTGTAGTATAAAAATATGGCCAAATTCAATTATTTTTAAAATAAAGCAGCAGCTATTCAGGGTAAGTTTTATTTACGAAAAAATATTATTCATTATTTGTTTAATTCTAATCCTTCAGCTATAATTGTTCATGCACTATATTTTAAGTACAAATCACATGCATAATTTGATAAAAAGTTCTCCTATATTCCTATACGAAATTTCATCTTTAATCAAAACTTAAAATATTTTACTACATTATTTTTACATCTTATTATATATAAAATGTATAAATATTTATATTTCGTATAATTTTATTTCTTAAATGATTAGTACAATTCTGTTTACAATTATTGTGAATATGGAATTATTGAAATGAATTGAATAGTCTGAAATATGTGTAATAAAGTGATAAAATAACTTTTCTGCTCGACTATGTGAAATACATGTAATAATTTATTTTACTTAATTTAAAGAATATATAAAAAAATTCGGATGATAATAGATTTAAAAAATGAGCAATTAAAAATATTAGTTTTATAAAATTCGATGTATTGTAAACAAAATGAGCATTGATAAGTTTATAATGGTTTTGACCTAATTTCAATATTGATGATAACTATAATGTAGTTATATAATGCAGATATTTGGTAAATGTAAGACGTATTTTTTTAAAGCCATTACTCAGTAATTTATTACTCAGTGGCTAAATATTCGAATTTTAAATATTGAGGAATTATGGATTAATATATAAATACATTTTAAAAAATATAACAAATTAATAATAAAGTATACAATTATAAATGAATTTTTTTTATATTTAATTTTTAAATAATATAAATATTATGTTAAATTAATTATGTCAATTACAAAAAATAATACTCTATATACTAATCGCCTATAATACTAAAGCTTCAACTGAAGAAAAAGTATATTAAGCATTTGCAATGAACCAAACGATTCAATAAAATAACAACAACAACAATAATAATAATAATAATAATAATTTATGTCTGTAATGAAATTATATACTTTTTATAAATTGAAAATATCTTACTTGTTAAATTTCTCCTAAATAAAAACGATATTCTAAATACTGAAATACAAAATTTGTATGAATAATATTTTTAATATTATGAAATAAATATTACAAAGTATATATTTTTATGTATATATTTTATCATTATTATATTTCAAGTGAATTTTTACAGATTGTCCAATTTTTCAAATTAAACAAAAGAAAATAAATTTCGTATATCAATAAATTTAAATACTTATTTTTCATTAATCCTAATGTATTTTGTATTTTATCGTTTTCGGTTAAATTATAAATAAATATTTAGAAGAAAATTTACAATTATATGCAGTTATCTTTGAAAAATAACCTATGCAATATGAATAAAGAAACTTATCGTACAGTCCTTCTAAGCTTATCATATCAATAATATTATTACTTTATAATATTCCAAAAGAGAATGAAATTTTTATGTCGTTGCCCTGCTATGTTCTTTGTTTATAGGGCATTACTCCGATTTCTTTCTTGGCATGTGAGCACTGAAACGAGTCCAGGGGCGAAGAGTGATGCATACATACGCGTAATGTAAAAAAGAATTAGCAGGAGGAGGAAAAGAACGATAAGTCAGAGCGGCGATAAAATAATTCCGCACTGCCTAGGGTGAAACGAAGAAGGGAAATTTTAGCATGTGCACGGATATGATCATGTAGTGAAGAGTGTACAGGCTCCATAATTAGGTAGATAAAGGTAATTTTTAATGTTACCGATGCGATATGGAGGCGGAACCAGCTTATAAGTCCCAGTTTTAATTGCCACAGTCTTGTCCGGAATTTTTACTTTTCATTTTGCCCCTCTTTTCGGAGACTTCACGGAATTAATCAACTCGTGGACTAATTTAATTGAAGGTAATTTTATGATCAACTAGCTGGATATGTATCTCTAATTACCAAATACTGCTTAAATACTTTATCTCAATTAATTTTCTCTATTGCATAGTATTTCATATCCAATATAATATACTTGCACTATTCATCGTATGTATTTAAGATGTCCATATAACCGGTGATCTAGACTTTTTATGTAATTTAATTAATTTCAAAATTTTTACATTTGGAACCGTTTTCCGTAGATTATGTATAATTTTTGTAAATAACACAGCATCGCAAAATCAAGACTCACAAATAATAAAATAATATAAACATCAATTTATAAAAAAAATATCGTTATTATTTAAAGTACAAAAATATAATTTTGCATTCAATACTGTGTAAATTACATTAATTATTATTCAATCATTTGTTTCGGATCAAAATTACAAGTACAGAGTACTAAATTTTTATAAATTTACTTGAAGTCTTTAATTATTCTTATCTTCTGATAAAGTGATTTTTATATCATTTTAAACCCATTTAAGCTCATGAGGTTTGTATGAAAACATTTAAAATATTCGATTAGTTTCATCTGATATTCATAAATTCTCAGCATAAAGATCTAAGATTAAAAATATTTCTGTCTTTCTCCATTATACTATTTATTTAATCATTGATATCATTAATATCATTAATATTAATATTAATATTATTATTATTATTATTATTATTATTATTATTATTATTATTGATGTTGTGGTTGTAGTTGTGGTGGTGGTGGTTGTTGTTGTTTTTGTTGTTGTTGTTGTTGTTGTTGTTGCTATTATTATTTTTCGATATATTTTTATCAGATTATTCATACTATTAGAATAATTGTTTTAGCTTATAAACTTTCAGAGAATATGAAACAATAAATGTTTAGAGTAGTATGATTTTATATTTGTAGTAATTATCATAAATCTTAAATCAGTATGTAATCTTAGTATGCTAATATACCATATCCGTTAAATTCTGAGTAAGAGTGCGTGTTCTAATGGTAAGGTCTATTGAACAGATAAAGCCTGAATTAAAGTTGTTTAATTCGAGAGGTGTTCTAGTTATTTCAAGGGATCATTATTTGGAATATGCTAACGGATACCAATTACTTTTTGCAGATTTTAGAATTTTATGCATATTGTAATTTATTAGATATGCTAATGAAAAATCATTAGGTGTCGGCTACAGATGTTGGTTTATAGATATGAAGCTGTGAGGACATTATTTTAATAGTATATTAATACAAAATACAATTAATTTATTATTCGAAATAAACATTAATGAACTATTTTTTCTAAACCAGCCTGTCGTACGCTTTAGTCTTCTTAAACAAATGATATCAAACTAACAAAATGATATAGAACTGGGAAAACTCGTAAATAACTTACTGTCTGTAACATTCGAGCCGAATTCCGGTAATCAGTTATCTATGTTCAATTAATAATTTATTAATTTTGAAATTTTAAAGCCACTAAACCAAGAAAAGAAATCATAAAATAATAAATGAAATTTACATTATATTTTTAAATCTTAAATAATCTGTTTCAATCTTAAATAATCTTTTAAATGCCCCGTAAAAAACTTATATACATTTAATTATAGAAAATCATTACGTTATTATAATCAATATTTATAATAAAAAGTAAAAATATTCTCGTAATTATATCAGTATCCAAAGGATAAGTATTTTTAAGTATGCTGACTACTCATAAGTATGGTTTTATCGGATTTTAATTTGAATTATGACTTTTTGAATGGAGCACGTCCTTTGCTTGTTTTTCTTTTCAGATAATTTGATATAGCATTAAAATAAATAAACTTCAAGGATTTAGGAGAAACTGTTCAATAAATTTTTCTCTCATTTATAGTCAAATGCAAATCAGTATTTACTGTAAAACTACGCCTTAATAAACTAAAAATAAGGCATCAGAGGGAATAAAATTGTAAGCGACAGATGTCACGCTATCATTTTCTTAACTCCCCTTGAGTTAATTACCGGACTGAATTTATTTTAATTTTAACAATTTTAACGAGTCTGCAAAGAAAATTATGTTTTATTATTGTCATTATCTTTATTTCGAAACAAAATATATTTTTATTACTAGATTTATAAATCCCGCTAAAATTGGTATAATAATGTTTATCATTGTTAATTTATATCGTTATTGACATAGTTATCGATAAGTTTAAAGGCAATAGTATCATCGCTAACATTTTTGTACATATGTACATATACATGTACACAAAAGATATTAATATGTTAAAATACCTGTTTTAAATTCATTATTACACAAATAAAGTTTCATTTCCAAATATAATTTACTTACTTAATATTATAGATATATTATAGAAATTATAATATATACATATTTGCATACACGCAGAAATTCTTAAAAGCTTACGTTTAATCATTAAATTATCATTGCAAGAGAAATTTTCTTATTAATTTAAATTATAAATTCTTTTTAAAATTATTTTTGAAAACAATAATATTTATTTCAGATTATTGAAGTAATTAATTCCATCTTTTTTTCTCCACTATTTAGATCATCAATCTATATAAAAACTTTTTATTGCTATTTTTATCATTTAATCAACATTTTCTCTAATATTTGATTTTCTTATAATTTTATTATAATTATTTATTTATTATTTTTAATACCACAACTCGATATTTTTTATTCATAGTTACTTATTTATTTTATATATAAATTTCATTATACAATAAAATTGCCTCGAAATGAAATATTCTGTATAATATAAAATATATATATATATATATAGACACAATATTTTATTTCGAGGCAATTTTCGTGAAGGTATTGGATTGAGTTTTATTCGTCATAATATAAATAATATAAATAAATATTCATACGGAACAATAATTATATATTAATTATTATTTATTTTATTAAAGTTTACATTTAGTAAAAAATTAAAAATAATTTAACATAAAATGTAATACAAAATTAATTATAAATACTGAAACTATTTAGTTAGGAATACATTTTTTAATAAAGAAGACCACATAATTTTATACTGATTATGGCAATTTTAATGTATATCAAATAACTATAACCAACTAATTAATTTTTTTCGTCCAGTTTTACTCACATTCCTTTCAATTGTTGCATTCTCTAATTTAGTTTTAATACCTTAATACTCCAGTTGAATGCTTTACTTTACTTTAGTAAATGAAAATTATAATCAGTTGTCTACATAACTGCACGGGTTATCGCTAATTTTTTTTATTTATAAGAAGGTATTATTTAGAAATTTTAAACAATAACATAACAATTTAACTTGATCCACTTTATTACAAGATTAAATGTTTTAACCGTTTCAAATTTTTTGTAGTTAGATAATTCAGAAATTTAAATTAAATAATAATAGTTTTATATAAGTAGAGTATTATAGTTATTCTAAAGTTCTGCTGTTAGTAAAATAAGTTTTATACTTTTAATATTTAATAAAATATTTTATAATAAATATATAAATATAAATATATAAAATAGAAATGACATCTCATCGGCTATAGAAATCAGTTTAGTAATATAATGTATTAACCTTAGAATAATGTAATTATATTTAATTACTATATTCAGGATTGTTTATTTGGTGATTTTCACATAGCGATACTAAAATTATGATCATTATCATATATTTCTAATTATATGATAAATATACATCCAATAATATACATCCAATACTAAATAAAAATTTATTTGTTTTTTTAGTTAATACATTTGTAAAATATTTTATCTACAGTTATATTAGACAGCAAATGGCTTTCATTGAACAGTAATTATTAATTTGCTTAATGATTTTTATCAATATTATGACAGTAACAGGTATAAACCAAACTATTTACTTCTATTATATCTATACTATATGCAAATATTTTCTTATTAGAATTAAATGTTTGTTCTAAATAATATTTTAATGATTGAATTTTTGATATGATTTGTTATAATTAAAAATAATTACAATAATTTATTATCGAATTAATAAATACGTGTTCTTTATGAATATAAAAAATTATTTAACAAATATGTATACAAAAGGTTTATCATTTTTTTCATCATATTAAATAATTTATGTATTTTTGAGTAATATAATTAACGCATATATACTAAATTATGATTACTACTTAATTTTAATTAGAAATTTTTTTTTATGCTAATACTAGTTTACTTTTAAGAAACAATAAATAATACCTTTCAAAAAAAATTTACATTAGAATAATAAAGATAAATAACTTTTTAAAAATATGAATGAATGCTTAAATTTTATTGAATATTATTGAAATCATCTTTTGTATTAACGAATCGTGAACTTTTTATGAATACGTTTGTATGATAAATCCTTTAAAAAGAGTATTTATTACTGATAATAATTATAATATTTTGAAGCATGTAATTTGTTCGTAAGTAACATTTAAATCGTTTACCGTTTCGTTCAATGGCTAAATAAAAAAAAGTTTTCGTTATTCAAGCTTTAAAGAGCGTAAACAAAAATTCTTAAGTTACTCCTCGTTGAAATATTATTTTGTTTCCAATAAATTGAAGAAATTGAAGAAATTGAAGAAAGACTACAATGGCGTTTGCTTGTTAAAAATCGACGTTCCCCGGAACGAAGATAACTTCAGCGATTGAAAATTACATATACTCGTACAGTCTATATAATTTTTATTAAATAATAAGCTCAAATATCAATAAACTTAGAGAATATACTTTGCATTACAAATAATAATCTTGCTTTCATTTAGTAGATAGATAATTATTTCAACTATAAAATGCGATTATTTTCAGCAATTTTTTTCATTTAATAAAACTAATGAAGAAACTTATGATATAATTGATTTTATACCTAAATAGCAATTTATTGCTTTTAATTGAACAGCTAGTATTAAAACATTAGTATTTAAAATTTTTTAGCTTTTCTCGTTTTGTTTTATCGAAACTATTATAGCAAACAAGGAAATTTTCATAAAATTTAAATCCATTTATTGTATATACGGTATACATTTATATGTATATGTATTTCGCAATTAAATTGCAAAGCAAGTTTTTATATTTACATAGATTATATCTTAATATTTCATGTTTTCTTCTTCTGTTTTTTTATAATTTGATGATTAAGTTAGGGATCTCATTATACTTTTTTTATATCCGTGTCTAATCAGTAATAATAATATGGTAAATTATTCAAATTCTTAAGTGTTGATATTTAAATATGAACTCTTACTTTGACTGAAAATTAATTTAATAATATGATTTATTAAAGTTTTCCTGCTAATGAATTTCTATTTTCTACGTGAAAATTTGACTTTTCCATATGAAATCAAAATCTACAATTTAATATTTTTAATTTTTTTATGAAGTACAAATTATTATATTTACTTTAAAGCTTTTTTTTTAAATATTTTGGTGAAAAAAATCTTACAATTTGAAATATAAATGTTTTAACTTTTCTAAAATATTTATACTGATATGTTTAATAAAAATTGTGTAGACTTATAATATTTACATAACATGAAAACTTAAGGTATTGAATTTATCAAATTACATGAATCTGCTCTTTTATTCTTGAATATAATTTCTCGAAGAATTCGAAATAACGTAACGGAAGTATAATGTAATTAAATCCATTAAAAATTATACATGATCATCTGAAATATATAAAATAAAAAAGAAGGTGTGAAAATGAAGTTTACGACCGCAGAAAGAATAAAAAAAAGACATACTATTGCTTTACAGCTTAAATGAGGATGAAGGTTATACAGGCGTCGAAACGTAAAATAGCCAATATAGATGATTGTTGAAACTTAATTTGGGCAAGGGCTCTTTTGTATAAGTTTTGTCTTTAAATGGTGCGGTATCGGCATTTCTCATTTCACTGGGTCAGGTTCGTGGTCGGGAAATAAAGACAGAATGGTTTTCTTAATGATCTCAGGGCCGCCGAACACCGGTAATACTTTATCTACTTAACCTGTGCGCATTGGTCAATGGGAGAAGCTATCGAGGACATTAAAATAGCCTCGCCGGCTCGGTAAATAACTCGCGGTAAATAATTCGGTGTGAGTTGCGAGGGAACTATCGAAACGCGTCGAGTCGCTAATAATCCTTACCGTTGGATAGAATAAACGTGTCGGGAAGGAGAGATAAACGATACGTCGGTATGAAAAAAGGAGTGACCGACGAGAACGACTAGTGAAAGAGAGAATCGAGATAGATAGATAGATGGATAGAGAGAGAGAGAGAGAGAGAGTGTGAGAGGGGGCGGAGGTGAGGCGGGAGCGGTCCAGACCACAGTGGGAGAAACTAAAATTAGTGGAATAACCACTGGGTGAAACGTGATTCTTACAGAGGTTCGGCATTTCCGAAAAGTTCTCGTGTCTGATAAGCCGCGCGAGAGAAGCTCGCGCTTTCCTTCACCGTTTTAATCGACAGAGTGGACCAGGTTTATATCTTCCTTCGCTCCTATTCCACGTTTTGCTTACGTTCGTAGCTTCGCTCTTTCACCATGATAAGCTCGATAGCGATGAGTGCATCCGTGACTATCACCATTTATCTTCTACTCGGTTCTGGAGTTGACAACGTTCTAGGTGAGCGCTGTTTCAGATTTATCATCCAAAGAATGTGGATCCATCAACTCCTTCTCATTCTTATGCGCACGTAATGATTTACTTACCTTTCACGCGCCGAGGCTTTTCATTTTCATATAAAAACCATTATACTACTGTTAACATATATCTACGGGAATCGAATTCTTAAACCTCGATCGAACACTACCGATATTTTATTTCGGAATATCTATAATTATTATTAAACGAACACAAACTCCAGTGCAGTGATCACGAAAATAATAATAAATATATTTATCTCTATATTTATCTCAGAAATTATAGTTTCATATCAATTGTTTTCGTATCTATAAAAATTTACTTTTTGCAATAACGAAAAAAAAAACATAAAATACATTTTCGTAAAACCTATTACAGAGAGTAGAGACCGACAATTTTAAATTTACGTTGATCATCAGATAAGATTTAGAATTCTTTTAGAAAAAACAGTATTATTAATAAAAAAATTATTTACTTTATAAACTAAAATAATTTAAAATTTTGAAATAAACTAAATGGAATCATACTATAAATATAAATATATAACTCTTCAAATACATAAATTTATATAACACTTGCAAATATGAACTAGAAAATAATATTAATATATTTATAATAAAATACAGTCTACTTCTTAATAATTCATTACTGAAGAAATTAAAATTGAAATGATACTTGCAATTTTATTTTATATAATAATTAAAAATTAAAATAACAATTAATAATAATAAATCATTAATTATTAAATTATAATAATGAAATACGGTATGAGAAGGTAATTTAATAATTAAAAGGTAATTTTATATTCCTAATGTAAATATTCATTGCATTATAATAATAAAAAGGTTATAGACTTGTCAATTTGAAATATAAAAATCTAATCAATTAACCTGAATTGTCCTCTCTTATAATTTTCGTATCGGTTACATTACAAGCTTACTAAACAACAAAATTATACGATTTTCTATAATTCTAACAACACTTTATTTTGTTGAATTAACAAATTGATACATACTTTTTTTTTATAAATAATTATATTTATTATGTTTTAAATTAATTAATTAATTTTAAATATAAAAGAATATTTTTTACATAGCGAAAATTATAGCTTATGAATAGTTGAAATCTTAACAATATCAATTAATTAAATAGATATTTCAATAGAACGCCCCATAAATATCAAATAATCATTATAAATAATATATTAAACAATAAAATATTGCTGTATTAGAGAATTATTTTCATAATATCTTACTTTCTTAATGGCGCTTATTACTAATACTCTATAAAAGTTTGTATACTCGTGTTTTTGCTATATATATTCCAGAACTATTAGATTTTTTCAAATTTTATAACAATTTTACAATGTTGATATACAAATATGAATATATTTGTATAGATTTTGTTAATAGATCAATTAAAGATTAAAAAAAAAGAAAAAGAAAAAGCAATAAGATATTTTTATCGACTTAAATGTTTTTATAGCAACAGAGACATTTATTTCTAGGAGTATTGCGTAGGAAACGAAAATCAGACGGGATTGCAATATTGATATATATGTATATATATATATATTGATACTCTGATTTTGAAAAACATGTTGACGTATGTGATGGAATAAAAAATGTCCGTAACAAATGTTCTGACGCTTGCATGCGTCGATATATTAGTTCGGTTCTAAAATTTAAAAACACTTGTTAATTCAGGAGAAAAAGTTCGGGTCTCGGAAAGATGATATGTCTGTAACGTATGTAAAAATAATGGCTACGCGTATTACGAAGAGCATATTGTTCCAAGGTAGAAAATGCGTGTGCACGAGTAAAGTCTGCAAGGAAAACGGCACCAAGACCTGTAGGACACGCTACTCCTGCTACACTGAGCTCATATACAGCGGGGAGATCAGAGCACCGGGGACGACGATCAAGACGACCAGAGGATGCACCGAGTAATTACAATAACTTTTATGAATTTATCTTGAATTATAAGAAAGGCTCGTAGGAAAAGTTTATTTAGCCGGTGCCGTTGTTGTTATCGGGGGAATGGTATGTTGCTTGTTCGATAATCTGTGCGCGATGATAAAGCTCGGAAACTGTTAGTTAATCGAGTCAAATGTAGAATAGGATTGATGAATTTCCAGTTGCATAAAACATTTTAACGATATATTAATTCGTATGTTGAATACGCCTATATTTAAAGCTAAATTCAGTTTAGGACTTTATAAATTCCTAATCAATGGAACAAAGAATTTATTATTTATGCGTGGATGCTTTTAAAATTATTTCCTTAATCTTGAAAGTCGAGGAGGTAAATATAACATAATATTATTAAAGAGTACGCATTTAAGCAGAAGGAGTCACTTTTAGTCCAATAAATTTCAGTTTAAAAAAAAAAAGTTCCTTTTTCTTTTCATTTTTATTTCAACGCCTGGATTTAAATAGCACAGGGCATAACGATAAATAAATAAAATAATTTTTATAAAGTAAAGAAGTGAGAATGTCACGTTTGAAAGCTATAATTTTAGTTCACTTTTTTGGAGATTCAATATTTCGAAATATAAATAGAGCAGTATCTATAACATCGAACTTGTCCAATTAAAAAGTCATATTTGTAAACAAGTGTATTTCTATATTCTGTGTGCGTAAGACTTTGAATGTGCGGCATTAATTCAACTTGTTCGGCTAAAAATCGTAAAATTAAATTGGCCGAAGATTATCAGTAGTGTCGCTTAGCAGTGGCCATTGCTGAGCTCTGCGCGACTTTTATCAATATCTTTACGAGCGAATAATTGAAATCGTTTCGAATCACAAATCAATCGACTCCTTCCTGAAAGCGCCGACGAGCGCTAATGCAAACTCCTTATGAATAATAGGTTCCTTTTCTATTCCGGCCTGAAAATAACCGATAGCACATGTATTTATCAGCTCGTTATGACACGGCAATTTTCACTTCAATTCACACTCAATAAGCGACTAGTAGTTTGTTTTCTGATTACAAATCCTAATAACAATAATAGTACGTATAATGAGAAAGAGATCAAAAGCTATATTCATTCTCGGAGACTTCAATCATATATGCCGAGGGGTCATGAACTTTATCGACGCGAATCTTCTTTTATATCTGCACTCGATGGTCTCGTTGTTACGAGAGCACAACGACTAATGCAGATACTTAATCGTCAACAGGAGACTTTGCGCGAAACATCTTCGGAATAATATATACTCTTGTTTTTTTTTTGTTTTTTTTTTTTGTTTTTTTGTTCGTTTTTTTTAAACCTTACCCTCCAGTTTCATATACTTTTGCCATCGCTTATCTTTTACGACTTTTTTAACATCAAAATATTTTGCTAAATAAACAGTCTGAATATAAATATGTTTCAAAATACTTATCAATGAGCAATTATAAATTATTTATATTGATTAATAATAATCGATCGAATAAAATGAAAAAATCGCTTTTGTAACATGCACGGAAAGAAAAATAACGAAACTCAATTATAAATTTCAAAATAATCTGTGCGCCACGAGAACTTGATTCACCCAGACTCAAAAGTCAGAATGAACAGAAAATGTCACGAAAAACAAACTAATAATATCAGTTAAAAAGTTTTTTAAAAAGATATATCTTTAATATACGTATGATTTTTTGATAAAATAGTTTGTTGACAAAGAAATGTATCAGGTAGCATGTTAGCCGGTTCAATAATGACAATTACAGGATTACGTAAATGTACAATATCAATTCTGTCAGAATTATGAAACTGCAGTAAAATTATTTTTATTTTAATACGATATTTTAGGAAAATTGAAAGGATTTATTGAGCTAACGAAACAGCCTTTTATATTATTCATGAAAAAATTTTTTAATTGTTAGAAAAAATATAATGGCAATTGCACGTATCTCTAAAACATTGAAAAAAATTTTCATAAATTAATATTAATTTGATATGACTAGAATATTTTATAATGAATTCACCTGTAATATTGGTATTTATTACCTGCTTATTGCATTCTAATGTTTAATTTTTCATAAAGAATGAAATATATAATTTATAAATTTCCATTAGTATCTTTAAGGTGAATAAAAACATACGTAATTATATCGTTTTACGTTCATTTTTATTAATTAAAGCTGTTTTCATAATAAAACTTAAAATTTCATGCATTTCAACTATAACAAAAATGTGATTAAATATAATGAAACGCGGGATTTTTCTTATCAAGTTAAAAGATAATTAATTTAAAATTTGGAGAGAAAAGAATACGACTTCAATACTGAAATTCAATATTTTAGATAAATGAACGAGTGAGCGGGAGCGGAGCGCCTGCAAAGTCATGTACAGTATCACTTTCGTATGAAAATACATTTGAGCATTGGACGTCATACCCGACAGCTATTATAGACCTGAGAGCTTTTAGTAATCTCTACCTTGTGCTTTTCTATCAACGCTTCTTCACCGCTACAACTAGACGTTGCTCAATGTACTTTGTCTTCTTCTCCTTGGCGATCGTGAGCACTTTGTGACTCTCTTTCCTCGTCATTAGCTTTGTTAAAGTAAAGTCCAGGGTTCCTCCTCGTTACCACGAACTCGTCGATTTATATTTTATTTACGTATACGCAAGAATATTGTGTCTAGCTTCTATAATTATAGAGAATAATCCAACTCCATTCGGACGGTCATTCTTTTTGCAAACAAGAATAGACATTTGTAGAGGCTAATAAATAGTGGATATTCTCTTGTTCGCTCACTTAGCTGTCACTTCATATTTAGACGTTCAATTCTAAAAATAGCAGCTTCGCAGTTTAATTTCTTTTTATCGATGCTGTCCTCGATGTTTGAGGGTAATATAATTTAGAAAGTCCGGATAAAATAATGATCTCATTTCATAAATTTCATTAATTACAAGGAGTTCGGTATAGATGTATTTCAAGTTTTATATACGTTTTCATCAATCGAACGTGACGGTTATGAACGCGCCCATAACCAATGATTACATGAATTTACTTTTAAAGTGGCTTGTAACGCTACGAATTCATGGAAAAAGTTCTGCAGTGCTTTAGGAAAAATAAAAAAGTGAAGGATCTATAAAGTTTTTTCTTTTTCACAAGAAACGCTTACGATTAGGAGTTTTTGGAACTTTGTTCCGCGAATTATCGATAGATTACCTGATTTCGTAATGTTTTAGCGGGCCGACGCCCCTGCTATGCGAGACCAAGTCCTGGAAATCGAGCGAGGATGAAAGCTCGAGCTCGCTGGAGCATCTGGGCCGGGCGGCTTGGCCCCGGTTGACCTGCTGTGATAGCGATGACTACTGCAATGCGGCCGACGAGGACTTTGAGCCAACGCTTCGCCAGGAAGAGCGGAACTATGAGATGCGAGAAAATGTCTCAGAAGCTAAGGCTGAGCGGACACCAGGTCGGCCACATGCACCATCCGCACAGAGTCCAAGAGCCAGTGCAGCTGGAACTCAAGGCGTCCAGCAGTTGCACGTTGCAGCTCTCGTTTTGGCCGTCGCAGCCCTCATTTCCGTATTCGCCGCTTGCTACGTCGTCACCAGGTTTGTCTCGCGGCCCGACTACCCGGGAATTCTCGTGCTGTAGATTTGAATTTTAACTTGGTCCTTTTTAACGGGAGACTGAATTACATCTTTCTACTTTTCGTAACTTTTTTTCTTTCTTAAGCCGTCCATTTATTATAAGTACGTTGGTGCATCAGACATCAATATCGATAAAAGTATTTCAGAAATGTGGCCATTAATGACCATTGGCGTATTGCTTGTGCAACTTTTTTTTATGCGCATTTCAGCTTTTAATAACTATTCAAATAATATATTCTACCGCATAGTTATATTAATATTATTAACACTAGTTTGGATATGCTTTATAATCATATTGTAAGCCTTTCTCATACATTTTTTAATACAATTAATAATTTTAAGAATCGATTAAGTTTTTTTTTTTTTTAATAGCAAAAAAATACATTGTAAGTAATATTCATGTATTATATTCTGTAATTTATTAAAGAAAGTTTTCAAAGCATACCGAAGTCGAATATAATCGAAACTTAGTACCGAGTTATGTAAAAATACCGAAACTAAAATATGTACTTTATTGACTTAATCTTTAAATTATACCGTTATTATTCAATTCGCGAATTTAGAATCTTTAGTAAATATTTCTAAATTCTACGTTTCAGTAATAACTATTAAATAAAATAATAAAAAAAATTCTAATCGTAATTATTATACCAATTATTATTTAAAGAATTTTGTTACATTACATTATGCATTTTATCATAAATTTATTTATAGATTTATTTTGTAGCATAATAAAGTATAAAAATTTTAATATAATTAATTATTGTGAAAAATTTATAATTTAAAGTAATTTTATTGTAATATACAAATTATAAAGCATTGCCTTTCTAATTTAGAGAAATTTATTGAATAAATCGTTGAAGAATAATTTCATGAGTGTGAAATATGTTTTTTTTTTTATTATGACACTTTAAAGCGTTTCT
Source organism: Ceratosolen fusciceps (assembly GCA_018883505.1). NCBI lineage: Eukaryota > Metazoa > Arthropoda > Insecta > Hymenoptera > Agaonidae > Ceratosolen > Ceratosolen fusciceps. Next base: position 1,537,256 of record RCIC01000023.1, on the reverse strand, counting down.
ATCATTCATATACATATATAAATATAATTTATGGCTATATTCATAAACATTCTGTATGACAAAAATTAGCCTAATAGAGAATTTATTTTCTGGAAGTATTCATTTAAATATTTTTTTTTTTTTTTACTAAATTAAAGCATCCTTTTCTTAATAATTTTTGAAAAATAATACATTATTATTTATCATTCAATTTAAGAAATTAGAAGATTTCTTTTTAAGTCTACCTAAATACTTTTAGAATATAAGTTCGTATAATTATTATATTTTAAACTAAGACTTCTATTTTTAATTTATGTATGTAATATGGAAAAAGGAATGAAATAACGATTTTGTAGTTAAACGAAAATAGAACGGAATAACTTACATTTGAACTAAGATTGAGTCGAATATGTGGGTAAACATAATTACACCGATACTATAGGAGGGACGACAATCTGTCTTAGATTCTAAGAATTCATGATTGTACATTCGTTGCGGAAGAGAAGTGACATACTAGAACCAAAAATTAATTTGATTTTTCTTTACCCTTCATCAACAACTAAATGTGTCGTCTTGCATTTGAATTTGATAAAATAAATTGTATCTGAAATTCTTATTTGTATATTTTTTATATGTTCTTTTGAACTATGTAATATTTTTGTATATAAATCTGTTGTTTATTATTATCGCCATAAGATTTAAATTTTAAAATATAATTAACTGTTATTACTTATTGTATGAATAAAAAAATTTATTAGTATTTAAGGCCAATTTTGTTAGTTTGCTTAAATTCAAAAATCTTAATAATAAAAAATTTATATAAACTTTAAATAAAAATTATGTATCCATGTAATTGATTTATAAATAAATAAATAAATAAATAAACAAAGTACATAGTTGTTTATAAAATTTTTTAAACAAAAATTTTAATACTTCATTTTCTATCCGTTAAGTAGGTCCGATTCTTTTTAGTATTCTGATTATTTTAAATGACATTTCATTTCTAATACTTCAATTGTTATTAAATCTGAAAACGTTGAAGAAATATTGAATGACTAATAGCTTCAACAATAAAATTATTATTCGATCACATAGATTATGTATTGAATAATAATTTCAACAAATATTAATTCTTTGATTTTCAGAATAAAACTTATATTAAATTAATTATTTATTTACTATGCGAATATGATAATTTTAGTTTATAACAATATAAATTTTATTATGAATATTATTCTCTATGAATGATTCAAACTTCTATAGAAGTATGTGCATTTTGGATTTCTAAAATTATCTCATAAAAGTCAGGGGAATAACGGAATATACTATTTACGTACGAAACTTAAGCCATAAATTGCGTATAATTTGCTAAGATTCGGTTGTTTTTATTCATATTGGATTTATATAATTTGATAGGCTAGGATGAATATAATTACGCGAGATTCGAAAACCCAAAAATTTCCATTATCAATGTGTTGGCTATGTGTGATGCCTTCGGAGCTCGATGATTCATTTGATTTCAATTAGACCATCGGTCGATTAATCGTTATTGATCCGAAGACATTCCATGCATAATTTTCAAGATTATTCGAAGAAAAGCTACCATTGCCGTAGATTTTCGTCAGTCTGTTGACATCCGAATTAGAGAAAGAGAGAGAGAGAGAGAGAGAGAGAGAGAGAGAGAGAGAGAGAGAGATCTGAATGCTACAGCATCGTGAAGTTGTGAGATTTGTGTAATATGATGCTAATGCGCCTCGCGTGGCATCAAGATCCCTGCCCCACCCCTTTCATATGTGTATCTTACTATCCGGTCTCTCTATTTTCCCCAACTTTTAATTAGCATAATTTATTGCATTCCATGGGTAAATAAACTGTTCTCATTGGCTGGCGGTGTGCGCACGATCACTTGACGCTTTGCGTCATCCAACAACCAAACTCGCACTCGAACCTCGAATTTACGAGTAGATTCTTCCATTCATTTCGTTAAGATTTAAACAACTGTAAGGGTATTTTCGATAATGATACGCGCTTCAAGGAATTCGCATTGAACCATCAAAAGAATAACTCTTCTAGCCAATATCATGTAAATAACTTTTATCCGTTGTTTTAACGATATGTCAACATAAGCTGCTCAAAGTCGCAGATCAAAACTGGGATTTGAATAGTTTGGAAATCTAAAATTATAGAAAGACTATTGAACGATATACTTTTACTTATTACGTCATCCTACTTTAAAATAATATATGAACTAGTAACATTTATAATCTTTAAATAACATGTATAAATGTAGAAAATGTAATATTTTATAAGTTGTTTAAATATTATTTTCATAATCAAATTCAAATAATTGTATATTAATAGATAGATAATTGACTAAATTACTTTCACAAGCTTCATGCACATGAAATTATTTAAATTTATTATTTCATTTACTGTAAATTAAAAGGATTTATAAAATTATTTATTATAATGTCCAATTAATTATCCATCATATTAATTTACTATAAAATAAAGTATGCTAAACTAAAGTATGAAACATATTTTTGTATTTAATAGATTTGAATTGATAAAAATGTAAGTGACGTGATTTTTTTCAAGAAACCATAAGTTTTACAAATAAATAACAAAGATGTCGAGGCCGGAAATGACTCTCGTTTTAATAATTTCGTTTTGTACTTTTTTTGTAATTAATAAGAAATATTGTTAAACATAATAAAATAATTTTTCTGTCTATTTAAAAATTAACCTTCAGATTTATTGGATTTTCAAAAATGAAAATACGAAATGACAAGGATTTTCAATAATTTATATTAAACTTTCTTTATGTCAATGACTACTTGTTATTTAATATGGTAATTTTAAAATATTATATTTACCACTTTAATATGGGGAAGGAATTATATACATATTGTTTTCAATATAGAGTAATTTTTAATTACCGAATATTATAATAGATAAGAGATGAAAACGGACATTAATTATTATTCTCAATTGAAAAATCTGTCTACTGAATCAGCTATTAAAAGTTCGATCGAAATTAAAAGTTTAATCATTAATATCAATACTTATTATATATATATATATATATAAGGGTATTAAAAAATTAAATATGTAAAAGATTGATAAAATTCTGTATTATTGACCTAGTTTGTGAATTGGCGATGTTGGTGATGTATGATCACATCGACAATCAGTCAGTATTTGTCTCAGATTTGCGAAACATGATTCTCAGTATGTCCAAGCCAAGGAGAGTACAACTAGCGACGGTCCGGATTCATAAAAGGAAAGTACTAACTGTAATAAGCAGTAGATAGCGGCTCGTGTCGCTATATAAATAGCGATATCGCTGCAGGGAACTGGCAGGCTTAATGAAAAGTGCGTAGGAGCTCGAGAGGCGTTGATCCATCAATAAAAAGCCGATCGGAAAAGCTCCGTAGAGTTTTTCTCTAATTCGATCGGTTCGAGGAGCAGGAGCATCATTTTCATGCCCTCGCCCGGAACTGGGACCCGAGCGAATCGGAACCCCCGAGAGGCTAATTAACGCTCGTCCCTGTGTAGGAGACCTTGAGAGGGCCAGTGGCCCAGCAAAACCCTTTCACTTTTTCTGCGATCTTTCCCCTTATTAGTGGCCGCCGATTTAGGGTTTTTTTTCTCATTTTTTTTTTTTTGCGAGGGACTCGTCCTTCGCTTCGATTAAGCTCGATGTAATTTTATTCCGATTGCGTTCTATTTCGTTTTTGAAACTCCTACGCGACTAACTGGCCATTTCTATGCCCCCCCCCACACACACACTCACGCTCTCTCTCTCTCTCTCTCTCTCTCTCTCTCTCTTCGCCCTATCCACCAGATGTAGGATGCTCGGTCATAATGACTCCGGGTGTATGAAAGGGTGTTAAATTATGTAAACCTGTGTTCTCTTATTTTTTACTTCCTTTCAAATTTGCTTAGAGTTTCCTCATTAGCATCTTTGGCCGCTACTAGCTTTCACCTAGTGCTCGGCCTTTCCGATCTGCCCAATCCTATCGCCCCTATACCGCCATGAAAAACATTTTACTATTAGTATATCATTATTTATGTAACAGATTATGCATTGATTACAAAATACATATTAAGTACATAATATTCAGTCCTAAAACAACAATATTACCAAAGAGTGCATTTAATTTTAAATTTTGTATCGTCTTGCATAATAAATTTCAATATTCGAGCTTCTTTTGTCAAAGATATCTATTCCATATTTTTATCATTCGTCTTATTCATAAAGGTTTGTTCAATCATTTATATATAGCTTAAGATTTTTAATATATCATAAAGCATATTTTGAAGCACAAGAAATTAAAAAAATTTTATTAACCAGAGATAAATTTATTCGACCAACATTTATTGTTTTTTTTTTCCAATTAAACCAAAGTCTATAAATATAAGATTTTTATGTTTTGAAATTGAGAAAAGCTTATATTACGATATTTAATAAAGACAACTATTATTATTTCGTCCCGTGAAGTAATATATATATGAAATTACATTCTTTATAAAAATATTATTTGTATTATTATATTAAATTATTAGTAGCTGAAAATGTAATAATCAGAAGAATAAAGATTGTCTTGAAACCAATATAAATAATTGAAGAGCATTTTTATTTTTAAATCTTCTATGCTTTTTTAATGTACACAAAAATATCTTTTTTTAAATATACTTTATAATTCCTATTAAACCACTAAAATTTTGACATTTTAAAAATATTAAATACTTGATTAAAGTGAGTATTGAGAGAATCAAAAATAACTTTGGTGAACATTAAGAAAACCAGAGTAAAATTTCCAGTCTCGATTTTTCTTTTAGTGGAGTAATCATGAAATCGACGTACTCTCAAGGAAACGTATTGTATATTCTCAGTTTTCAATACTCAATTTTCAATCAAAATATCTTAAATTTTCTTATATATTATTCGTATTTTGCTATTTATCTCTTAAATGCATCCTATTTGGCTTTTTATCAAGTTTGACGTAATGATTCACATGTTCGATATCAGCGCGAGACAATGAAATTATTATTCTACTATTAATTCTCCAATTCCTAGCGATTTAATATCTAAAGATTATTATTGTTAATTGGTAACGTGAAAAATGTTTATTAATAAAATCTTCAAATTTATTTTAAATTAACAGTAGAGAATTGAAGTGAATATTATTTTAGGCAGAATTTACTAATTGATATAATTAAATTTCAAAATAACCTATAATATAACGGTTAAAAATTATTTATGAGATAGAATCAAACAAAACACTGACAATAAAATATATTATATAATTTGTCGATATATTGATATTATTATACTTACGGTAAATATTATCCAATATTATATTATATATAATTTATTGGAAAAGTAAAGAACATGTAAATGTAACTACGTATAGTTTTTATAAAATCGCGAAGCTTTGAGCAAAGGCTAATTAATACTTTTTCTCCATGTAGATGTACGAGTTTTTAATATATGTAGGGTCTAGGATCGATTCAATAAGAATTAAATGTGATTTTTTATAATACCGACAGGGTAAATATCGGACAAAGCATATACGCGACATTAATGTTCGATGTTTTAAGGTCTTTTTATCAGAGAGGCTGCTCATACTGTAAAATTCCATAAGGTTAATCTCCGAAAAATTTTGTAGTACAAAAAATACCGTGGCGTACATCTGCCGTGATAAAAAGTAAACACCAATAAACACAAGGGCAATGACGACGACGACGACAACGACTCGAAGGAAAAAAGACTGTAAACCCGAAATCGGCTTTTACATAAAGACGCGCGGACGCTCGCGTACTGGTAGAGACGCTTCCTCTTCTACAGTGAGAGAGAGAGAGAGAGAGGAGGGGGCGTACATTGTGGAAGAGATAGCCGCACAAGTTGGAGGCGCCGGCTGGAGTACGACCGAGCAAACAAATTTTATCCCGAAGTAGCTCATATTTGTTTAGAGACGCCTCGATAACAGTTTTTCGCTTGTGCCGTCGCCCCCTTCGGACGCCCCTTTATCCGTTGCGCTCTATTCGATACCGTGCCAAGAAATCAATTCTCCTTCCATCTCTCTCTCTCTCTCTCTCTCTCTCTCTCTCTCTCTCCCACCAATCTCTCGACCCTATCAGTCAAATGCTTACACACGAACTTCTATCTTTTTCTTCTCACCCCACTTTTCCGTATAATCTGATTCAATGTAAGCAAGTCTTTTTGCTCCTTACACAGGCATATATCTTTCAACGTATTTCATTATTATTATTATTATTATTTTTTTTTTTTTTATACATGCTTCCATCTTTACTGGCTATGTCTTCTGTAAACACTCTTAAGTGGATTTTCATATTATACAACGTTTGCCTAGATAGCACAAATGAAAATTTTATGAAAAATTTATCATTTCGTTCGGCAGAGACGGTAAAGTGCAATTTTATTTATACTTAATGACTCAAAACTCAAAGATATATCTCTTGTAGGTTATTAATTTTAGATCAGCAAGTATTGGCTTGAGTGACGAAAGGTATGAAAAATTGACTCCCGAGACACTGAACGCATTCAGGCGGCTTCTCACTTGAACCTTTAAATCATTTGTTCAATGATTAAATACAGACAAATTGTTGTGTGACATAAACAACTATGGAAAAGGGAATCTCGGTCTGATTCTCCCGTCCATTATCTATCAATAATATATAAAATTGACATTTATACAAAGTAATTTGGTCAAGATTTTCTGCGCCAATTAATTTAGCGAAAATAATTATATCTATGGAATGAGCTCCCGAAGTTCGGGTGCGAATTTGTTTTAAAAGAGAGGTTAAGATCGAGGAATGTATTCTTCGATCCATTCCACATCCGAACTTGTTCACCCCAATTTTATAGAATCTGTCAATTTGCACGTACTCATGTGTTTCAAAGGACTATAATTTGCATGAGAAATATCAAGGAGATCGTCTGTAGCAAAAATCTTCCCAAAGCATCTGCATTTTATAATTTGGAATCAGATTCCCTTGTAGAGACTTCTAAATTTAATTCTCCGTCGCCGTCTGATTGTTATTTGGTTATATATATGACTTTACGTAGATATTTATATATATTGTGTCGTAAATATTATGTAGTTAATTAAGAATATTGAGGACTAATTAAACTCAATTCCCTTTGTAATAGCGGAAATGTAAAGCGGGAGCGACATGAAGCGATTAGTATCTACGCTACGGAGTGCGACTGAGTCTGGAGAAGCAAGACCCGGGTCATTACATAAGCGATTCGGATGCCGCTACCGATCGACGACACTGGCGTTCGCTGAGTTAAATAAAAAAATAAAAAAAAAAAAAATCCATGTTTACAGACGAGATGACGTCTCTCTAGTCGAACCGTGGCACCTTAAATTTCTCGAGGCTTTGGTCTCGCGATCGGCGTCGGGAGCAGCGTCGGGAGCGGCGACGACGTCAGCGGCGGCTCCTCGTCTCGGCGACGCGACTCCTGGCAGCCGTCTCGACGACTGTCGCCAAAGCGTCGAGAGAACTCGTGGCACCGCCGCCCTCTTATCACTCGGCCCACCGCCCGGGCCCCCGCGTGATATCTCTGGCCTTTCGCCCGGACCCTCGCTGGCCCTCGTTCTCCCTCTCCCTTCTCTCTTCACCGCGTTTCCGACTGCCCTCTAATCTTCGGACTAGGGCCTCGAGCGCTAAGTGGCTTTTCGAGTTTGGAATAATCTCTTGTGGAACCCCTCTGTCCCGCCCGCGCCCACGCTCGCTAGATCGCTCTCACTCTCTTCCCACTCTCTCCCACTCTCATTCCACAAAGCCCTTATCGTCCTCGCTTGCTCTTTCGCCATACGTCACCTACCCTTTATTTCGTATCCCTCCATTCCGCGCTCTTCCATCCAGCCGCTTAAACCTATTTTCTCTTACCCTCCACCCACCCACCCTCTCTCTCTCTCTCTCTCTTTCGTCCGCCTCCCCATCATCAAACCGACCCACATCGCCATTGTTTTTTCGCTGCTCCGAATAGCCTTACATCTCATTCTGCGCTTCGGAACCGCTCCTCTTTTTTCTTTGAATTTTTAGCAACATCTTTTTTCTTCATCTATTTCATCTATCTGTTTCGTTTTCGTTACTTTTCGAGGGATCTTTTTTAGTTTCTCATCATCGGTCTCTACGGTTTTACGATCTCCAGACTCTCATTCTTCTTCTCAATAGATGTTTATTTGTCTTTAATGACTGCCGCTATCTCATGCACTCTTCTTTATACACACACACACACACACACACACACACACACACACACATATATATATATATATATATATATTTCTCTCTTCTACTTTTAAACTTTTTTATAGATTTCATAACTGATATTCATTTCAGTCACTTTTTGAGCTTTCATGTGTAACTCACATATTTATGATATAATTATTAATGCATGTACTTTATATTTCAGACTATCTAAATATAATTCATTTTAGACTGACAATTAAAGCGATAATTACTTTTAAATTATATTTTCACTTGTAAAAATTCAGTTAAGCATAATAAAGTTAATTATGTATTATAACATAACATGAAATCTTTTTCTTTATATAATTATTATATACTGCTAAATATCAGTAATATTGCATACATTTCACTACATCTATTAAATTTAATAAGATTTCTCAGAGCTATGAAGAAAAAAAAAACATTTAAACAATCTAATTAAATGAAAATAGCAATTCATATCACCAAACAAATTAAAAAATAATTGTAAAATAATTACTTAAAGAATTTGTAATAAACTTAATTTTGTTTATTTATAAAGAAATACTGTAATATGTATATAATTTTCTTAAAATATATATTTTGTAAGCAGTTCAATACATTAACAAGAAGCTTATAAGTTAATTAATGCTTGAAAAAATTTAATTAACTAATAATGAGTAATAGGTATTTTCATGAGCTTTTATTATTAAATTTTATAAAAAAAACATTTTAAATAAAAATAATCAAAATTTAATGATATTTACTTTAAAAATTAATTACATATTATTATATTATGAGATTATAAGTGGGATTCATAAAAATGTATGATTTAATCGTATTGTGCAAAGTTTGTATTTGATTTAGTCGTATCGTATTAATATTAAAATATTAATCTTTGTACAGAAACTATATTTGATTAGATAAAATATATTTGTGCTTAATTAAGTTGAGTTAAATTTAATTTTAACTTTCCATTTGAAAGACAGAATCTAATTATTTTTATATTCACAGACGTATGTTACAGACATATATATATATATATACGCGTATCAGAAATTTTTATCGCAAATAGACACATAGAATTCAATGGCATCTCAAATTAATTTCTCGTAGTTGTTTTTTCTCAATCTCTTGATCTTCAAGAAATAACATGTTATCGTTCCACCGCTCTAATTACGGATCAAATGTATTAAGCATAACATAATACTTTCTTGGTATTTCTTTATTAAGAAAACAAATTTTAATCATAATAATATTTCAGAAGTTCATAATTTAATAGATTCAATTAAAAATTGCAAAACGTATTTATTATCGGCCAAAAAATTAGAATAATTATTTGAAACACTGAATAGATCTGAAATCCAGCAAACAGCATTTCTGAGATCGCAACAGGTATAACTCGGAATACAGGCAAAGGTTCAATTTAACTAATTACAGTACTCGCATATCAAAGGCTTTATTTTTTTCTCGCGGATAGCAATTACATCATAAAGTAAAAATCGAGAAAGTAAATTGGAGGCGAATACTCTGCATAACAATTACATAACAAGTGCAATGAATTTTGAAAACAAAAAATAGCTGCTTAACTATTATATACGATTTAGAGTAGGTTCTCAATTACTCCAAAGAGCCGTGTACTTTGTTCTTGAATTTAATTATGCTATCTTACATAGTTGTTGTTGCTCTCGCTCTTGGCAATCATTTTTCGCGCGAAAAGTCGTTTACGCATTTTCTCCCTTTGCTTTATAATACTCGCTCTCCTTCATTCCCGGTACGCTACTCTCTTTACTCGTTACTTACGTCAATCTTTTATCTTTCCCGGAAGTGGAATCGTAGGCAAATCATTGATCTCGAGTTCAAAGAAGAGAGAGACTGCGAGAGAGACTGAAAGAGAGAGAGAGAGAGAGAGAAATAGATGTCGTAAATTCGCGGAATCGACTTGTACTTGTTTTCTGTATTCAATCCTCATTTTCACTTCTCTCTCCCTCCCTTCTCTCTCTCTCTCTCTCTCTCTCTCTCTCTCTCTCTCTCTCTCTCTCAGTCCCTCATCTCTCTGTTATACGGTATCTCTCAGGTCTCTCGTTCGGTGCTGGTTTTATAATGCACCCCAAGAGATAAGGTCGAACCTTTCTTATTGTGACCCGTTGGTGGAGAGTGAGAACGAGCTGAAGAACGTAAATTAAGAACCAATAAAAACCTAACGAAGAATTTCCTTTAAGAGCATCTCGCAATTTTGCTTTTTTGTTGATAGTGATTTCTTAGTTTATTTTTTCTTTTGAGTTTTACCCGTTTTGCAGGCGAAGTCGATGCGAGATGGTGTATACTCTGAGGAATCGATATTCAGTTCTCACTTTGAATTATTTTATTCAAGTTCTTGAGATTAGCTGCATTTTTTAATGTTTATTTATGCTTAATTTTCTTTTACTCCAGTTCGAACTCATAATACTTAATAATAACGTTTTACTCTGATTACATTAATATTAATCGATGTAATTAGCAAAGTCTATTAAATATTTTTAAAAAAATTTCTTGCATCAATAAGTATTTCGGATAAATATCATTTTTACGGCTGTTTGTGTAAGAAATAATGTTGAAAAAGAAAATGTAGTGCTTCGAAAGCCGGTACAGTGTCACCTAACACACTAATTGTTGGAGTTATGACAAAATAAAGAAAAATAATATCGGCTTGTAATGAATAAAGAAAAGAATAGTGTATGGCATAGATAATGAAAAACTTCTCTGTTAACATGAAGTAGCTAATCAGATGTGAGGGAGTTAGACTATTTATTATCCCGAAGGCGTAAATTCGCTAGTAGATCCCAATTTTTGTAGCGTTAGAAGAAATCCTATCATCGGAGCTCGCTAATGCAACGCGAAGTCGTAAAGAGTAAGATAAAAAGGCGAAGGAGTGCAAGGACATAATTACAAGTAACTTTTTTTCACGCTTCCCGCAGATTCCTAAACGCGGGCGGGTCCGGTAGCGGACTTCCCAGGATAATCGAAGCCTACGACGACCGGCTGGAGTTTTGAGACGACCGGTGGTAATATTACGTTCCTGGGCACTGACGTGAGTCCGGCCAGCGGTAAGTGAAGTGACATAATTAATGCATGACTCCGTACACACATGGGCGCCGCTCCTCGAGCCTTTCAATTATGCGACGCGCTGCCTCGAACTGCGCATCGAGGATATTACGTGTCGTGCCGTGCCGTGCAGTGACGTGTCGTGACGTGCCGTGACGTGCCGTGACGTGCCGTGCCGTGCTGGGCCCGCTATTCCGAAGCCCGCGATCCTCAATCGTTTGAAAAGTATTTTAAATATAAAGAGTATACCGAGCGGCGATAGTTATTTCTTCAGCTCGAGAGCGAATTTTTAGCCCCGGCTTTTCTTCGCTCCGCTCGGGAAATTATACCCGGTACCTGCTCCAGAAGGAGGCGCGTCTCAAACCTCGGCCAGTATAATTAACGCGATCTGTTAAACTTTATTACCGAGTAAGTATATCGTTCGAGGCCTTCCATCCTACGATTACGGGCCACCAACTTTCCCATTACCTATGAAAATCGGCTAATATATTTATTGCTAAAAGTTTCGCCGCGCTTCAAGATCCTAACTTTACCATTCTACTTATCTTTTACGTACTACTTAATCTTTACATTTCATTGTGCTTTTTAACTGAAGCGCCAGAGAACTGCCGCGTTCCTATTCTTCATATGCTTTCCTGCTTAAATGTATAATTCATTCGTTCGATTGGCCCGATAATTCTACCTACATCTTCTATTAATTACTTTCATTACTTTCATTATACCTTCGCGTCTGAGTGCGATATTGCCAAAGCAATCTTAAACTTATGTTTTAATAAAACAATATTTCTTAATGAAAGAATTTCAGTTTATCGCATCATAATCAACGTCTGATTCATCTCGTTTAGCATAATAAACGAAAACCAGAATTCTTTAAGCAATTCAACCATTTGGATACAAAGTACTATTCCTAGACATACATCTTTATCTCTACATTGTCAGCACAAGGAAAGATGCTAAATACAATTGGAAAACTTGGGAATTTTGTAAATTCAATTAGCAAATGATTTTCGGAAACGAGTGCTTTTAAATTAGGGAGCGTTGAGTGTATGTAAGATTGGAGATGCAGCAGACAGAGAAAACTTTTGATTATTTGGAAGGATCAAGTAAAATTGACAAACGCCCGAAATCCTTGCCTTTAAAAGTATAAATTGGCATTAATAATATAAGGAAGACTACGGAATCAGTTTAGTGCTTCGTAGCCGACGTCGAGATAGAATTCCTTACGCGTACAGACATATCAGCGAGGCGCCAGCCTGAAAGCAAAATAGCAATGTTGCGATATGATCCATCCAAGAGGCGCCAATGACTAATAAGTAAGCCGAGCGCACAAAGCCGAGCATTTATGAAAGACTCGACTTTTCCTATAAGGTGATTTTACATAGGGAACGCACGTCCTCCTTGACGACGCCGCGACGTCGACATCTTCTTTGCATACGTGCGGACACGTCACTGGATAACCTCTTGCTTTTCAATTATTTTCTCCTCGTACATACCTAAGACACTTTCCCGAAACGTACTGGCCCACCCAAGGTTAATATTTTATAAGATCCTTCCTTATCACACGATCCTTTAAATATGGAACAATGGACGGCCGCAGTACAGGAGTTAAATCTCATACGTATTTTTATCATTAAGCAATCATTTTCTCTTTACAATCTTCCTTTTCCCACCATAGACATTTAAATTTTTCCTCTGTTTAAAGTAATTCTATATCTTTCTCTCCGTTATCTATAAGATAATCACTCTTTTGTAGAAAATTTTGGTTCCCTTCATATTTACTCTGACAACCAAGCAATTCTATATATTATACGTGACCTATTCTCTTAGCATATTGTAAACAAAGAATTTAGCTTATAGCTCAACATATTTATCCTTAAACACGTATCTTCACATTTTCAGTTTAAGTTTTTATAAACACACAATATATTAGAACGTCAAATTCTTTGAATACATGATTATTGGATACTTTACTTTCATTTCTTCATAGTAACTGCTAAGAATATAGTAAAATATTTAATTTAAAATTAATTTTACTTACATAATTTTGTCAATTTTATAAACTACAAGTATTAACATAGATTGCAATTGAATTTTCCTTAAGTAAATCCAAGATAATTATTATTAACTTCAATTAAAATGTAGCGACAATAGCTATTTACTGTTATCAGATTAATCAGAATTGTATTGGAATAAACGTATTTATTATACTTTTTTTTTTAAGTAATACGTTTATTAACACTAGTTATTTATTTCTAGATTTAATATTGAAGTTTTAATAGTTTTTTAATAAATTATTGATCAGAAATATTCAGATTTTATTTAAAAATTTGAATCTATAGATGACGTATTTATCAATATAGTATTTATAACTTTATACTTTTACTAATTATTTATGGAATATGCTTTATAATGAATTTAATGAAATTAAAATAACTACTTTTTTTTTTACTTTAAATTAATTTAGAAATACATAAATAATTTTTATTAATTTTATATAACATTATGATCGATTATTTATGAGAGAAAAGGCATTCAATTATTATATATTTTATATTGTTTTTCAACTTAATATATGTGAAAAATTTTCGTACACTGAAAATACGATACTGCATATTTCCAAACATTACATAAGAAATATATATTTTTTAAAAACATTAAATTTAATGACAATATAAATAACTGATTAATTTATAAAACTTTATAAAACTTTAATTTGAGATTCGTGTCTTCCTTTAAATAAATTTTAATCCAAAGAACAATATAAGGCAATTTATATATGTATGTATATACATATATTATATTATATATATATAATCATCAACAGTCTTATAAAGGTTTGGAAATTTTAATATAATTCGTTAATTTAGTTTGAATTGTTATTTAAAATTTTAATGAAATTAATTATAATATTATAATTTCATAATATTAAATACAATGCGGTAATGATTGATCGTTATAATATAAGATATGAATGAAAAAAATAGAAATTATTAATTTGTCAATGAAAAGTTTACCAATAACAATTTGTCTATGTGTTATTTTATCATAAATAAAAAAACTCTTTTAAAATAATGTGCAGTTTGAAGAATACTATTTAAAATTTCTAAAAATAAAGAAAATCAGCGCCTAGAAGTCTTGTATAAGTTGATATTCAAAAAAATTGATTTAATGTATTTTTATTATTTTCTATTAGAACGATTTTCTATTAGAACGATTTTCTATTAGAGAGAGAGAGAGAGAGAGAGAGAGAGAGAGAGAGAGAGAGAGCAACCTACAGATAAGGAATCTTTCCTTGAATTTGTATTGATCAAGATCTGTTTTTCTGTTTCAAAGTATCTTTGGCTTCCGTTATAGGAATTTTCTCCCCTCAAGGGAATAATAATTTAAGGATTTGAGGTCTCTTCGGTTTGCTACAGATTCAGTACCGCTGCGGTATTTTGTATACAATTACAATACCGTTCGAAGCATCACATGAAGCGATATGTGGTCCTGCAGGAAAATATAACCAATTGATAATAATTATATCGATCGAGGCGAGTGCTGTACCGAATTATTAGACCTTTGTAAATCTCGATCGATTAGCAGGATACAAGTCCGTTGGTCTGCAGGCGAGCCTTGCAGGCGATAATAGAACAGAAGATGAAAGACTCTGATCAGACGGTTATATGTGAAACGAGGAACGTCGGGGTTGCGACCGACCCGGAGAACGCGCGCCCGCGCAGCCAAAGATAGATAAATAGAGGGAAAGGGTTCTGGTAGGGGGCTTAGCAATTGTTAAAGGCGAAATCGCGCATATGAGGAAATGGGTGAGAGGGGAGGGGGGCTTGGTGCGGCAGTGACGTAGCGGGAACGTCTGTGTGAGCGCCGCGCGGTCGCGACACCGTCGTCGCCTCGTCGCCGCGTCGTCGACGGCTACGTTTCCTGTGGAGCCCGTCGTCCTCCTCGTCGACGACGCCAGGTCGCCCCGCTCCGTTACCTTGTCGCCGGCCTCCCCATCACCATAACTGTACTCATCGTCATCCTCATCGCTGTCTCCCTCCCCTCGCCGCGAGTCCTAAAAACTCCGGTACAATGCGGAGGTACGTGCGCACGAGTCCAAGGATGCGTGGTCTTACCCTTGCCAATTTCGCACGCTGCATGGCAATTACCTCGCAAACTTCGCCTTTGCTCTGATACACTTCCACCGGGGGTAGGAAGTAGCTCCAAAAGCAGCCAATATCTAAACGCCCGTGTGATCCATTCTTATGAGCTTTCAATAAATCCACACGCATACAAGACGGATTGTGGGGTGGGGAGGGGGGGGGTAATCGCCCGAGTACCACCTCCTTATAGATGACCTAAGCGAATAATAGTTTTGTTGCACGGGTATTATTTGGCATTTACTATGTAAGACTATAAATTTACTAGAGCAAATTCTTCCCTATTGACTATGAACGAACAGCATCTCTACTCGAGACCTAAAGTGATCGCAAACGACTATTTCTACAAACGACTGAAATCATCGATTACAAATTAATGATCTTACATCTCCTCCCTGAATTATTTATTACTTCCAACTTTCCCAATATCTTTTTATGACACTTCGATTCTCTATCTTCTGAATTCCTTCGTTTAATTTTAAACTTCGACTCTTTCTATCCTTCTATTTGATGTATAGATCGTGATAAGCGCTTCTGTCTCTACTTTTACCCGTTTGCCAATGCTATTGAAGCATCGCGAGATTAGGCTACAAGTATTAGTATGTGGGGCGAAAGACCTTTAAATAAAGCACTGTTACTGTACGAAGCGATAAGAAACTACTACAATCAAGTAGTTTAAGCTCATAAGTAGGGTATGAAGATTAATTCAAATACTTTTCTATATCTTCTTCCATTCAAATTTAGCTTTACTTACTTTAATTTTGTCAACTACATTTATATTAATATTAATTATGTATAAGGGGATATTTCATGCTTGAAATTTTAATTGATTCTCGAATCTTCTGATACTATTTCATACATGTAGTATATAAATATCAACAATAAACTATTTCAATTTAAAAAAAGCAACTTACTAATTCTTACTCAAATAATAGCGGCATTGCGTAACTCTTAATAATTTGTTCGATCGATTTTAATTAATTTTAAGAAATGTCTTTAATTAAATATATAATTTTAGAATTTCTACATTGTTAAATTGATACTTGATAATGAAATAAGTAATTTCAACTCATTATATGACATTTTTCCCACGTTGTCAAATAATTTAATAATTTATAAAGTTATAATTGCTTGTAATCATAAATAATCCTTTACTAGCTACAAATTATACACCGTTATAAATAATTTTCATTTTTTTATCGGTCGATGAAATTATTGATAGAACTATAACATAAGAGTAAATGTTTGAATTTAAATGAGATCTATATAATATTTTATAAAGTAAAAGATTTTGTAATTTAACATATATAAATCTTAGTTTTTTTTTTTTTTAATATTACGACTTTTTGAAATATTATACTTTTATGTTATCATTATCTATGTAATTTTAAGATATTTAATTTATTTTCTAAAATAATTGTACGTATATATTTGAAGCCGAATTAGTTTTCCGAATTAAATGATAATTGTTTGTCACAAGAACAAGTTGTACATATTATTATATATCGATCATCGATTTTTCGAATCTAATACAAATGCTTTTCGTTCGCTGTTCATTAATCGGAGCAAAGAATTTTTAATGATTTCTCAGAATGACAAATTACTAATCCACAACAGGTAATGTCAGTTAAGAATATTTAAAAGTAACCATGTAAAATATTTTCAATATATTATGTAACTGCATATATATTTTTAAAATAAAGTAAAGAAATAAAAAAGAAGCATAGAAATAATTTTATGGATGAGAGGGACAATGGGGGGAGTGGGTGTAGGAATGAGAGAAGGAGAATGACCTTATGCAAGCGTTGTAGAAACACGTTTTACATGAAAGACAAGGAAAGGTTACAAAGCTCTATTTAGATACAATGTCACACTGCATAATAAACATGTGAACATGGACAGCGTTAGCCAAGACATTCCATCTTTATTCGTATTTTTTTCGTAACTCTTTTTTTCTTTTCCTAACTCGAAGGAAAAACTGGATTGATCTCAAATATATTATCATTATATTTAATATCGCAAGGGTTAGATAGATTTATCAATTAAAAGACAATGTACCGGATAGAGAGAGAGAGAGAGAGGGCGTATGAGAGAACGCGAAGAGTGTAAGAAAGAGAGAAAAATATAAAGAGCATACATGATTTACATATGATCAAGCGGAGAAAATGAGATGCTTTATTTACTTATACCATAAGAAGAAATGGAAAATAGTTTTAACATGTTTCACGAGATAAAGTTACCTTTGCACTTGATGTTTTCATTGGGCGGTAACACCATTTTATTAACATGTAGATTTTTATTTTCAGTTGCTTAATATGTGGATACACATCTTAACGATGGAGTTATTTCGTATTAAGTATGCAATGAGTAATGGCATAAATTGAGCTAAAATTTAGAGCTCACGTGAACATGTATATTGAGAAAAGAAATAAGTAAGATTAATCTTTACCTTTCAAACAATTAAAAATGATAATAATACCCTTGATGTAAAATTACAGTAGTACTTAAAGTAATGTTTGCTCGTGCGTGAAATTTCTCTTGATTATTGAGACATCCAGAATAATAGCATACGAACCTTTTATAATACACTTCAATATCAAAGAAAACGTATTCTGTATTAGCCTACAATAATTAAAGCAGTAATCAACTAAGCCACTCTTATCCTGATAATAGGTTTACTTAATAGAAAATTATATAGCTATAGAAAAATAAATTAAGAAGAGTAGTGTGAGCCTGAGAATAGATACATTTTTATTTATTAAACTATAATAGTAAACTATATAATTTGTTGGTCTATAAAACAAAGTACAATATATCTATGAATATTAAAATGCATGGTTATAAAGGCAGTAGTTATTATTCATACGATTCATGTAACTAAAATAGTATCATTAAATGCTACAGTTAAACGTGGTTATAATTTTATTATAATAATATAATCGAGTTAATTATCAAATGTCGAGAAAATTGATAAGGAGAACGAATATTTAAAGCAATTGCATTACATAGGAGTCTGAAAAAGTCTTAATAATCTAGAATCAAATGGGTTTTCATAATAGGATGAGAGATACAAGGATATTGATACGGAAGATCATTGATCGTTAGTATTATTATAGGAAAAGCCTGTATCGAATGAGCTCATTAGAATATACGCCTTGCATTTTATTTACGTCGGGCGTCAAAGGTCATATGTTTATATATGTTGCCGTCGTCATTTTGATGAGCCGCGACGAAACCAAGTGGATTTGTGATACAAAATCGTAATGAGGCGAAGTTGACATGTGAAAATAAATAAGGGAAAAGAAAAGAAATTGGAAAAGCGCTGTCAGAATAGGATCTCTAGCCCGGGACCCTTAAAAGCCCCTATCCTCGTCCTAACCTGGCAACCGCGCTTACAGAGTTCGAGGACAGGCGGGTTCAAGGGAGGCGCCAGGTGTTCGGAAACCAGCCCGTAATTACTCATCGACTACGCTGAAAAAGGCGTCTTGTTTAGTTTTCGGCAGCAGAATTATGAGGTCGATACGTAGAGAAATGATCAGCCGATCATGATGTGCATATACGAGAAATAGCCAACGCTAAGTCGTTGCCGAAGGCGGCGATCAAAGTAATTGGTAATCGCAATTGTATACGTGACCATTCATAAACCTATTGAAGAGAGGTGAAATTAGACTTTTCGAGACTTTGCGCAACCGGAAGTTTCAAATTCTAATGCCGATACGAACTCTCGCTATATTTCTTTGAAGGAATATTATTTTCAAAACACATTTATTATTACTTTTCCATATAATTAGAAATTTTAGCTTGTGTATCAAACCTACTTTAAAGAAAAATAACCGCTTAATATCAATGAAACTATTTTAAACAAGAAAAGAAACTTTATAATTCTATCAATGCATTATCTAAGTGATTTTTTAAACTTGTTTGGCTGTATTTGTTATAATAGTATTTAGGATATTAATGGTAATGGAACCGCAGGGAAATCTTATATTTATTTTATCAAAATTTAAAATAACATTTTTCTTTACAATCATTTAATTACAATAAATCTTTATAAATAACTCTAATTTATCTTTTATCAACTAATGGCAAATCAAACTATTTTAATCGCTGTTGTTTTATATTACCTAATGATAGGAAGTAAATAAGGGAAAGCTCGTTTTTTCTTCTTAATTCTGATTTCGTAGGGTTTGATTATTCGCTTTGACTTGGTGGACATGACAATTCATATTTTCAAACATACTGGAACAAAAGTGATGGAATTTCATGTCCGAAGTCAACAATCGACTCGAGCGCTTTCCCCGCATTTCCGAGTACCTACGGACATTCTAGATTACCGACATACATACAACCAAGAGCCTAGATTTCGCAATTTTCAATTTGATAAATGAAGACTATTAAGAAATTCATAATACAATGATCCCAACTAATTCTCTTTTTAACTCTAACATACTCCAACAACCATTGTTTATAAAAAAATTATATTTTATAATACGAAAAAATAAACAATGAATACCTTTATATTTGAATAATACATCCGGTACTAATATTATTTTTTTCAATTAAATTATTAGTTTAATATCATTCCGATTTCATCATACTCTTTACTTGAATTAACATAATAAGATCAGTTGGAGAATAAATACATTTCTAATAAGTATTCTGTAGAGATTTCGTAACGTGAAAATAAATTAAACATTTCTTTAATGTTTTTTAAAATACTATTATCATCATTCGTGTATTAAAATATTTAATTTTTTCTCCATCTTTTAAAGCTAAAAATAATTTATGTTGATTCAGTTTAAAATATACTTAAGATCTCTGTTATAAATACGAACTAATCAATGAAATAAATTGCAGGATTACATCTGTGGTAAGGTAAATTTGTTTATAACAGAGAAAATAAATAGATAAAAATAATATTTTGAAGGTTTTACACGTAAATAATAATAAAGAACGTCCTTAGATAGAAAGCGATTATACTTTCAATCGAGTAAAATGAAGCAGTAAAAAAATATTCTGTATAATATTTTAATTAATGTTAGTAACTAATTATTAATTTCATAAAAAAAGAACTGGCTTGGATTAAAAATAATGAAGGAGAGGCACGAAGCCGCTTTAAAATGAAAATAAATTACACGTGGCTCGAGACACTGCTTATGATGAACATGCATCATTATTATCAGGGCCATGTAGATTTTGAGTGAGTCCTTCGAGGGCGTAAATTCTTCCGACAAATACAGCTGACTTCCCATCGGTTTTCTTATACCCTTTTTAATGCGCGAAACTACCTTACATCATATATTCGCACAAGAGAAATTTCAATTTGAAAAAAGCATCCGTGAGCTGTAGAAATAACGTGACAGCGCGAGCACGATATGTTGATTAATTCTTAACGTGCACGACCGGCATCGATATTATTCTCTTTTATTTTCTTTTTTCTCTTTCCTTCGCCAAGGTGAGCTGATATTATTCAACATTCAGTGGCGCTACGAAAATCACCGACTATTTAGGCCGACGTCTATACATATAGAGCGAGGCATATAATCTATTAGGATTTCTCATTGAATATTCAAAAGACGTCATGGTATTGGGCCTAAGAATAAGACATTTGTAACGGGTATACGCATAATGAAACCCTCTTTTAGCCGCCAGTAATCCGTTCATTGATTTCATATTTATTATCAGCACAGGGATAATCCGTAGACCTTTTCTTCTTCTTAATACATAATACATGTCCGGCTGCTGTAAGCCAACAAATTATTCATATTTATACATCATTTAAATCGATCTACGGATTTTTAATAGGCTTACAAAATTATATACTCATTGTTACACAATTATCATTTAATTAATTTGAATTACTTAATCACAATCTTTGGATTTTTTTATCTTTCCTAAAAAGCAATTATCATATTATTGCAATTGTTTGATATAATTATAGAATGTACATTTAAATTGGTGGTTGACAAATCCAAAACAATTATACTTGGATTTTTGTTTGCATTAACAATTAATAATTCATAAAAACTAATATTATTGATAATTCTCTAGAGCCCTTAACTCATTTTTTTTTATTAATGTTTTTCCTTTTGGATTATCATTTTACTACGATAATATGATAATAATTAATTTTTTTCATCAGGTTTCTACCTTTAACAAGAAATAATTGTTCTGTACTAAATAAAGATAGAATAAAAATAAATAGATGAATAAGTATTGTCAACATACAACAATATAACGATTGAAATATTAATTATAAGCATATTAAATATTTCGTTTAATACAAAATTTTTAAAATATTTATGCTTGTGATAATAAAAACAATTCTGTATTAGTAAACTAAGTTTACCATAATACAATCGTTTTATCTTTGGAATTAGTAGGTTTCAGATGTATTCTTTATTTATTACAAAATACATTTAATCTAATAATATAAATTTAAAAAATTATTATAACGAATTCCTTATTTTATTAATTAAATATGAGAAACATTTCTATATTAATATTTAAAATTTTTAATAATAGAAATGATGCATCTGTCATTATTAGATTAACTTTAGGCTATAAAAGCAGTTAGAAATTAAAAAAACGTTTATACAAAAATTTTCTTTATATACAAAAGAATTAAAGAATAATTTATTTCTTAATAAACTATTATTATATTGTTGATTTAAATAAAGAGTATTCTATGAAGAACATATACATTTGTTACAATATTTACATATCCATCATATTTAATGCACAGAATTTATTTTTTATTAACATGTATAAGATTTATTAAAAATAGCAATAGTTAGAATCGACAATTAGATTAATATCCGATTTCCTTTTGTATATTTCCACAATGAAATATATAATAATATAAAGATATTTTAAAGATTCTAAAAATTTTAAAGATATTATAAAGATTTTTCTTTAGAGATAACGTTGGAAACACACTATTCCATGATTTCGCCAGAACTTATCTTAGTCGATTCAGCTTCTAGAGAGAGAGAGAGAGAGAGAGAGAGAGAGAGAGAGAGAGAGAGAGAGAGAGAGAGAGAGAGAGAAGATAGAGAATTTTATTCAAATCACGTTACAGAAATTTAAAAAATTATAGTGCTGGATATTATCTTTCTACCATACGAAAGGCATCAAACTAAAGAATTCCATCACGAACCAGTACGTATTCATACTCGGTATTTAAGTTCATCGAGGAGACCATTAGTCGGCTGCTTGTCACCTGATAATGCCTATGATAAGCTGAGCACCTTTTACTCCAATCGTCGGTAATATTATTTCTGGTGGAATTAGAAAGATTCCAAAGCATAGCCAGAGCGCAGAGAAAGTGTGAGACGAGGCAAGACTCAAATGATCGAGAGAATTATCGAAGGTGGAATGGCTTTTTATATATTAGGTTTTAATTTATAGCGACAACGTAAAAGCTATAATTGAAAAAAAAGTTTAGAGATATTCTTTGGACTATATATATGTATATATATATACAGTACTGCGAGTACATTTTAGGTTAACTTATACAATTCGTAATTTTATTTAAGTACTTATTGTAAAACCAAAATTATTTTATTTGCCATAACTTAATGCTAATTATTTACTTTTAAATCTTTATAAATTATTTTAAAATACTTATTCTTTAATCAGTAATTAAAAATATCTGGATTAATAAATCTTATAGACGTAATAAAAATCTAATAATTCAATAATAAAATTCATAGGAGACATATCGAAGAATATAACTGAGTATAACTATAGCGAATAGAGAATATAACTATAGTGGGGGATAAATGTTGAATTTTGTTTGAGAGTCGAGTAAAAACCGAAGAATCAAGTGAAGAAAGAGACTGCGAAATGAGAAGAAGATGAGCGGATGACCCGAGTGTCACTGTCCAAGGTCGCCGATGAATCTTGCAATTTCTACAGTTACTAACCACAATTATAGGCAAGCTCTGTGATAAGCAAATACCGAAATCGTCGTGGCAAGCGTGAGAACCCGCTGAGAATACGTATAAATAAGAGTTAATGACGATTAGCGAGTAGATAGGGAAAAGATTCTTCTGGCTAGCTATGCTTTTTTATCGAATTCGAATAATATAAGGATCCTTGAACCATAAATTATACTTGAGACTTATATGTACAATTGCGTATTTATTTATATACAATTAAATTGAAGGTAACATAAAATTATTCAATGAAATTCAATCCTTTCTGCGTAAGCATAAGTGACCAGTATATTAGTACCGAAATATTATATTAAAATATTGTAATAATTTGAATATTTTAATTTCAAAAAAATGGAAAATATAAATTCTCCTCGGCGTATTAATTCATAGGAAGATGCTTGACATAATATTTCTCGGTCCAGCTTACAAATCAATCCAATGTCAACGATAAAGAAAGATAAAGGTAAAGTGCTGAATAAAAATTAATAAAATTCAAGAGGAGAGAAGGGGGGAGAAGAAGAAGAAGCAAAAGAATAAATTTTTGGACAAAGTTACGTGGTAATTGATTTTCAAGGAGCGGAGGCTTAATAGAAAGGATAAAGACTAAGCATGCGTGGATGCATGAATGGCAAGAGTACTTGTTGAGGAGGACTGGTAAGAGCCGAGGAGGAGACAGCTTTGCGGATGGGACGTGGAGCTGAAGGACAGGGAGGTGAGACTACATAAGGCCAGGGACCAACCTTTCTAAAGCATAATCTAAAGTGCCAAATTAAGAGCGACCCTTGGACGGAACACTGTTCCTTACTTAGACCCGAGCGGATAACCGAGGCGGTGATGACTACGCAGCGGACTTTCTCCGAGCCGTTCGGGTAAACGTAGAACGTAGGATCCATGGTAGCCATGAAACAAAGGTAAGGGGCGCGAGGCTTTCCGGAAAAGGTCCGGGCTTCCCGGAAAAGAGCGAGTGGCCGCACGTAATCAGCGAGGAGGAAAAGACGAGGGCCGATCCTTATCTCGGCGGGCAAGAACCGCTAGATCGTCAATGGTTAGCGGCGTATCCCGAGGAGGGCTAAGGTAAGAGGTCCGAGGCAGCTAAAAAATCAATCACTGCACTGCCAAATGGATAGTGCGGATGCTCGGGAGGGATACGCGCGCTCCCTTCCCGTCCGTCCTTCTCTTGGCTCTCTGACCGAGAGACGGAGATGAGCGAACTAATCCTCGAGATAAAAATCAAGAGAGTAAGAGAGGCGCCCTCCCTCGCCTCTCCCTCCTACCCGACAAGCCCTCACGCTCTCTCCCTCGCTCCCGTTGTCTACACTCTTCATTCTGTACCTCTAACTGCGTGGTCTCCTCTTTTTCCACCTGAGCGGCCACCTTTCGGCCCCCGTCCTCCTCGGTTTCTTCTTGTGCGGGAACGACTTCGTTTCTCTGCTTCCATTCTCTCAAGCCGTCCCTCCTCGGCCCCAACAGCTCTCACCCCCTCGCTCTCTCTTTCTCTCTCTCTCTCTCTCTCTCTCTCTCTCTCTCTCTCTCTCTCTGTCCCTTCCTCCTACCCAGTGCCCGAGCCGTCTGAATTTTATACCTACAGCGCAAAGATCATAAGAGCCAGAATTATTTGAATTTTCGAATGCTTTACGTGCTTTGATGATTTTCATTAATTCATTATTAAAGGACATTTTTTTCTTACGCACTTGCAATTTCACTCCTCAATTACTTCTTTAAATTAACACGCTTTTCTATTCTCGTAACTCCAACTTTACTTTTAAATTATATTCTTAGGATTGTCATTGGCATTACTTCAATTTATTAGCGTTCATTCATGAAATCAATTCATATTTTTATTATATATTTTTTTTTTTAAATTAATATTGGCTCCTTGAAAATCAATGAGGATTTGTATATTGTATTGTCGCGTTGAAGATATTTCTTGTCCGTTTAGAGTTAAAAGCTTTGGAGTTAAAAACGTTGTCGTCTCTGGACAAGTAAATAAAAATTAAAAGCTTGACATGCCTTTCTTGGTAAATTAACGGGGACAAGGGCGAGGAGGGGGATGGAGTTATGAACAGCGGTCGGAGCAGTAAAGCATCGTTAAAAGTTCAAAGATAATTAGTAGCATCGGGAAGAGACGTTTTAAGAATCCATGATTAGTAATTAACAAAGGTTCAATGGACCCATACAGCATGTTAAGAATAACTGAGCTAAAGGACAGGTAGGATATAAACTGTTACTCAAAAAGATTTGAATTCTTCTCTAATTGTCGAATCACTCCGGACAGAGAGTGAAAATTCCATCTGAATTGCCCTGATATTTGGCACGCAAGCTCCAGCTCGTTAAAAAAAGGAAATACCATTCATCCTCGATCTTCGGAATCGGACTCCTTGGATGATGCGTCCCTTCTAGGCTCGCGGGCCTCGTCGGACTCGGGCCCACTGTCATCCTCTCGAATTATTCTCATTCTACGAGTCAGTCGCTTCCTTCGCTTCTTTTTCTCATACGCGGCTGGGACGTGGAGTCAGCAGCTCTGGCTCGCGAGCATTTAACGATCGACTCTTCCTTGTCGAAGCAAACAGTTGGGAGCTATTCTAGCCCTCTTCTTCCCTCTCCTTCCTCTAATGCTGCGAACTTACGTTCCGACTCTGGCGTTCAGGCACTTATTCCTTCTTTTATCGTTCGTTTCACAACTCGCGTTGTTCGGGACAATTTAATTATATAAATTACAAACCTGCTCTCGTTTATACGTAAACTTTCAATCTTAGCTGAAAATTATGTGAAACAGTTTCTTCGAATATTTAATTCCTTAATTTACTTCAGATTATTAATTCATTTCTCGCCAGGGACTCGCATTTTCATTATTTTATAATAATGCTAAAATTATACATTCCTCTACGTGCCAAGGTCTTATCGTTTCGAAAAGTCATTCATAAAATATTCATAGCATAGAATTAATGCATAATAGATCATTATCAATAATCATTACCAATTAATGAATTTATAAATAAATTTATAATATTTTTAAATGTAATTATTATAATGATTTTTTAGGTAATTTAATCTTTCGATAGATCTAATATATATATATATATGCATATATACGCATATAAATTAATAGGAAGCCATAAGTGATTGGCATTCATATTTATATCCAAATATTCAGGAGCGTTATTTAGTTAAGATATTAAAGATTCATCTAGATTTTTTAGTGCCCAATCGTGACTGAAATTCAAAAGCGTCTGGCAGAAATTGAGGATAAAAGAAAGTATGGTGAATAAGGTGACTGCTGGAATGTATAAGAAAAAAATGTGGATCAGATCTTGGCGTCGACAGCCCGTGAAGGGTTTTATAAAGGGGTCGCGCAGAAGTGCACAATGTGCAGCAGACCGGGCGCGGACAGATATGCAGACCTACTCGCCTAGCGAAGCGCTAGGGTATCGTGGCTAATTCGTCGATGAGAGCCAAAGTAACATACGAGATCGAGTCTCAATGATCGAGGCCCGATCACGATGCCCGATCACGATGCCCGATCACGATGCCCCTCTGTATAAAAAGTCCCCGGGTGCACGGCCTCGCTGGGAGCGAGTCCCGGGCCCGATTCGACCCGGGCAATAAAGATCGAGCGGTTGCCGAGAGATTGAAAGGAAGGTAGTCTGAGCTTCGTAGGCCCATAAAAATAAAAATAATCGAGGCTGTGACATTTTAAGTATCGGTGCGCACGCGAACGCTGGATTGAATTTTAAAAGATGCCTGGGGAGCCCCGTTTACGTTTCTGCGAATATTTCAGAACTCGCGCAATATCCATCCACTGGCCTCGTCACAATATTTCCCTGAATTACCTTTACCTGTTTCACGAGAAAATTAACAATTGGATCAACGACTCAAACAATTATACTATTGTCCTCGATATACAATTAAAGAAGAAATCCAAGTCTTTACCGATTTCCATACATTCCTTCCTTCCTTCCTTCCTTTTTTCCTTACTTCATCTTCTCTCTTATTTTCCGAATTGCATTATTTATAATTAAATTTATGAAAATAGCTCTCGACTTTATACGTATTTCATGATCAATAAATTTATATCCTTATATTCTCTTTAAATGTTCATTATATCATCACGTATTATAGTATTTTAAGCATTAAACCTTACGCATTACATACTGCTTTTTTAATTTTATTATTCTCATGTTTTTCAATATTTAAGTATACGTAAATAAAGTCTTTTATGTAATAAAATAAAACAAGTAAATTTATACTACGGTAAAGTAATCACGTATATTTTAAAATTTATAAAATAAAATACCATTGATTAGTAATCATTCCATCATTAAGCTACATTTTCATTCGTTATATTTACCAACATTTCTCGAAATACGTACCCTTAGAGGTTAAATCTATTTCATATTATGAATAGTAAAATGATTTATGGCTTAAATTTTTATGTTTCTGCCATTATTATGAATAAATGTGATTGATTAATTTGTTAAAATATAATAAATATGACTTGTTACAAGGAGATGCGAGCACACGACCAAATTTGCGAAAATGAAACAATTTCGTTATAATAATTGATTTCTAAGAGAGAAAATAACGAAACCTCTCGGATAATTGTAAATTTAATTAATGAGCCGAATGAATATGAGCTCTGGATCGTTGAGACCAAGCGATTAAACGAAATACACCTGCGGACTCGGCCCGATATTCTATTTTAGCGCTTGTAAAAAATCCGTGGGCCCATTCGCGTACGCACAAGCTCACTTTGTTATAGGCATAATTAAAAAAGACATTTATGCGGAGGCGCAGCAAGTGACAGGAGAAAAAAATAACGTCTCAAAGTGTAGCATAAAATGCCCGGAACGAGTGAAATGAAAAACGGCTGATATTCCACATACAGGTTCGCAAGAGCCGAAAGAGTGCGTGTGGCGAGAAAGAAGAAATGAGCGGAGCGGGCGGGAGGATGGGACGGTGATGGGGACGGGGGTAAAGGGGAAGAGGGATTGTGGCGATCGTTTTGGAATAGGGGGTGGATAAGGGGTCGGGGTCGAGGGTAAACGGACGGGTGGGGGTCGAATACGAAAATAGAGCACCAGAAGAATATGAGAACGAGATAAATAAGCAGGCGTTCCCGACGACGCGTAGCGAGAGACGCAGGGGCAGGAGGAGAAAAAACGGAGAGAAATATGCCAAAAAAGAGAGAAAAGAGAGAGAGAGAGAAGAGAGAGAGGAAAGAGAGGCCGTTGGAAGGAGTCAACAGTCGGCCAGCAGCAAGAGAATACACACATATAATGCATTGGCTTCTGCGCGGCAAAGGCTGAAGAAGCGCCGACCGACCACCAGTCACCGGCTGACTCGTTTTTTCCGGCATACCCCCTCCCCCTCCTCCGCTCCCCGCCCCCTTCCACTCGACCCCCGCCCCTGTCCTATCTAGACGCATTCGCTCTCCTTATGCACCACTACACACAGCCACGTGGATACTCTTTTATAATAATTACTTTGATTAAAGTCTTCGGACTCTGTTATTACGTTTATTTAGAAAAGCTTTCTTCGAATTTTAACTAACGTACTTCTCAGAAAATAATAACTTTTCTTTGATTCGATGCTTTATATTCGATTTAATAAGCTTAGCCTGGCGACACTTACTTTGATTCGAGTATTTTTTATTTCAACGACTAGCGCCAACTAATGAGTTCGGGGAATGTTTGAAATTCTTGTTGTATTTGTTCCTGCGCGTACGCATGATTATATAAAGTGGCCAACTCAATCGGGCTTTTAATTCTCATACGGCATACATAGTATGCCATAATTTCTATACAAATTGTGGTAAATTACACGTCGTTCGATAAATATAAAATACGACTGCGAGAATTCAGAATTCTTACGCAACGTCTAGACTTATACGTATGCGTGCACAGTTCGACACCCGCATATATATATATCTGTATATATAATATAATCGGTAATGGAAAATTATTACTACAATTATATGTACTCATTAGAAAAATAAAAATTAACCAACTAGCTTTTAATCGCTGTCCTTTTTTACCGATTTCAGGTAAAAACATAACTTTGATTCGCAAATTTTATTACTGATCGTCAATTTTGCCATGATAATATAAAGTTTGCGCGTTTATCCACTTTTTTAGTGCTTCAAGCGCTACCGTTGTTATTATTATACAATATTATATAATATTATCACCGGTTCGATCGAGTTATACGATTTTAATGATGGTTCAAAGACAATTTACGTATTATTCTGCTGAGATTCGATACCTCGATCGATGCATTGAAATAGTTTTTTAAAGCTCAAGTCATAGATTATGAGCGAATTTACATTATTAGTTAAAAATAAGAATGTCATCAGATTATTTAAAATGACACAATCACCCACGCACCTATACAATATAATATAATATTCTTGGGCTTGGTATTGAACATTTTTTAAATACCAGCGTGACTTGCATTATTTTAAATAAGTCATGGCAAGTAACAAAATTAGAAACCTAAAAATCTTTTATATTATAATAGTTATTTTATTGTTTAACGACGTAATTACGAAACGTAGAAAAATTATTTTAATAAGACACAAATAAAATGTCAAATTAATTAGCTCATTCTTTCAGAGATGAACTTGTTATTAAAAAATTCGCTAACTATATACTTTGGCCCCGTAATACTTAAATCTGTAAGATGACTTCATATGAACATAGATTTATTAGCATCTTTATACCATTGTTTACCTGGCGATTATCCTAACTTTAGAATACATTAATTTTCAAATACTTATAATCGACTTTTATAATGAATTAAAAAGCTTTTACATAAATTAGCAGAAATTTGAATTTGCAATAATATCTAAAATGTATAGTTATGGTATAAAAATAACTCATAATTTCAGTTAATTATTTTTTAATTCAATCATTCCAATTCAAAATTCCATTCATAATTTTACAAAATAATATTAATATTAAAATACTTAAAAAAAAAAATTCGAATTTCCAGGCAATAAATATAATATAGATAAGTAAATTAATAAATAAACTTATGGGGAGTTACTTTTATGTTTATTTGTTTGAAATTATTTTAAAGAAACATTTCATTTTGAAGGGAACGACAGGTATATAATAAATACCGCAATATCTATAAAGAAAGCTGTGTAAAGTTTCCTTCTGTGTTCAGTGCAACTCATGCGGGCACTTTCATGAGCTCAGAGTTGTTTTGCTTCTTTTTTCAATATTTCTAATTCCGAGAAAAATAGTCAATTCAATTTATCTAAATAAATAATGAAGAATAATATTTTTAAAATATAGAAGATATTTGTTCTTTCCTTTCTTATCTGAAGAATTTTGTAATTATAATAATATATATTAGTTGAAAATGTAATTCCATTAGGTATATCGGAATGAGGTTAAATTAAATGCTTTCAATTCTTAGATTTTCGTATAATCAATATTGAAGAATTAAAATAATATTAAACGAAAAGTTGAAATTAATGTTATGAAATGCAAAAATATGTTTTTTTAGATAAGCAGCTGAAAGCTTGAAATTCCTTCGTACAAAATAAAAGTTGTAAATTTTATTTTTATATTTACAAAACAATTTATCCTTGCAAAGCTGTTTTTACACAAATAAATGCAGAGCTTTAAGAGATTGAATTTAAAATGAATTTATTGGTCATTATTTTCTATGAAAGCTGCCGTAAAATTGAATGAAAATATATCGACGTAACTCGAGATGTCGAAGACGAGTTTTATGCACAATAAAGCTTTGTGCGCTCGAGTGGTTAGTGCCATTTTGGACTCTCGAACCATTTTATCGAATATATTATGTTATCGAAGAGATAACGTCTTTGAAGGGAACGCAGACAACTTATTAGAGAGTCGACCGAAATCATATTGCATAAGATCGGGGCTAAATCAGATCATGCACTCCAATTTACAGTTATCGCTTGATCACAGAGTCATTAGAAATAATATATATCGAGGGATGCATGTCGCTTTTATGAGCGTCGAATCGATATATTAGCAGCCAAAAAAGGAAGATCTTTGGAAACCCTTTGCTACTGGGTGGAGGTGAATTACGAGCGAGACGTGTCTATAAGTGAGTCGGAGTTGGTCCGTCCCTCCCGTTGATCCCCGACGGAGAAGACGGGGTTGGTTATCGGCGCCGCGATCGACGTCGCCAAAGCAAATCAAGTACCTCGCCAGAAGTATATTCAGCTTTGGTTTTGGGGGAGCGTAAGGAGTACAATCCTCGATAACGCTCCCAACCTCCCCTGAGGCGGTTCATCGGCCCTCCGTGTTATCCACTCGTCAAGGTCCGACGTCCCCGCCCGTCCCTGTGACACGCTCTTTTCGTGGCGCACGTGCGCGCCGAATCGTCGAGCCCGACGAAGCGACTCCGAGGGCACTCGACTCGGACGGCGTCTCCGGCCTTAGGCGCCACCGGGCTCCCCTACTCCCGCGCCACGTGTTTCTCATTCCCAAACCTTTACCGGCCGTGTGCGCCGCGACGCTAACCAATCCCGACCTTGCTTTCGAAGCGATCGCTGTCGGTGGCACTAACACGAGCGCGCTTTCAAACCCGGCGCCCGGCGCATGCAACAGCCCCGACGCAGGTCTCGCCGCTCTCCTCTCCAGCCAAGACTGAAAGACAGATAGATAGATAGATAGATAGATAGAGAGAGAGAGAGAGAGAGAGAGAGAGAGAGAGAGAGGGAGCGAACGCAACGCTGCCGGTTTTTCAAGAGGAGCCGCTGCCGCTGCCACCGCCACCGCCACCGCCACCGCCACCGCGACCAGTCGCCGTCGTCGGCGGCCGATGAATGCCAGTTGCCACCAAACTAGAGTCAGTCGCTCGTGAACGCCCCATCGAGCCGGTTATTTGTTTAGTGCGTTATCGTGCTCGTGCACCAACTTAAAAAGCGCACGAAGCGACCGGCCGAATTGTCGCGAAGGCTACGCTCGCCACGACTTTGCATTCGAGGCGAAAAATCGGGCGATGAGATTTTAACGATAGTTCACCACTGTCGCGCGCTCCTCCCATATCGACTGCATGAGCGTCGATTTCACCGATCGTAACTGTAAAAGAAGAAAAGAACTTTCTACATGACACTCCATTTTATCTATGATCACCCGCTCTATCTCTATCTCTCCGTTCTCTCTCTCTCTCATCTCTCTCTCTCTCTCTCTCTCTCTCTCTCTCTATCTATCTATCTATCTATCTCTCCCCCTATCTCCCCCCTACCTCTGTCTCTGCACCTTGTTATATATATACATATATATCTCAAGCGCGCGTGCGCGTGCTCCAAGTACCAGTTACCAGTCACCCCTGTGACTCTGTCCCCTTAATAGACCAGGGCTATTAAATGCCCTTGTGATTGCCACCGTGAATCTATAGTTTCTTGTGTGGAAGATCGCCGAAAATCGGCAAAAATCGTAAACCGTTGCCGGGAAAAAGGGTGTGTGAATCCGAGTGGATAGCGGCTAGATATTACGTATGCTCCAGCGAGAATATCCGAAAGCTCGGATCCTCGATTAAACGGCGATCCTGCGGAGCACTGGCTTTACAGGAGTAATAAAGCACAAGAAGAACTGCTGGGGAGGCCGAAGAGGAGCAAGAACCAACAGAAGCAGGAGTAGCGGCGGCAGCGGCATAATAAAAGGGGGAGGGAGAAGAGGAGAAACAGAGGGGACAACCGATCGAAAAAAGTAGAGCGACATGGTACCGCGGGAGCTGATCGCGTTGGCGACGCTGACGACGCTGAGCGTCGCGACGTCGGCGCTTGCCGTCCCGGCGGCGTCGATTGACTTCGACCTCTCTGGCGGCGGCGGCGACTACGAAGTGCTGGCCGACACGGAGAAGAGGCCATCGACTGCCGACAACGACCATGTCACCGGTAACAATTTACTCATTTCTCTCTATATATGATTATGTAAGCGCATGAGGCTTCCTGCTATTGGCGCGCGCTCGACTGTTGACCAAAAGCCGATAAGGACTCCTTATTAACTTCTCGATTAGCCAACCCTGGGACTATTTTTATTTCTTTTCTGACTGATTTCTTTTATTTTATTTCTTACTGACGCTCTCCACTATCCATCTGACCCACCAACTCCTCTTCTTCCTCTTCCTATGGAATTCGACGTTACCCCTTGCCGAGATGATCGGCAGAATTCGAGAATATCATTATATTATTTAAACGATTCGTACACTGGCTTGTCTTATTCATTGCTTTAACGAGGTTTAAGGATATCATCATGAAACAAATACATTATCTAATAAAATACTATGTTATCAGTCTTGTATTGGCATTCAATAATAAACTGACGGCATTTTTTAAATTCTGGATTTACTACTTCTCCGTTTATGATGCTTATACATTTATTTGACAATTCTGAATTCTCTATTATTTATTTACTTTTTATTTTCTATTCAAACGCAACGCAAATAAACTTCTTAAAATTCATCGTTTTCTCGTTTTTTAATGGATCGACAATTCGACTGTGTAAAAAGACATTAAAATTATTTGTAAGAAACTGACAATTAATTAAATTCAAAAAATTATTTGTAAAAACTCTATTCGTTGAATGTAAGTTTTTGAACATTATATTTTATATCGACATTAACTATTTTAATTTTCAAGATATTCGATATTCAAAATTCATTACCTTTTTTTTCTTGTCATATTTTTTTAACCAAACAATTTTTAATTTGTGTACCGTCATCTTTATGCAATACACGCTCGTATTAAGTACAATTTCACATCCACGTCATATATTATTTTCATTAATTTTATAATTATATATATTATCGCATGAAATCATTAATATTGAAACTTGAATGATGATAAATGTATTTATTTGGGATAATTTAAATTATTAATTAACGCAGTTAATATATTTTATTAAAAAATTACTTACAAATTTATTTATTACATGAAAGGGTTTATTAGTTTTTCCTACTCATTTTTATCCCTATTTAAGATAAATATTTATCAAATTAAGTAGTTTCAAAGTCCATGTATTTTACTAAAGAATCAATATATGGCTTCGATTTACAGATTGAAAAATGAATGGGATCCAAACAATTTTTTCAATTCATAATTCAATTTATTTAATAATATGATATTATGGAATTTATTCGTCAACTAGTTTTTTTTTTTTACTTAATATTTACGTCTCCCTTTTTTAAAGGCGTACAGAAATAAGTTTTATTGATTTGAATTATGTAAAGTCTGTGTATGCAATGGTACAAATAAATTAAATATTCAATACAACACGCCATCCATAAGCTGCCAAGTTCTATAAAAAATCGATATGAAATATTTATTGATTTAGCCTTTTTGTATGTAATCAATAGTTTTGCGAATAATCAATGCGATTAAATAATCTATAAATTCTATATTTGTGCACACTTGTGAGTCAAATAATGTTACAAGGCGTAAGCGATTTCCTATCGCAAGTAAATTGATGCATTTGTAATATTATTCTATGCAGTATTCGGTCCGACTTTGGACTTATTTACTCTTACGGAATCGTGTTCGTATGTTTTCTTAAACATTTTGACGACTAAGCTTGAATTGATCGAACGTTCGCGGAAGCTCTTTATCCAGCATCCAGCGAGTCTCGTTGAGTATACTTTTTGGGAACGAAAATTGAATTAAAATCTAGATCGAGCGGCCTCTTTCTAGTTAGCGCAACGAGGCCATAAATCCATTTTGAATGATTTACAGTGCAGAGAAGCGCGATGCAGTACACCAATTCGTATCTTCTGTCCCTCTTTTTCGACTTCTTCTTTCCCTTCTTTTTAATCTTCTTCTTAGTAAACAATCACATGAGTGAATCCTGGCGAAAGTGGCATGAGAGGAGGCTTAAAGGGGGCTAATGATCATGAATTATTGTACTTATGTTTAATGTTTTGTTACTATGAATCGACTCGTTTGAAACTTTAACTCCTTTACCAACTTTGACGAGAGAGAGAGAGAGAGAGAGAAGAGTTAAGAGGGACGAAAGGGTTAAGAACGGAGGGAGGCTTGTTAGTATGGAAAGGGTGTCCCGAATAAATCGAGCAGAAAAAACAAGGCACTCGATGCTCTAAATACAGCCTGTATTTCTTCTTTATCCTGTTTAATCCCCATCTAAAAAGATTCAGTTATGTTAATTACACTGTATTTTATTATATTGAGTATTAAATTAAGTTATTAAAGAGACTACGTGCTGTTTATTTAATATTAAATGAGTAATTATTCTGTATATAAAATACAGATTATACAGGAGGCAAATCATTATCATAAGAAGCTTAACTCAGTATAGATCTTCTTATATAAATTATTAATTATCATATGTTTTTAATTCAGATTAATTTCACTAAAGAAATAATTCATTTCATTAGAATTTATTTTTGTTCGGGTTAATATTGTTCTAAACTTGCTCCAATAATATTTTCCTATTTAATTAGATTTAACGACGTACATTTAAATTAATGCAGATAAGAAAGAGTTCCATAACAAATATTATAAACGAAATTTTCTAAATAATCTTATTTTACTACAACAATTTTCAAAGAGATGCCAACCTAATTAACGGACCTTTCGCTGATCTGTTTAAATGGATTCATTCTAAAAAAGCCCTTTTCATGTTTTTAGAAAAAGGGAGGAAGAGACCGTGTCAGTTTCATAACGTAAATTGACTTTCCGAGCAAGGGTGTCATGTATAAAAATAGGCTAATGAGTAATAATTCTATTATAGATTATGAAAGAAAAATGAAAACACTTATAATATTTTTTTTTTCAATTTGTAACTTTATAAAATACATAGATATTTTTATTATTTTTAAAAATTCGATCGCTAAATGTTTAATTATTATTTTCATACCTGATACCTTTGAATACTTTATACAAAGCTCATAAGTATTAATGTTTTTCCTATAAATAGTTTAAGGGTATAAAATATATGGTTGATGGCTTTTGTGTTTCTTCCCCTGGCTTTAAAAATCATGTTATTGCTTAAATTAAAATATTATATGATTTAAAATTAAATGTATTATTTTAATGATTATAGAATCTATAATATTTATTATGTGGGAGTACGTAAAGTCGTTTCAGTGTTTACTTCTACATAAATATACAGATGTTCTAATGTTGATGTAACTGCTCCTTGGAATGACGCCCTAGCATTAATCATTCAACAGTCTGTCATTTGTCTTCAAAATCGCGTGATGTTTTTCAATTTCATGTCTCACCGAAAAATTGCCAGTTCATGGCGCATATACGGAGTCACCGGCCGGTGGTGCCAATACGCACGTACGCGTTTAATAATAGCAAGTGTTACTTTACCACTGCGAGAGCACGTGGAATGCAAGCTGCTTTCTCTCTCTCTCTCTCTCTCTCTCTCTATCCATCTATCACGCACACATGCGCGCACACGCACAAAATCCCGACCTCGAGCAGAGTATCCGTGTGCACGTCGAAAATAACGAAGTCTTAAAGCACTGGTGTTGAAGCCAAGTACACGTATGGGCAGAGCTTTTCAAAGATTTTAAAAATCGAAGCCGTAAGTGAGCTGTGTGCGACTTGCAGGGATTTTTAAGGAAACCGATCGATGGACTCGAAACGCCAGTTTCCATTCTTATTAAATTATTTTAACGAGGCTCTCACGATTTATTATTTCGAAGAAATGACGCTTGGACGTTAGTCAAGTTACTTATATCCCTTGCAAGCTAGAAGTATTCAGATAACTATTTCAGCTTCTTAAGTGATTAATTTATAATTGATTCCGTATCTATGTAATGTAATTACCATTAAAATAAAAATGATAGTTCTATTAGTAAATCTTACACTCACGTAGGCTCTATATAATACTAATTTCTTTTACGAGTAATGTTTTTATCATAAAAAATCTATCGTCTGAAATAAGCAAGTTTTATATACAAAATTTTAATATTTCTTAATCTTATATCAAATAATTAAACTATATAATTAAAATTATATATTTACACACATTTATTTGTGTATATCAAGTATATGATATCCACTCACATAATAGAATAAAGAAAAACATCGATATCATAGAAAACGTACTTTAGATATAAATGAGAGTGCGAAGATCATAATTAAATATTTTGAAATAAAATTTCTAAATCTATTGTATTCTTGTAAGGATTTTCTAATAAAAGTCAATAACTAATCTAATATAATATTTTGAAACGAATATTGCTATGCAGTTATGGTACAGAATAAAATAAAAAGGGATATTTTATTTTATGTAAATTTGAAGTTTGCGTCTTATTGTTTTGAGTTGATTTGTCTCGTATAAAATCATCGTCAATTGATTTCTGTTGATCGTCCTGACCCGGGGAAAGAAAACCTCATTTACGATTGTTTACATAATGATACAGTATTTAGAGAATCGATACAGTGAGGCTTAGAAATTGCAAGGCGTAGGCAGAATTTCCTTGCTTGGAAGCAAAAAAAGAAGTAATGCATTAATTTACGTGGCTATTTGCTGAACGCGTGCCTTTTCATTTTATAAACTCGATTTCAATATTATCTTACCTTTTACCTTTTACGATCTGGATCATTGCTTTAGTATACAACATCAAGGAATGACAAAATAGATAAATTGAACTTTATTTTACCCATTGATTCAAACGACGTTACGTCTCGGTTCAGTTTAAAAAGCGATTCCCTCTACTATTCATTTCAATTAAACGTCAAGATATTATTTTCAAACCAGCTATTCGGCAGGCATTTGAAATCGTTACAAAATTTAATATATGCTTGTGTATAATAATCTTTTATATAGCGTTTATAACTGACAAAAGCCTCGTAACAATTGTACTGATTTATATATTATAATTCATATATCGCGTACTAATATTTTCGTTGAGTGTCCAATTATCGGCAATATTAAATCTATTAAGATTGCGAAAGCAAGAATATATTTAAGGTACGAAATGTACATTATACACATTTATTATTTATATAATCCAATATAAAAGAACTTATTAAATGATTATAATTTAAGAGTGATCTTGACCCTAAACATTCGTATGCGTAAGTGGCGCATAATACGTAAAATCTTCTCAACGTATCAATAAAAAATTTCTCGTTTAAATCACAGCAATGTTTAGTGGGCATATGTAAATAATATTTGCATATTTAATTGCCTTCCGCTCGCTCTTTGAATGAGGAAATCTGGCGAAACATTGAAAGTAATCAATAGCCTAATGAGCCTCGGTGGTTTTTATTGAAGCGAATCGTTGCGTCGGTGGCTCGAACCGTAGATTACATTGGCACGGCACCGGGAAAGAATGCGCTCGTTTCGGTATAATACCGGCGCTAGCCATGGTTTATTGATCGATCGATCGAATGATCGATCAAATGAGGCATGACTCTTATCTAATCCCGTCTCTCACGACTCTTGCTCTCACCGTTCTGTAATAATCATTCTTTATTCCAATAATATTCACATGCCTTTATAAGCGTGTGGGCGCTAGTGAAATAGTTTAACTTATAATGAGCCGTAAGGTCTTTTATAATCTTGTAATCAACTTTCTATGATTTGCCCTCGAAGGATTTATACTATTTATCCTTTTATTAATTAATTGTATTATTTGTCGAACGGTGTTGCGATTTTCTTCTAAATAAACTGAGTACAATTCTTACTTTTTTTCATAGAGTTTTCAAATAATTTTTCATCATTTGAGACACGCACTACTAATACGAATAATAAAATAAATAAAGACGACGCGTGTGAGTAAGAGGGGCGAGGTGAGAGGAGAAGAGAAATTTTGCCGTCCAATTTTATGGATAACGAATCACAGACTTGCATCCGTTGTCTGCATGCGCATTCTCGACATATGTCATACGTCATACGTGTAATCCTCGGCTTGTATGCGAAAGTACGTATCTACTGCCAGAGGCCAGGAACGATAAAGGAGAGGGAAAGAGCCTTGTATTTAACCCCAATAGAAGAGCTGTATAGTTTGGCTTTAATGCTGCATGCGCCTCCTTAGCGTCCGCAAACGAAAATATATGTGATACGTATGGGGAAGGAGTATAACTAAGAACTAAATTAATGAGCACATCGCAAGCACCCCGTGGGACTTTATTTTTGTACCACCACCTTTACGCGCTTCATATTTATATCTAGCCATGGTTGTTCATTGTTAGCATTTCTTAGATTGTCACTTTGAAAAGATTGCCATATATGTTCAGTTTACGAAGCACAATTACATTTAATCGATTGATTTTATAAATCTAACCGACCACCATTGATTCCTAATAAAGTCTTTCTAATCCAATACCCATCAGCTCGTTGAAAAGCCAATGTATAAATATTTTTTATTTGTAAAATAATACAAGCGTAAATACAGAATATTTACGTGCTCTATTCTCAATAAAATTATAATAATTCAGCTTTTTTACTCTAGGCCTTATGCTTAGAGTATCATTTCCTTTTTTTTTTTAATGAAAACATTGTATAAAAATATTTTTTATACCTATATCAACATTAAGACTAAAATACGAAAAGAAAGTACCAAAACTAATTAAATGGAATTCAAAGGGTTTTGCAAACAAAATTGGTAATATTAAAAGAAAAAGTACTTTGATGTAAAAACTTATGCTAAAGAAACAGAAGATGCTAAACCCACTGAAATTTATCGTCTTTCCAAAACATCGTTTAAAATTAATACTGTTAATAACGAATAACGTTTATAATGTTCCTTGTTTTATTTATTCCTTGATTGTATAATAAAAAAAGTTATTTTCTTATCCTAAATTTTAAGATATATTCATTATTGGAAGCAATATAGAAAACGTTACTGTAGAAAGACGTAAAAACAGCATTTCTACAATATAACAATAAATATATACCAGCTATATATCGGATTTATCAATTATCAAAATATTAATATTAATTATGATTGTTGAAGGGACTTTTATTATTGTCCTCATGAGCTATTTTTGCCCTTTACTTATTCCTTCGTACACTATTAGTACTATTCTCATATAATTTTCCGTCGACAAGCATAAACATTTATGAATAATTGTAGCATCTACCTTCGTTGCACTTTCTTTAATCTTTAAACTTAATAACAAATTAATGGATAAATATCTGCAATTGTTTAAAGGAGCGAGCGAAGTGCCAATAAAAGTCATGAAGATTTGGCCTAAATCGATAAGGTTTAACGCTCTTCATAAATTATAGACTTATATTTCCGTATCTATTTAAGGGGATATAATTTATTTATTTTGCAAAGGTGTGGTGAGTAAGCAGGCGTATTACGGAATTGTGAGCGGTGCTATTAGAGCGTTGGGCTTTATTTAATGATTGACGCAAATAAAGCCTTTGAGAAAGTCTTAAGATAATAAAAATATTGTAAGAGCTGCTGTTAGAAGAGGAAAGTAGCGAATTATCAAGTTCGTTCTTGACACATTGTTTGCTTAAGTAGGGCCGAGCCACGCATAAATGACAAGACGTTAAGAGACGGGGATAAAGCGTAGGAGGTGGCGGTAGCGTAGGGGAAGAAAAGGCAAACGGCCTTAAACGAATAGCGATTCGAGACAAAGTAAAACCCTCGAGCCGTTAAACCCGATATTGGCGCCTATAAACTCGGCTTGACCGAGAGGTTTTCTCGCGGTATTAGCCATTGTCTCGAGGAATGCATGGAACATTTTAGGAAACCGCTGTCGGAGAAACGCGCTCGGGGCAAAAGGTGCGCCTGACGTCGAACGAAAACACGGTTAAGACGGGACGGTACTGAAATGTCGGGCTTTAAAGAGAAGAGGAGACGCGTTTATTGAAGTCGTTGCTTTACGTCCCGACGCTCTCGTGCACAGACGCGCTTTAATACGCATCGCGACCTATTTAGAAGACAATGACAGCAAGTACGGCTCCTGTCATCTCGGTCACGCGCTTCTCGACTTGCCCATCTTACGCCTCTCCCGAGCCCCACACGCAGACCGCGCGCTTAATTGGCCAATTTCTGCGCTTTCTCATTTGCTTGGCGCCGCGGCCGATTTTCCTCGCGCCTCTGCCCCTGGCTCCTCGCTCCCATCTAATGCCCGTCGCTTTCCTTCCCGCTTGACTCCCCGCTCCTTCGCCCCTCCATTATATCACCGATATCAGACCCGAGCACGGCCCGAGCTTGCCGGATTCTTCATACGCGCTCCTCCATCAACAATACGCACAAATTATCTCTAAACATTCGATTAACAAATTCTCAGATTAACAAATTCTCATTTATTAAAATTACGTTTCAAATTCGTTTATTAGCAATTGCTGTGAGTTACATAAGGCATTTATCGTAATATAATAAATAAGCAAAGTCGCCGCTATTTAGTGAATACGTGCGGCGAATCTTAAAAAAAATTATTAAACGAAATTTTTATTAGGTAATAGAGTAGATAAATTAATGGACAATTGTTTAAACAAAAGAATATTGGTTTGGATAAGAATCAGTAATTTACTATTTCTTCTACAATGAAATGTCTCAGGCCATTCTTTTATCTTTTATAATCTTTCAAAAATTTAAAATTGGACATTGGCGCCCTATTTACCCCCAATGTTACCTACATGACAAGTGTTACGGCACTTAGGACGACGCAGGAAGTCAATCTTGTGAGCGAGAACCGGATTTAAGTAAAATAATACCGGCGCTAAATACAGGCCCAAAACATAAAAGCCTTCTTTGGCCGGAAATAGCCGACCGACAAGTGGCTTTACTTCTTTATCCCTCTTCATTTTTTCATTAGAAATTCTTCTTCTGTTTCCCATTCTCCATTCGCATGTTTCCACGA
Source organism: Ceratosolen fusciceps (assembly GCA_018883505.1). Classification (NCBI taxonomy): domain Eukaryota; kingdom Metazoa; phylum Arthropoda; class Insecta; order Hymenoptera; family Agaonidae; genus Ceratosolen; species Ceratosolen fusciceps. The sequence goes on along the minus strand of RCIC01000023.1, from coordinate 1,495,074 downwards.
ATTTCGTGAAAATATACTCAACTTGTAATATTCGGATGTGTATAATGTTACAAATCGGCCTCGTTTCTACTGTAAGCAAAACAATATTAGTAGCCTTGAACTAATCGATACTGCAGCTTCTCAAGTTTTTTGAAAATCCTTTATAAAATGTATAAAAGCTAGAATTATATATATATTTGAGAATATATATAAATATGAGCAAATGAGTAGTTGTCCTTAGAGAATCTACCGCTGTTGTAAAGTAAGCGAAAATTTTCCTTAAATTATAAAATTCCTTCAAAATATTCGAATAAACTTATTGTGACGTGGCTCAAATGATCTCGCTTACATGAGGATGCTAGATGTAGTAAAAAATCTATAAATTGTAACACGTGTTGAGAGGCGAGCCCTTTTATAAAAGTTATGAAACGAGATGAAGAGCAGTTAGCTGAAAATTTGTGGAATAATACAGCCTCGAAATTCCGTACAATGTTGTTAAGCGACTTCCGCTGAAAACAGTGACTCAGACAATCGGCCGCGCAAGCGAATGTTAAACTTTAGCCGCGCCGGCCAAAACAAAGGTATAGTAGGCATCTCTAGAAAGTAAAGTGTTGTTATTCGGAGTATTTATATTGTCGCGATTGGTGCGGCGCGTAAAGGGGGGGGGACGCAGGAAGAAGGGAGTAAATGAAACGGATCCTTGTTGAAAGAGTCTATTTCCGTATAGAGTCGGGTGGTGGGGTTGGCTACCCGAGCGATAGGTAAACTCCTTTAGAAGTGCAAACAGACAAGGGGTTTTACGGCGCTTTGGAGTAACGGGAGGGACAAAGAGATCGGGTCGGGGAGCTGCCGTGAAAGCACCTTTGGTAAAATGCCTTGGCAATGAGGACTCGGAAGCCGAGAGTCCAGAGTCAGCTGTGAAGCAATGATGCGAAGGGCACGCTGGTGCGGTAAGGCTAGTACGGGCGCACAAGACGGTAAAACAATACGAAATGGGCGTTGGCGTAGACTACGGCAGCGTCGGGTCGAGAAGGCCCGGCGATGATGAATCATCGGGAGAATCTCGCCCCGCAAGCTTCGTGGAAGCTCGCTACTCGGTGGGGAGGAGCCGAACAATCATCGGCGTGTCCGTTTGTGTGGCGCGGGACCGGTGGGTAGGGGCCGGGAGTTCGTGAGGCGCGAACCCGGGGTCGTCCCCACAGACGAAAGGCGTAATCGCCGAGACGGGAGGAGATAATTGTCGCGACGCGAGGTCTCGAAGTGGCGCCTACGTATCGGGAAGTCCGTCTCGCTGCCGTCCGGGTGTGCGTGCGTGACGCGCCGACGAGTCTCCGGTGGCCCTCGGGCGCAGGCAGGTGCGCGACTCCCGACGCCGCTCTACCGCGCACCGTTCCTCCTTTCGAACTCCTCATCGAAACCAGCGCTACGCTCTACCGCTCTACCCTCGCGCCGCCTCGAGCCGGCACCTACACGCGCGCGCTCAAGAAGCTCGGCGCTTAAATTCCCGGGTACTGGGCCAAAGATGATGCGTAAGTTAATGCCTCTAGCTAACTCGGAACGTGAGTTTATTCCAAATATACGTGGACCACCACTCCCACAGGGACGGGAGGGCTTTCGTCGACTCGGTGCGCCATGCCTCGTCACTGTGCTTGTGAGGCCCGCCTAATAATAGAACGTGGCCGGGGATTATCCAGCACTCGGTGACTTGCTTGAATAATGCCCCTGAAAGGAGGTTCCGCTCCTGCGAATAATAAACTACTCCGCAGTCGCCGAACAAAAGGGACGAGAGTATCGGACAGGATGAGGCTGGCGTTCGCTGTCGCACGTGGAGGTGGAAAAAAAAAACTAGTAAGGGAAGAGCCGGCGCCTCGAGAGGCAAGGGATGCAAGGTCGGGGGAAGAGCCCCGGGGCATTCGGCACGCGGAAGTCGAGCTTCCGCAGCTGCGCCCGAGTCCACGTCTCCGTCCACGCGCTCTTCCGCTCTGCTAATTCCCTTTGCCTTGGAAATTCTCTTTCTCCCTCGGACTCGTGGGAACGGACGGCCTTTTCCGTTGCTCGGCCAACCGGTAATAAAGAGCCGAGCGGACATTCGCGTTTTCCCTGCCAGTCGTCGGTGGCGGTGAGCCTTGCACGAGACCAAGAATTTCATTAGTCATGCGGGAGCCCAATGGACTCGTCCCTTACTTATTGCCCAACAACCCTAACAGCTCAAAGCCATTTTCGAGACACGTTCGAGCCACTCGTGGCTTCCCTATCGAATTATTATTAAAAATTCCCGGCGCGGGCGATCGCGCGCCACCGGGATTCGATTGAATTATATTTACGCTCTCCTTCAGCCGTACATGTATTTATTTGCGCTTGGGCATTCCCAGGAATTACTTTCTAATAATCAACGATTACGGACGTTTGCGAGGCTGGAGTGAGGGTTTCACCAAATGAAATTGAATCCTTAAATAATGCCCTTAAGGTTGGAAAATTAATTTTTGGACATTTTCAACCCGGTCGTCTACTGCAATGCCCCCTCCCCCAACCTCCTCTCTCTCTCTCTCTCTCTCTCTCTCTCGAAAGCTGTCTAATTACAAAGGCAAGGACAGCCGAGTAATTATATATAATTAAGAGCCATGGGAACTAGAACGCCAGAGGTACCGACGCGTACGATACACGCCTCTCCGATTTTATTGCCTTTCGCAAGAATTACAGAAACATTTGCGTACGCGTAAATTATGGAATATCATATCGAGGTAGACGACTTCGTTGTTCGTAAGACCATTACAGAAGGTAAAATATAGAATATAAAAGAATTTGTGCAGCCTGGCTGAGGGAGGGGCAGAGCGTTATTAGGATCCTCGAGGGAGACGTAAATGAAAGCGTCGGCCCTCAACAGTCCTCTTCTCTTCTTCTCGATACTCGACTCGAGGTTACGAACGCGTAAATTTACGAGCTCGTACACACACGCGCGGACGCACGCACCCAGCCACCCATATACATATATATATATATATATATATATACAGAGAGAGAGAGAGAGAGAGAGAGAGAGAGAGAGAGAGAGAGAGAGAGAGAGAAGCTTCGAGTGTTACTTGTGCCCGATTATATGCTAATACCGTTACATCCTCCTTCATGGTAGTCTTGCGAAACGTTACGTTGATGCTTTCAATTACGATCAAGGGTAGCTTTACATGTGAATGCGGCTCCGTCGTATTTACGTTTATTTCTATCTTCCATCTATCGTGATTTATGCTAAGATTAAGAGAGCTATTATTGACCCCAGCCTATTATTTGCTTTTCCGTGTTTCTCAATAAGATGCAGTCTTCGCTTCCTATGAATAATACATACCAAAGACGCACCCTTTTTTCGATGAAAATGTGGATCTTCCCGATAAAGCGTGCAGATTAAAAATTTCAATCCGGAACCTGATCCGAAAATATCTAGCCATTCTAGGCGTACCATATCAAATCTAAATAGATCTCTATTACAATATATAGATTATCTCATTTATCTCTATTACAATAATATAGATTCCTACGCCAGATTCTTTATTATATATTTTCAAAACAATGGTAATAAATATGTTTAAATTATATACCGGCATACTTGCTTAACCGACCGACCCTACCTTAATCGCGCCTTTCATTTTCACTTTATACTGAAAAACTATCGATCATAAGTCGTCTCTTACAATATTTAGTTTTTATACAAATGTGTAAAGAAAAAAATTGTAAGTTTGAGGAAAATATACTCAATGGGTATTGGTAATAGTGAATATTCGCTTACTAAGCTACTTAACATGAACTGAAAAGAAAACTTCAATAAAAAAAAACTTTACAGGTAAATTATATCTCGAGTTAAACGCCATAAGCGCACATTAATGCTCGTGACATCGAGCGGCGTATTATCATAAGGAATCGATTAAAATATGGCTGAGGAAAAGAGAGGAAGGTAGTGATAGAAAGCATGGCAGCGCCATTAGTAACGTTATTGGCTGGAAATTGCGTCGGCGGAAATGAAAATTCGAGATCAATGCCGTTCTCTCGACTATCTATATCGCTCGGTGTGCTCTGATTTAAGGCACATCGTGGTGCTCATTTACTTTTCATAAGACGGACCCACATTCTCGCGCGGTGTTCACAAAAACGCTCGATCACTTTTATTGCAACCTGTGCGTGTACGTGTGGGAGAAAGATTGGATGGGAGGCAGCAGAGGCACAGCAAAGGTAGCGTGTTTTTTTTTTTTGGCATAGTTGAGAGCAAGTTGTTTGCGAATTGAAAGGCCGGTTAATCGTGATAATTAAGTAATGGTGGGTAATCATCGGCAAAGCATTGGCTGTATTAATTAGAGGTGTGCAAAGCAAATATAGGTAATTAAGCATTCGTTTACATGCAATCGGAGAAAATGTTCATTCTCGGTATCTAATCAAGAAAACTACTTCTTTAATAGTTAAAAATTCAATTAAAAATGGAATTTGAATTCGATTAGATGCCGATTTATGGCATTATAACGAAATTAGACAGCTTTTATTTATCAGTTTTTAAAGGCAGAAGGGTGAAAATAAATGTAATAGGCTATTTTCAGTACCGCTTGGCAATAATAGAACAATTTAAGTGTCAGTAAAGTAATAAAGGTGGAAAATTGCTTTTGCTGGCTAAAATCATTGTCTTTTAAAAGTATATGAATCACGTTTTTCCCGTTTTCCCCGTTTTCCCAGGCTATGTAAAGTAGGCCCTGTTTCCTATACAAAGTATACTAACTGGTTACGTAAATACAAGAAACGCGGTGAATTGCACCCCGATTTTCTCCACAGACCGGTCATAAATCGAATGAAAAATACCTGAGCTGAAGATCGCTGTTACGAAAGTCTTCATCTCCTGGGCCCATTATCGGTAGCCAAAGTAAAGTCGAGCTCTCGTAAACACGAGCCCGCGCCACTTATCAGGTTAATTGGCCGAGCGGGTAATGCGAGAGCGCCCTTCTAATGCATCGGGCCTCTCCCGGGACTCGATTGCCGTATTTATTTACAGAGGGCCTCTTTCGCACGGCCTCCGGCCCCGCTCTCTGCCCTATTCAGACTTTCGACTCTGCTCCCGACCGTAGCTAAGACTACCAATACCACGAATTAGCGATAATTATTTCCATTAGACTCCAGCGCTTCAGCATTAAACAATACATTGTTTTTCATTCTTCTCTCGTTCCTTTTCATCTTTTCATCTCCGTGATTTTCTATTTTCAAGCGCCTTAGCTATAATTAGGGCCCGGAGCATGAAGAATTTCGTTTGGGCGCCAATGCGCTCAAGGACGACAGATAAAACAGCGCAGACAAAGTATTTTCTTTTCGATAAATATCTTCGCAGATCGGGCCGGGGTACGCTCGAAAACAACGCGCTTGAGAGAAAGCGTACGATATAAGCCTCATTTCATAATCAGCCGATGGGCCCGAATTTTAACCTCTGTCGGACATCGGACTGTGCTAATCTCCCCGGTACTTGGCAAAGAAAAAGACAATGGATAGCCGATACGACCGATCGGTTATCGGAGGAGCGACGAGCCATTACGTAAGAAGCCGTCAGCTGGAGAGGGTAGGGGTGAGGCGAGCGGAATGACGCCGGGATCGGGGGAGGGGAGGGGGGAGCGCGGAGGGGTAAACTCACGATGGACAAGCGAGACACGCGAGAAAGAGGGCGGCGATAAAAGGAGCTCGGGAGTACCGGATCAACCGAGTCCTCGAGTACCGCGCGACGCCCAATCAACTAAAAGATAATGAAGCGCCAAATTTTAAGGAAGAAGTCGAGTGCCGTCGGACAGGGAAATCCACTTAGGCTCGAGACGCCCATGCGCCCCGGCGACTCGATATTATTTCCTAGCGACGGATCGCCGATAAGCTCGAGTCCTCTCAGCCGACCTTACTTTTCCTCCGAGAGGAGAAGTTCCCGCTCTGCGGTATCCGCCGCTCGACACAACCTTCAAGCAAATTATCCCGAGACAACGATTGAAACACCCCTAATCCCATCTGCATCCCCGTCTCCGTTAGTTAATCTTCGTTCTCGGTGATTCCGTTCTGAGATTTATTTATTGACGAAACGGATCCACGGGATCGAGGAGATGTCGCGGCTCCAACGCCAAATAATTTAAGATCTGTCTAATGTAAGGGATCGTATTTTATTAATTTCGTTGTGGTTCCGGGGTTAGGCCGTCAGGCTATTTTTTGTTCGTGTCCCCGTGTACCAGTGTAGGGACAAAAAGGTTTATAAAATTTTCACGATTCCCTTGTACTCATCGTCCTTCCCGATAATCGCATGGAGTTTTTGCGATAGAAGAGTTAAGCCTAACCGGATACGAAAAAGTCACTCGGCGCTCATTGCCTCGAAGGCCACCTATCTTGAATCCCGCCTCTAGTTAAACTTGTTTTGCAAGGAAAAAATATTTGATATCGGTATTTTATTAAATTAATCGCTATAAGCCTCGCTCATATTAATATGCGAATAAAGATATGGATGGTCGTTTCATTTTTTAACTGTCGCTCTCAGTAATTCGTCCGTCTCGGGGTATATTTTTTTCCCTTCTATCCATTATTTCGTAAACTAAATATTCCTCAATTATATAAATTATCAAAAACTATTTTATAAATAAAATAATAAAATTAAATAGATGCAATTATGAAATGAGTGAAAAGATAATTATATTTTAAAGTTTTCATGACTTTGAAAGTGAAATTCTTAATTAAACAGTAATTAAAAATTTCAATTAGAATATTTTATTAAATTTATTATTGTCTGTCTGGCAAGTATTTGCATATTTCTTATTCCTCTTAATACTTATCCCTAATGATCCGAGGGCGTATGTCATGAAAAATTACACTCGTGCGATGACCTTCTCATCTTGTATAATTATTGTTTACACGTAGTATCGCTGCAATCATTTTCGCTCGTAACCTCTACCAGTTTTGCAGAAATAAATAAAACGGTCAAATTGATTTTTACTTTTTATTGTGCGTTCGTTGTCTTTTATTTATTAAACATGTTGAGTTAGTTAGAATGACTTTTTTCTATATAATAAAACGTATAGAGTGAACATTACGTATAATTTTTCCAATAAAAAAAATCGTTTTATCGGCAAAGTCAACGTCTTTGTAAGTAAAATAACCATTTTGATCGTCGTATTTTTTTTATCAAATTCATTTCATTATTTCACTCTTGTGGTTTGAAAAAGTCGCTTGTATGTTAATTAAAACCGTTTCGTATGCGATATGAGGCTCAACGCATATACATGCCGCCCGCGTCTTTCAAGATCCTTCAATCCGTATTTTGCTTTGTCTCGTTTTCTCCCTCTCCCTCCACTCTCTCTCTCTCTCTCTCTCTCTCTCTCTCTCTCTCTATCTATCTATCTATCTATCTATCTATCTATCTATCTATCTATCTATCTATCTATCTATCTATCTCTCTCTATCTATATCCCGCTGCTCTCTCAAGAGTTCTCCGCTTCAAATTCCACCTCTTTTTCTTTGTCTTTTCTATATTTCTTGCGCACCATTGAATTGGAATGGTCGAACGTCGTCTTTATATATATATATATATATATATATATAAACCGTATATTTCGACCACTGCCACTTACTGCATCAACATGTTGCGACCATTTATTTTATCTTTTATCTTGAAGGAAATTTTGTTTTGCATCTTAAAATGCTCCTGAGAAACTTAATTAGACCACTGAGGTCATCCATTTATTACTTACTTTGTAGATCCGCAAGAAAAGCCGAAGAATGTAATGTGACGTTTCATGAACAGTATATAATATTATCTTTTATTTATCCACTCATACAAATTTCTCCGTATACTTCATTGCTTCAATTTTGTTTGAGTTAAACTTTGATATTTACTTTATTCAATATACATAAAACATAGTTTCCTCAAGAAAATATAATATAATTCGATGCAACTTATTTTTTTTTATTAAAAATGAAGTATTAATGTCTTTCAAGATCTTTAAAAATATACTTTATGCACGTTATAATTTATATGTTTTTTATTCAATTAATTAATGTCAAAGTAATTACCACTTAATTTAAACTATAATTAATGACTCAAAGCTAATTTAATACGAATAAACCTTTTATTTCAAAAATTCATAATTGATTGTATTCTTTTATGCTAAAATAACGTAAAATCAAACTTCTTTCAAAAATAAAATTTACCCTTTATTTGTTTTAAAAAAATTTGTAAAATTAATTATGTTTAATTTCTTTTTTAACTTATCTGTATTCAGTTTACGTATATTTATTTTAGTACACAAATATAGGGAGTAAATAAAGGCTTCTTAAATAATAAATATTGATATAGCGAATAAACTTTACAGTTAGCGCCAGTTTAAAAAAATAAATGTATGATTAATCAATTTTGTGTTTTGAAAAGTATATCACTTTTTTAATAATTCTTGGCATAATCAGTATACGCTTTTTAACCAATATATTTATAAAGCAATTTTCGCGTTGTAGTTAAATTGCTAAATTCTCAATTACTAATAAACCATTAATTATCTTTACTGATAATGTATTTATTAATTGTTATTGTGATCATTTATTGTGATTTCTTATTAAATTTATCTTAACGTAATATAAAACAAATTTATAAATTTATATTATTAAAGAATACAGTGCGGATTCCGAAAACTTGAATTATTATTATTGATAGATTCTATTGCGGTGTACAAAAAATATTAAACGTAAGCTTTATTAATTTAATAAATGAATGTAGAATAAAATTTTACAATATTATTATTATACGAAAAATATATTGGTTTATGCATAATATACGGTTCCTTTAACAGAAACAGTTTTATTTTTAATAATGTTGAAATGATTGTAAATCATTTTTTAACTGATTGCAATTACTATTTGATAAATTATATTAAAATGTTTTACAGAGTATGGGAAATTCGTACAAAAAGTAGCATAATTTATTATAAAAATTTCATATTATTACATTTACTTTCATATTAATAATTATTGTTTGGAAAAAGACATAAATGCCTGTGTGTACACTTGGTAGGACATAAAAAATTAGAAGGAATGTAAGTACGTTAGAGATTTTCAATGGTTTGTGGGATGTATTTATTGCTAGCGCCGAGTCATACATTTGACAGAAATAGAATTTAAATTTAAATAATGACAAACATAAATGCATTGTCATGTACAATATTTTTTAAATTAAGATACAATGTTACTGATTGCCTTTGTTATATAAAGACTTATGAATAGTCAATAAAAATTATTTGGCTTTCTTAAAGCAAATATATCTGTGCACACATATGATTCACATAAATTGAAATCTACTATTCATTTTCAATGAATCATTCCCTTACAATAACTCGCATTTATTAAATCAATTAATGAAATAAAGGGTATTTTATACAATGACTTTTTCAAATATTTGAAAAGTCTCAACGAATGTGTTTTGATGAATAACAAATTTTTATCTTAATTTGTCACTGTTTCTATATTAAAGGCTTTTTAAAGTTCTCTAGTACGTTTATAAGCGACATTACGCTTAAGTAAATTGCCGCGATAGTTGATGTAAGCCCAGTTGATGAAAATCTCATTCCAATTAAACCGAATCCCATATAAATCCATGATCACAGTTGCTTCTACAATTGAACTATACGCTAAAACGTTAAAACAGAAGAGTTATAGTTTTGATTATTATTATTTTATTATATTTTTATTTAATTTAATAATGACGTAAATAAGAAATGGGTAAAAGATGAATAAATGAAAGAGAAACTGATTTATTTTCAATGAAACACGCCATGCATAAATGTAAATTTAAAAATAACATTGTGATCATTATAAATATGTATTTGTATACAGATAGACAAAGTTGCAGAGACTTGACGAACGTATTAATGCAATTTATTTGTATTCATAGCTTAAGAACGCATATTTAATTATGTAAAAATATGCTTATACGGGGTGGGTATGTTCATATTTGTAAAAGAATTGGATACAAATGTAAAGTATGGATTTAAATATTTTTAAGCTTTATTTATTAGGTAAATAATTTACGTTTAAAATAAATGGTTATTCAGTTAAAGCAGGATTTGCTTGCCTGATGCCGCGCATGCGGGTTCACTGCAGATCCATAGATATTTTTAATCAATTAAAAATATCCGTGAAATGGAATATAAGCGAGAAGATGGAATAAACTCCAGATCCCAGTTATAGGGATACAGGCGTCAAAGGATAACTTTGACTATACTCTCTGTATCCATCAAGCGCTCCTCCCTACACGCTAGTATCAGCCAGGGACTGATAAAAGTCAAGTTGGCTGTAAATGCATTACATGGAATAAGAAGGACTTTGGACTGAAACCGTGCGAGGAAGATTAACAGCTCGTGATAATCTGTCTTGAGTATCGATGGCGCGCTTTGAAAAGCCGCGTCTTATTAAGCTCGAGCGATGCCGAGATGCATGTAGGCTCGCGACCAGTCGAGGTCCCAAGGAAGCAGCAATGATGCCCGATTAAAAGAGAACCGCCGCTTACTTCCTATCCTTCGGTAAAATCGTTACGTGGCTTCTCTTGGGCGAACAGAAACAGCCGTGAAATTGTTATCGCTGGGACGGCGAACAGTCGGGGCTTCGCCGTGAGCGCGAGGAGCAATTTATCCGCTCTGAGAAATAGGTTGACGCCATGGATTGCGACGGCATCTGCTCTCGAAATATAAAGATAGACGACTTGCTCAATCATACGCTGGTGATTCTGATGTAATGCATGAGAAATAATTTCACAGCGCGCATGTGAAATTACTTACCCTTTTAAATTACTAATAAGTTTCCTAATGAAGGAGAAAAAAACTCGTATCGAAAATTTTAAACCTACTGAAACTTCAAAACTCTACGGCCATTTATTCTTAAAAATTGGCAAATGAATTTTTGAAATAAATAGCCGGATGCAAAGTGGACATTGATATGCGGAGCAAAATGAAAATCTTGTTTGCTCAAGCAATGTTTTATTAAATGTACATACTATCATAAATATTAATCGACTATTAGAATATGCATTTAATTGGCTTTTTTCGTTCAATCGTATTGAGACGTTCAAGTGAACAGAGCTAAACGCTGCCTTTCTCTTTGCTTCAAGAACCTGAAAACTTTATTAAAAGGAAGGAAGGGAATAAACGCGTTAAATGCATAACCTATTTCCCGACGAGGATATATACATATTTATAAGAATATTTAAATCCTGGGACTTGCAGTGGCGTCATTCAATTGGCGTTTACGGCTCCTGTAAATACTGGCCGCAAAAAAACTTCCGATCTCGCGGTTCGCTGCACTTATGACTATCCCTTCGATTGTAAATAAATAAATAAATAAATATATCGCGGAAAGCCTTGCGATATCATTGAGGGTAAGGCCGTATAAGCGATAAAAATTGACTAGCTGTCTTAGAACGTATTTGACTCTGTCAAAACTTCGAAGCTTCTCGTATATTCCGATATTAGATGCGTTTAAGCTTGCCTTTCCGAGTCGGCCGAGAAATTTTAACGCGACTTTACGGGCACATGTCGCAAGCTCTTTTCATAGCGACTTGTTAATATTCCTGCACTATACAGAATATTCAACATTGGAATAAAAAATAAAGCAAGTATTCGTTAAATTATCCGCTCCTAGTTTATAATGCCAACCGTGGTATCTTACGTAACGCATATTTACAGATTAATACATATTCAAATTCATATTTGCAAAACTAACTAAAGCTGTCTAAAAACATTTTGATTATATACAATATTAATAACTGAAATTTTAACTTCTTTAATGGAATTACGTAAAGTATGAAACAATCTTTTTATCTAGTCGATCGAGATCCTACTGATTCTACTCAATTCTTACGATCGCAAATGCAATATTCTTATTATTGTAATTAATACTATTAGTATTAGAATTAATTACATTTTTTTAATTTTTAATCAGAACTTTTAAATAAATATAGAAAAAGGCTTTAAATTTAAAAAAAAAAAAAAAAAAGAGTAGAATTTTGAAAACAAAAATAAAACTTTGAATATTAATATATTCAATAAAATATTTAGTATTAAATATGTATATTACTGTAACCGTGAAGAATTTGTATATCAGGCAGTATTATTATCAAATAGCAGTTTATATAGAATGAGATCAGGTATGGAAAGTAATGTAGTAAGCTGAATTAAATAAAGCTGTTCAAAATTTTAATTACATCTGTATATGAGCAGCAACAAATATATACAAAAAAATAATTTGATCAATGTAATAAAATACGACTTGGAGTAGAATGCTTCGAAATACATGTTCGCTTTTACGATGTGATAAATAAAAATTATCTTTGCACGTGAATTTTCTCCTTCATGTACAGGAATGAATTGTACGATGTTGTTTATCCCGATGGTAAAAAACTCCTGATAAAACCCGTGATTTGTTAATACAGCCTAGAGTGCTTGAATTTATAAGAACAGTGGAAATAAAAAATTCTCCTCTCGCCAATCGGTTATAAAGACAGAAGGAAATTGATTTTCGGACATTATGTCACGGACTCGCGTTAAGTGTTTATATATCAACACGAGCAACAAGAAAATAGATTGCGTAGAATTTAATGCATTTAATGCGACTCCTAAGTGGATTTATATATCTTCCGAGAGTTTCTGTCTACGTTACACATGCGAACCTTTTTTCATGTGTTCCTTTTATATAAGGAAGATTGGTTTTGACTTTTATCTGCTTCTTATAAGACTGCTTTCTTTACATGAAAAAACTGGAAAAATTTATTTTAAATCACATGCGATTTATTATTTTCATTAAATTCTTATTACAATTCACTTACGGCATCTTGACTTAATCAAATTTTTTAAATCGGTATAATGCCCAGTTTTTAATATAATTACGTAACGGAATAAATCTTCTTATATATATATATATATACACACACACACACATATGGTATAATATATTTATTATAATTTCCGTAAATTAATTTTTTAATTTAAATGTTACACCATAAACCGAAAGTTCACAACTTAATATCTTAATTTACAAATTTATTGTTCGTTATCTGCTTCTCAATTATAACAATAAATTTGTATTTATTTTGTGTTGCAGGTGAGTGTTTTTCATAGAAAAAGGATATTACCTTTAAGTTTAATTTTATAAGCGTTGCAATTTGTATAAACAAATTTTACTTTTGTAAGTAGAAAATTTTAATAATATATATTTGGTTGTGTTAATTGTAAAGAAATTTTGCACATCGCAGTTATTCTTACTGATTTATAATATTTTTGAATATCAAGATTTAGATATAATATTATCGGTTATCAACATTTTCTAGCAAGTTGATTTTCCCTATAGTAGTCATTAATAATATTACTAAATGTAACTAAAATTACAGAAAATTAAATTTTAATTCTATGAAAGTATTAATGATTTTAATATTCCATTAGTTTCATTTATTTTCATTTCACCGAGAAATATGAAATTTTCTAAGATTTAATTTGCGTATATTTTAAAAAACAATTATGAATTGTAGTAACTTTTGAAGCCTAGAAATTGATGATATAACCTTATGATTTGTAGATATGTGATTGACATTATAGTTTATTAATTATTTGGCTGAAATATTCATATTTACATAAATTATATTTTTACTAATTCCTTGTCGTGGAGCGAGTCTACGAATTTTAGTGTAAACTTTTGTTTTTATTCATAAAAGTATCGTATGTTCAATAAAATTTACAAGCATGTGTAAAAATGTCGAGATTTTATTGCTTAAAATATCAAGTACAAGGGATATAATATTGTAGGCCATAAAAGGAATTTCATGATAAAGCTGTTTAAAGATTTAAAATCCAACGTAAGCCGCAGAAATAATCGATAATAAATTCATTATAAGCATTCATATTTCCAAGTAATCACATAAAATAATTTTTGTATCTGCGCTTTATGTAAGCAATCATATAAATGCAGTATGGTAATACTGCATTAATATTTAACTAATTTAATAATTAAGTTGAGTATTGTAAATGCCCGGTCAGGTAATATAAGTAAAAGTCATAAAATATATATTAGCTGCAAATGTAATGCAATTATTCGCACCGAGATAACGGAACAAGACGTCGATACCGATGCGAAAGTATGTTGGCGGTTAAATGAGTTTTAAGATTAAAAAACGAGCGTCCGAATGTGAAATACTTGGATGAATTTAATTTAAGAATTGCAAGGTAAGAGCCTTTGGCCGTTCGGCATACGGCATACGGTATACGGTATTCGGTATTCGTCATTCGTATCGATAGATTGTTAAAGAAATGAGATCAGCTGCCGCTATCTGTCAGATCTATCCTTCCTTACAGTCGAGTGGGGGAGGGGCGGAAAATCGGATTACCCGAGGTGAGCGTGTCCAGTGATCCAGGCAGATACGGTATTACAGATGCCTCCGGTCGAGGGAAAGCAGCGCATACGTGACGAAAGGCTTAATCGGATGAGCGGTTAAAGAGATCAGAAGCAGATGCCGATGGGCTCATTAATTATGCCATCCCTCAAAGGCGTTCCGCTATATTCGTCGGGGAATAAATATCCGCGAGAATTGCGCGTACAAACGCCACGGCGATTGTTGCGCAAACAGACTCGACGAGCGACTCTTTGTGCCCGGCCAGTAAAGAGCCCTCCTCCAACATTTTCTTTTTATTCTACTCCGAACCTCCCTCCCTCTCCGTTCTATCTATCTCTCTCGACGGGACGCTAACTCGTATTTCACGAGGAGCGCCATTGTTTGCGCGAGCGCAACTTTATATCGTCGACCCTAAGGTGAGACTTTTATTTATCATTCGTTATTTATACGAGATGCCGTTAGAAAGTAGCCAGCACAAGCCTCCAAATTTAATTTTGAATTACGATTTTCGCGAATCAACTACAAGTTGATGTGCATTTCTAATCAATCGCCTTTTACTTGAACTTATAATATTATATTACAAATTATAATATTATAACTGAACATGATCGACAGTACCAAAGAAATTAATAAGTAATTTTAAAGAAACGGTTTATAAATGAATATCTGCACTCCTACCAATTTCACTATGTATTCCCCTTATGATTTAAAAAAAAAAAAAAAAATCACTTTTATTAAAAAGGCAGCGCCAAATAATTGATTGAGCTCTAACTACTTTGCTAAACTTGATCAGCCAAGTAATTTTTATTTTCCATGCTCGTACATACGACAGTATACTTATTGTTTACGATTCCATTTAATATCCCGTTCGGCTTCTATCTTAAGTGCTCCCCCCCGGCCCCCTCTCATACATAGATATATATATAATTTTTAAGTAGTAACATAATCATGAAAGTCTCCGTGACACAAAACATTATTTAGCTGACCAGGTCATAAATTTTTCTAAAATTTGAGTCATGGAATGCAGATTCGATTTACGTTAAAAAAATAATTATCTTGAAATCACTTGCATTATCTGTTAGAGCTAATAGCAATAAATTATGTCTTTTAAATTATCGATTAGTCGATTTGATAAAATATTCTACCGGATTTCTTAAATAATACACTTTTGTGATCTTGCATATTTTTTCCAATACTAAATAAAGTTAATTACGAATAAATCAATATAAACAATAGACTTAATAAAAAAAGTGAGCGTTCACAAATTTTTTATATATTTATGATATGCAATTTCGTGGTAGTTATATTGTAAAGTTGTATTATGTTTTAAGATAAATTTTAATTCCGATTAAATATTATTTACTACTTTTTTGATAGCCTGTACTATATATAGTACGAAATCTTTGGCGTTATATTATGTATCGAATGATATTAAACCAATGGTTCGAGTAAATATGTTTATACGTGTGATATTTAAATTGGATTTATTTTACGAAACGTAAATGAGTCGTAAATAAATTATATTATAAAATACTCAGTATATTTATTCTTTCTACTGGAATGAGGCGCCACACTTAATGTATTCTATTCGCCTGAATTAAGCTGATAATGTACTTAGTCTTATTTAATACGTAATTAAACTTTTACAACACTTCTATTTGAAAGCAGTTAACCTCTACAGAAACAGTTGTTTTTATAATCTACTCCAAAAACTGCATTTTAAACTCTCAGTAGTACAATAATCTGTGATATATCAACCCACTTTCTCTCACAGTTAATGAGAAAATCTTTTTTCCGATTTTATTCTCATCATTCATTTTCTCGAAACGGCAAATATACAAGTTTTTTTACCAATGTACATGACTAATTTCCCTGCATTCATTACTGCTTAGTTTAATTAGACATGAAATTGGATTATACATTATTGTTTAATAAGTTTTCTTAGATAATTAAAAATCTGTCTAGTCGGTCAATTTAATAATTTAATATTGTTAACGCTAAATGATCTAAGAGTATTTTATAATAAATTATCTTTCAAAGTTATTTCAAACATCGATTAGACAAGTATAGATTTCGAAAATACCAACCAAAATAATAAACTATAAAACAGCAAGTGTTACAATATATTTAAGAGCGTGAAGGTTTACATGAGATATTATTTGTCTAAATACTTTAGATGAAAATAGAAATTATGATTCAATACAATGAAGATAATAAGCCGTTTACATGTTTGAAAAGACTAATCCTTATATAAAACTTGTATAATTTTCTGAGCACGTATAAGACACATCTTCCTTGTATTAGCATTTGTATTTGATATTATTCATCTCGTATTTATCGATTAAAATTTTTAAAAAATCTTCTCGCGTTAGATATGTATGTATTAACTCAAGTGCAATACATAAAACTAGTAGATCGAATAATGAATAATTAATTTGATTTCATATTCTAATTGTTCAGGATATATCTCGGTAATACTTTTCATTAATGTTATTAAACTTGCCTATCCCATTTCGTAATTTCGTATAAATGACAGATAAAAGTAATAGTCGATAATAATTATAATAATAATTCTATAATCAAATAGAAGTCAAAATTATTGTCAGAACAATTTAGAATAAAATTTCTCACTCAAGAAAATTCTCAATTTTAGGAATGACGTAAAAGATTATATTACATTTTTGTTAAATTTTTTGTTTTATAAATTTAGAAAAGCAAACGATATTAGGTTGATAACTTGTTATCTATTTGTTTATAAGAAGAAAAAGTAGAAAATAAAGTGGTGACACGTTTCAAAATCTTATCGTTTAAAGTAAGGCTAAATCTCTATAAATTTCTGTAAGAATAAATATTTATTGGTTTAAAATGATTGATCAGGGCGCGTCAGTAATAAAAAATTCATCTCTAAAAGACAATATGCAAATACGAAATGTGAAATAAATCAGATCGTGAATAAGATGGTAATTAATAATCATAAAGAGGCAATAAAAATACAATGGCGGTTCTTAATATAATGACACAAATAAGAGGTGGAGGGAGCAGAGTAGTCGGAATAAAAGGATAGAATGTGAATAGACCGAATGGGTAATGCGAAAGCGCCGGAGTAGCGTATCACGGTATAATAATCGCCCGGACACGCGCGGCTCCTATTTAAAACAACATCTCTCTTTCTTTTCCTTCTCTCTGCCCCCCCCCTCCGCCCCGCTCTTGGACTCGCAAAGCTAGATCCGTCGACTCCACGGGCCAGCAGCAACTTCTTGAGACCGACACTGTTATTATCAATAAATCATATCTCTTTGGATCTTGTCTCTTGAGCGTAACGTGCCCACCCGAGCGCGTGCCTTCTCCTCTCTTTTTTAATAATCTCCGAGAGATCACATTACTCTAAGTCTGACTTTGATTCCATTCATTGGCTTTATCGGCATTCGACTTAGTAACGCCATTTCTACATCATCCTTACTTCATTAATAAAATAAATATAGCAATGATAAAAAACAGCTGCGTCGGAAGTGGATGTCGAAAGGATAGAACGAAGAAGAGTCAATAAGCGGCACCGAGGACAGCTTGAAGACGGTGCTCCGGATCGAAAGTCCGGGACGTTGATAGCCGTGCAGCGCGGCCACGCGTGGCCCCCTTCTATTTGCTCAGCCTCGGCGACCTCGCGGGAACCAATTACCGACTGCTTTCGGGCCCCGGCAATGATTACAGGGCACACGACCAGAGCAAACCTCGACGCCTCGGACCCTCACCCTTAGCGGCTGATCGGGAAGATACGTGCGCCTAGAGGCCCGCACTGGCGCTTCCTAAGAAGATTACTTGGCTCTCTGGCTGCTCTGGTATCCGAGATCCGATCTCTCCTTTGCTCTCTATCATAATATTATTAACTCTCCCTCTCCCTCCCCCCCTCTCTCATCTCCCCCTCTCAATCCTCCTCTCTCTTCATTCATTGACGATGTACATATTTATAAATATTATTTTCTCCTTTATGAAGATCTTAGCGCGTGCAATAAATAGATCCGGCGTTTTGGCTGTGGGGTCAATCATATGGGCGTAACGATCGGTCATATTGGGCACAAACTGATTAGGCGCCTTACCAAGTTTTTGTAAAATCACGATGGGCTATTAATTTTATTTCCGCTTCTACCATCTCTGTCTCTTTTGCTGACCCAATGGATCTAAAATACTCGCTTTAACTTTATGTTATATTAAGTGCTAGTCTAATAAATGCCGATGCCAAGCCAATTTCCGAATATCAAGGCATTATTTATTCCGCAGATCTGACGAACCGCAGCATGCGTTTATAAATTTATCGAATAAGCGTCCTAATGACTCCCTTGAAAAGCTCTCCACTTATTGATCAAGAACTAGAGCCCCGAGACTGAGTTATAATAAGGAAGGGTTGATCACTAAAACTCCTAACGATATAACCCATCGCACACGTACCCAAGGCTCGCGCCCGATATATTATTTCCCATGTCTGCACATCTGCAATTTAGGCAATTGCATATAATGACGAGAGAAACGGAGTGGTGTCCCCCTCCCCGCCGCTATCTCCCCCCCCTCTCTCTCTCAGTCGCTTGCCTTTTACTTTCGGCCTCGACGCATTCGGAGACTTAAGTAGGCCCTAATCACTGGGTTCGTGAAGGGCTCGAAAACCCGTAGCTCGTATTTTCTTTTTTCTTATTTTTCGTCATCGTCCTCGTTACTCTCCACTTTGTTCTACGCATCCTCATTCTCTCGTCCTCATCCTTGTCTTCGCCGTCGTCGTCGCTTCATCATCGATGTTGTCGTCGCCCTGAGACTGCGCAAGGCACTCGAATTCCCAGAGGCCACGCGCATTCTTTGTCAAGGTTCCAAAGAAGAATGGCGAAGAACGGCGGCAGAGAACTTTTTCTCTACCGGGACCGCGAATTCGATTAATTAGGCCCACGCATGTGAATCGATTTTCGTCATCTTCAATCGCTATCTTCCCTTCGGATTGTCGTGCGTCGTGTTTTCGCTTGCCTCGTCGTTGAGCTTGTTCCCTTCCTCCTCTAGTTTTTTCCCCACAACCTGATCATGTTCTTTTGTTTCGTCGAACGGAATTTTATAAAATGACGTGGCAGTTTGTGTGAATGCTGGGTCGAGCCCTCGAAGGCCCCGTAAGATTATAGTGCGTTTGATTTATTGATTATACATTATGAACCTGACAGACCAAATCAGTGAGAGAGAGAGAGAGAGAGAGAGAGAGAGAGAGAGAGAGAGAGAGTTCGGAAACGAGAGATAGAATGACGGTTAAAGCTGAAAAAAAATTGTATATTTTTTGTTGAATATTAAGATAAGCGTTTGTTCTTGCTGCCATATTCGAATTCTCGAAAGTGAAACTCAATGATTGAATATAGTGCGGCACGAAAAACCGTTTATGAATATAATATGGAATGTAATTACGTGTCAGACAATTGCTTCTGAAAGAGAACAGCTGACTATTCTGATAATTTAACATCTCTATAATAACGTGATTTAAAGGTACCATGTTAAAAAACGATCTAGAGTATACCCTAAAAATTATTGTGAATTTTATAATATTTGTAATGTACGCCTTGGCTTTAGTATAAGATAGCTTCTGAATAATAATGCCAATATTGTTAGTTTTGACGCTTCAATAGGACGTGATCGAACCGAGTAGGTAAAATGCACCTTGAAAATTGCTATAGAGTATGTAAAATGTTAAAGCTGTGATTGACTACTTTAAAAATATTTATATTATAAAATTGTAGTAACAATTTTAATTAAAATAATGCATAAAATTAATTATGCTTGCAATAACGAAGATCTATAGTTGGCCCATTTTTAACATAGTAAATGATCTATTTATATTTAGCTAGAATAAGTCTTGAAACCTTCAAGGAAACGTCGTAGAGTTAATTCGCTTTAGAATAAATTATTAATGACGAAGGATTGTAATTAACTGTAAATCAACTGTATACGTGGGAAGAGAATATAAAACTGCGACTTCCTTATGTCAGTTTTAACCAGTTTCCCGTAACTAAGGTAACATTCAATACTTGATTCTTTAAGTTGGAATGAAGTAATAATTTAAAGTCGCTTAGAAAGTTAAAGAGGACGATGAAAAAGAAAAGTAAGGTGAAACCAGAAAGTTAGAAGCACTTGTTGCACATCAAGAGCATTCTAAAATAAGTCGAACACTCTCCGCCATTCTCATTTTCTCCCTAATTGAAACTTTTATTCTAGTTTTTTCATGTCCTTAATCCTCCTTTTATTATGCTTATTTAATGTCAATGCTTCAGGATTTTTTTTTATTTATTTTTTTTTATTATCAATTTCTGTACATTTTCTAAAACAGACAGGCGCGAATCATTAATTTTTTTTTTCTAATTAATCCGTATATATATCTGCGAAATATTTTAATGTAAATTTATCGGGCAAGATGAATGGCGATTTTTCGTATCTGTATTTTAAATTTGAATAGCTAATTATTAACAATCGAAGAATAATAAATCAATTACATTTAATTAGAAAAATTAATTGAACTGGCAGTATGTTATTTTGAGGAATGATTGATTAAAGATACCCGAAGCTGGTCTGAAGAAGAGTATGCGCAAAATCTGAAGGACTTTCCTTCCATTTAAGCGGCGATAGGTCGATTCATTACGAGTATTGGCCTCACGGGAAAGAACAAATAGCCGGTGCCGTAAATTATCGGTGTGCGCACCGATTGCAGAACCGCGTAACGAATGTGCCGGGGGAGTGAAGGCAGATGGGCCGAGGCTCGAAATAGGGGTTGGGATGGAAGAGGAGAGAAGCCAGGGCGCAGTCAAATATGATCAGCTTTTCACCCTCTACATTATAATCGCATTTTTTACTTAGCTTCTTATTGAGCGCATCCCTTTTCGAGGCCGACCGCGTAATTCCTACCTGTGGAGCTCTTTTTCACGTGCGAGTGTGTGCGCGAGGAGAATAGGCCGATCACGAGAAGACGGAGAACAAGAGGAAGAAAAAGGACGGACCCTCCCACTTCCCAGAAAAGGAGAGCGGGCGTGCGCGCGGAACCCTCTGTCTCTATTGTTCTTGCTAATTGCCACCCCGTATGTTATGCCCTCGCCCTGGTCGAAAGACGGACCCGAAACTGGCAAGCCGGAGCGTAATGGCTGGTTGGATGCTCCCCCCCCACTATCACTCTCTCTCTCTCTCTCTCTCTCTCTTTCGAGCGCTTGCTCGATTCATTTTCTTTTTAGCGTGTTCGAGCTGGTGGAGCGGGACGGGGGGGGGCTAGTTACAGGACCGAGCAAATACTCCAGAAGAACGAGCCGAGCAGGGATTCCCCTGCGAGCGATGTTCGCATGACTTGGGAAATAAAAAAGGAAGGATTGCTTGCCCTTCCTTTCCCTCTCTATTCTCGCTCTCGGCCCTCCGCCGCCATACTCTTAAAATATACTAAATTCCTCCGGACAATTCTCTGCTCGTACGCTTGCGCAACGATTAACTTTTTCCGATACTTTACGGCCGCTCTTAGGTAATCTCCTGCAAGAGGAAACTTTTTGCTGCGCGAAAGCCTTTCACTTATATCAAATGGATTTCTCTGGAATTTACCTTGCAAAGTGAAATTTCGAATAAACCTCCGATTATAAATGTTCTTTCCTATGTGTTGTTCCTCATAAGACACATCGATGCATATGGACGACGAAATAATTTGCACAGAAAAGTAAACAATAGAAAAGATATTTATAATCCGCCATAGAAAATTATGAGACATTATTACCGTTAAAGCTTGCATGCATTTAATTCTTGAAGGCGTAAGTGATTTTATAACATCCCTCCTTATAAAAATAATAAAAGAATAAAAAGAATCTCTGATTGATTCTTTGTTTTGTATGGTACATGCTTGCCTTGCTAGTCTGTATTAACTTCTGTTAGCTTTTGCAAAAGTAGCTCGTGTGATATACCAGTGGAATGAATCAGTTCCTATTAGAGTTAAACATATGTGATTTCTGTTTTGGCTCGGTCGTATTATTCGGTATTAATTAATTTTCAGAAGCTGGATTTCTGAGAACGGTCACTGTCTAATCATAATATGATCATCAGCGGCGTCCCTTTTATTCAACTCCAAGGTCATTAATTTTCTTCTGATCAGATACTAATTACATGTCAAATGACCATAATATAAAGAACTTTAACAATGATCAGCCTGTAAAGGCAAGGATTTAAATAAATATATTCAAAATGGCCTTTACTTACATTTCATAATAAACATTTCAGATTCTTGTAATGCATAATCTTTTGGTCTCACTTTACTACGATTACCAGGGCCATTAGTGTAAAATATGTCCGTTTAATCGATGTAAGATTGAAATTTATATCTGCATAAAAATATCGGGTTCATTTCTCCAAGGCAAATATACAACAAATCAATTGCTTAAGCACTCGTTATAAAATTCGTATTTTCATTTTTAATAATAGCAATGCATATAAAAATAATCAGGGATGTGAGAGGGAGAGAGGGAGGGGAAGGGAGAGAGAAGGGAGAGAGAGAGAGAGAGAGAGAGAGAGAGAGAGAGAGAGAGTGCGAGCGAGCGTTGGAGCGGGGGAGGGAGAGAGATTCGCATCTGCTTGTTCCTGGACGCTTTCATGAATCTCGTAAATTACAGTTCAAATCTTGTTAAAAAGTTGGGTAGCCTTAATTAAAAAAAATTACAAATAAAATATGACTGAGGGAAGCATGAGCTTCGCTGACGAATTTACATGGCTCCGCTATCGTCTCCACAGTGCAAAAAGACACCGGGACAATGTTGCGCAGTGGGGAATCTCAAGCTGGCACAATATCCGCCGCCGAAGATGAGAGCTGAATCGCTGGGTCAGTACAGGTATATAACAGGACCGAAAATCGAGCGTCTGCGTCGACTCGTCTCTCCCTCTCTATACTCCTCGTCCTCTCTCCTTCTCTGCCCTTATACATCCTACTTACGTAGTTCTTCATTTCTTAAAAAAAGATTCTTCTCTTTCTCCCTCTCTGCCTCTCTTCATTCCTCCATTCCTTTTTCTGCGATGAATGCTTATAGTTATATACACTCCATCGTTCCTCAAAAATGTTAAATGACGTGACGGCAGCGGCGACGACGACGGCGTCCAAAAGGTTCGGTTCGGTATATATCCAAGGAAAGGAGAACGTGGCAATTTTCGTAAAATTTAATATCGCATAATTATGTCCTGCAATTTTTTTACGTATGCAATCAAGTTGTAGTAAAAACCTATGTAGTGATTTGAAAAAATTAGAATCAGTACAAAAAATTTACATTTTTATGGTTGTGCTTGGCTTAATGTTTATTAATATTCTGTTGAATGAATAATCTATCCGATCCGATGTAGTAAATTTTACAATAATAACTAAGTATTATTCCTTGAAATCTAAAACTTGAAAAGTTTTTCCGCAATGTTTTTTTTTTAGTTTATTTTAAGAGATTCATTTTTTGCTACAGTGAGATTCTGATCGCTACAGAATGGAGAGAGAAATAGAATTTAATATAGACATTTTTAATCTCCAATGTTATATTAATCACATCAATAAGTAACCTCTGTTTTTCCCTCGTTCTCTCCCCCCTCCCCCTCTCTTTGTTGCTTGTTCTTTCTTTTTTTCACAATCAATAATACCGATCGCTAACGTATCGAAGCAAACATAGACAAATCGACACGAAAAAATTGTGTAAAACAGCCGAGATTGATAAAGCTGACCTAAGATCGATATCGAATTACCGTCCTATGTATCACTTGACGAAAGAGAGAAGAAAAGGCCAAGAATAGAGAAGGAGGGCAAGAGAAAGAAAGTCTGAGAATGATGGTTGAATGGCGCGAGGGGGAGAAAGACCTCTGGGCTGAAATAAAAGGGGCAATCCGATATCCTAAAGATCCTTGAGAATAAAAGAAGAGACAACGAACGGTAGTCCGTATACAATCGTATAATCTGACTCGAGTTTCAACCACTACATCTCTAACAATAAACGGGCGGGCGCACGCACAAAATTACCTGACTTAAGAGGGGCGAACCACGAGAGCAACAGACCCGATATTTAAGTAGTTTCTCGTTTTACTCTGTAAAGGTACATTTAATTGATTAAACCGAAGGAAACAATGTCTTTTTTGCTTCTTATAATATAAATAGAAACATGGTTTGATTACATTTTACACACATAAAATGGAAATACTTTTTACAATAAATATTGACATAAATGAAAGTTATCTTTTCCAAACACGTTAATATTGTGAATTTTAATTTCATACTCAATTCATTTTTATGTTATTTGTAAGAAACAGCTAGGATATTCATTACATGACGATTATTTTAAATTTACCATAGCATTGCGAGATAAATAAAGAGCATATAAATTTATGATTTAGAAAAGAAGAGTGCAAAAATCAATTAATTAATATAAATTTTAAAAATTATACGATTATCATTTACAATGGCACCTCTTAAAATTTATGATACATATTAATAATGGTATTTAAGTCATTAATAAAGGAGGTGAATTAAAAAATGTTTTTACTTAAAAATTAAAGCGCCTGGATATAACGGCAAAAAAATAATATTTTGCCTTCTTTTACGCCAAATACTGTTCTTATAATAAAAGTATTAAATTAAATAATAATCTAAAAATTGAGTATAAATTTTGCCCTAACAAGTAATAGTTATTAAAAATAACAAATAAAATGAAGCTGGTCAAATAAAATTAATAATATAGTACTTAATGTCGGTGATTTGTTATTACTAAGAACTGATGAGTAGAAAAATACGTGACATTATTCCATATCAAGTAATAATTTATTTTGTACAATATAATTTTTTTTATATTTTATGCTATGTGATAAAAATAATTACTTAAAATATATTGAAATTATTGATCGATGCTTATAGTACGTTTTTACAAAAGAGTAAAACGGCATTCAGCATTACATACGCTATGAAGTAAGCTCATAAGTGCTTGTAATAACAATAGAAAAAGACGAAGTGGATTCATATAAATTCATTGGTATTTCTGAAGTTATAGTCATTATAAATATTCTATTTTGATTTGTAAAATCTTTGTTAATTAGCTATTAAAGTCTCGATTGACGTTTTAAGATATTCTTGAGCGGAGCTCGAGATGTTTTTAAACGAATGGTGAGGATGGTAGGGGGTATGGCAGAGAGGATAGCGAAAGACTAACAAGCAACAAAAGGACGTAATGAGCGTCTATTCGATGATAAGTTTCGTGCACTTATAATCGGTATGCCATGCGTGAGTCTTTTATTTGCTGTCGACTAGAGGGAGAAAGAAAATACGAGGCAGAGAGCGCTTAATCAAGGCTCCCGCGCCGTCGCTGGGAGAGGCGAGGGGGGAGAGGATTTTTCCAGTTGCGGAACGTCGCAGGGGGAAATTATACGAGCCGATAGTTAAATGGGTACGCGTTCGTACCTATTCATCTCGGCTAATTGCCGACTCGAGCTTTTAAAATGATTGAATGGATTTTTCGCGAAGGCAGTTTACCTTTGGTAGATCGAAGAACCGGCCGGTCGTCTTCTGCTGTAGCTTACGTTTCTTGCCGGAGCTCAAGCGAAGGGCCCAGTACATTTTCTACTTTCAATGCCAAACCCCCGAGCTATCGTTTACATCATTGTCGTCTTCGTCATAGCCATCCTCGATATTATCGCCACCATTGTTATTATATTGCTGAATCTCGAGAGGGCTGTCAATGTGCGCCTGATTATTAAGTAAAGTATTGAGAGTACGAAATTGCCGTTTCCCGATTGGAGCGTCTGTAAATTCCCGAAGCCTCCCAGAAGCAAATGTAATGTAATTCGTCGAGTGTCCCAAGAAGGAAAGCAGGAAAGCTTCCATCAGCAATCTTCCGGTGTTTGAAATTTACTTATTTACGAAATAATCTCCCCTTGTCTGGCTGCCCTTCTTTCTCTCACTCTCTCTCTCTCTCTCTCTCTCTCTCTCTCTCTCTCTCTCTCTCTCTCGTAATCCTAAATGCTGTACCGCGGCAATAGGATGTAAATAAATCAAGTCATCAAAAACCGCATACTCTGGCAGTGTAAACAGATAAGACTGGGTGGCTGCATCCTTGCATGTGGTGGGCTCGAGAATATTTGGATCTCGTTTGTTTGTAAGATTGGAAATTGAGGTTTGAAAAACAATTCAAATTCTCCTGATGGAAGCCTTGGCCCGCACTTCTGGACTTTCTCGAAAGTACTCGCGTGGTTGGACGAGCGCCTCCGGGTTCATGAGAGATGAGCACGAGAGTCTACTGTCTAGTCGTCTGGTGTCTCGTCGATCCTTCAGAAAAAAGATCGCAAGTAGCCTTAAAGAAGGCAGGGTATAAATCAAGCGGAAGGAAAGAAGGCCGTGTCTGGACTGAAAACGCCGGCGTCCCAGATCATGGCCCAAGAGAAAGAGATAGATAGATAAATAGATAGATAGATAGATAGAGAGAGAGAGAGATCTTCGGGTAGGCTCTTCGTATCCTTCTTCGGATGCTGTGAAGTTTATGGAAAAAAAAAAGAAAGCGAGCTGCGCAGACTTCCGTTCGTAATTGCGTCTGAGTGGCGCTTTATGGGACTGCCTGTCTTCTAGGAGATTTTCATAGTCAGCTTCACTAGCATCCCGAAGACCCCTTCCTCCTTCGTCTTTCTTTATTTAAAACTAGTCAAGGCGAACAATTATCACGCTCGGATTGAGATCTGGCGGGTGCGGGCTCTGATCTTTTCACCGCGGGCCTCGGCATGTATTCCCTGTACCTCTGACGTTTACCCAACAAGCACTCGATCCGCTTCGGTATTTTACCGAGGAGCCGGGATCCATTATTTATACCAATAATAATATTATTACTTTTCACTAGACCTGTGCTACATTGCCGTGATCCTTAAGCATTATACGCTTCAATTGATCCAAGATACGCCAGAGATTTATAAAACAAACTTAGTGGCCAATCGACTTAGTACTCTCCACGTATTTTTTCCAATCGATTCAATAATCTCCCACTCGTAATTCTTACCCTCCACCCGGTATACCCCTCTTGCTCCGCCTACTCCTCCTACCCCGCCTCATCCCCACTCACCCATCCACACCCATCCACTTCCTTACACCCTTTAATTTAATTAATTATTACCGATTGTGCGCGTGTGGGCGCGTGCGGATGTTTAATAAAACAAAACAAAACAAAACCAAACCAAACAAAACTAAACAAAACAAAACAAAACGTGAATTCGCTTAAAATACACATTGTTATTATTATGGCGTGAATAATAATCGTAACTCTTTTTATGTTGCAGGTGAGTAGTTTTACGACAAGCGAGGGTCGGCGAGGACAAGGAGGCTTGCGCAATCTTTATCGGGTGAGGTATAAAAGAAAATGATGCAGCAGCGGAGGTCGAGAAAAGGGAAGCGAGCGAAGCTGCTTAAAGCAAAAGAAAAAGAAAAAGGAACGTCAGTCTTTCCCGCTAATCGTATTTATTGCCCATCAAGCCGGTATATCTTTTTCAATGGGGCTTAGCAAACAGAGGCGAGTCCATTGTGCCGAGAGAAAGGGACTGGCCGCCCGGGGGACTTAAGCCTTTCCGAAAAAGCTTACACAGGCCTATTCATAAAGTCGCAATTAGAGTCAGGTGAGCCGATTATACCATCAGTCGACGCGTGTCTCGTGTTCCAACTTTTATCGAGAGTCATATCCCGGATATCCTTGAGACCCCCTTGGCAACGGATCCCTTTAACACCCCCTCATCAAGTCTCATTAGCGCGGATTCGTTACCAGTCGCACTGCGTCTATTTGATTATTTTTCCGTGCTATTACTCCGGCCTATGAATATACTGTGTGGAAGAAAAAATTCGCCGTCTGCTTTCACAATGCAAAGACTCTGATTTGCCGAGGAACTGTCAAAGCATTTATTGAGGAAAGAAACGTCGAGGCCCCAATCCGATTTGCGCAAGGGAAATTCAGAGGGCCAAGCGGTTCCGGGATACCCCTTCCGTCCTTCCCATTGGGATTCTTTACTCGCAAAGAATATAATGCTACTTGGCTAATGCGATCGTTACGTGGGAAAAGGACAGCAGCGGCGTCTCTTCGCTTATAATCGACAAAAAGAGGAGCTTGCAAAATGAAACCCCGACAAATCTGAAGTCGACTTAATGGCTTTTCTTGCGGCCGGCCTATCCTTCTCTCTTCTTCCTTCATTCGCTCGCTCGATCGCTGTCTCATTCGGTTACCCTCATTCTTTTCATCCATCTCACTCAGCACGGAATCTCAAAAGACCTCGAGAACCTTTTGCATCCAAGCAAGACAACTCTCTATCTATCTCGACACTCCTTCCTCTTACGCTTATCCAATTTTTCACCGTATTCGTCGTAAAAATTTCCACAACATCTATAAATATATTCATATTCTACATTTTATAAAATACCTCCACGGCGTATCGTACGATGACATAGGATTATAGAAGATTATGGAAAATCCCCTTTGTTTCCTGCAGAAATATCAATAATTATATACGTTATTCGCATAATGTGAGAAATCTTTATTACATTTATCTAATCGAATTTCATACATTAATTAAGGGCTTTGATATTCATCTTCGCTAAAGATATTTTTAAAGCACGTGACATTATTTCGAAATTTTATCTGTACAGCGATTTTATGTAAACCGAGTGGATTCGTGTAAGGCAAAGCTCGTAAAAGTATTTTAGAGAAAGATATGAAGCGTAACCTGGCAGTATAAGACTAAACAAAGTCCGAATGAACTCATCAGGGAGAAATTAACTTTCATGTGTCAACTATGAAAAATTCACGTAAATTTTGGCTTATAATTTCCAATGAAATTCGTGACACATCTGCGAACAGATTTTTTATATTTTACCTTCAGCAATATTTTACCTGCCCGATCTTCTTCCATCTCACTCACGGGCCGCAGAAACCATAAGAGCAAAAGAGAAGTAGATAATAAAAAGAAACCTTTATTGAGTTCCGCGCACAGTCTGTCCAGTCAGCACTGCGGAGAAGAACAAAAGAAATGGTGGAATCCACGCAATAGAACTGGAGAGGGAGAGAGAGAGAGAGAGAGAGAGAGTGAGAAGGCGAAGGGAGACGTGAGAGAGTAAGGACGGAAAAAAGAGTGGGACAGCTGAAAGGCGGGAGGAAAGGATGTTACGAAGGAGGACAGAAACAAAGTGCGAGGGAGAAGGAGGAAAGAGAGTGAGCGAGGGGGGGATATAGGCAGAAAGAGAAGTAAGCGAGAACGGCAGGAACCTTCTGTTCCCCGAAGCACTTTGCATCGACATGTACGGCTTCTTTTACTCTCTCCTTCTACTCTCTCTCTCTCTCTCTCTCTCTCTCTCTCTCTCTCTCTCTCTCTCTCTCTCCCTCTCCACTGTCGCTCTTCTCCTCTTCGTCGTTCGCTCGACTTTTAATAAAAGGCTATGAATATTTACCTTGGAGTTTTTAGGTACTTTATTTGCTATAAAAATTGCTATGTTACATGATAATGAAAAAATCAAAACCGTTTGGATCTAAATAAAGAACGTTATTTGTTTGCGTCATAAATATTAAATCTTGATTCTCTTTATCTTATTAATTTTAAATTGTTTTGTAAATAACCTTTGGTATTATTAAAGATTTTTCAACAAATAGTTTAAAGTTATAATGTATATATAATGAATTTTTTATTTTAATGGATTAAATTATTCAACTTGAACTAAATTTACATTTGCAATGCATTAATGGAAAAGGAGTAAGTTAATGCAAATAACATGTATTAGTTGGCGGATGGATAGAAAGAAAGCATTCAATAACGTAATCAGATCCGTATTTATATTCAACTGTGCAGATATTGCGAATAATAAATAATGATGCAAATATTAATTTAGTTCGGTTCTCCTAACCTCCTAAAATTTGTCATCTATATAAATATGTACATATGCGCACGTACAATTATCACTAGATTATGAATAGTATTAAAGCACTTAATGAGATCAAGGACTAAAACATTTTCAACATTCTCACCGATCGTTATTTTTACCTCTTGTTTTTTTATTTTTTTTATTTTTAAACAACGTTTGGAACCTTGTTCGATCGAACGGAGCGACTAATAAAATACTGGAAAGACCCCCCGAGGTGCACGTACATGTATCCACCTATTGAAAAAGGCATTATATGCCCGAGTAAGATCCTTATCTTTGATTTTAACTTGTTTTTCGTTTTGCTTTGCATTCTCTCTGTAAGATCAGGATCGAAACCCGCGATACTCGGTATTCACACACACACACACACACACACACGATAGCCAAGTTAGAAATAAGCATTATGAAAAGAGCATGAACGCGTGTGAACTTCTCGAGAATTTTCATTTGAGACGTTTAATTAATTAGTCAAAGTTTTACTATCCTGAAGCGATTGAATTTGATCAGATGGAATAACCTTGGCTCGCTTTGTTTCTCATCGAGGGCTGTCGATACTATTTTTGGAATTGCATCGCCAGCTCTGGGAACTCAAAATCGACGAACAATGGTATCATTAAAGGCGAAGGAAATTGTAGCAGAACGATTGGCAGCAATCACAATATAATGATTTTATAATTTCCTTAATGTTTTAGCAAGACAGCAATGACTATAGGATTTCGAAGGATCGGGTATTCCAAAGCTGTAGCGATGTAAGGATTCTCGAATAATTTTTATTAAAAAATAGATAATAATAGTGAAAATGAATAATAAAAAAGTTCTTGCTTAAGAAGATTACAAAATAATAGAGAGAGAGAGACAACAGTTTGGCTTGTTTGAATATATTGATAATGGGAGATAAGATGGATGATGAATGAACACGTTTGAGGTTTCCGAGGTAAGTAATTCGGAGTGACGATCTATGAGATTAGAAAATTCTTTTAGCCGAAGAACTGATTTAAAAAAAATACGTATTTTATTTCATAATCCATAAACGTATGTCTGAAAATATAATTATGTTGTAAATATTGGTGGGAACGTGACACATGGCATTTAAGAAGGAGAACGGCAAATCGGCCGAGTCGATCTCGAATGCGTAAAAGTCCGGAGTAACGCGTTCGGTAAAGGAAAAAGGCCCAGTTTGAGGGTCTTGCGATCCGTCGCGATCCGTAGTAACTCGGTGCTAAGGTACCGTGAGAAAGAGAGAGAGAGAGAGAGAGAGAGAGAGAGAGAGAGAGAGAGAGAAGGGGCGGCGGCGAGAGGGAGAGAGAGCGAGAGACGGGGAGGCGGTGCGGAATGACCCTCTTTTCGGTCAGTTATTAATCAGCGTTGTCCGGTTTAAATCTCTCACGGAAGGGACTCTCTGGGCTAGAAACCTGTCTCGCGTGGCATTCTCACGATTGGTTTTCGCGAGCCGGTAGTGGACGCGCACGAGCTGGAGCGGTCGGGCCATTGGTATAAGTACGCTCGGAGAAAGGAAACGCGGTCCAAGAGGAGGAAGGAAGATGACACGTCCAAAGTCGCTCGGACCCTGCCTTCTCTTTCGCCTCCTTTCTCTTCCTTTTGGCAAACTAGCCTCTCCGCTCCTCTCCTCGCGCATTCTTAAGAGCACCACTGCAGACTGCGAGGCACGGGCCCGAGAATCTGATACCTTTTTTTCTTTCTTAAGGTTATTCCGTATCTGGCCGGCCCATACGAAAGCCGCTTACATCCGACATAGGGAGCTTATACTGCCGAACGGGACCCACACATTCGCCATCACTAATGACTCTATTTTCGACATTTTTCGCATTTCTCCGCGAGGTAAATTTTTCTTTGTGATGCCGTCTCCCTGTCAGATGTATTATCGCGTCGGGACATCGTTCCCCTTTTATGCAACAAGAATTAGGTGTAATTTGCACGACCAATCGCTTATACGACTCCCTGATCCGGCCTTTTACATTATTGGCCTTCTCTCCATCTTGAATGAGCATCCAGTCTCTAACATGAGACCGTGGATCTCTACAGCTTCTTACGAGTTACTTATTAGCTCCTATCTAGACCAATACTCCGTACGAATTTATTAAATATTCACGACACCTAAGCAGACCATACCGACTGTTAATTGTTAACTTGTCATGCATTTGGCATTTTTAAAGAAATTTATCAAATACAAACGCTCACAAGCATTCATTTATCTAATTCATTATTAATCTAAAAAAGTCATTATTTATCTAATTTCTTGATATATCTTGCGAGTAGCTTTATGTATTCATCACATTTTTTACATTATAAATGAATATTAACTATTTCTTAACAGATTGCAATTTCATACTTAACACATTATTTAATGCCACATAATTATTTTATACTTTATTTATAAAATAAAGAAGAAAAAAACTTGGTGATTGTCGACTGTTTATCATTTAATCAATATTGCAGTTTTTTATTTTAAATGTTAGTATGATATCCTTTTAACTTATGAAGGCACGGAAAACACTTTACAATTATTATGTTTTTAATATAAAAATTTAAATTATTTTTCACATTAGAATTGTAAAAAAAAAAACATAATACACGAATTATAATGAAGTCATGGTCATTTTTATTTTACTTGTAATTAAAACTTAATATTAATAATATTGTTCAAAATACACTTGTGCGCAACCTCAAACTGAAACAATAAATTAAATTATAATTAAAAAATTAATCAATGCTTAATATACAAAACATAAGCATTTTATTATTTAAGTAAAGGAATAAAAACATATCGAAGAAAACTGTCGGAGAACTATTCCGAGTTAGACTGCATTTCCATACACAATATGCTTATACATAGGCATATATGTAAAGCGTAAAACGTGATTCGTGAAGGAAATGTGATACGAAAGCACAAAATCTCTGAATTTGACCACTACTGTATAAACGGCCGTGGCATTTATAATTATAATGTCTACGGTATGTACATAAAAGCGTGCTATTATTTTTAATGCGTAAGGGTTTTTTTATGATTTTATCAAAATCTTTATAAATTTTGTCTGTTAAATAAAAAAAAAAGTTTATAATCGAAATTCATTACGAGAGTTCAGAAATTGAAAACATTAAGTAATAATATTATTATTTATTCTATAAGGAGCAAAAAAGTATTTTGACGTCTTTTAGATAAATTTTTTAAAAGTAAAACTAATATAAAGAAAAATTAAACCTATTGTAATAGATATTATATATGTGTATAGAAATTGAAAAGGAGACTCGTTAGTTTTTATGCATTGGCTTTGAATATTTTAAGCTTCCGCTCGTTCACGCTCAATTGGTTTCAGGATTTGCAATATGCTTACGTTCGACTCTCGATTCAGAGAAAACCTGACAAATCACTGAAAAAATGGTTTAAAGACTTTACGTAGTACGTGCTCAAAGCCAAAGGCAGTCCTAAAATAGAATTTTTTAAAGCCTCTTTATACAATTATTTGCTCGTTTTGCTGAACTTTTCTCAGTCTTGCATACATAGATCAATCATTGAACAAAAAATCTGATTTTTTCACAAGGAATTCAGACGGTGTTCACGCCCTCGTGAAGAAATGATCCTTATTACTTTAACGTTTTGGTTAATAATATAAGACGAGGCGTGAGTTAAATTTATTCTCACAATTTATCGCACAATACAACTTCATTCTTTTTTTTTTATGTAAATTTTTTTTTAAAGAGAACTTATTATGTACCGGCTGGTCTACGAGAAACCAGTATTTGTACTTGTCATGAAAATCATATTTTATCGAAATGTTGACCGTACGATAAAATATGTTCGTAATATCTGGGCAGCGTTAATAATTAATATTTAAATATTTTCAGTGAAAAGCATTGATTCGTAAAAGCCGCTCGTAGCGCGAAACAGTCTATACACTGAACTGATAAATTTGAATATTATAATTAATACCGTAATTTATAATCAATCAGGTAATATAATTAATGGTAAGCACCCTTTAACGATAACAATCGAGCACAGATGAAGCATTAATTGTCGAATGGTCTGCGAGCCGAGAATATATAATTAATGATATTTCAGAATCCAAGTCTTACACAAACGTGTGAAAGTTTAAGCGAGGCTAGAAAGACCGTCTCGGAAAATAAATGGCGTAAAGTCAAGTTAAGAGTAAAAAATTCACATAATTACGATAACGACGTACGTTACAATATTGTTACAATAAAAAATAATCTTACGTAAGTGTTTGTACGTAATCAGGGGTATTCAAAATTTTCTAACAGTATATGATTCTCGATTATCTCGGTAAATGCAGCGGCTTACTAGGTTAGTAAGTGTGTTTGCGTAAGAAATGAGGAAGCGACAATACGGATTAAAACTTACATATGTTCGTATTCTTATTGAATCGGTTCGTCTAATTTTTATGATTTAGGAGTATTTGTGAGGTATGCTTGCTCTCCCTCTCTCTCTCTCTCTCTCTCTCTCTATATATATATATATATATATACACGTATATAATCCTATGGTTATCCTTTGATAATCATTTCTTAAATAATAATAATAAAAATAATAATAATAATAGTAATAATAATCGTGTAAGCATGCCTTTTAAAATTCATTTACAGACATTTAAAGATGCGTTATTGCATATGTAAGAAAAATTGGACGCAAGTTAGATCTAATGTGGCTTAGTATACCAAAGCATATAGCAGTGTAGGTACGATTAATTGCAATTGGAGTTTTTGTTAATTATTTCTTTTATTCTTGTGCAAATATGCAATTGCATCTGTCTTTGACATCGGAGAATTTCACATCGAATATCCGTCCGTTTGGTTATTCACATTCACTAATACTCCTCCATTCCATTATTCTCCCATCAGAGAACTCTTATGTACTTAATAAGCTTGAAATTTTTACAGCATATAGCGTGATATGTAGCTGTAGGTGTATAACTTTCTCCTGTCAGCGATCGGAGTTAGTCAGAAGGGTGCGGACGTTCGACCGTTCGACGAATAGCGTTTAATTATATTTGCTTCAGCCTTTTGTATTTATTTTTTGTACGAGATGAGGATCAGCAGTAATAGTTCAAGATTGAGGCCGTTGCAGGTCCCTTTAGAGGCTTCGTATGAATGGACGCGCATAACAAAAGTTATGCACGGCTCGATCCTTTGACGACAGGAGTCTCATTATGAAACTTCGATTTTTCTATTTTATTACGGCCACAAGAAAGAAAAAAAAGTATCAGCGGGTTCGATCGGCTAGATCGCTCGAATATCTTATGCCTTTTAATGATTCTGCTCAATTAACAAATTTTAATATAAGCTATCGAGCAGAAAGTGTATAATTTACTATAAGTTATGTCTTATGAAACGTTTATAAGAATTCAAGGGAGTAGGGAAGGGCGGGACAGGAGGCTGTTTAATGTCGAAAGTATCATTCGCTACTAGGGTCGAACACTATTTAAAGTCGTAGTTCATTTTCTGAGCAACGAGCCGAGCTAACGCGAAGAGCATCGAACAATAAATTGAAAGAACGGGAAAGCAAGTGATGTAAATGGCGAGAAAGAGCCCGGACGCAGCGTCACAACCACCATTCGACCTCAATGGTGCGCCTACACGTGTAATTTACCTCGCGTACATGGCCAGGGAATTGATTTTAAAATAAACGGCCAGCAACCGACACTTGTCTTGGGCTCGAGATAACGATCTTTCGATTCTCATCGACTCGCAGGTTGTTCGATATACGAGCGCCTCCTCGGCACGGCTCGCGACAAGCGAAGGAGGGCTCGACGAGGGCACGCGGGGAACTCGAAAAAGGAAGAGGAGCCCGACAGCGGCACGAAGGATGAGCCCAAAGATAAAATAGGTGGATGGGTGGGGATGGGCGGGGAGGAGGCTTCGGCTCCGGCTGTAACTGCTGGTGGTGGTGGTAGTGGTGGCGGTGGCGATGGCGATGGCGGTGGCGGTGGTGGTGGCGGTGGTGGTGGTGGTGCTGGTGATAGTGATGGTGATGGTGATAGTGATGGTGATGGTGTTGGTGCTGGTGGTGCTGGGAATATGAGTAGGGGAAGAGTGGGCTTGTCGGGAAATAATTAATATGCCGCGGACGCATAACGAACGGCGCGGTGAGCCCAGCAGTCTGTTTGTTTTCGGGCGATCCCTCCTCCGCCGCTTCCCTTCATCCCCTACCCGCCTCCACCTTCACCGCGTCCACCTTCTCCTTCTCCGCCTTAGCGGAGCCCACCTCCGCATCTCCCCTCTTCCTTCCGCTCTTTAAGCTTTGAATTATTTCTCTCTGTCTTCTGATACTCTAGTGTCGTTGCTACCCTACCCTCCCCGGGGGTATCCTCACTCTCTCGCACACTTCGGTTTCCCTTTCGACCTCCCGCTGCTTCCCCTTTCCATCCTTGCCTTCTTTTTCACCCAGAGCTCGCCTTATTTTAAAACATGAGCCCACACTGAAACACACGTTTTCGGTGGAGGGGCATCGTGACCGGGGTGAGCAGCCAGGAATGCGTAACAGTCGCTTAGGTATCGTTCAGAAATTTTTCATCTTCCCTAATTCCTCTCTTCTTTTTGCCGCTTGTGGCCATGTGTAAATTTCTCTGTTCTCCTCGCGTGCTGTCCAGGTCAAGCCCTTATTCATTCATTATCGGGTAAACGAGTATTATCTATCTTGATAAATTTATCAATCCGCATGTTTATCGACCAAACAGCCATGTTTATCTCATCATGTAGAACAATAAGTCAGATTACAAAGTCATACGTTGCTTAAATTCAGAAAAGGCTCAATGTTTTCCTTAACGTCCCATTCAATTTTCATGCATACGGGAATTTTAAAATAGATGCATCGCAGCCGTACAATTAACTTTTGTTTTATCCCCTTGTTGGCCGCGCACAATTGAAGCGATGACAAGGAGTAACGTTCCCATGAAATTTACGGGATGACGACGAGTCGGGATAACTAACTGCTAAGCAAAAAGAAGCTAAGTATGAAACATGAGCGTAGTTGAAGCAGATTTTCCTTTTTCTTTTTCTTTCACTCTAACCATTTCTATTTATTTTATTTTTTATTTTTTTAATCTTTTCAATCGGAAGTAAATTAAATATTCGTAGTTTCGAATTCGACACGTAGTGTACCTTTACGATTCGATAAAAATTTTATTGACCTTCCGCTGTAACCCATACAAAAGTATAAAGTATATTAATACACTGTACGTCTGCATTTGAATTAATAAACATATTTAAAAATCTCGAATACTATAAATATTTTTGAAAAATAATCACACATCTGTAATATTAGTATATTAATTATTTTAATAATAATAATAATAATAGTTAATAATAATTAATAATAATAATAATTAATAATAATAATTAATAATAATAATAATTAATAATAATAATAATAATAATAACAACAACGTAAGTTTAGTTATAGACCCGAAAAAACCAAATGACTCCAGTAATATTGATGTTTATTTCGAATAAAACTGATGAGCCTTCGACGTAAGAGTTTTTTATACTCAATCTCGATATTAAATTAAACGATTAGTAAAAATGAATCTTAACCAAGAATCATAATTTTGAATAAAATCATCTTAAATTATTACAATTAAAATGCCGTCTTTACGAAAAAAAATGCAATCTCGTAGTAATTTATATCTTCTTTAATATTAATGTAAATATTAAATATAAATGTCCAAATAGACATTTTAATTGCATCTAAAAATGTTTATTTATTTATTCCTAAGCCACTAGCTAATAAAACAATCAGTTTCGCTTGCGCTCAATGATTTTTGCTCTTTTTTACAAGTACAGGAAGAGAAACAAAGCTGAAGATAGAGGTGGAGGGAGAGAGAACAAAAGATTAAGAAAAGGAGGGAGAAATAAAAAGAGAGATAGAGAAAGGGAATGACATGGGTCACGCCGCCTCCATACACACATTCTCAGAAATCTTTTCTTCTTTTCTCTTATTGCCCTCACTTTTACACTTATTGAGACATGAGTTGTGACTGTTTGCTGTACAGAGATTAACTGAAAAATCTTGAATCCTTGAGCACACCTTCATACATATGTGTGTCATTATACAAAATCGGCATAACAAAAACAAAATATTCATAAACATAGTTAAGAAAAATGAAAAGAAAAGAAATGAAATGAAAAGAAAAGAAAACAAAGTTACTGTTCTACACGTATCCAGTTAATCGAAGAAGGCAATTGCTAAGTACCAAATATAATAGGCGTCATGTATGCTTTGTTAATGGACAAAAACCTTTTTCAAATTACTTAATCAACTGTTGAAGATATGAATTATATAACGCTGAACAATTATAAAACGTTTGTACGTCAATGAGTAATGTCTTTTCCGCGCCGCGGTAGGTCTGGAACTGAAGAGATACTTCAAATTTAAGGTACGTGCTTCGACTGCAGTAAATAAAAACTACTCTTTTATGACAAAAACCGTAAAAGAAGAGAATTGCAAAAACTGGCGCTTCAGAATTTTTAACATGATATTTAAGGCTAAGTAGAATGAGATAATAAAATTCGTTTCGCGGTTGCTACTGAAATCAAAAGAATCTTTCGTCAGAAGTTAACGACCGGGAGAAGTACCAATCGAGCGGAAAAAATATCGAGGAAGAATCAATAAATAATTGAAGAAAAAGATCGAAGAAGTAAAATTGAATTCGCATAATCGGAGGAGCAGTTACG
The DNA here is from genome assembly GCA_018883505.1 of Ceratosolen fusciceps. Lineage (NCBI taxonomy): Eukaryota > Metazoa > Arthropoda > Insecta > Hymenoptera > Agaonidae > Ceratosolen > Ceratosolen fusciceps. The sequence continues at coordinate 1,456,066 of RCIC01000023.1, read as the reverse complement.
TGACGAACGAATGCTCTTTAGCTCAGAGCTTGGGCCTATCAATCCAATGTTCTGTCGGTTACGTAGTTCCTCAAGATCATCGCCACCCACCATCCCATTCTCTTATACATTCTATTTAATCTTTCTTTTGTGACCCGACTGTTTCAGATATTTTTTATTAGTCGAAGAGCCGGCTGAGAGGGAGGGATCGGGATGAAGAGAAAGAGAGGGGGGGAGAAAAAAGGAGAAGTTGGCCACCGGCGATGTGCCGCTACATAGAAAATTCCCTCCTCAGCCCGTGCGCATACACAGGCTACAGGTTTCTTATACCACCCCCTCCCTCCCCCCTCTCTCTTTCTCTCGCACGTTACGAACAAACGCGTGCGCCTTGGCGAATATATGACAAGAGACACACCGCGAACTTATTAACAAGAAAAAGACAACGAGCACGAATCTTCCCGAGTTATTGTCCGTGTGTGCCTTGCTATGTGTAACTGTATGTCCTCATACGCTCTTGTCCTTCTCTGCATCGGTAGATACTATGATGGAGGGAGAAATGGCAAAGACAAAGGATCTCGACTAAGGATCTCTTTCTGCACGCCCTTTTATCCTTTTTATTTATTCCTCTCTGCGCCCCCCCTCCTCCGCCCTTGTATAAATGCACATTCTATCGATGCTTTATAGCCTATCGTAAAATTTTCTCTTAAACTATTTTGTCTTCCTTACATACTTACGGATTCGGCTATTCTTTATATAAGCAATAAATTAAATAATTATATCTTTTGAATGTCCGCAATATTTTTATTCAAATATTTTATGCATAATTCTTTCTTTTTGTTATTTTAATCACGAAAATACTTAATTAATGCAATTCATTTATCTTATCAGGATCCTTTTATATTTATTTGACGATTCCCTCGTTAATTATAATTGTTTTATAATAATATTTATATTAACAAACTCAAAGCGTTTACCCGAATTTCAGAGGATTATTTTTAGACCACCGCCGAGAGTCTCCGGCTTGAATAAAAATATAAAGATCGGGAAACGTTCTTTAATTCTTATTTGTGGTCTAATATTTTTGCTATTTAAAATTATAGGAGCAATTGAACGTGTAGAGTTACTGATTGTAAATTCAAGGACTTGACAGTTAAGTTAATTTCACATTTTGGATCGCACAAAAATTATAGAAGTTAAATATTTTTTAAAAGCGTCTCCCATTTTAAGGATCTCAGTTCTCATAACTAATCCCGAGCTTACATTTGCCTTAAACGAAATCGCAGGACAATTAATTTCGTAAGAAGGGCAAAAATGTTTTTAAAGCGCTTCGGTTTCCTTCCTTGATTTTATTTTTGCAACCTGTTTTCAGAAAATCCACGCTTGAGAAGGAGCGGGAGAAGGAGGAGCATCGAGACTATCTGATCAATGAATTATTGGTCAAGTCGATTATTGTCTTGCATAATCGATCCCCGCGATAATTGAGTTATTTATTAGCGATAACTAATTAACATTTTAGCAAAGCATTCGGTCGGTATAGGTTGAGCCCTTGCGACTTTCATAAATTACCCAAGAAGGTCGTTTTACAATATCTTTTTTCTACTCTTTTGCATTCGCAAGTCCATTAGAGACTTGGCCGACACGATTTGGAATTAATTTTCTGCCCTTTCGAGGTACCTTAATGAAATTATTTATTGCATGACATTTGGCCATGCCTTTATTTTATCTAATTGTTCATTTACTTATTCTTAACTTGCGTACTTAATTCATCGACTGCAGTAAGGCGCAAGAATTTTAGAGGCCCCTGGATTATTCCCGGAGCCACACTGACACAGATACAATTGCAATTCATCAATATAGTTTATGAAACTTTCGATATGAGCAGCGTATTCGATTAATCGAAAAAATTAAGTTACTGACTGCTACAGTATACTATTACACATATAAAATGCTTGGCTAGCTACTAACTAAATGGAAGGCTACTAAATCTAGATGGAAGAAAGAATAATAAACATGCTTTATGATAAACAAAAGAATGTTATGTTGATAAGCAACTTAAGAAATAATGTTTGTATACGCGGTACGTAGGCTCTTAAATGTTTGCAAACCACCTATCGAGATATTTTCATTTTCGCGCGCTGCTAATTCAAAAGATTCAAGGAACAAATGCTCAGCTCCCCTAAGCGTACAAGAGACTTTTGTAAAAAGCGAATCGCTCAAGGATAAAATGATTTCTCGACTCTCGGAACTATTAGGATAGTAGGCGCCCAGTAGACGAAAAACGTCCCCGGTATGGTAATGGGATGCTATTAGCGATATGCGCTCGGGCGGGAGTTATAAATCGAGGAGTAATAACGAGCTTGCAAATGGCCGAGGAGAGCCTCGAGGAACAGAGTCATTACGCGACGCGCGAATGATTTTCTGCGCCCAATGAACGAAACGGAGCTTAATCCACATAACGGGACACAGGCATTATCTTTTACGACCTCGACGACCGGCTACTCATTAGGCCGACCAGGGAGAGCACGGAGGGATGGTCGGATGAACATTTGACCCGAACATTTTCCACCTCCTCATTGTTGTTGTTGTTATTATTATTATCATCATTATTATTATTTATTATTATTATTTATTATTATTTATTATCGTCGTCGTCGTCGTTGTTGTTGTTATTTATTATTATTATTATTATATCGGGAAAGGTCGGACTTCTTCTTCTCGTTCGCTTTACCCTCGCGCGTGCGTGCGTCTGTTGTACAACGGCGAACAAGTTTTTGCTCATTATGCGCGCGTATGCGCTGATCCTACGGCTCGAATCTTTTTATGGCGCAGACGGAGCCTCGGCTAAGTAATATCCCCAGCTATCCACTAGCTTTATTTCTTCGTTTCTTTAAAAAGCAGTTGGCGCAACGTCTCATACGCGCAACCAAAATACAATTTTATGTGTTCCCCTCCATGTGTCCATTGATCTTGACCGTTCGGTATCAAGTGGCGCTCGGCTATGCCGCTCAGTAATATCAATAATATTATTTAGACGTCCCCCCTCCCCCGTTTCTCTAACAGCGCACGAAGTTTTATTGAAACTATTAGTTTGATTGTTTTCACCGACTCGGTCCATTTGTATAATATACAATAATTAATGATATCTCAGCCTGACTTGAGCCACTAATAAGCATTTGCAGCATCTGCTTACTGTACGACTACTCAACCAACTTATATTCTGAGTCTCATAAAATATTTCATTCTTTAAATGTAAAAAGATTTGTATCTTTATAAAATTGTGACAATTATTCGTTCATTAGTATTCGTTAGCATTCGTGCGCCAAGCATAAAGTAGTAACAATTACCATGAGTTTTCGCTGATTTCCTGGTTGTACATATTATAATATAAGCCAAATAAAACTCTTCATGTATATTTATGTATATTATGTAAATTGTACCCACCTTTAATAAAGGAGATTTAATTTCAAAAATTCCAGGGCTCATTTTCATGAGTAAGATCGCCAATTTTTTGTAATAAGCACTTTCGTTTTCGATATATATCTCAATTCTCAAGAGTTGGGCCTTTCTCAGCCTAGCCGTTCATCAATTTCCATATGTTTTCAAAATTAATTAAAGAAATTCAAAGTATGTGAAACTTAGTAGACTGCTAAAGTGCAATCGTGATGCGCACTTGTGCTCGTATTGTTTAAAAGATTGTGGCTTTAACGCCGTGACGAGTGGTCTCGATACAACCAGAGTTAAGATTGAAAGTGTAAAAGACTGTCGAGGCATATCAGAGGCACAAATGTTTATCAAAACGGCATCGTAATTTCCCTATCGTGTAATATGTATGTGGATTCTCTAATCCAGCAATTGGATTAGAGATCACTCGCGAAGATAATTTACACTTGCACTTACATTTTATAAATCTATACATCTTTTATGTTTATAATTTTCAGCGAAATTTAATATATAACTTATTAGAATAAAAATCACTTGAATTCCTCTTTTATTTTTTGACGTAAAAATATCATTTTGTGCATAGCCGTAGAATTTTGTATAAATACGTGCAGAAAAAATAATATATTTATCATAAACGGTAATATATTGTAACAGTCATGTCTCATCGTAATTGGTTTTATTTATTTTACATGAAAAAGAAGTTTTTAAAGAACTTGATTGTTCATTAACAAGGCTTGTTAAAAAATATCAGTAATTAATTAATTAAGTTGTAATTTAATGTTTGTATGATAATATTTCATACCATTTGGCATAAATATATCCACTTCAGTCTTCAATTTACGATTTCATTTTATTTTATAAACAAATTAAAACTTTATGATTTATCTCGCAAAATAAATTCAAAATAATTTCAGTGTTTTCAGTTACCTAACAGCCACAAACATCATAGTTCAAAATTTTGCTTTAATAAGTTTTTACGATCAATTGTTCAAAGCTCATGCCCTCCTCTTTCTGAAATGTTTGTGACTTTTATTGTCAATAGAATTTAGGACATTAGTTTTCTTTAAATTGAATATCACATTCTAAAAATTTCTGCGCCAGTGTTATTGTTTTTATTCAAGTTGTATTTACTTGACCAATCTTTCCATGTAAAAAGTCCGAAAAGAATTAAATGAAAAAAAATTTCCATCAGAAGAGTAAATAATGTTGGTAGCGATAATTTTAAATAGTATACTACGAATGAAATAACTTGTTTGTTTAAAAAGTTGATGATATATTTTCGGAGATATAGAGAAATTGTTATTGCCTAATAAAGACACCATTTGCTTTTGAAGGATTGACACACACACAAATACTTATAAATTTATTGAATATACACTCACAGTACATTGTAGAGAATATAGTGTCGTCTACAGCTTCATGACGTCACTACTTGGTGATAATTATATCAAGAATTTTCGGCGGCGTAAGGGAAGATAAGCGATAATAAGGTTTTAAAAATGAAATGACCGTATCAGGACAATCCTACGTAAGCGAGAGAATATATATATTTAAAGCCTTTAGTTTATGCACATCATAAATTGATCTAAAGTTAACGAATCTGTTTAAAAATAATGATAATGTAAGCACCTTAAAAAAAAAAAAATAATTAAAAAAATAAATAATAGCTTATTTATCTGATCGATTATTTTGTTATAACGATAAATAAACGTTCTATTGCTGGAAATAAGAGTCATGCTCCAAAATTGGAGTTTTCAATTACATTTATAATAAAAAATCTTACATCAAATTCGAAGTTCGGAATATAAAAGCCGTTGATTTCATCATCGCTAACGTACCGATCTCTTCCCGTCCTGCAGGAGCTAGAGATCGTCGACTCGGAGCCGAGGTGCGCTGCTACTGTAACCAGCCGCACTGCGTGTCTCAAGGTTACATGTGCCGCGGTCGCGGTTGCTTCACTGAGCTACCGCTCCCCATTTTCGGGAGTACGCGGCAGCAGCAGCTCGTCGCCGTGAGTAGACCGGAACATGCGGCCTACAGCGGTTGCCTTGAGGAAAGCTTCGCCGAGCGGCCCTGTCCCCAGGGGAAGCTCTGCTGCGGCCAAGACCTCTGCAACCACGTGGACAGTCCGGCGATGAGGAGCCGGCTCAATAAAACCCTCCAAGGTGAGCATCGACGGCATTCTCCCCTTTCCTAACCTCTCTTATTCGTTCCTGCAAATACCTTTGCCCGGAGGGATAAGCCGACTTTAATGGTGAGCGAAAAACGGCGCGGCTAATAGAAATATGAGCGTACGCTCGATAACATCAGAAGCCGCTTTATCAGCCGCTTTGTTACTCCACGCCATGCAACCTCGTTCTCCTTTATGAAATAGCCGCGCTTTCCTTCCTACCCCCACCCACCCATCCCCATCCCCATCCCCACCACTGCCATATGGATATGCGCGTATCCATTAACTTGCATAATAATGGGATATAAAATATATTTATAGCAATATAATATAATATAGCTACATACATGCAGCTGCCTCCAAGTATTTTCGATTCTTATCTTTACCGGTCGTCTTCATTACTCGTCTCGCGTTCCTTACATTCTAGCCTTTGTTATCGTTGGCTCCCTTGCAAGAAGAATCGGTACCACTAATTAACCAGCGTCTACTTACTATCTTCTATACCTTTTCGAAAACTCTTCAATTATTATTTTACTTTATTCGGGCTTTATAAAAACCAAAGATATTACTTATTTCTTAATAACCTTTAAGTACCGGCGCAACAACGTAAAATTGAAACGTAAATGTTCTTACTCGGTTACATTACAGGATGCGAAATACGTATAATTTATGTTACAAAACTCTTAAATTCGCATACATTTCTTAACGATGTATTTTAATAACCCGAATTAATGATGAAATCATTAAAAATTCTAGTCCACGCAATTACCCTATCCCTAACGTACTGATATCGACAAACTAATTAAAGCTACAACATGCCGCTTTGTGCTAAATCCCTTTTACTCTTATTTTATCAATCTATTTCACCTCTTCATTTGACTCACTCATTCTCGTATGCGCTTAGTAACGCGCAATTTTAACTTTACTTTTCGCATTATTTATTTTTGTATAAATTGTAAAACAAGCAGAGAAATGCATTTAAAATATATAAATTAATACGTGAATTTCTTTAAACTGTAGCAGAAACTAGAGGGAACCTTTTAATTTGTTTACAGTCGATGCTTGATGAGCTATTCTATAGCTCTTTCTCAATCTTAATTAACGAATACCTTACATATTAACGTTAACTTTATTTTGTGCACTGATTCATGATAATGAATAAAAGCTAAATAATACATTATGTTAAGCATTATTTTCATAAGTATTCAACATCTTTGAACGTTGGTCTTATGTAGAAAGATGGGCGAACAGTTTTCCTTAAAAAGCCGAATTATTAAGCCTTGACTTTTGCTTCCAGTTATCTTGGGTGAGCAGAGGGCGTACTTCGGATCTATGCAGCCCTCGGGCCAGGAGGTCCAGACATCCGACGGCTGGTTCAAGACTGCGACGATCGCCGTTCCGATCTGCGGCTTCGTCGTTCTCCTGATCCTGGCGAGCCTCGCCATCAGACTCCTCCAGCCTGTACCATCACAGGGCGACAAACTCAACGGCCCAAGGATGCCGGAGAACGCGCCGCCTCTTCTTGGCCCACCCAAACTGCCCCTTGTCTGAATCATTCCGAGGCTCCACCCCCACCCCCCACCCCTTTCACGACCCCGGATACGTGAATGAGCTCATCCACTCACCAAGGGCCAAAGACCATAATTGCGAGTCTGCGAACTCTTCTGTCAACGAATTTCACTTGCGCTCGATTCGCGTCTTTCTCCATTATTGACTCAATACTTTTCTCATTTCCTCTATTCTTATTTTTATTTCCATTATTGCATCGTCTTATGCGAAAACATTTCACTCACCCACACACGAGAACTGTATTACTTTTTATTCTTTATAATTAGACGCGAATCTTCCATTTAAAGACATTCGCTAAATTTGATTTTTTGTACTCGAAACAAGTCCTTTATAACTGCAGTATTATATTAATTTGCAAAATATTGGAATTATAAAATTCAATTTAACCTTACAATTTAAGCTTTAAAATTTTTTTCGTTGCACTTTTTTAATCCAAACACAACATCTATTTAGATGAAAGGTTGAATTGAAAAACTACAAGAAAATCGTTACGTATTTACTGTATTTATGAACAAAATTCGGTATCAAAATATTCTTATTAAAAATCAGTACTACCAAAATTTAAGAAAGCTCTTCAGTTTCTAGTCAATTACGTGTCGGTTTAAAGGGCTGCTGAGCAACTTTTTATTATTACTTTCAAATATAACTGCAATTATTAAAATTTTTAAAAAACTTTTTGGATTTATCATGAATAAGTAGCAAAAGAACTAACTGTAGTGGCTCATTTTAAAAGTCATTGTAGATAAATATTGTAGTAATGACGTACATTTAGAAGATTCGAACTTGTACAGAATTTTTAAATTATTGTCTTCTAATTTGTATGTAAAGATAGTAATAAGGAAAGAAAATAATGTTATGGTTGAAAGTAAAAAATTAATAGAGCAGTGGCATTTATGGATATAAGTTGAGGTTCTACAATTTTATAAGAACAAATTAATGGAGTGATTGCCTGTAATTTTGAAAGTAATTTTAATCTTTTTTGTACAGGTAGAATATTTAACTTTGTAATTTCTTCAAAATTCATTAAGCTACGGTATAATCCATCTCTCCACCCTACTTCCATTTTCTTTATCTCGCTCTCTACCTTAAAATCTATAGAACGAGCCTCACTTGGTTCCATACGGCTGTGAATTTTTCTGAAGGAACGATATTGTACATTATAATTGTGTATAATTTTATAAGTTTTCTGTATACATTTATAATACGATAAGATTTCTTTCTGTTGACAAAAAACAAATAAAAAAAAAAAAAATTATATAGGAATGTACATTTGTAAAGAGCGAAAGATAGCTTAACGATTTTACGATAATTAGGAATTCACGACATGAAATCGTTTCAATTGTATTGTATGAATGCGTATTGTATGTATAAAAAAAAAAAGCACGAGCTGATGCTTTCTTATATAAATGATGCAAATTGTAAATATAAAACAATGAAAATACTAAAGAATTAAGCGTAAGAGGCAATAACGTTACGCGAGATTCTAGATAATTATTTTTTCTTTTAAAATAAGCATCCATCGATGGACTGCCTTTGAATTTGAAGCGATGAAAAAGTCGGTTATCAAATTTTTTTTCTTGCTACGAGATAACGTAAATGATAATCCTTCAATGTCGAAGTTCCGTAAAGGCTTTAAAATTTCGGTTTATATATCATGCAATATTAAATGTTATTGATTTTATGATTGTCTAAAATTTGAAACTGAAAGGATTATAAATCATTTGAAATTTTAGACTTTGGTTTCATGGATTTTTTCATCGATTTCACAAAATAAATCGCGTTAATTTATTGTCTGTCTTCGTGGAAGAACAGCACTCATTTTCGTTAAAATGCACACGTGCATACATATGTACTCACGTGCAGGTAAACAAACATACGTGCGCGCACGCATATATATATATATATATAACTTGTAATGCTGACAAGACAGAAGTGCCGAAAATCGAGATTGTCATAACTTGGTTGTAAGCGCCCTCTAGATCGTATTCCATTAAAAAATATGATATTGTGATAATACGATATAATTATGATAGATTATACATTATTTAACGATGATATATTTGTATATCATTATTACAAATTGTATAATATGATATGTCAAATGGTCGACTCGATGAAGGATCGAGGAGCCCGACTGAAAAATATATGATAAAAATACAAATAATGAAAAGATTTTTGCAAAATGTGGTATTATTTTATTTAATTCATGCCAGCTTAGTCTTAATAACCTTTTATGTCCATGGGTTCAATTTATTACCGCTTCATTTCTTGTTCTTTAATTTTTGACATACATACATCACACGCAAACACCCAAAACATTTTTTGTCTTTTTAATGAGGAGAAAGGTTTGCTGCTTTGCTCCGTAAAATGAGTTGCTCTCGTCGTATTACACATTAAGTAAGTATACCGTCAATCTCAAGCACCACGGTAGAATAGCATATCATTATCATTATCGTTATCGTTTATTTTTATTATTATTATTATTATTATTATTATTATTACTTCTTTGTTTAATTTTTTGTCATCACAGTCTTAATAAAAGTGTACCCGCTTGATTAACGGGTCCATTATAAATTGTCAAGGAAATTTTCGACGCCATGTCTACTCGGGTGGTCAGATGGTCCCGTCCTACATAATAACTGACTCAAAAATTCACATTATTTGCCGCTCCGCGCCTCACTTTACGCCCGAATATAAAAAAATACTGGTACGAGCACTGACTCTTTTATTCTGCCGAAGCTTGCCGAAGTCGTTAAAAACCCGAAGCGAAAATCATCAGGGCGTAAGCGAAGTCGACGATAACGATGGCACTGACCTCTCACGTATTATAACATTTGAAAGTGTAAGGTTGCCAGATTGACTGAGTAATTCAATCACGTTTTGGGTCCAGGCGTTTCTGCTTGAGAAAGTCGCGCTCCACTTAACCGATTGGTCGCCGCTTCGTATTCCCCTTTTCATATCAAGGCTAGCTCAACCGTAAACAGCGCTGGCACTTGCCGACGATCACTATGGAGAAGCTAGAACCTTAACGCGCGATGCTCGTCCAGCCCATCGCAATATCCCGCGAGTGATGAGTAAAATACAACATTTTAAAAAACCGAAGCTACGGGGTCGTCGTCGTCATGGTCGTCGGCACGATTGTACGTTTAGGAGAGGATCTCGCTGAATGACTTAACGTACGCTTCGTGAAGCTTATTGACAAAGTCGGGGTCGGTGCGCAATAGGTAGCCGAATGCTTGGAGCAGCTGATTCCTCGTGAGGGGCTCGATGGGTCGATAGAGCGGCTCGGTCGTGCTGGTTGCGGGACTCGGGGCCGCAAACATACCTGGAGGAATGAGCGCTGGGGCTGAGCCACCACTGCCCGACATGGCCGATGTCTTTGATGTAAGTGGCGGTGTTATCAGGTCGTCACAGACATTCGCCTGGAAATCATTTATAAGATGTAACATATTTTAACTTCTAGAAAAAAAATTTTTTTTTTAAATTATTCATTATATTCCTATAAATGTAATATTATTTGTATTTTATGGCAATTTATTCCTTATATCAGCAAGTCAATCTATAAATCGTCTATCGTTTCAAATTTTTGCAATTACTCAACAGGTTTTCTTTAGTTTTACCTAAAATAATACATAAAACATTTTATAAAACAATAAAATTCAAATGATTTATTTTTTAAATTAGTATTAGTATAGTATTGATATCATTTTTATCAACTTATGATTAATTTAAAAAAGTGTACAATCTAATAACTTTTTAAACCTACATTTACTATATATTAAGATATTATTTTTCATCCTTTAATATTTGAATATTTTATATTTTAATATTTTAATATTTTCATATTTAGTATATAAAACATTTATAAAAGATGTTATTTTACATAAAATATAATTCTTAAATTATTTTAATAAATAAATTGTTTATGATAGTAATTAGAATTATATAAAAAAGAATGTACTAAAATATCTGTTTTTCATTTCTTTATGAAAGTCAATTAGAATATTACCGTTAAACTGTGTTGAAACAATGAGTCAAATGAAACTGGATTACTGGATGCAGAGTTACTCTGCTTATGAAGTGATTCATATGCATCAACAAAATTTGACACATTGGCATTACTTTTATGCTGATTCAATATGTTGATTGAATTTCTAGCTGTAGGTGACTGTATCCTAAGAAAACTTGAGGAACTACTTGTATCATCTGCATTCATCACAGATGGAAGTTCTGGGCAAACCATAACATTACATGCAGATGAGTTTAGTGCTGGTGAATATTCTTGATTAACCATTCTGGTTGATGAAGGTGTATTTGTATTTGATTGAGAAGGTATTTTACTTCTAAGTTTTGTCATTATTGTATTTTCACAACTGTAAAAATGATTATTACTAAATCAATAAGACAATTTTTGTTAAAATTGTAATTCATCTATTTATAATTACACTAAAAATAATATGTCTATATACAAATTCATACCTACTCTCTTGTCTATTTTTATAAAAACTCAAATATAGTAGAAGATTTACCTTTGATTATTCATAGCAATCATTCCGCCTTGCGCTTGAGTTGGAACTGATGGTTGGGGAGTAATCGATCTCTGTTGTTTTTCAATATGCTCTACAGTATGTGCTGCTGGATGTGACATTAAACGAGCCAATAAAGGCTTACCCTCATTTACAACAGTACCAGATTGAGGTGGATCACCAGTTTTGAAATGCCCAGTATTTACTTTGGCCTTTGCAAAAAAGTCCATAACACTTTTAGAAGTAACATCAGGAGTCATCGCAATAGCTGTTAAAGCTCCAGAGAGCTCCCCGATTGCATTACTCATAGGAGATTTTGAATCTAATCCTCTAACGCCTCTTTCCGTACTACCACTTATATTGGCATTGAAATCTTCTTGAGCCTTACTTAGCATGCTGAATATATCAACATTATTAGATTTTCTCTGTATAGTCTTTTTATTCTTTGGCATTACTTTACTTGTTGAATCTGACTCCTTTGCAAGTTTGTTTAGCATTGATGAAATTCTTATACATTCATCTTTATCATAAAACCAAATACCGTAAATATTACCCTTTGAATTTTTGTACAACAAAAATGGTTCTTGCAATTGTAAATCTAGGCCTGGAGTTACAGGCTCAACTTGATTGTTTGTATTAAGTCTGGAAAAAATAATATTATTATTTTTTTTTTTTTATTATTATAAAAATAAAGGAGTACTAATATAATTGTGGTTTTATTTCTGTATTAATTTTAATTTTAAAAAACTTTAAACATGAACATGCATGGACTTGAAAAGGCATAATGAAAATTTTGCTTTTTGCTCACATTAATAAAGGAATTTAGTTAAAAATTGTAAATATTACAAGCTTTATAGCACTCGGTTTATCAATATTTCCAAATTATCAAAAATTGTTAACTACATATAGAAACATCAATTTTGACTTTATTTAATAAGCCTTATTAAATTAATAAATATGTAAAAGCAGAGAATCAATCATGGAATCTTAATTCAATGGTTAAACTTTAATTACCACCCGAGTTTCTGTATTTAATTATATGTTCGATTGTGAATAAATTTGGCTATTACCTATTCATAATAAGAATGCTATTATAGGGTTCTCCAATTCGGGAATAAACAAAGAGTGCACCCTCGATATCAGTCTTCTCCCACTCGTTGTTTTCACTGTTGAAGGTATAAAGGGCGACATGGGTCGCTGTTTCAAGGATGTCCTTAACATAGGGATCAACCCGTTTGAGGGCAGCTACATTCATACGTAGCTCCGACACGTCGGCTGTCATGTTTCTTCTCTTCCTGAAACTCTCGTCGCGCCGGCCAACACTTTCACTCCCGCGATTAATTGTCGCCCGCGCACGGAGCCGTCCGTGCGTCCTGTCCCTTTGTGTCGAGAGATTCGTCGTAGTGGCGACTGGCGACCGTCCAATAAAAGACAAAGAAGACGAGTGTGCGGGTCAGTAGGGAGCAAGAGAGATGTACGCTAGCCAGCAAATTTATAACCTCGATTCAGGATGAGGAGCTTCCTTTCCTCTCGGTTAGCTTCGTAGCTCGTGGCTTTAAACTCCAATGATTCGTAGACTTCTTTTAACGTCTTCGTCGTCGTCGCTGCGAGCGCTGGTTATTGACGAAAACATAAGCAGCTGCTTCTACGTAGCATCCCATACCGAAACTTCTTTATCTCTATCTCGCTCTCTCACGCGCACCCCTCTCTCCCTCGGGCGCTCACTCGCTCGCTCTCTCTCTCTCTCTCTCTCTCTCTCTCTCTCATTCTTTTTCTCTCCCGCGCGCTTTTAAGTACGTGTAAAGCGAATCCCTATTCTTTATGCAATTTCAGAATAAGGGACAATGATTCATATGATATTATGACATTTATATTTTTAGATGAATATTATGTATACAATCATATATGTGTATATAAAATGTAGGAAACGATTACAGCGCTGAGATACCTGAATCAAGTACCTAAGTGGTATTTTTCAATTTCTCACAATGTTCCTGATAGTAAGCAATCATATAATAATGATGATGATGATAATAATAATAATAATAATAATAATAATAATAATAATAATAATAATAATAATAATAATAATAATAATAATAATAATAATAATAATAATAATAATAATAATAATAATAATAATAATGATGATGATGATGATGATGATGATGATGATGATGATGATGATGATGATGATGATGATGATAACAACAACATTATTATACCTTTTAAAATAATAATAAATATGCAACTATAAATAATGATCATAGATGTTGAAATGGTTGGTTTGAAAAGAAAAAGTTGTACAGTACAACAATGTACTGTATATTAAAAAAAGTTTCTTTCTCTTCCGGTATCGAGTTGTATATCTTAGCAATAAGAATAATACGGTTGTGTAAATTATGTATATGATGAAAAATCGTTACAACTCTCTCTGCAGATGTATCTATAATTATCCCTTTATATTTATTCCATTCCGCATCGCGTAGGTCAATTTAAAAAGCTTCCATGCTATTAATAAATAGCAGAAAATCGACATATCATTTTAATACTGACTAGTTAAATAATTTATTAATTCCGTTCGAATTTTAAATATAGGAATGGTCAGTATTTTAAATGTATTACTTTCTCCTATTACACCTGTAGGTTTAGCGAGCAGTTTTAATACCGTGAAGTGTCATCCAATGGAAGCTGAGTCGAGGCGCAGCATGGCTGCCAATACAACCAATACTTCATCTCGATTTAATCAGCATAGTTGAAAGTGCCTTTAAGTTATCAACCTAGGCCAAACTGTCGACTGGCCTGCTAACTTCTGAACGTTTCATTATTATCTTTTCAACGACTTCACAGATGTTTTTTTTCTCTTTCTAAACATAGGAAGCTTTGTGATGTATTATTGGATACTATAGGACATGTACGAACATACGGCTACGCTCGCTCGCCTATGCATCAGCGAGACACACACACGCACGCACGCACGCATATATGCATATATATATATATATATATATATATGAGAGAGAGAGAGAGAGGAGAGAGAGAGAGAGAGAGAGAGAGAGAGAGAGAGAGAGAGAGAGAGAGAGAGAGAGAGAGAGAGAGAGAGAGAGAGAGAGTATGTGTAGAGAGTGGAGGTACGTATGCGGTCGCGTTAAACTGAGCAGTGCTCTTCTGAGCTGCTGAGTAGAAAAAGGCCAGCGTATAAATGCCGAGAAAGAAGGTCTGAGAGGCCAGTCGTATTGTTACAAGTAGTGCGCGCGCTCATAGCATTGGTAAAACGTCTCTAGCAGCCGAAGGGTGAAAGAGTACGGGCTGTGGGAGGCCTCGATTCGACCGTCTGTTATGCCATCGTTATTTCTATATTTTTCCTGTATGACTTTTCGAATGACTACAGAGGCAAATAGAGAGCGTGACGATTACGTAGCGAAACAAATGTCAACATCGCTGAGTAAATAATTTCATTATTTTCTGACGATAATTGCATTAAAGTGTGCGTGCCTATGATATACGCTTTCTGCTCATTTTACTTTACGTTACTCGCCGTGCTACGTTTATCCTCTGACTTTGACATTGACTGTTGTTGCCAGCAAGGCAATATTTTTCACGCTCTCCAGCATTAAGACCGACGTACGGATTGTTACTCTCGTTTTGTCGTCAGTGCTCTTGCATAAACTTGCTTTCCAGTTAGCTCATCTAGCACTATACAGCCAAAGGTGGGATATGTTGGTTTATAAATTAATAAACTTAACTGTTTTATCATTGAGTGAACGTTCTTGGTGCACAAGGATGATAGTACCAATCAATCTCAGCTCCCGTGAGTGATTATGACTCCTATTTTTATTTAAACAAGTTGAAAGGAACAGCCACTAAAATGGGCTCCATAGCTCTAGAAGAGTACGAGTTGATGAAAGACTCAAAATATCGAGTGTAAGCATTACTTTTCCCTTACCTCTAAATATTAAACATTTTTATAAAAATTATTTTACGTCAATGCTTTTATTTCAATATTTCAAGTCTCCGCATTATTTATGTATTACACCAATATATGAATATACCAACAAATAGTAAATACTAAATGATAAATGATAATTCATTTTCAATAATGAAAATAAATGTCAATAGCATTTTCATTTATATCACAGTTTTTTATTATAATGTGCTTATTTATTTTCTCAAAATCCACTTTTCTAAGTTTTATATATATATATTTTTTTTTTTTTAATAAATCATATGTACATACTACACTTACTTAATTAAATCTGTTACAAAAATAAAGCAACAAAAATAGTATGGAATTTGATCAAATTTAAAGTATATAAAAATCATTGTGCTTTAAATGTAATTATAAATACATGTAGTACAATTTTTCTTCAATTAAATACTACCTTATAGCTATGTGTCAGCTGTGGACAAAGCGCTCAAAAACTTTGATTATACCAGCGAATGGGCAGATTTAATATCTGCATTGGGAAAGCTCAATAAAGTTCTATTGAGTCATATGAAATTTCCAGTAATTCCAAGAAGAATTAAAATCTCAAAAAGACTTGCACAATGTATGCATCCAGCTTTACCACCTGGTGTTCATCTCAAAGCTCTGGAAACATATGATATTATATTTAAATGTATGGGTACAAATAGATTGAGTCATGAGCTTTTTATTTATAGTGCAGGTATGTTAGTTTGTAGCAATTGAATTTATGATTATTAAATCAATATGATGAATTAGTACAATATTGTTCAAAAGTTATATTTTATAATGTAATTTAAAATCAATATTAAATTGTTTATTTTGTAAATCCCAGTTAGCTTAAAAATTAAGTAATGTATTTTATTTTATTGTTATTATACTATTTGATAATATAATTGTGAAAAATTTAAATAATTTTTAACTAAATTCATTACTCACATCATATATTATTATATATCTCCCACAACATTTATTTTATTAATTTATTTAATTTATGAACATTGAAATACATTGGTAATAATTCATTTAATATTTCTTAGAATTTCTTTTATCAATCTTTATTAACTTCATATTACATTAATATACTAAATTAAATTTAACAAAGAAAAGAAAATAATGTAATGAGTTCAGTACTTTCATTTTTATTATAATATTTAATATTTTTAAAGGTCTTTTCCCACTATTGGGAAATGCTGCAATGAATGTTCGACCTTTACTTTTGACTGTTTATGAAACACATTTTGTTCCTCTTGGAGAACGTTTAAGGCCAGGATTAAGTGGGTTTCTTAGTGGTGTTCTTCCAGGATTAGAAGAAGGCTCTGATCATTTTGATAGAACTAATTCTTTACTGGAAAAAGTTTGCGAAGGTGTAGGTCCAGAACATTTTTATGCATGTTTGTGGGACTGTTTAGCCTCCAATTCTGGAATTAGATTACCAGCAATATCTTTTGCATTAACACATTTCAATAAAAAACTACCAATGGAAGATCAGCTTTATATAATGGGAACCAATGTCGATATTATGGTACGATACTCAATAATAAATTGATTAGAGAATAAGACTTATTGTATTTATTTTCATTTTATACTTATAGTTTAACGAAGGAACATTTAGATAAAACTCTTATCATTATATAAAGTTCAAGCTAAAGACTAAAAAGTGTAATCAATTCAAATAATAAATTTACTGTAATAAATTTAAGATCGATTTTGATATTCTTTGAAACTGGAACTCTAGCCAGATAAAACAAATAGTGTAACAATTTGATGGATAATGATAGGTTGAATAATGATTCATACGCTTATCTATGTATTAATAATATCTTTGGCAGTTATCTACCTTTATTTTCTTCAAGTTTTACATTACACTTATGCTGACATTGTATTTAATGCCAAAAATATTTCGTTATGCACTTTGCAAACCAATTAGATATTCAGAATATAATATCCTCATAAAATAGTAATTAAATTTCTTTCGAAATATTTTGAACTCGATAGTTAGACTTCCCGAATTCATTAGACTTTCAAAATAATTATTTTATTTCTAAAACAAGATTCAAATACTGTGAAAATATATTGTAAACAGGTCGCTGCATTATGTGCTGGGGTTCAAGATAGTTCTGTTTTAGTTCAGAGAAGTGCTTTAGATTTATTGCTTGTGGGTTTTCCTGTACATAATAGTCAATTATCAAGAAATGACATGATTAATATACTTACCGCCGCTTTAACTACCATTTTGCGACGCGATATGAGCTTAAACAGGTACAATACTCATTTTTTTATTGAAACTGAATGTCAGTTGTAGCGATTTTTTTAAACCTCGTTAAATTATTTGCTTATCCTTTGATAGGCGATTGTTTGCATGGCTTTTGGGCACTGAAGTCAATACGTCAATTTTAAAGAAGAAGGAAGACCGCGTTGCAAATGAAACTTCAAGTGCGTATTTCGAAGTATACTCCAAGGACATGCTAATAGATGCAATTAAGTCTACTTTGAAAACCACTTGTAACGATAATCCGCAAGATTTAAAGCCCTACAGAATTTTAATTTCCTTACTCGATAAGCCCGACATTGGCCCTGTCATTCTTGATGATATTCTTTATGAAGTTTATAGGTAAGCAAAAATTAACGATTTTTTAATTGTATAAGAGAATATTTATTGTTACTTATAAAAAGAACATTAAGAATTTATCTTATTTATGATAGCAGTTATAAAAATGAATATCTATTATTATACTTGATTAAATTTACTATTTATTTGTTTTTATTTTTAATCTCAATTACACTTTTATTAACATTGTTACAAGAAGGATTATAATTATATTATTTCTCGTGTAATTGCGGAACGTAATTGCCGTAAACAACGCACACCGGACTACTACCGGAATAAAACCAGCGATAGTTAAGTTAATATATATTAATGTTTTTGGCATTATAAAGTTTTAATATTTAAAAAATTTTTTAATTAAAAAAATGTTTCCAATGCAGTGTTCATACTTTGTTCTACTTCTCTTTTAGTTTCAATATGTCTTTATTTTAAAGTGCGATTTGTATTTTAAGCTTTATAAAAAGATGTTCTATTTATAATATTGCGTCATAAAATAGTAGAATAATAAAGTGATTTTTTTAACATCTATTACGCGATAGTTTAAATGTAATATATTTTTAGAACATTTTATAATGCCTGCTCTATATCGAGTAAGAATTTTAAATCAAGTGAAGTAATAAAATCCGTGAATCTGTTATTCTCGACTTTGGAGCCTCAGTATGTGTGGTTACATTGTGGTTATCTATTTGAGAAAGCTATGCTATGCCAGTGTCAGGAGAAGCTTATGGTTAAGGAAGTCGGTAGTGGGATGCCTTTACTTATGGAAATTTGTATTCTGACGGAATTTTTGCTCGAAACAGTCTCATTGGATGCATTTGTAGATACGCCATCTGAGCACTTACTGAGGTAAGTGATTACCATTTTAAATTATATATTCCGGTTTTTCATCCTGACTCTTCATGACTATTCATTGTAGAAAGATGTACCGTAGATTTTATTTATTTATGTCGGATTAGACATAAGAACACTCGTTAAATATTTCTGTTAATTTAACCATATGTCCTGCAATGTTTAAAATACCAACATTTAATTTTCTTTTCTAGACAAATTATAAAATTACTTTATTTATGAGTATCGTATAAGCAAACCAAATATCGTAAACGTCTTGTAATATATAAGAATTATTATTTCCAAGGAAATTATAAATACAATTAAAGTACATTATTTATTACAAAGAATTGATAGTTAATGTAGATTCTCAACATTTTGTATTGAAGTAGATCTTTAAAAAAGACTATAATACGGTTATTGTCATAAATGTTTATGTACCAAACAATAGTATATTAATTATATTAAAATCGTACATTATGTGAGATTTATATACGTGGTCATTGTTACAGAATGATCTTTCAAATTTAATTCTTAATTGTATTTAATTTTTTAAAATAATATTAACTTCAAAGAATTAAAAAAAGTCATTTTAATAATAATTTCTTTGATTTTTAAATATAAATATAGTTTGGATTACAATAACAAAGAGTGTAAACATAAATAAAGCACTTTTGAATAATGCTTGTTTTGGATAATGACGTGTTTTAATTTGAATGAACGGTCAAATGCTTATTCCGCTTATGTAAATGATAAATAAAATAGTAATATAAATAATATTAATATACGTTTCACTGAAAGAACACTTAATAAAGAAATCTATATATTTTGTCTGCCTTGGTTAATCCAGCCTCTTTTACAACATCATTGACAAATTGTCGACTTGCATAAATTTTTTAATGCCTATGGAAATAACGACGAGTCTGAAACTATGCGGGAAAATTCTGTCTAAAGTACAGCCGGCATTGTCCGCAAATTCCACGATCGAAAAATCGGAAGGGGAAGGGAAAGTAGATGGGAATGGGTCCGCGCTGCCCGTCGATAATAGCGTTTTGACAGCAATTCCTCTGGAAAAGAGCCAGTCGGACAGCAAATTAAATAAGCCAATAGCTGCTGAATCAACCCACAATTTCTCCGACCGCAGTCCCAGGTAATTAAAAGCCCTCTGCTGTTTAAAAGCTCGTTAGCCTTGAATTATTTAAGAATGTTCAAACGCATTACGTATTCCTTAGCCCGAGGAGACGCGCCAACTCGAGCGGCGCCCCTAAGAAGAGCGATAAGAAGTCTAAGAAGAAGTCGAGCAAAAGCACGTCTAAGTTGTCGGAGGCGTACTCGATCCAGGTCGACACAAGCAGCATATCCGTAGTAGTTAGCGAGGATATCAGACCTCCGAGCTCCATGAGTCGCAATAAGAGCTTGGAGGATCTGAACAGCAGTGATTATCAAACGGACGCGAGTCTAGGCTTAAGCGCGAACGCCAAGGTAGCCTTGGAGGGAAGGGACGAGTCTTCGATGTTCTCCCTGAATTCGGCGAGTCGGGGCCCATCGCCGGCCCAACAGATCCAGCACTCCATGTTAGAGAAGTGCTTACGTCTCTATGAGCAATTTTACGTGAAGCTCGTAACGCGCCGCGTCCTTGAGAGCGATATGACCGAGCCTAAGCTTAGCGAATACGAAACCTATTTTCGCTACCTGAGAATGCCATCCTGCAAGGAGGACTTTGACGAGCGTACCAAGCACCTTGAGGAATTGCTTAAATCGAAGCTTGACTTTGACGATTCGGATGCGCTTAATGAAAAGTCCTCATCTCAATCGGAAAATGCTCAAAGCGGTAAGTCCATTAGCAGCCTTTCGTTGACTAACGCAACGCCACTGCATATCTAAATTTTATGCTCAATAATTAATTTTTTCCATACAATTCTATTATTAATCCGTTTGCTTTGCTGCTTTCTTCACTGATATTATCCTCGTTTAATTAAAAGGATTAAAAACAAATAAATAATTTCTAATTCCTAATTTTTACATTACATGATTTTTTTAATTGCGCGATTTTTTATTGTACATACATACGTGTATTGTTGATTTATCAAATATACAGTTGTACACATACAGATACGTACATTAATAGGAAGTACCTGAAATATTGATGTAGCTTATATGTGCACAATTAGCTTGTCTCGACTATTCATGTAAAGATAATTATTTTGATAATTTATTTTTCATAATTTCTGTACTAAATAAAAATAATATGTTTATGGCGCTCATTTACATGTAAATATTCCGTGGAAACGGCATACTATTATTTCCCACGAATGACGTCTTCTACATTGTAAGGTGTCTATTTAATTTTAAATTCATAATATTCATTGATAAATTATAGAATAATTAATTCGTGAATGGACAATTTGTCATACAATAAGAATAGAGCTGATCTATCATCTAAAGTAAGCATTGGCAATATTTCGATAATGTGTAGTAGTAGATACGATAATAAGAATATAAAATACTTCTTCTTAATATTTAAGAGGTTAATGTATATAATTTCATTTGTATTTAATCTGAAATCGATCGGTTTTCTTATCATAAGTAGATTAAAAAGATATATAAAACGTATTTTATTAAGTTTTTATTAATCGCTTATAATTCTTAAATTGATCGTCGGACTCGACTAAGTAAAGCAATTAAATAAATACGAAAAATAAAAGTGTGCGAAAATATTAAAGGCTGAGCTCTAATTTTAGTTAATTTACGAAAGAGTAATTCCTTCCAGTCGAAGGACTTAAATCTTAAAATAAATGCAGACTATGACTTTATAGTCATGTCCGACAATTAATGTCTGCGTAAATTTGCACTGCTTAAAAAAATTCGTTAGAGGACATCAGGAGACGCTTATTGATTTCTGAAAAGTATAAGCCTTAAATTAGTAATTATTAAGGTCTAATGTATTACAATGCTAATAAAAGGTGAAGTGAGTAGCAAAGAGGAATGAAAGGAATGAAAATTCTTGTCTGTTTGTTAGAGTACCCAGTGTACAAATACGTGGAATCGGTCGACAACTCGCGCTGGGAGGAATCATTGAAGGTAGCCTCGAGCCTCCTTGTCGAGCTCTCTACCTTTCCGACGTATTTCCTACCCGGCGAGGGCCTCGTGGAGGAGGAGGAGGAGGAGGAGGAGGAGCCCGGAGGAGACATCAATTTCCCGAAGTGGTTGAAGGTCTTGATCGTCTGCAGCTGTTACCTAAACGTACAGCCCTCTCTCCAGCTTACGAGTATCGCGACACTTTTGGACCTTATCGCCTTGTCCAAGGCGCACAGTGACTCCGCGAAGCAGACTCACGGGGAGGGTGTCACGACCGTTGTCATCGTGCCCCTGCTCAAACAATGGCACATAGTCTACCTCCAAAATTACACAAATGTCTTCCAAGTATGGGCTCTCCACTCGACTCTCCTTTCTTTACTTCATTTCTGTCGCTTATTATTTTTTAAGGCCTTGTCAGGCGTCGTGCAATCGCTTATCCCTCACTTATAATTATCACTACTCGATGATCATCGGAGTAAAGGCACTTAACCCCTACGTAATATTTATTTAAATGATAATCTTCTATTTTTATTTATTTATTTAATTTTTATAAAGTTTACACTTTTCTCTTTGTTTAAGTTTTCTTATCATTTTTACTTATTACATGTAAACGATCACCCATAGATATTATCGACTTGATATTATCAAAATAAATATAAAAAAAAGAAAAAAAATCCTATCTCAGTATTTATTTATACTCTGTCAATATAATATTATATAATACTGCTGTACGATTTCACGAGTTTAAAGTTTAAATGGATTATGATTAACAAGAAAAAACATTGGCAAATTTAGCCGGCACTCTATAACGTAATTTATTTGCAGTAAAGTGTATTATTTGTACATGAGATAACGACCGTTTTATCTACACCAGTTACAAAAAAAAAAAAAATAAATGAAATAAAGAAAAGAAAGAAAAAAGTTGAATAATAATCAATCCACTTATATTTGATATTAATTGCGCAACAGTTATCTTACCAGAAATATACAGCTTTTTACAAAATTTGAATAATGAGTTATGAGAATAAATAATTATGTAGGTTGCAACAATACATACGGATAATTTTTCAAATTGCAGATGCTAGCACACAGATTGTGGAATCATCTTGGTGAACTGCCCGTGCACAAGTTTCGAATACGGTGTGTGGAGCTTCTACACGAGCTGCATCATGCGCTGGACGAGTCTTGCGACGCAGTTGAGGATGCAATCGGTTTCGCATTAATGAACGAGAGTATGGAAAAAAAAATTGACGCCTTTAATAGGTTCGTCACTTTATGGCATTTAGGAAGAGACATCGAAACAAATCCAAGATTAAGAGGCTGTTTACGAGGTTTTGATAAGTACGTAAGCTATTTTTATTCTTCTTATTCTTGATTTGTAGGCTCTCAGTCTTTCATATCAAGACTCAAATATTTAATAATTGTTTAATGTTTCCATAATTCCATAAATAAAACTTCTGTGGACATTGAAAAAATTAATTATATATATTTATATCGATTCGAAATTTTACTAAAATAATATATTTTTGATCTATATTAAAAAAAAGTTTTTACAAAATGCAAATCAATTTCTGAAATTCTATTCAAAGTATAAATCTTTTGTACTAATATAATATTATTTTTTACTAACATAATATTGAACTTATATCTAGAGTAGATTTTATTGTTAAAAAAAAAAAAAAAAAAAAAAGTTGTGATTGTAGGACAAATTTCATGATATAAAATTGATAGAAAAATTAAGAAATATTGTAAATCGCGTGAAATAGCCGTTCAATGTATTTTTACGTATATACTAAATAATTAATTAAAATAATTAAAGAGGGTTGAGTGATGAACGGTGTTTTGTTAGATCGCTTTTGAAGCTCCTGGACAATCTTGAATTGATGGACAATTCACCGTTGAAGCTTCAGTCACAATCCTGGCTCTTGCACTGTCTAGTGCGTAACGACATATCACGCATCGTCAACCCTGTGCTGACGATGCTCCTCGATCCCTCTACCTGCCGCATGAGCGTCCTCCATGTCAGCATTCAGCATAGCAATATAGTCCTGACCAAGTGCGACCCGACGGCGTCCCAGGAGAAGTCAGAAAGCGCGCAAGAGGACGCCGAGGCCACGGCCAATATCTACGCCATCAGCTCGGTGGATGGTAACGTCATCTACCACGTTAGCAACGGCCAGGATAATCGAGTCCGTCACGGCGAAAGCGACTGGCGTCTTGGTAAGTAATTTTATATTACGTTAGACCGTGCCGACTCGTGTGCCTCTTTGATAATATTTTATTTTAATCCATCCTTAAGGAAAAATGTCGTATTAAATCTCTTGAATAATGTATTATCAAACCATTAAATAATTACATTCGTTTATTTATTTTATTCCATTTATTTTATTCCAATTTAATGAAATTATTACTTAAAATTAATTTTATAATTTTTAAAATCATCCACACACGCATTTAAAGTAATTATAAAATTAATTTCAAACAGTACTTAGTCAACATTTAAACTTTTTTTAGTATTCGCTTTTTAAGTGCAGTCATAAAATAATAATCTATAAGTCACGCAGTCAGGCAAAGGAATTATTTCTAAATGAAAATAAACCTGGCCAGGTCACGAATTCGTGACTTGTGAATACTGAGCCTTCAAACATTGTTATTATTTATGAGTCAAATTGAATTCATATTGAGAGAAAATAATCTTTACACAGAGGTCTTTGTAAATCTCTTCATCAATCCTCTCCATCAATCATAAAAATTCGTATTTTCTTTTAGCATTATAATATATGTCTAGAGTAGCATGGGTACGAAATTCTTATTAATTCCTTTATGCCCAAGGCTTCTACAAGAAAAAGTCAATCATAAATCCGGTGAAAGTGAAGCGCATCTTTGCAGTGACGACATTAACGAGCGACAGTAAGAGTTACCAGTACGTAACGGAACGCAATCAAATGATGAGAGAACTGGAAGTCCCGGCAAGCATTTCCGGTAATCGAAGAATATCGGTGTTTGTCAATCCGCTGTCATTAAACGCCAATGAAAACTCAAGCGATTCCTTAACGGAGGATGACTCATTATCGACCAAGAAGAGCGTCACTACTACCACCGGTGCAATAGCATCCGCGGCCGCGACGGATGTTTTGAAAAATGCCAGGAGATTCAAAAAACCGGAGTTCAATAAGGGCTCGACCGGCAGCTTGGACGAAAGTCTATTCGAGTCGACGGACTCGACGACGCCGACTGCGAAGGTGAAGGACAAGAATGACTGTTCAAAAGCTCTCAATGGGGAGGTCGGATCATCCTCCTTGGACTCTATTACCAACAGTTTGGCTTCCAGCAGTCCTGAAATCCTCAACGCGAATAAGACTACTCAGGTAATGCCTGAGTAATTATATTACAGAAATTAAATTAAAAATCTTATTATTTTATCTAAATACCCGGTTAACGATGTTAATAATAATAAAGTAAAATAGAATTTTTAACCTTTATATCATTTATAGAAGTTAAGCTTAAAAAATTATAATGATACGCTGCTTCTAGTAAATAAAGCTTTATAGGATATAATTTTATTTATTAGCATGCCTTTTTAATATTATCATTTTCATATAATATCATATAATTTCATATATCATCGCGGCTGTAGATTATAAAAATTCAACAAGATACGTCTTTTTACATAGAAAATAATCCGCAATAGTTATATAATTATTTTTTCATTTTTCTAAAAAAAAAAAAAATTGCAGCAAAAGTCAAAGAAGGAGCATGTGCTGATACCTAATAGTGCGAGGGAGATTGCGGGAACTATAATAAAAGGGAAGTATCATAGTATGAATAACGAGTTTAACAATTCGAGCTACGAGGCGAATGACACGGTCGGTAGCTTCGAAGTTACCACAGAAATACCAAGTTGGACAATGGGTGACGAGGAGGCGGATCTGGAGACCAGCACCACTGCCGAAGAGTATTTTAGCAACTCAAGCGGTATCAGCGTCGTCGAGGAAGTACTGAACGATGTCGTGGATAGGGTCATCGAAATATGCGAAACTAATGAGGCTAGTAAAAATGTAAGCCCATACCTTAGTTCGTTTTTATTTTTCATTGCTATTATTGCATTAAATATTATTATTCTCTCGGTGTAGAAATACAAGTAATCTTAATAGCTTGGGGGATTTCCCTATAAAGTGCAGAATATAATAAATGCTTTGTATCATTTTTCTTATTTATAGTGCGAGGAATCAAGTCAACTCGACAACGGCTGTGTAAAACGCAATAGCTCCAGCGGTGTTGGCGTACACAATCTTCATTCTCACATGCTCCTCTACTGCGGGGTATATGACTCGAATCGCACCCTCTATGCCCTTCGTATACTGCGGAACGAGCTGCTGACGAATGCCCGGATGTTCCTGGGTGCGACGGCGACTACTGGCGTAGCCAACAATCCACGCAGTGCGCCTTTACTCACACTCCTTGCCCGGCATCGCAAGAGCATCTTCGGGAGGAATTTCCACGGAGATATCGCCAACACGGAATTCGTCGCGGCTTACAGGAGTAGCATGTATCTGGAACTATTGATAAGCGTGTGCCTTTACTTCGCGAGAAGCTACTATCCGAATTTGGGACAAATGAGGCTTACCCAAGAAGAAATCTCGGGCAATAGACAAGTGGGTTATCATTTCATACTTTTTAAAGCTTTCATAAACTAAAATATTATTATCAATATCATGATTATTAGTGCTTTTTGCTAATAACCATTGTGTGCCAACTAACAATAATCACTTAACTTCATAAGCTCCATATAAAATATGTAAAAATCTATTCATAAAATAGATTTCTATTAATGTCAATATTTTTTTAATCTAAGCAGACCATTTAATTTTTAAGCAAAGGCTCATATTATTTGCATTGTAAATTATATTGTTAACTGTGATTACTCGGTAACAGATTTTTTATATAAATTTAACGCCGTATTATTATTGTTTTCCTGTCATCGAGTAGAAAAATTATATTATTATAATCTATCAATAAATTTAAAATATAATAAGATGGCAAGATAAAAAATTTATACATACTAGTATAATAATAATTCAGATTACGTGAAATTTGTAAATCTGGAGAATAGTAATTTCAATTAGGAATTTTAAATTATTAATTCTCAAAAATAAGTTTTTATTAAAAATTCATTTTTTTAAAATCTTGAGTTAATTAAAAAATAATGGTTAATTAATTAATAACAATTAAAGTATTATGAATATGGAACGGATTATACAACAACCACACGTGGCTGCGAATTCTTACATACGCATACTCATAAAAACAGATAAATCGTATGCTTATTACTAGTTATTATTACCTATTGTGAAATCTGCCTATACGATTCATACAATAGAAGCCAAATTATAATTTATAAAGCTTTAACGGGATTAATAGCTTATAGTCAATAGTTTTTTAAATTTTAAATTATTCTTAATTATTCATAAATTTTTATTTCTTGTCGTTTATGTTTATTATATTGTCTCAATTAATAGTATTATTTATAAAAAAATTAATTCCAATCCATTACGTTTACAAATGATACAATCATGCATTTACCGTCGTAGATTAATCAGAAACATTATGGGTGAAGAGATAAGCATTAATTATTTTATAATAATAACTGTTAGAGCTTAGAAATTACTTTTAATTATAATTTTTTTTCTTTCTTCATTGTTATTATTAACAATATAATTTACATGTACGTATCTGTATTAAAAATTGTTATGAAATCATACGTATTGGAGTGTTATTGATATCACGTCTATGTGTGACCGCGCGTGTATGCATTTGCACCTGTATGCGTAAATAGACCTCTTCAAAGATTAAAATTATACATAAGTTTTTAATGCTTAAGAACCTATTGGTTTTATTTTTATTTTTATACTAATATATCAATTTTTTTTTATTTAAATGAAATATTTTTTAATTTTACAATTGTTGATATGAGATTGTTTGATATTAGATAAAAATACTTCAAGTAAATCAAGTAAAATATCATTACTGTTTATTGTATTATAATATATTATGGAATAAAAAGTAAATTTTATTTTTCCCCTTAGGTTCAATTAGCGAGTACAGAATTGTTAACACTTATATTTTCCGAATTAATACCAATTGTTCGAGACTCTGGGAAAGGCTTTAGCTGTTATATCATTGATCTTTTGACAAAATGTAAAGTGCAAAAAGTCGCGCTTCACTGCCTTGTATCGAGTGTTTTGGCTATGAAGAATGCGCAGAAAGATATCAACGAAGCATTCACTTTTACCGAGGAAATTGTTCAATTTAATGATCCCGTAACCGAAACCAATATCAATAAATGTAAATATAGAGCAAGCGACCATACAGAAGCCTTTCAAATGCAATTATTAAGGTGAGAACGTAAATTAAACATTTAAAAAAGCTAGAGAACGTAAATTATCCCTGAAAACATATTGCAGATTATTGTTAGCATTAATAATGTTAGAGCATCAATGCGGAACCCAAAAGGGGGAAGATGTTGGAGTAGCGGCATCGACGCCAACGACTCCATCTCGAGCAGCCGATAATTTATCAGGGAACACATTAAAATATATAGTAGGAGCACCAATACCTCAGCAGCCAATGTTTCTCACTAGTATACTTAGTGCTTTAAAATTGGTGAGCTCTTTGAAAGATTAAATAAAAAAATATTTGTTACTTATCAGTTCTTTAATCATCAAAGCTTTTCTTAACAAGCACTACATATTAAGTATTTTCAAGGTGAAAAGGTAAATTTACTTACAGATACAAAATAAGTGGCGTCGGCCATTTTCTTTGCAAGTCCACATAGAAATATCTGGAAAATTCTGTAACGATTATGAAAGAAAAATAATAATAACAATTTTTTAATGTTGAACGATTTTATAAAAACTTGTTAAAATCATCGATAATTGAAATATTGTAAATTATATTTGTAGGAACATATGAGGCATTTGCATCAATACTGGACGACTCTTGTCACATCTAGTCTACCATTCATGTCATCTTCATTAACGCAAATAGTGACATCCGTAATACACCAGCTCTGTTGTAATATTGAGCAACTGGCTTCATATTACGTCGGGGACGACGCACTGATCTCGAGCCGCAAGAGTGAGGATATAAGTCTAGTCGAGTGCTGCTTGCCCGCTGACTACACCGTTACACATTTAGAAGCCCTAACGTTCCTGCTACACTATTGTTTACTCGATACCTCGCAAC
This sequence comes from Ceratosolen fusciceps, assembly GCA_018883505.1. NCBI lineage: Eukaryota > Metazoa > Arthropoda > Insecta > Hymenoptera > Agaonidae > Ceratosolen > Ceratosolen fusciceps. Next base: position 1,426,658 of record RCIC01000023.1, on the reverse strand, counting down.
AGATAGTCTTCTCCTTCAATCAGCCGAGCAGCGCCATTCAAACCGGGGTTCCCGTCGTAAATCCTCGTCAAATTTTCAATAACCTCATACACGTTTTCATGCCCACTCCTTTAACGACGGTAAGATATTATTTATCTAAATATAATAAGTTGTATAATAAAAATGTAACATCAACAATTGCAACAATAATTGAATTTTACACCACTTTATTAAATTATTCAGACAATTCAATTTATTGTTTATTATTTAATACATACTTAAATGCTTAAATGGTAATAAAATTTATATACATGTATACATATAAATTTTCATGAATCCTAATGAATAAAAATGCTATTTATAAATTACAATGAAAATAATTTGCACCTAATAATAAAAAATATCTCAATAAGTATATGATGAATAACTCGATTCATTATAAATATTTATAAATTTGTAGGATATCAGTGGTACAAAAGAGAAGAGTACCACCAATGAACAGCTGCTTAATGCAAGAAGAACAGCTCTAAGTCATTTACCTAGAATAATTGCTTCACTATCTACACTTTGGCAGGCAGTCATTGTTACCAAGGATAAGTGAGTTCTTGAAAATTTTATTTACAAATGATTGATAATAATGTAACGCTCTCAAATATTTGTACTTAACCCTTTATAATTTCATCATTTAACTTAACGATCAAGTCTTAACATTCCTATGTGAACTAGTTAGTGAAATAGATTTGTATGAACAAGTAATATGTTTCTGTAATACCTTCCGTGATTCATTGTTTGTTGTGTGTATTTGTAGCGAGCAGGCCACTTGTGTTGTGGGTAGTCCTCGAGTGGTAAAACATCAGTTGTTAGAGCTTCTTTCGCCCATATCCTTTCACCATGGTGTGAATTTTCTTGCTGCAGTTGCCGTGGCTTGGCATGAGAGGCGACAACCGTCTGCCAACTCGAAAAGGGTAAATGCTTTATAGATTGACTAAATTTGTTATATAAGCAAAAATAAATACTTAAGTAGTTTAACATAATAAGAACAATTACATTTTATTACGATTAAAAGTTCTGATTTGATTATTAATTGAACTATTGATACTATATAAACCACTATATAACATAGTCAGTGTAATTGTGAATAGTTATTTATAATAATTTATAATAATTTAGGTATTACCGGAAGCTTGTCCGAATCAGCAAGTTTTGGTTCAATTAGTGAGTGCAATCAGAGTCATGCCCATTGATACATTAGTACAAACTGTGCATCAAGTCATTAAAACTCCGCCGCCAATAAATGGAGTCAAGCAAGACTTTTCATTAGAGGTCTCAGTTTTAGAACTACTTTATATTTATATGCAAAGCAATACCTCACAAACTCTCGTAGAATCATGGGCCTCGCTTCTTGGATTATTGAAAGATAGTCTTTCTTCAAGTGCACCTGCTCAATTTTTATTATTAGCTATTTTAAATGAATATGTGCAAAAATGTCCCCCAATGCAAGAGAAAAAAGATATAAGAGACTTGCAAGATATAACAGCTAAGGTATGATGGTCATTTCATTTCTCATAAAGTATTTTATTCAAATTTGTGTGACCCATGTGTGTTTTTATTATTTCATGTTTTACGTAAAATATATTGAAAGATAAAATTTTATGACTAATATTATAAGAGAATATTTTTATAATTAAGTGGCAGATAATTAAAATTTCATCATATATTTTGATCATAGTTTTAATTTTTTTAATTCATTATAGTTTAAGAATAATTGATCTTTGGTTAATAGTCAAATTTTGTATTAATATTTTGTGGTTCATTTCATTGAAATTGTTTTTGATAAACAACTTTCTTTCGATAGATAAAAAGTAATAATATATTTATTAATTTTGTATTTGTAGCTTGTCGAACTGTGTTCCCAAATTGCTGGGGCATGTCTCGAGCAGACGACTTGGTTACGAAGAAATTTGGCCGTAAGGGAAGACGTTTTAGATGTATCGGAAGGATCTACGGAAGGCAAAGAAGGAAAAGCCGGCACTGGTACGAAACTATATGTAATACAACAATATATTGTTCGAATGTAATAAAATTGCATTTAATGCGGCTTATTTCAGTGACGCCGGGCACACCACCAAATTCAGCTTTTAGTGTCCAAGCGCAAGCCGTTCTTGCCGAAATTTTGGCGCCTCTGTTTGATGTCAGTTACGGTTCTCAGGAGAAAGAGCGTGTTGCTACGCTACTAACTAATTTAATGTATAATGTCACACCATATTTGAAAAACCACACGTACGTACAAACGAGTTGAATTTATAAAAGGGTTATTATGTAATTGCTTCAATTCAAATTCAAAAAGAATTAATTAATAAATTTAATTTGATCTGAATCGGAAACAGCATATCTAAAACACTTTACAATCTACACTGTACAGTCTGCAAGATGTTCATGTTCAATTATCATAAAATAAATATTAGTTTTAATAAGTATATGATTCAATAATAGGCATTATTTTTATTTTCACTTGTACAGAACGAAAAATATCGCTTCATTCACTGCCTGCTCGCAACTACTGAGTTCTCTCTCCGGATATCCGTATACGCGAAAGGCATGGCGAAAGGACGTTTTAGATTTATTGTTGGATCCGGCCTTTTTTCAAATGACAGCAGCTTGTTTACCTTTCTGGAGAACTATAATTGATAATCTGATGACACATGACAATACAACATTCCGAGATTTATTGAGTAAGAGCTACAGTGATTACAATTTCAATATAACAGATTTAATGACAGGGCAAGTGATAGAATTATGGTTAAATTTACATTTCAGCTAAAGTTTCAATAGCACAGAGTAGTAGTATAAGTATCTTCTCATCAAAGGAACAAGAATACGAGCAGAGAGCGCAACTTTTAAAACGATTGGCCTTTGTTATTCTCTGTAGTGAAATGGATCAATATCATAAATATATGCCCGAAATTCAAGGTAATTCCTTTCTTAAAACATTGGTTCTTCCATTTTATAGTAATTGTTTCATTACTTTTCCTATTGTGATTTCGATCGAATATAAAAAATTACAAACGACTATTGTGTTTTAAGTGTACATACTATATTTGTAAAAACAAAAGAATGCATACTGAGAAATATCATTTATTTAAGACACAAATTTCGTTTATTTAAATATCGCTGTGAAATTAATTATTTATTACTTTAAAACAAAGAAAATCTTTCGAAAACTTGATAACGAAGATGTACACGAAGTATTTCAATATTCGCCGACCTATTGATATTGTTTACGTAATCTAGCTGAAAATCATAAAATTACAAATACATATTTTCATGTAAAATTTATAAAAATCAGTAGTAATATATGTGCTATTACAATATTCCAATAGAACGACTTGCCGATAGTCTCCGTTTGCCACAAGTGATACCCTCGATTCAAGCGCAAGTATTCCTTTGCTTCCGAGTACTCCTTCTTCGTGTTTCTCCGCAGCACGCAACTTCACTTTGGCCGGTTATAGTCAGTGAATTGGTTCAAGTATTTTTACATATAGAACAAGAATTAAGCACCGATACAGAAGAATTCAGGTACGCATTATTCATTATAAAGCAATATATCTGTAGATCGTTAATGCTTATTTATTTATCTATGGGTCCCTCAATTTTGCCTATGTAAAAATCTGAATGTATTAAAATTTGTCCTATCCTTAATCATTAATAGTTTTATTGTATGACTTAATGTAAAATACTAACATTATTTGCTGTTTTATTTTTTTCAAAAAAAAAGTTATCTACAAAAAATAATAAATAAGAGTAAAAACCATCTGAGTTATTTCAAAAGTGTATAATCTAAATAAATTTTCTGCAGATAAAAATAAATTCTTTCAAATTTAAGTAAAAAAATTATATGTGCATATTATATAATTAATTGAAAAATTAAGCTTACTCACAATATTGAAATATCATTCATTGCCTATAATAATAATTAACAGTCATTCGCAGATCTTTCGCTAACTTAATAATATTTTTAATTCAATGTCTTCGAAATATATAAATAACTTATGATGCTCAATTAATAATCTTAAAAATAATTAGTTATAATTAGATATATATTTAATGATTAAAATTAAAAACAATTATTCAAAATACATGTCTATAAATAATTCTATATTTCTGTAAAAATATATTTTATATTGTAATTGAAGACCTGTATTTTCAAATTATATACTATAAGTGGATACTTTGGATAGAAAAAAATCATTAAATTTCTTTAAATAGAACTTTTTATAATTTTAACATAATATTGTATAACTATTTTAACAGAACATTTAAAATAAATGAATAAGTTAATTATTTTGTTGAAATCATACTTTGCATACAATCGTATCCAAACGTTTCCTACTAACAGTCGACATATCCTAATGATGTGATGTTTTTTCGCTCTGTTTTGGCATCTTCGATTTGATGGGATTTTTGGTGCTACCATGATTTGATTGATTGGTGTTGGGCTTGCAGTCGTCAGAACAGGTAATTGATCAAAAGTGTTTCATATAATTATTGCAGCTGGATTGTGAATGAAATTATGTAAAAAAAGAATAAATTTACTCCATTATATTGATGTATTTGTAATCTCTACCTTTTACTACTAAAATTAATGTTGAAAGGGATAAAATTTAAAGGTATACGTTTTTAAAAATTGCTTTTATAGTGGAATAAATAATTTCTTAAATATTTTCGTGCCAACGCTTTACAGAGAAGTCTAACAAAATAGTTAAAATTGTGTTTCGTCAATAATGAATGTCAGCAGAGAAGACAATCTTATCACGTTTAAATGTATTAAATATTATAAAAAAAAAGGTTTTTCTAATTCAACAACAACAAGTTTAAAATTATAAATATAATTTTCTCAATTTTCTGAATGAAACAATATATTAAAAATAGAACAGGCGTTATGAGATTCAAAATTTAAAAAAAAAAAATGCTTATCTTGAATCGGCAGCTCGCATATCAAACTTTTATCTGCTTTGGATTCATCATGGGCTGTAAATGCTAGTAATGGACTTCAAGCACATGGTCATCCACACTGGTTACATTTACAACTTGCGGCTGCAAAGCTTTTGGATTTAGCACTTTTGTTACCAGCACATAGACTTCCGCAGTTTCAAATGTAAGTATACCCCCTCCGCCCCCTGTCTATATATATATATATATATTACATATAAAATTAAGAAAGTTTCAAACATTTATTAAAAAAAAACTTTATTTATTTACAAAGTATGAAATTACTAGTTTTTAAACGAATATATTATTGCAAAATGTTTGTCGTAATTGTTAGAATTAACGATTTTTTCTGCCGATAAAAAAGACGTTCTACTTTATTTACCCTAAATATGCTACGCTCGAGTTAAGATTCTAACCGAAGAACATTATATCAATTGGATTATTATGATGATACTAATGGTCAATCTAAAATCGAAATCGAAAAGTTGAATACGAATAAAAAAAGCTACTGTATAATAATTTATTTAGATAAATATTCTTTAATGGTTAGAAATTACTGTAATGGCACATTTTTTATTGAAATATCCACAATGTTTTTATTAAAAAGAAACATATAAAAAAACAATTGCAGGTATCGATGGGCTTTCGTTGGAGATGCAGCATCAGGAAGTACAGAAAATAACAATTTGAGTTCAGATTTCGTGCCGCATATAACAAGGATAGCAAAGCTCATGGATGAAAAAGTAAGTAAAAAAGAAACAAGAAAAGCAAAAATTTGCTTTTAAATTTTCATTAAATTGTAATGAAATGGAAATGGTGAATCGTCGTAAAAACGTCGATTAATATAAAATATATTATATCCCGTGTTATGAAGATCGACGGTGTTTTATAATAATTAATATTTAATAAATTTATTACTCATTATATAGATATATACATATATTCAATTTAAAGAAAAGAAATAAGTCGAGTTAAGATTAATAAGCTAGGAATTTATTAATTTTTCATTCGATTGTAAATAAAGGATGAATTATTATGATATTTAAGAAATTCCGAAGAAAGTGGGAACCGAGTATCCTTATAGGATTCACCGATTTTTTCTCGGAGCACTGCTTAGTTGCGTAAGAATGAACTGTACGAGTCTCTGTCTATTGAACAATGTGGTAAAAAATATTGAAGAATACTGTAAGGTATTATATAGCTAATTAGTGTATGGTTCGGTGTATCGCGAAATCGGATCGAGAAGGGATCGAGCCGAGTCTGTCGGTATAAGGTTTTTGTTTTGCTTTCGGCGAATAGAATAGTCCCAAGCATCGGATCATCAGTAGAGCATGTAGTCTTCGAGTGGTTGGCACTGCTCGAGATGGACGCACTGACCCGTGCGCCCGTCGTACACGTAATCCTCGCGACACTCGCATCCGCTAATGCAGGGACTGTAGCAGTCGACGATGCTCGGCTTGGCGCAGGTGAACTGGCAGAGGCAGTGCGTCCATACCGAGCGCTCATCGCATCGGCTGCTCTGGCGGCCCTCCGCCGGGAAGTCGAGTTCCTCGTAGTCATAGCCAGGAATCCGGTGTTTCGTGTACCGGTAGACTCGATCGATCATCGGCCGCCTCTCCTCCTGTGAACCCCATCTATTATCGGCCATTTTTGCATTATTGACGCGCCCTTTAATGAAATACTTCAATATTTAATTGAAAGCTTAGCTAAGAACTCAAAATGATGAGCCGATAAAATTAACATTATCATTAATCATTCTGTTGTTGTTTTCTTCCGCCTCGATAGTGTGCAAACACTATAGCAAAATAGCAGTGGATTATTTGTTATCGCAAAACGTAAAAGCAGAGCCTTAAATGGCATGCGTTATCGACTAGTCAGATGTTGGGATGGGGGGGGGGAAGCTCGCAAGCAATCCTCTAACCGCGTCCATTGACTCCGAAGCGACTCCCCGAGTTCCGGACACGCGCCGAGTTCGATCCATCGCTTCTTCGCTGGCGATGTAGAGGTCGTCCTGGAGCTGTTGGCTAGCCGACGCTCGCCTCTCTGGGAGCAAAACGCGGTAGTCCACGTAATCCACGTAATCCACGTAATCGGAGTCGTCCCCGTAATCTGAAAAGATCCGACCGAACTTTTTACAAAAGTACACCTACCATACAACTATACCCCGTGCACAACGCATTAGATTGTCTTTGACCTCATGCTCTCGGCGCTTGCAATTACCATTAACTGCCTCGAATTAGGATCACTTGATGGCCGGCCCACATCGTCGCTCACTCCTACATTGCTCGCGCAAAGAGGTGTACTGTATAATTCACAAATTCACCTAATTACGAATTGCGTCATATAGTGAACTTTATTCATTTACTTGCCAGCGTCTCACTAAAAATGTTGACCGATAATCAAAGCTTCATTCAAATTAATTTAAATGTAATTTGTAATATTATATGTTTCTCTCCCCCCCCTCTATCTATCTATCTATCTGTCTGTGCGCATGTGGTCATTATTTATTTTTAAAGAGTAATCGTAACAAAAAAAAATTAAATAAAAATATTTTTGCTAAAAGATGATCATCATTAGTATGTAATTTAAACGAAAAATAATTTCTTTTCAATTGGTAATAAAAAAATTTAAAAGACATATATATATATATCCATATTTGCTTAATGCTGGGTAAGTATTGTTCTGTCATAATTGTATAATAAAAATCTCTTTAATATATTTTAAGCAGTCGTACATTGTTATAAAATTAATTTTATTATAAATTAAACTAGATGACACTGCTCGTTTTATAATTTAATCATACATTCGTGGAAATCAATTATTATGAATTTATGAATGCATTGCTGGTAGCTATTTGAGGTATATTATTATTATTATTATTATTATTATTATTATTATTATTATTATTTGAAAGTAGGCTTAATGTGTTCGTAACTGAAATATCTGTGCCAGATTTTTCGAGTAAATTGATAATAGTTTAAATAGTATTTATAATACTAATTGTCTTACATTGTACCTTAAAGGTATAATATTTTCTTATAACTTTTTGTAAATTATTATTAATCTGCTTATTTGACTTTGCTTGCTTGAGTTCCCTCAACTAGACTTTTTTAAATATATTTTTCATTTTTTTTTTTTTTTTTTTTAAATGTTATGTGAGCCATAATTTTTAAGTGACCAACTTGAAACAATCGAAATGACTGCGAATTGAATAGATTAAGTAAAAGACTACTCGATCAAAACAATAAAATTAAGCAGTTGTTATTTATGAACCCTGGAAGTTAACGGCGGTGTATAAATTCGTATAAAAATTAAAAATTTCAATTAGATGGAGGAGAATCTGAATGTTGTAAAATAAAGATCGTGAATCGGTATAAGGAACCGATATAAGAAACTTGCCATGGAGATGCAGTAAAAACACGTGGTTGAGCACGTATAATTCGGGCATTTCTTACTTTCTGACTGAGAGGTGTGGCCGTGGTAAGAGTAAGTATAGCGTATAGAAGAGTACTTACCGACTGCGAGGGAGAGGCCGAGGTAAATAAGGAGAGAGAGGGCCGCCCTCGCGACCGAAGAAAGCCTCGCCATGGCGACGTTCGCGTATGGACTGAGCGGTACCTCTTCCCCGTCGGACTCGTATAAAGGGACTTTGTTCTCGCTGTACGCCTACCGTCGTCTATCGTCTCAAGTGGTTAGAATTCAATTTGGCCGTTATAGAGAACCCGCACCGCTGCGAGGAAAGACGAGACCCCGACAATGAAGATTGGCAAAGGCTTCAGCCTCAATTATCCTTCGCTCCTTCCTTCGTTTTCTTTTTTGCCTTTGGACTTGGCGATGTCAGATCGAACTCTCTATGCGCGTGGAAATAGTTTTTTTTTTTCCTTTTTTCTTTTTTTTTTTTTTTTTTTTGGATGGGAACGGAGAGAACAGAATGAGCGTGAGCTACGTCAGCCGCGGAACGTTTGTAATAGCTAGGATGCGCGAGCTTTACTTTACCCTGATACACGCGCACACACACACACACCTGACGATCTTGCGCATTTTCCCTTGAGTGTCAAAAAGTCTCGCGCTATTTCGCGGATTATAAATAGATTCGATGACTCCTCTTATTCTGGACACTGTCCAAATATTTCAATTGTCTCCGAGCTCTTTACTTCATTCGTCCTCAAGCAACTTTTTGCGGATTTTATTCATTCTTTTAACCGGTCTTCAGTACTTTATAACAAATCGGCTCAAGGCAAAGATAAAAACCGAAAACATTATGGATCTCAACAGTTTTATAGATCAAGAATTGTAATCCTTGTTTTCAAATTCATCTCTCGTACCTTACAAGTACTTTTTGGTCTTATGATTCATTTTCACTTTATTCGTTTAGAACTTTTTCTCTCATACATTTTTCGTTACGTTTTAATTTATAAAATCGACTATTTTCAATAGATTTTTTTACAATATTTTTCATGAAAATTTCTATCAAATTTTTCTTTTATTAAAAAAGTAGTAAAATTAAATGTATCAAAGACTCAATTAAATTGAAATGAGGTTTTTTTCTATTTAAGATAAAAAAAAAATTAAATTAAAAAATATTTTTAATTAATTTTAGCTCTATTTTAAGATTTTTTTCCACGTACATCTCATTATTGTGCAGAACGGTATATTTAAAATTTTACATTGTATATTATTTTTTCGTAATAGTCAATGTTTATGCAACGGTTTATTTGATTTTGCTCTGAAAAAAAGAAAAAATGTTTTGGCTTTAAATCACTTTTCTGTATTTAATAAAATCAAAAATATTGCCTCTTTTCTAGAAATAAAGAGAATGTATATGTACGTATGTAGACAATTGTGCTATAAATGTGCCCTCGGCTGTGCATTACAGGATAATGAAATTGGAAAATGAACTTATAAGGGTTACAAAATAATGCCACAAGTCCAATAAAAAAATGGCAAATAGTTTTATTTACTATACAAATAAAAATGTTATAACTGATTGATATATGTATATACAATATATATTACGTTTGCATGTGCGTATACATATATGTATTAATAGGCACAGAGGCAATGCTGAAGCTGTAAAATTTACAATATATATATATATATATATATATATATTATAAAGCCATGTCTCTTACACTCCGCCACCGCCAAGTCTTCGCGCAATTAGCCACACATAAACAGCCATTAAGAAAAGGCAAGGTAGTGGCAGGCCATATACGCACACGCAGAGACTAAAGTTTCGTTTTGTTCTGTTTAAATTGCAGTTTAAGGAGGGTGAGTCGCCGTCGAAGCTGCCGGCCGGCGAGCTCCTGTTGACGTCGAGCAACATCCGCTCATTGCAGGATCTCCATCATTTCTTCACGGCACTGAGTCGCAGGGCCGAGGAGTCGCAGGCCCACCTGAACGTCGTCCATCTCGAGTCCGTAATTGAGCAAGATTTCCTTGAGAAGATGCCAAGTCTACCCACAAGATAGTAGAACAGAGGGTCGACCGTCGTCGTCATGCCAGGACTAGCATTCGTTTGAACGAGGGCTGTTGTTGTTGTTGTTGTTGTTGTTGTTGCTGCTGCTGCTGCTGCTGCTGCTGCTGCTACTACTACTACTACTACTACTACTACTACTACTACTACTCTATAGTGAAAGCCCGAGTCTCCCCTGTATACACTCTCTTCCTTTATATTGTTCCGCACTCCAATGTCGCTGCCTTTCCTCCTCAGACCATCACGCCGACAATAATTATTACGGCTACGTTTACGATTACGATTACGGTTACAATCATAATCATGACGACGATTGTGATGATAAGAACAATGAATGATGATTACCATAATCGTGACGATGACGATGACACTGGGCTTCGTCGATCGTTATCTGATGCCTCCTTTAGTTTCTTCACTTTTTAATCGCGCTACACGGAGAAGATTTTCCTCGACATTTTCTTTGCTTTCTCCGAAAACGAGAAGCGAAGTTTTTAATTATATGCACGAATTATAAAGACGTTTACTTAACTGCTCAAACCTTTGTATATATATATATATATATATCTGTTTGAGAAATTGAGCAGAAAATAAATCAAGCTGACAAAAACTTGGATACTATATCTTTATTTGCACGGCAGAGCATTGAGATGAAACAAAATATTAAACTGAATTCTGCTTATATTTTCATTATTATTATGACGATTGTTTTACTACATTTACAACATACCAATCTACACACTTTCTCATTTGCTCTTTAGTGTCCAGTATATCTTATGATTATTTCTTTCTTTCGAAAATACTCTCCACTTTGTACTTATTAACAATTTTATAAAACAAAAAGGAATACATGTATTTTATAAGAAAGAAAATTACACTGAATATTCAAATAAATATTAACTCTTTTATGAGAATTTTGAATTTTTACGAATTATATGCAAAAATTAATGTTGCTGTTAGTCCTTTATATTGAAGGCTTCTAATTTATTTAGAGTAAACATCTATTCTTAACTAGTTTTTCATTATTATTTTCTATCTTGTTAAATATTATTTTCGATTTAAAGAAGGAATTTAAAAACATATCTAGTTTAATTATAAATAGATGCGTATATATATTGAACAATTGTTAAATTCGTATAAATTTTATCCTTAAACTTGCGTATATACATTGGAATGCACAAAAAGTGTAGTAATCAAGATAATTATTGTATAGTTTTTAAAATTTAATTTAACGAGTATTCTATAAGACAAAATTCTAATTATGGCACTCCTTAGAAAATAAATTAACTTTGAGAATTTGCAAGAATATATAAAAAATTGTTTACATTAACGTATATAAAGTAATTGTTAAACTTATTTTTACCTATTTTTGCACAATACGTTTAGCCAATTTATTAATATAAATTTCGATAACTCACAAGAACATAAAAGTTTTTCATTTATTGTATGATAAAGATTTTTTCACTCTTACGAATATTTGGCACTGTATCAAGCATACTTCTATTCTTCCATTATAAACTACAAATAAAATGAAAATTGTGATTAGTTGTGCTTTGATTGCAGTACTGTAAAAAAATAATAATAAATAAATAAAATTAGATAAAATTCAACGAAAATTTCATATAATTTTGTTAAATTTTATTAAAATTATTAAGAATGTTACAGAATTAAAAAAAAACCTATTTATTTTTTATTTTATCGATGTTTTATCGAATCTTCGTTGAATTTTATTTATTATAAATAGAAAGTGCCCTAATGTATAAGTATGTGTGTAATAACAATATATATCATATGTGTTATAAACAATAATTTAATAATTTATCTTTTCAATTATTGTCGACTTGTCTCCTCATTCGGTTGTGAATACGTATGAATGTGTGAAATTCGTCTGACATTATATTAGGACGAAAAATGGCAGAAAACAAAAGTATATATACATATGTTTAAAAATAATATACGACTTAAAGCAAGTAATAATAATAGTAATAATATTAATTAATTAACTAATTAATAACAATAATAATAGTAAAAAGAAGAAGAAGAAAAAGAATAATAATAACAAAGGACTCAGAGTCATTTTATATATACTTTTCACTTTGGCGCGTATGTATGATAAAGTTATGCTCATACATCTCTAAATATGATATTAAACGCTTGCCGTAATAATTGGGCTTTAAGAATAAAGGAAAAACAACTATATTTTAAAAATAAGATAGAAAATATGACAGTATAAAAAGACGGTACAGTGTATCCTCGTTTATTAAGAAAAAAAAAAACAAAAAAAAACATGTATAAATGTAAGGATCACGCATTTGTTCATCTCATACAAGAACTTGCAATATAAACTATTTTTGTACTCAAATAAAATTGAAGTAAAGGTCCCTATATCAATTCAATTATGGCATTGAAAAGTATTAATTAATAATTATAATTCTCATATAGTGTACGCGAGTGGTAATATGAATGTCTATATTATGAGTTTATGTTCTTGTGAGGGAATACCTCGGTCCTATTATTTTTCGTGATTACGAATTGCATACAATGATAAAGGGGCATGTCGATATCTATCATACCAGAAGCTACTAGTATGTATCGTTTCTGTAACTGAGTGTTGCTACCGAAGAATTACTATAGCAAAAGGCCCAAAAATCCTTTTTATGCCAGGCAACGCATGTTTTTTGTTAGGTGCCACTACAATATTCAGAGCATTTTCCCTTGATTTTTAATGCGAGAGCGAAAAGTCGAGAAAACCAGCGCCCATTTTCCATTACTAACGACATAGTCTTAGCTCACTCCTTTGAGGGTAAATATTGTACATATTATTATTGTATTCAAAATTAAAGTTATAAAAACAATGAAAATATAATGTCTATTTTATTCGCGTGGCCTGCAAAATAGCTAAGTATAGGAATGAAATTCGCAAATGGTGAGAGATAAAAGCTAAAAATACAAATGTCGTAGTCCATTTAATGTGTCGTGTGTTTGCCCTAAATCATTTTTGTTATCTTCTTTATTTATCCTTTAAATGTTGCAAAAATGCAGAAAACAAAAGAGAAATTATAAAGGTAACTATTAATAATAACATGATAATTCTTTACAGTACAGAGAAAGATGAACTGCATGAAATGTTCCAACAATTTCGAATGATTCAATAATAAAAAATTTGAGCTGCTTTAAATAATGAAAAAGCAAATAAAACTATCGTACAAGATATTAATTTACAGCGTCAAATATTAACAATATAGAAAAAAACAATCAAAATAGTTGATATAGTAAATTTCTTAATTAACGACGATAGTGTTGGCGAATTATTTTTCAACAAAGAATGGTTGATCAAGGGGACACTTCTGCCAAGAATAATATCGCATGTATTAGTTAAAGGTAACCTTTTACCTTCAGAATTAATCGTTTAGCACACCAAGACTATCTTATTTAGCAGTCGTAAGTGAGGTGTCCACCAATAGTTTAAAGCCAAACAAGTCAATGCTGTTTTCTTATCGACAAAAACATATTAGTTTGATATTATTGGCAATGAATATTGTGATATAGGGACTGTTGAGTACATTTCTTTAGAAAAACTTGTAATTTATCTAGGAGGAACTTGTTTTCTTTTTAATCTGAGATATCGAGGCTATTACAATCCTATTTTTATATATAAGAATACAGATCTTTATTAAGATCTCAAAATATCTCTCATCTAAAATATGTTAAAATCTCATCTAATAATAGTAAACTTGTACTTGGCAGAAGAATATAGTAATTGTTACCCGAGTTATAGTAATAAAATTAAGAAAGAGAGTTCTTTATTATTTTTTTCAAGATTCGTAACTGAAATTAGATTATCTCACGACCTTACAGAATAGGTGGACGATAAAAGTAAAGGAAAAATAAAATCAGCATTGGGAACTATTTTAGTATGTTTGAATGTCTCACCGAGAATATTATGGCACAGCAATGCTTTAAAATCTTCATATAATCGAGAAAATAACTCTTTGTTGACAAATACACCTATACGTACTCGCATTACATTATCCAATCGACGTAAAAACTGGACCACCAAAGATGAATGAGTATACAATGGTACCATTGCGAAATTGCGGATCGATATCTAGACTTTGCAAAAATCCGTTAATGTATGTCAGTTATGAATATTCAGCAATCGGTCTGACGATTCAGTACAACTTGTTTTCCCACTTTATTCAGATTCACATTGTGAGTGACATAATTACATATTATTTGCAGATATTACACAAATTTACAGACACATTGAAATTGCAAGGAAACAAAGACCTTTATAAAGAGTTTTTTTACGGCGATGTGATACTTCCTTTTATTACTAATATTCGAATTGGCGGATACCGCAACCTTAAAAATATTGCATTCAAGATTACTATTATAAAAACGAACAATATACAACAACCACTTTATTTCGAAAGTCCGCATAAACTTATGAAATAAACACCATCAAATAAAAGAATTGCATTCTTTTTCTCACACACATACACGTACGCACGCGCGCACACAATTTAATTAAAGTACTTTGATTTTAACCTTATCAAAATTTCATATTTGATTCTTCGTTATATACTACAACAGAATACATTTAATTACCAAATATTTCAATTTCATTTACACTAAAATCGTACAAATGTCCTTTAAAGTGATTTTCTAGTGATTTCATACTAGCATGTTTACATTTATTAAGAAAGCTATTAAAAAATATTATTTACAAATGATTGTAAAATATATTAATTTATATTTTTCTAGAAGGATATTTATATTATACATTATTTAGCTTATGATTATAATAGATATCATTCAATTTTAATCATTACACTGAAAATATTAATCTAAGATTATATAAAATCTAAAATTATATTTTATTTTAAATAATACATTGCCTTTATAAGACATTAGCAATTAAAATGTGACTTTTAGCGATATTCTTCACAATTTACGTTAAAAGTTCTTAATTTTACCTAACAAATAGACAATTCTATTTTACTATATCTCATTTAATAAATTTGTTAAATTTATAAAATAACTATCAGATTTAAAGAAATCACAACATTAAAATAATTAAGTAATTGCATACATATTATTTTTAAATAAATTTTATTATATAAACATATAAGAATTATTTACCTTAAATTGCATATTAAGACAAATAATTATTCTTATATTTAAATATAAAAATTTAAACATTTTAAATTTTATATTAATTTTTAATTATTTATAATATATCATATTTTTAAAGATAGACAAAAATCAAATTAAAAAATTTATAAATAATTAACAAGAATATGCTATGTTATTCATAAAATGTAATAGGCAACTTGCAGATTAGTAGAGGAAAACTTAAATATCTTCAAAAATCACTAGAAAGCCACCATAAAGGAAAAAGAAAAAAATTTGTACAAAAACTTGAATAAGCACTAGCCTTGTTCATCACTATTCGCTTTCATAGAATACACACAATAACATACTAAATTTAATCACTATTCACATAGTACTCTTACTTTTTTTTTTACGCAAGTCCAAGGCGACGCTCTCTGAACTATCGCAATAAGTATTTATAATCTCGCTCTTGTCGTGCATTTGAGCATGTTGCTCCAGTTCATATTTGGACAGAAAAGCAAGATTACAGACAAAACACATGTGATTCTTAGCAAGTTGATGGAAGCTCACGTGGTTCTCGTAACACCGCTGTTGCATGAATTCCTTACCACATAGTTTACATACATACCTGAGCTTGTGAAACTTGTGCTTTTCACGTAGATGCGTCATAAGAATATAATGTTCCGTGAATGCTAAGGGACAATAACGACACTTATAGCTACGCGTCATTTTATTCTTCTCTCTTGTATGAGATCTTGTTGACATTTTTAAAGTTTGTTTCATACTTTCGCTCACTACTTGTACCTTAGGTTTCGGCCTTCTGCATTTTTTGTTCTCTTTCTTTGTTGGTGGCTTACGGGATACATAGCAGTCTTGAACCTCTGGAGTCGAATTCTCTGTTGAGTAATATTCACATTCTTCAAACTTAGCGTCACTATTAGGCTTTTGTTTATGATCCTGTAGAACTTCCGCAGGTGGTGGTGGAGGTGGTGGTGGCATTGGGGGTGGTGGCACTACTGGGGGTAGTTGAGGTAGTGGCAGTGGTAAGGATGGACTACAATCTTGTAGTGATTCTGGTTGAGGACTTGCAATTTTACTCACTACATTTTGATATAACTGAATGCTACTTTGAAAATCCATAGTTTCTTGCTTTGTTTGATATTCGCAGTCATGGCACATGTAGGTTTTACCAG
Source organism: Ceratosolen fusciceps (assembly GCA_018883505.1). Taxonomy (NCBI): domain Eukaryota; kingdom Metazoa; phylum Arthropoda; class Insecta; order Hymenoptera; family Agaonidae; genus Ceratosolen; species Ceratosolen fusciceps. The sequence continues at coordinate 1,409,906 of RCIC01000023.1, read as the reverse complement.
GAGGTGGTGGTTGACTCTAAATTTATAGGTATAAAAAACATATAAATAAAGAATCTTTTTAAATAATCTAAAGAGTAAAATTGAAATTAATTTTCAACTATTTTCTATATTTAAAATACAATTAATTTCTATATTTAATTATACAATTATATAAAACATACGTAGTATTTATATCGTAAAATTTAAAAAGTAATAAATTTAATAGTATTTTCTTTTCCATTTATAAAAAATAATAATTTTATTGTATAAAGTATTGTAAATATTAAATATAAAATACCTTAGATCTAACAACGCCTGCACATGACTTTCTACAAAAATCACAATAGTAAATACTCTGCCAAGTAACAGCCATCATATGTAGTTGAAATTTCTCATCTAAATTTAAGTCCTAAAAAATAAAACAATTTCATTTATTTTATAATTAATAAATAGAAAATAATTTAATTACATATAAATTCATTTTAATTGCATGTTAGAATAAACCTATATATTAATAATTTCAGATTATAATTATATTGTGAAAGCATTACACTCATTTGTTAGAAATTATTTTATGCAAAAACTATCAATAGCTTACAAATTACTACATTAAAAACCAAAAGCTATTTTTATTATCTCTTATGTTTTTGCATATTAGAACATAAAACGACAAATTATAAAATACAAAAATTCAAATTATCATAGAATGAAGAAATTTGCTATAAACAAGACCTTTCATTTTAATCCTATAAATAATTAATACTGTTAATATTAAAAATTTTAACCAAAATTTAATGACCAAAAATTAAAGTTAATTAGTAAATTAAAGTTAACCTTATCACAGACTTCACAACCCATCCTATAAACATCAATATGAGTCATGAGATGCTCTAACAATCTATGTTCATTGCAGAAAACTATGTTACATTCGTAACAAGTAACTCTATCAATTTCCATGACATTTTGTTGCTGATTGGGTAGACAAGGAGATCTACTTCTAAATCCATCATTATCCATAAAATAGCTCTCCAAATAAAAAGGAGCTTGCACTGTATCCTCATTATTAATAGTAACAACTTCACCAGATGCAGTAACAAAACAACACTCGTCAATATTATTATCCACAAGGTCCAAATCAGAAGTTTCCGAAGAATCTTCTTGTAACCATATTGGATCATCAATTTCAAATAATAATTCAATAGATTCAGGCTTTATCACAATTGTCTCTACGTCACCAGACACTATTGCAGGCTCATCGTCATCCATGCTGAATGTTTCTGTTTAAAAAAAATTTCAAGCATTGGTAGGTAGGTATTTTTAATTATTGTTTCATATATTAAATATGCTATGAAGGTTAAAGTAATAAAACGAGAGTTTTATGTAAGTGAAATGATTAATTAATATGATACAATAATTCAGTATTTTGCACTAATTAAGAGCCTTTCTTTTTAATTTCAAATACTTTATAAAAGTGAATTAACATTGCAATATATACATTTTCTTATAGTTATAAATGTATCTTAAAATCAATATATCGAATACAAAGGCTGCAATAAAAATACATAAGAAGGTTCAATATGAAATTATTAAAAATAATTAGCAAGAGTTTAATACTTTTGCACTTTAATAAAAAAAAGAAAAAACTTCCATCAATTATTGGAGATAAGTTAAAGTTTCTTTAGCATTATAAATAAGAAGATACATTGGTTCTCTAAAGATCAGAGAGCTTCACTGACACCATGTTCACTCAATGACTAGTTGAAAATAGTTACCCACAAGGATAGTACTCCTAAAGATCCTTCAAAAGTAAAAAACAGCACAGAAAAGAAGAGGAAAGAGCCGTTCCGTATATAAAAGAAGAGCGATGTGTTTGTTTTTATAGGCGTCTCACTCGCACTCGGGCCCGAATTATCCGGAGCGACAAGCGTTTCTCCGAAACATCGAAGTGAAAGCCTGCCGACGACGAAGACGACGTCGAAATTAATCGCTCCGTAATAGCAGAACTTGAGCTCTTGAACTCCATTATCGGTCTCTTGTTATTGTTGATATTTTTCTCTCCCCCGAAATTCACCTGTCTTCTTCGTCGCGTACAAAGACGGCGACATTCCCGTGCTCCATTTTCCACAGATTTGAGAATTCCACATGGCGCATCGAGCGTCTCTTTTTCTATTCTCTCGCGCTCTCTCTTTCTAATACTTTCTATCCTTATTTCATCCTCTATCTCTATCACCAGGGACTCACCCTCTTTCTCTTTCTTTGTCGCTTTATCCATGCGCCATATATATTTGTCTCTCTTCATTTCGTGCTTCTCGCACATTTCTTCCTCTCTTTTCCTTTCTCCGTTTCAATCACAGCGCATAAGCTCTTGCTACATATATATATATATATATATATATATATATATAGAGAGAGAGAGAGAGAGAGAGAGAGAGATACGCATACGTATGGGCACGCACGCGCGCTCATCCTCGCAGGCCTTTGTACACACCTACGGCTACCGCACGCTACGTGATAGGCTTCATATACATACGCATGTGGCTCTGTCGTGTGCGTGTGCGTTTACGTATGCATATTGATACATGTCATGTACTTTGTTGAACAAGAAATAAAGCAAATTTTGTAGACGCATTTTCTAATGAAATTCCAAAAACAATTTTATTATTATTTTTTTTTACTATATTATATGTTTCTTTTATAAATTAATAAATTTACTAAAGAATGAAAAAATTCTCAATGAATCATCGTTTGTAATTCTTATTTCAATAGACATTAGGATTTGTCTGCATTTGCCATCTGTTCTGACAAGTCGAGATAATATGCCATTTACGGTTGTTCGAAATATTTACCAATTTTTCCTTAGTTTTCGCATAGATTAGTTTATGTACATAAATGCTTATCTTTATTCTCTTTAAATTAAAATATTTCATAATGCCCGTAACTTGCACGCAATTGCAGACTTACCCTTATACTTTTTAACGATTCCTTTCATTTATTAAATATATTTAGCTTTTTATACTAAATTTATTTTTAAAAAACCGGAAAAAGCATGAAATATTAAATAATTTTTTTTTTTAAACAACATAAAAAAAATTTTTATTAAAAAGGTCTGTTAGGCAATGGTCTTCAATTCTTATAAGCATTATTTCGTTATATGCGCGAAAGCCTTAAGGTACTATATGATATTCTGTGAAAGAGTAAAATATTTTATAGTTGATGCACTATCTTTTGTTTCTTTACATTTGAGTTTTATTTATGACTATTTATTGTATATATTGATTTCATAAATAAATTTATTAAATGGTTATTCAAAAATATAAATAGATTTTTAAGAATATAGATATACATATATGTATATATATATATATATATATACATCCTCGATATACATATTTATTAAGCTTTTAATTGATCTATTTAAAATAATTGGCATTTAAGATTTCCAAATATTGTTAAATACAAATATTAAAAAAAAACAAAAACTCATACGGTTCATGTGTATTTATGTGGTTGTCCATCTTTTAACCTTTAACATCGCTTAACAGTTTTGAGAAAAGTAACTGAGCGATGACCGAATGTATACAATAATTAAGAAAAAGATCGCAAACGAAATATTAAATATTACCTTACGATCCATAAATAATAATCTTTATTAACAAAATATAAATCCATGTTAACTAATTCATATGTTTCAGTTGTCTATTAATATATGTACAATTCAAAAGACATAGTAATATATTGAGTCGGAAATTTAGAAAATAATTAATTAAAAATAGATCCTTAATAGTTTACAGTAGGTTATCCTATGTATGAGTGGGCACATCCTTATATTCTTATAGTATATAGTCCACATTTTCGTTTTAAAATATTCTTTAACCGAATATTCATCCATCAGAAACATGTCTAACATATGAACAGTAATCATTTTTTAGAATACAAATTATTGTAAAAATCTAAATAACCCTGAAGGTAGGACGATTTTGTTTTAGATGTAGAGATGTATAAATATATAAATTATAAAAAATTATAAAAAACGATGAAAAAATGTTATAACAAAATTTCTCTTAATACATAAAAGAGAAATGAGTAAAAGTTATCGGAACTCCATTATTCATCATCAATTCATTACATTAACCAATTTTTATATCATCGCTGTATTGGATAGCGAATGACATTTCCATTTCTGATAATGACAATATATTGACTACATTGATTCAATCATTGCATGTACTAAAATATATTTAAAATTTTCTTGATTCAATCAAGAATTGTAATTTCTTACGAATCCGATCAAATATATGATAAACAAAATTTCCGGACTCAAATTATCAAGGATATGCAGTAAATATTAATAAACTTCCAACCTTCTTTTATAAATAAATAAATATTTGACGTTATAAATACCTATTGGGGTTTAATCATCAGCAATATTAAACTTAAGAAAAATTTAATAACATCGAATAAAGTGCTTGAATAATTAAAACATAATTATTATAGAGACATTTTAAATATTTTATGTTACATTTGAGTATCAATATCCAGATATATAATTATCCTTAAATTAAAATTTTTTTTTTTAGTAATGTATAGGAAAAATAGAATTATTATTTAAAACACAGTATAGAGTAGAGAATAAGAAAATAATTTCTTGTTAATAGTAATTAATTATATATTAATTACTATTTAGGATCAAGGGAAATGTCAATAATATATGGATAGTAAGTATTCAAAATGTTACGTTTTAATTAGAAAACAATAATTATATGTTAATTAAAAACGATTTACAAAAATAAATATATTTTTCAAAGTTGACTTGGAGATACTTATAAAATATTTCACATGAAGGACTCTTAAAAATAGAAACTAAAATAATATTTTTATAATACTAATATATAATAAAAATAATATTATCAACTACATGAATATTAAATTTAAGGATAGCTTCGTTTAATTAAAGATAGTTTTTTTTTTATCAGATATAAACGGTTTTCATTGATGGTACATATCTGGAGCGATAATTTGTACTTTGTAGTATCGGTTCGTAGTATCACCTCGAAGAAGTTAAAAAGTTATTTAGAATACAAGAGTTTCATGGAGGAAAAAATGATCAAATTTATAAATAAATAAGATTTCATTTTCTAATAACTGTTTAAATCGGAACAATTAAATCGGTAAGATTTATTTCTTGAAAAATAGTTCCTAAAATGGAAATATTCTATATACTGCAGCAATTCAAAATATATTTGAAGAATGACTATACTATACTTATCCTTTAGGAATGTTTACTATTTTATATTACATACTTTACTTGTAATGTAAGATAAATGCACGATTCTACAATCCCTTATCAAAAATCATACCAGAAATCTGATAATATTGGTAATACATTGCTTCACATTCTTTAAACTGATTATGAGTCAATAATATCATAATCTAAAAATTATTTTTTATTATCTACATTATACGTATTGTTTTATTGAAGCAAGAAAAACGTCTATTCATGAATTTGGTCACGTGTAGGGCTAACGTAGTTTTATGAGAAGGATATACAAAGCTAAATGTATTAATTTGGGATTTACTATTAACTTCAAGGATATGAATAATTTCGATTTTAATAAATAAAAATTTGGATATTTAAATAGCTTTGTTTAAGTAATCAACACTACAAGTTGAAAGTATCTATTCATATTTATTTTATAAAGCTAAAATATATTATTCCGAAATTTATATTTAGCTATACATACAATCATTTTTCACCATTTTTATCTAATCAAGACAGTTTTTAATGAAATTTGTTTTTATTCAAGTTTTATTATTGATTAACATAGTTATTAAGAGATTTTTAAAGACATTTATAGCAATTATGAATATTTTGAGAAGATAATATAGTATTGGTCCAGTTATGGAATACAAGATACCCTGAATAAAATAATACGTCAAATAACGTCATTTCTTAAATGCTATCGTAAAATATATCATGGATATTATTAAAATTTAACATATTGGATAAAAAATACTTGAAGGGGAGATGTTTAAACAAAGAAAGTAGTATTTGTACGGTCATTACGGAGCATCAGAGGCAATAGACAGGAAGAACAAGCGATGCAAAAGGCATTCAAGCCTGCCGATTTAAAGTATTATACTTAACTTTTATTATTAATAATAAAGCAACAGTGGTTTGAAAGGAAGTAGGGAAAGTGAAGAGTTGTAAAACGCTTGTAATATTAATAAAATAATGCGAAACGCTAGAGGAAGGTTGCCAAACGCTATTGACATGTGATCTGTTGGCACCCGTGCATGTACTGTTGGCAAGCATGTAGCGTAAAAAATAAAGATGGCTTCCTAGGCAGATATGCCTGTGAAACTGGGAGTGCACAGAGTGCTTTCCAATAGGCAATCTTAGATTCGTCGGTTTGCGATCGTCAAGGTCTGGTGTGGTTGCTCAGACTGTCTTTGTGCACTATCGCTCGTACAACCTCGATACGAAGTTCCAGACACGAGAGTCCGATTTCCGTTCCAAGTGATATTATTTCCAGCTTCGCAGTTATGCGATTTCAGTTTTGCGAGGTAAGCGTACGAGGAAATGAAGAGCGCAAATCGGAAGCATAACGGATTTGAAAACTCGTTCCGTTTTCAAGGAAACCTTGTTTGCGTACGCGTTGCGCGTGTGTGCTTGTGGTCAGTGAGCGTAGATACGGCAGTTAAGTGACTCGGCTGTCCTGTTCTTTTGTGCCCGTGCTTCGATCAGGGTTAAGTTGTACCACGGTCGGTGCTTTATGAAAATGAAAAAAATATTGTCCTGCATCTTTTTAACACGTATGCAGCCAAGCGAAACTTAGGCGGGAAATAAGTGTCCTCTTTCGTGATGGTAATGGTTGGCGATATTTTGTAACGGTGCGATGCAGTATAAACGCGGATTAAACTCTTGCATTTGGGTGTGACTTTTCTATTTGAAAGCTTTTCTTCCTTTTTTTTTATCATATTACTTTCACAGCCCATTTTTGACGCCATTGTAGAATGTAATTTTTAATGTTTTTTAGTTTATCCAAGCAGTCACATAATACATGCTTATTATTTCAGACTTTCATATAATTTATTCTCAGTTACTTGTTTTTAATTAAGTACCAAAGTATCTTTTGGATGATATTGAATTCTTTACACATTCTCAATGATTCTAATATTAAATGGCGTAATTATTTATATAAAGTAATATTTAATTATATTTGTGTACATTAATAAATAATTTCTTTTTCTTCTAATTAAATTAAATACTTTAATTCTATTTGATAATTAATCTCTGCATTAATATTATATTAATTTATATATTGGTTATAAGGTAAACAGTATTAGATTTGTATGGAAAGTGATTTTCTATGAAATATTGTTTACAAAAATAAGTGATATAATTATTTTTGTCAAATGCTTTTTTTTTAAATATAAGTTAATTAATTCAAAAAATTTTCTATGTAACAGAAATAGAAAGAATCTATTATCTATTATTAATATTAAATATATAAACTTCATATAATAATTTATTTTTTGTATACTATAAAAATATAGCTGTTTTAATTGTTACTTTTACTATTTTTTGAGTTGTTTTACAAATATATAAAATTTTCTGTAAATTTTGCTTATTTTTATTCTCTTCACAATTAAAAATAATTATTTCAATACAGTAGACTCTATACAATATTAAAAATTAAAAAATTTTTTTTGTTTTTCAGCCTATTATTGAAGTTGTGCCTATGATTAAATGTGTTTAGACACTGTTTTATACAAATTAGGTTATATTAATTAATAATTGAGTGACAAGCGTAACAAAAAATGTTAATATGGAGCCAACAAGAGAAATAGAATTTAAACATATTAGTGATATAAAGAAAGTAGACGCAACTAAATTACTTGAGATCAATGTACAAAAATGTCAATCAAAAAAAAAGTTTTGTAATACAGTGTTTGCTATCAAAATGAGAAATCGAAGAAAAGAGAAATTAGAAAAACTAATAAATGAGTCTAATAAAGATTTGATGCCGTATAAATCAGCTTCTATAGAAATGAATAATAATCCTCAAAATACTGATCCAATGTTAGCATCTTCAGTGGATCACAAAAATAATAAAAAAAAGCTTCGATTTCTATTAGATCAAACTGATGATGAAAAATTCAATGATGAGAAAATAGCAACATTGCAACCAGAAGATACTTGTGAATTGTCTAGTGACGATAACAATGTTAAAAAATATGTTTTAGATATTGAAGAAGAGTTAGTTAGTAAAGAATTACCTATTAAAGATCAAGAAGATGTTTTATTGGATAAGAATGATGATCAAAGAAAGGAAACCATAAAAGAAGATGCATCTATGATGTTCTTTAATAAAAAACATAATTTTGAAATGAAGTCAGGTGACAGGTCTATTATAGAAGAAAACTTTAGTTGTAGAAGAACTGAAGTGTTTTTTGGTAAATTAAATACTAAAGAAGCTAGAATGTTCAATGTTGAAAAAATTTTGGAAGAGAAAAAGGAACCACTTATTCAAAACATTAAAAATATGTTTGGAACTGGAAATGAAAAAAAGTTATTACAAAAATCTGAAGAAATCAATAATTTGAGAACAAATCAATCACTTTCTGAACTTAAAAATCTTCTGAAAGTGAGAAGCAATCCAGAGAATTATACGAATTTAAAGGATAATATTCACGAAACAGAAAATACACTTGTTGAAAATGAAGATGTAGTAGATACTTTAACAAATATTGAAAAAGAATCAATTAATTTAGGTTTAAAATGCTTATCAGAAGAAGTTATTAAAACCAAAGAAAATATTACAGTTGATGTACCTACTTGTAGGCGTGCATTACCTTTTGTAAACCAATATTCACAAAATATTTCATCTGGTGTATTTGAAAAATTAATAGAAACTGATTGTATGGACAGTGATGTAAATACTAATAAATTAGATCCTTCCAATAATATAAAAATAAAATTGAATTGTCCTCCAAAAGATACAAAAATAGTAGAATTAAATATTTTGAAAAGTACAGATATAAATAATTCTTTAAATGACTGTTGTACAAAGTCAAACGAATCAATTAACAATGAATTAGAACAAGCTGATTCGTTAAAAAATAAAAGTGAATTAGAATGTTCCGTACAAGATGGCAATAAAAAAACGGATTCATTTATTGAACTAGAAGTAAAAGAAAAATCGTTTAACGATGTAGATTTAGATTACCTATCTAATGATATAAACTCGAAGACAGATGACCCTTCACATTTTGATAAAAAAGAAGAAAATCTTACCTGTCAAAGAACGCAACCTTACTTGGGTAAAAATTATTTGCATTGTAGCAGAACATTATCCTTCATAGATGTGGTAAAAAAGAAAAAATTTCATGATGCTGCACAAACTAGCATTAAGCTGTCTAATATTGCAAGTACATCCAATGCAAATGCTTCAAGTAAATCATATTTAAATGATTCAGAGAAATTAAAACAGAAGCTAAAAAGAAATGAAGAAGCAAATGGTTCAGGGAATGTAGAAACCAAACTAATTAATTCTATTAATAATAACAATGTTAATATTGGTAATGACATTTCTGATGTATCAGTACAAAATGGTGAATGGAAGTTTAGAAGAAAACGTCCCATTGAGTCTGAAAATAAAGAGCAGGTAATTGAAATATTTTTTAAAATAATTAATAAAAGAAATTGTATAGAGAAAACAAGAATTATAAATTTACCATTGGCATACTTTTGGAATATTGTTTCTACTTTCTTAAATTCAGGATATATTTTGTTATATTAAATGTACCTGAATTATTTAAATTTAATACTCTAAGCAATTTATATATTCAATATATTGATAAGGAGCTTATATTAAGTATATTATAAACTAAGATCTAATCATTATATTAATTGTAACTAATTTTTAACTCATTTTTATTTTAAATTATCAGTATTTCTTAATTTCAAAAATTAACACGCAAAGCTTATAATAACTTTATTTAATTTATTTAAATTATTACTTTATTTAATTTAATTCAGTAAACATAAAAATATTCGTCGATTTCAATGATAATAAGGTTTTTTTCTTATTTTTTAAATGAATTAATATTTGGGGCTCTATTTGAAAATTTTGAAAGTTCATAATCAGAATACATGTACGTATACTTAAACAAAAGGTCTATCAAAATTTTGCTATCTATTAATATTCGGAGAACCAAAGGACTTATAATTTTAAATTTACAATCATATGATCTTTAATTTCTAAGACTGCCTCTAATGAATAACTTTTACGAATACATTTTTTCTTTTAACAATTTTTATGCAAAATTTTAAAAACAAAATAATCTATATGTGCCAGGCAAGAATTTTCTTCATATTGAATGATTTAGCTAAAATGAATCCAATTTTTCAACCTTTTTGTTAATATCAATTTTACATCATAGATTAAAAAGTATATTTTATAACGGTAGTTTTTCTGAATGATATAGTTAAATCCGGCCTCCAATTTACGTATTTACAAAACTAATGCCTATCTGTTACATAAATTAAGTATAGATGCATAAAGGTGATTACATATTGTTAAGCGACAGTAAATTGAAGACAATAGTTTTTAATCTGTTCATTGATTTTCTAGGATATATCAATTTGATACTCGTTTGATAATTTTAGCTTTAGTGCTTGATGATTTTTTCAATCTTACATTACGCAGGCAACTATTCATTACTTTAAATACGTACTATATAAATAAAGGCAAGTGCGTATATTGGCGCGGGAGGGAGGGTGGCAGAGAGAGAGAGAGAGAGAGAGAGAGAGAGCGAAAATATACGTGCGAGATCGGGAATGAAATAAGAAAGACCCGATTGGAGCGGCCCTGTTTTCTTTCGTCTTTCAAAAAGTGACAGAAAGGAGGGGTGAAACTGGGTTTAACGTCGACTGGTCTACTCGATCGTTCTCTCTGTCTCTGTCTCTCTGTTTCTCTTCTTTCTGGCGTGTGAATTTTTTCTGTTAGCCCCTTTGAGCTTAACAATTGTTTTGCGTAATGTATATAAGTAATGCCGTATTGACATTTTTACTGAAGCACAGCCAGTATGCGATTCATTTAGCTAATATCAAAGAATAGAGAATGTTGCCGGCCCTAGTCGACGAAATTTGTCAATTTATAATTCTTACTCGAAAATAATCAAATTATTTATATTTCTTAAATTGACAGTTTTTATTAGCCACTTATTATACTCTTAGCATAATGGTAATACTGTTTTTTCGGAATCGAACTTTATTATAATGCATACGGGAGCGGCTCCGGAGCGTTGCACATTTATTTCGTGTTTCTATAATCAGATACTTTTGCCTCGATTTTTCAAATACATCTTTGATAAGACTCAAAGCGCGAAGTAAGATTATAATTCCAAGTAATGTTAGCACGTTTCATACGATTATTTAGTAAGCTTGTTTATTATTTTTTTAAAAATAAAAGCTTATTATTTTTGTTAATATCAATAATACAATACATTTGATTAATTTTATTCGAAGGATATCCTTAAGCTCTTAGTTTTTTTTCTTCATATTCTATACATTTATATTTACAATTAAAATAAAATTTACATTTTATAATACAACATGTGTCTCTATATAATCGAAGTGCCTATAATTGTATGTGCACTTTCTTTAATTAGATACTGTTTAGGGCTTTATGAAGTCTTTTTGACATAGCTAAATGTCAGTAATATGCCTTTGGTAACCGACTATTCTCATACTAATTATTTTTAATTAGATTTAAAATCGTATCGAATCTTATGGAATATTGATAAAGCAGAAATCTTAAATTATTGTTATTTACCCTTTTAATAATTTTTGTTTTTTAAGTTTCAAGGAAAAAAATTTAATTAATGCTTTTGATGATTAACTTCAAAGTCGTATGAATCATTTTACTAAAATAAAAATTTTAAGTTAGATAAAACAATATCAAATCACTTTAAATTCTAAAATAATGAATAAGTTATAAAATGTTACTTAAACCTTTTCTGTAAATAACAATTTTTGCTAGTAATATAACATATACTTCATAATATTCATATACTTCAAAGTTTTTAATACTATATAAAACAAAGTTAAATTGAAGCCTTATATTTTTACAGGTGCCACAAGAATATCATAAGTGTTGTAAAATAAAATTATCCCCTGACTCGCTTAAGAATAAAAAATTAGCAATGCACCCTGTATGTTCAGAAAGAACTATATGTTCTTTATTGTCGTTGAACTGCAGGAAATATGGACATAATTCTTTGTATAATAGAAAATATTTAAAGTCTCAGAAAGTATTGTTGAAATGTGTTTATGTCGTACTCACCAAATTAGAGTACAGCCAAGATCCGTTAATCCTCAAGTATTTAAAAAAGACTGCCTTTAACAACAAATTTAAACAGAATTTACTTTCCTCTACAAAAAAACATATTAACAATGATAAAATAAGCACAAGTTTGAAGAGTTGGAGATCAGTTTCTCATGGGAATGTAAAGGAGCAAGTAGCCAAAGACCAATTTTTCAGTGGTAATGAACCAGATATGATTTCTAACTTGAGTTATAACGGTGATCAAATAGCAGTTGTAACAAAAGTTGAAGACAATATCAATCCTCTAACTGCAATCGATAGAAGTAACAGTGTGTCTCCAAGACCTATAACCAGATCGAGGAGAAGATTACTAAGTAGGAATTCTACAGAGTCGCCAATCATTTTTCACAAACAAAAAAAACATCAAATCAATTCTACAGACAATTCCAGTGGCTCAGATACAAGTGAATCGATTTCATCTATCTCAAAACAACAGACAACACATTTACAGGTTCGTTATTATTATTGTTATTATTTATTTATTTGAAGCATAAGTTTTATAATATTTTGATTAACCGACTCAATTAGAAAAGAATTTATTGGATATCCATAACAATAATATTATTTCATTTACACTTATTAAAGTTTTCTCTATATTCTAATTAAGAACACAACTAAATAATTACATATTCAATAACACAAATCGTTGTAGCTGCTTATTTTTTGCTGCTTTCTTTATCTTTCTTGGGCTGAAATTTAGTATTTCGACAATATGTATATATATATGCATTTTCATTCTTCGCATCCATTAAACTGATATTTTTTTACTTACAACTCACTGTTTGAATTTTATTTCTACTGATTTATATTAGGAACAGATTATGCAGTAATCATTCTCCATGCGACTAAAACCACTTGTCAATTATTAAGATAATCAAATATTTGAAAATTTAACGATTTCATCAGTCGAAATCGCAAAATATTTAAGTTCCTCGCATACATTTCACATTTTAGTAAATTCCTTTTCAATATTTATTAAAAAAAATAAATTCCTAAAGAATATTTTCTTAAGTTTAGTATTTAATATTTTTTATAATTAAGTTGAGTTTGTTTCTTAGTAAATTGAGGATAATATAAATTGAAACATTTGAACGGGGTTAGTTCTCTACGTGACTTCGACAAGTGTACAAATACCTGAATTATTTCGAAATTTCTATAGAAAAGTTTATTATGGTTAGTATATATTTTTGGTAATCAGAAAATGTCTATAAAATTTGATATTTGTTTAGTTTAAAAATTTTTTTTATTTTCTAATATTTTTATTCAATCATTTATTTTATTTTACACTTTGGAAGTTACTATCATCAATTGTTATTTTATATAAGTGCGCATTTTTAATATTTCTTTTTAAAATATCACGCAACTTTTACTTTTTTTAATTAAATTTTGAACGAATTATTAGTAAATTTTCACCGTAAAATTAATTAATACAAATATTTATATTAATGAATACATTTGACAGTTTTTATATTGTCTTTGTAATAATTATCATCTCACACGCAGAGCGTTTTAAGAAATATAAAAAAATTCTGAAATAGATCACAATTGAAGAGAAGATCAGTTCATCTGTTAGGCGAATATATTGGTAAATATTTGTACTTTGATGCTTGATTGATTTTTTTTTTTAATGATTTTTCGTTTTCTTTCCTTGAAAATTTTGTCTTAATATTTTGCTTGTCAGTTTATATAAAACAGATTGTATTGTTAAACTTCAGATATCATATTTGATCTTTAATAAATAATTGAAATAGGAAATATAAATATACTGTACTACACATCGACTTTAATAGATTCTTAATTAATTTTAATATTAGCATTAATTTCTCCCGTAATTTTATCCTCGTATTTATCACTTATTTCAAACAAACGACAAAATTAGATATTTATTGGGTTGTGTATAAACTACTCAGTGATAAACTTGGATTGACGAATATTTGTAAATAAATTTATAATGAAAACTTAACAATGTATTCGAAGTGCAGTTGTAATATATAATACATGAAATGGAGAAATTTTTTAATCTTTTAATTAATAAAAAAATTAATTTTCTATAACAGAAATGGTTGAGTAAGGTTCGGAGTATATATATACTATCCACACATATTTTTTGCTTTTTTGTTAAAATACGTAATTTAGAAAACAATAATTGGTATGTTCTAACGTTAGTGCTTAGTCAAGTAAAAAAGTCATAGACCGATCATAAATATACGTATTGTAAGATATAAGATTTTTTTATAGTTAATTCTCAGTTACAGACCCACTTCTTATTTTACATTATTCATGAAAACGACTGATGAAACAATCAAAATTGAAATGGGTGTTAGTTTCATAATTTTCTTACGGTGACACCTGTTAACACATAGAATCGGCCAATGACGTTGAGCGATCGCCAAAATCCCAGAGCCTTCAGCAGCCGTGAGATGGATGAGAACGACATGGAAGTAGAGGAATTTACTCGGATCGGTTTAAAAAATATCACCACGAATATAGGGGTTGAGAGCAGTAACCTTGTCGGTTCAACCAGTATATCGCAAAGCCATGCGACCGAAGATTCCGACTCGTTCAATCGTAATTCTCGGTCCCGAACTGCAAGCATCTCTGAGATCGTCGAGGGTAAACCGAACATTCAATTGATCCATAAAGCCTTGAGTTTGGATTCGTCGAATAAATTTGGAGAAGAATCCTTTAGTGAATACTCTCGAATAGTAAGTTTACTAATGTTTTTATTTTATTTAATAATTTGAATAAAAATAAGATCGGATTAGTTAAATTAATATTCCGTATAAAGAGCAATTTTTTTTTTTTTTTTTTTTTTTTTTAAAGAAATATCTATATATACGCACGAATTTTATGTTTCAACTTGTACATATATATAGCACACAACCAGCGAGGACAAAGATAAGAACGTGGAGGAGGACGAGATTATTACGAATCACATACAGCTTAGATCACGCGATCGGATTTCATCTACCGGACATCATAAAAGCTTGCAGCAAACGGAGCTGAAGGAACAGGAGCAGCATATTGTTGGGCAAGCGGCACGGACAACTGGTATGGGCTTCGATGCCAGGAATGACCGAATTCCTTCGACGTTTAAAATCTCCAGGAAGAATGATTCCGCAACCACGATCGGCAAGAAATCCAAGTTGTACAAAATAAATGAATTCGACATCAATAAGAAAATTGTATCTAGTACTTTATCGGCCAAGTCGTCCAAGAGGTCCAAAAGTACCATGGTGGAAAAACATAAGAACTTTGAATTTAAATCACAATTATTCAACAATTTTAAGCGATCGAGTAAAAACATCCAATTTTCGAATCTTAAGGTTAATCTTTATTTTAATACTCATGTATTTATGTATGTGTTATGTATGTGTCATTTTTCAAAGTAATTACTATTTATTTTATTAACGTATTTTTTTTTACACAAGTAGCTGTTTTTTCATTTAATACTTAAGAAAAAGTATACTATCGTATACCCGTATCTTGAACTTGTACGTATAGTACATTTTAATTGTGCTAAAATCTTTATTAATTACTGATATTATTTAACAGGTTCAGCTTATAAGACTGGAAACAGTGTGTGAAAGCTTTGAGGATTATTCAGCTAGCGAGATAGAATTACTGACTAGAAAATATATTGATTTATTGATGAATTCAAATTTCACCTGTGATACCTGGCGTAATCCTATTAATTATCAACGATCCAAAAATTTCGTAGAGAAACATGCCGAACAGGTTGATAATTCTGATTGTATATCAGATGCTGAATTGCAAGAAGAAAATATACTTACAAATACGACAAATCAAAATGGCGCTGTAGTTTTAGAAGACGACGTTGACACAGCAAACAAAGCAAAACCTATTAAATCCAATTTAAAACAAATTGAAAGCACATTTTCGTCGTTTACTACTTTGGAGTCTGCAATAGCGACTCTAGTAGACGCTGAACCTGGAGAACAGAGAAATTTCGGAGCTATCAACATTTCTGAAGTATTAAATAGCTCGTCGGATAGCTTAAGTGAAAAAGAAAAAGATCAAACTGTGTCAAACGAATTGATAGTTAACAATACAAATCAAAGAAGAATAAGCTTGAGCGATAAACATCCGTCAGAACAGGATAACATTTTAGTAAGTGGTACATCAATGTTTACTTGTTCTGTTTGCAATAGAATATTTGCTACTGAGAATTTGTTAAGACAACACCAAGTAGTAAATCACAATGGAAATGCTACCGTGGCTACGGATACTACGGATTTCGTATCCTCTAATGCATCCAAATTTAGTACGAAACAAAAATGTCAAAGTTCTATTGGGTTATCGTCTAAAAAGCCAATGACAATAAAATGTAAGAAAAAATTAAGATGTTCTGAGAGCCTTACATGTACGATCTGTTCGGTGATATTCGATTCGAAAGAAGTACTCTTTGATCATATAATGACGCACAATGAACAGGAGTTACAAGAGGCTTACAAAAGTGCTAAAGCTAAAGCTAAGCAGCAACAAAGCGAAAGGTCTAATAGTATGTCCGAAGATTCGGACAAAGACATAAATCAAGTAATGGAAAATTCACAAAATAACGAGACACAGAAAAAGAAGAATAAAGAAAATAATAAAAGAAAAAAGAGCATTGACAGTAGTAATCGAAGTAGTAGGTCGTCGATGGATGTTGAAGATCTGACTAGCGATGATCCGTTAAAAACTGCATGTAATATTAGTGCACCAGTAACAACAGTGGACGTACAACAACAGGTTAGTAATTGCTTATGATAATTTAATATAATAAGCTAATTTAATTAATTTGTCTTAATTTTATATAAAGTAATATTATTAATTAATGAAGTAAAGTTCAATAGTTTTTAAATTAGTTTTCAATAATAAAGAAATGAATTAAATGTGCTTGGCTCAAAATAAAATTAAGAATATTTTTATTTGATTTCAGTTGATAGATTTAGATTGCCTCGAAAGCCTTAACGATGTCGATCAATTATCGACGGTCGAGCAGTCGTCAAAGACGATAACGATTTGTACATGTCACGCGCATGAGACTACGCCTCAAGATCTACAAATAGAGATGATATTATTGTGTAAAACGTGTAATGTTGTTTTTCGCCGTCGCGAGTGCTTCGAGGTTCATTACAGAACGAGCCTGGAATGCCGGCGGCGACGCACCAACAACGAAGTCACCAAGCTACCCAAGCTTTTTTGTAGCGGATGTCCATGTGTTTTGGATTCTCTAATGGAAATGCGCGCGCATCTGGAAATGCATGCGAGGAAAAATTGCCAGGGCACAGTCACGTTTATATGCAACATTTGTAAAGTTGCATTCTTCGGCGTCGGAGGAATTTTTTATTCCCATTGGTTTAACCACACGAAAGCACCAAATTTTGTAGCTAGTCGATACTCGTTTCCTAAACTCTCGGTAGTTTCAGTAGTAGAAGACTCCAATCTCGCCATAACGACTAATAAAAGTCAGGAGGGATTTTTTTATATAGCCGAGCACGTTTGTCGACAGTGCAGGTATATAATAATTTCTAGCCGATCTTTTTATTGTTGATTTTCACAAACAAATAAAGGAACGATTTTTTTTTAAAAGGAATAATCATTTTTGTTTTCAATAGGTTACCATTTAGTTCGGAGCCCGAACTTATGAAGCATAAGGCTCATCCTTGTCAGTCGCAACAATCGACCCCACGTCTCGACAGTCTGGATACTAATCGTTTACAGATGATAAAGCTCATTTGCGACCTATGTAAAAAGTATTACGTTAGTAAAGAGAACTTCGACAAGCATTGTAGTGAACGGAATCACTTGAAAACTCCTATAACGAAATTCTCTCGTTTGCCTATAAATGCTAACGAGCAAGCTTTCGTATGCAGTCTTTGCCGCGCCGTCAGCAAATCTCTTGACGAATTGAAGGAGCATTGGAAACGCATTCACAGTCCTATAATGGAACTTTATACTTGTAAAACGTGTAACATAGTGCCCTCAAACGATGTCACGAATTACACTTACGACAAATTTGAAAGACATTGTCGTATTGTTCACAAGAGTGAGGTCATCACGTGTCTTGTTTATTTTGTTACCGCGAGGTATGTTTGTAATATCTGTAGGTTCGGTTTCGAAACAGAAAAGTCGATGAAAGAACACCAAGTCGTACATCAAAAAAGGTCGTCGCAGAATAATAACGGCAGTGCAACATCATCTGGAGTGCCAGTTGATTCGCAAATGACGACTCTTTGGGTACCCGATAAACATGTTGCTGTCGATTGTGCCAGAAAAATGCATCCCATGTACATGCACTATAGTGGAATCACTAACAAGCGAGTTGCCCCAATATTACCTGGTTTGTACATTCCTATTTCATTTTATTGTTGCTGCATTTAAAATATTTTATTTTTTATTCTAATTGGCTTGATTGCCAATTATATAATTCCAATCAGATAATTATTATTTATTAAATTTGAATTGGCGCATTATAAATAGGACATCAAATTAATAATGATTAGTAGGGAATTGGTATAAAAATTGTAAAATACCTTCAGAATACAATTTCGAAATATTTATATTAATTATAACAAATTTTTTAAACCTATTTGAAACGTTAATACCATTAATGTTCCATAGTGTTATAAATTGATCATTTTTAATTTATTAAAAATTGAGCTATGCTTAAAGAAAATAAGAGATTATTAAGCATAAAATAAGATAAAATTTTAAGATTTATTTATATTAAAAGAGAATTAAATAAAATTAAATAAAAGTCATTCATGATTATTACAGGGTATAATAAATTTGAAACTATTGAATTTATAATTAACATTGTTGTGTGAAATGTAGCTCTATCAAAGAATCCGAATCAGGATCCGTCGCAGCCGCGTAATTCGAAAGCCAGCGCCGAACAGACGAATGCATCATCGAGTATTGCCTCCAATAGCACGTGCATACCTGATGGTCAAGGCCATGACACGAACACCTCTGCGAATAACTCCGTGCTCCGGAGTATGCTTGCCCAGAAGACGGTCGATCATGCGCAAGCACCCGAGCGAAATTCTGCCGTGAATTTGAATGTTGAGACGATATTCATCGATTCAAGGTCAAACAGCCCCACGACCGATAACCCCGCATCTACTTTAACGGACAAGTCTGGAACGGCTGGCAATGATGCCGGTAATTCATAACTATTCTTTAAAAAAATATTAACTTGATTAATAATAATGCTTTCGTCAAAGGGTATATTACATATAATGTAACATTTATTTATTATTGAGAAGTAACGATAATATGTATAATTATTTTTAGAAGCAAATCCATAATTATTCGACTTCATCTTAAGCGGATATTAGTCTCCGGTCTAATTAATTAATTGAATTTTCGTTTATTCGTTAAGCTAATTAATATGTAATGACAAAAATACGTAAATACTCCTTTTTATTAAGATTTGGTAAATCAGCAAAAGAAGATCTGTTAAATGTACTCGTATGCACTTTCAAGTATTCAACCGTAAAAACCTAACGTAGTAAGATTTTATTAAAGTTGACAAGTAAATATTCCAATCGTTTCAGCAATCGGTGCAAAAAAATCTTACATGACGATGGTGAATCCGAACTTCGAATTACTGTTAGGAACAAACAGCAATCTAGAGGTTGGCGATAGTAATAATGTCAATTCTCTTCTCGATAAAGATCATTCCGGCGGTACTGCAACGCCTGTTAGCATGGATTCGCTAACGCCTCAGCCGTTCGAAGTAGTACTCGTGACTGATGATCTAAGCGAGAACTCCAATTGCGAATCACCAACCATAAATGAGAGAAGTAGAATTTCTATGGACAAAGTAGCTGATTTAGGGAGCTCCGCTTCAAATCAGCAAAAACATCAAATGCCAAATGGTAATGAGATTTCATCGGCGAAGTCTTCAAAGTTCCTACGTGTACGTTCAATAGCAGAACTACAACATATGAAAATCCACTTGTGCTCGATATGTGGCTCGAGTTTTGACACGCTACATGCTTATGATCAGCATTCACGTCAGCATGAGTTGGCTGGTGAAATCAATCGAATGACGCCAGTTCAAATGATCTCCCCAATGCTTTCACAGGGCAACAAAGAGGTAAACGATCCTCAAAGCATGCTGATTTCACAATCGAGTCAGAAAACGGCTTTGCTGACACCTAATGGGAAAGAAATGCCTCAATCTTACGGTAAGATTATATAAATTTTCTTTCATCCTAATTACTAATTAATCTACATAAAAATGAAATATTACTTATTAATAATAGAAATATGTTTAAGCTTTTGATACGGTCAATAATATTTTTATATCACATCAGCTTATAGAGTGTGTTTGTGTGGGCGCGTGTGTGTGCGTGTGGTGCAAGTAGCCACGAAACTGAGATTTGATTCTTTGGGCGTTTAATTTAGACTAGTATAAAGTATAAAAAATATATGGTATCTTAATATATTATAATGTCATTATATCGTAATTTTTAGATCTTTATAATAAATCCAAGTCATTGATGGCGTCCAACCAAATGCATCATACCTCGCAACAGCAGTCATATCATCAGTACAAGCCAATACAGCATGAACAACAGCAACATCACTCTTACTGGTTTGCATCTTGTAACGACATCTACAATGCCAGCCAACCAAATTTACACTACAATGGCTACAGCCGCGAGAATCATCAGCATAGCAACGAGCCACCAATACAACAACAAACCATAATGCGGCGACCGGTTAACTTTAACAATTCCGGTGGTTCATACATGTCTCGAGGTCCGCCACCCTCCTATCCAAGTACTTCCAATCAGATGGCGCCCAGTCGGTCAAGTGCAATACAATTGCCAGAAAGAAACACTACAGGAAGTACTGTGCCAACGCCGAAGCGACCCTCAGGCGCGGCTACGAGAATACCGCAGCAAAGTTTGCCAAGTTTCGCAAATAGTCTCGAGCACCGACAGCCCGTAAGTTTCAGCTAACTGATACTAAAGTTTTTCATAGGAAAATTCATCTTTGTAAAAAGTTTAATATTTTTTTTAAATTCCTTATTCAATTTTCTATTTATTTTCACAGCCAGTGCAATTATTTATTTATTTTTTAAATAAGATGTCATTACATTACATTATTTAAATAATGTATAATTTATCAATTCCTTTGCATCTTTAATTCAATAAAACGAATTTTATATTTTTCTTTAATAGTAGACAAAGCTGTAGCAACATATCTTGAGTAATAAAAGACCAATTACTCAATAATTATTATATTAATTAATTAGAATAAAGATTGGCCAGCTTCATACTTAATCTAAAAAATACATTATTCATAATATTTATTTATCTATCAGTAAATTATGAGAGAAATTAAAACAATTTTTTTTTTAATCAGTTAATGTTTTTAATATTAATTATATTATACGATGAATTAGCTTAAAATAGAGGAGCGTATCGTTAACGATATTATACCGCTCATCATAACTTAATGCCACAGCAAACGTTATTTTAAATTATAATGAAAGTCTATTGAAGTAGTATTAAAGATGTATAATTTTTAAAAATAACAGATTTCCCGGCTTCCATATGCACTGAACGAGAATGTGAATAACACGAGAATGGGACCAAATTCAGGGATGAGAAATTCTCAGAGCAACCAGTACAAGACCTATAATCGAAACCCCGGAGAAATGAGCTACTCGGGCAGCATGAGCAGCAACCCCGACTATCATAATCCTCAACAGCAGCCCTCTAAGATTATTTACACATGTAAGCTCCACGGCTGTCTGTTCCGAACAGATAATATCTTAAACCTCCGCGTCCATGAGAAGAGTCACATGATTCAGCAAATGCCGACGATGCCTACGAATTTGATGCAACAACAGCAACGTCTTCCTATGAAGCACGTGCCGGTCAGTCAGATGCCAGAGAGAACGCGGCACGCGATACCGAATAGCCGACAGACACCACTTCCGAACATTGTACAAAAGCGTTACATATGTCGCTCCTGCAACATATTTTATAATACGAGCGCTGAGCTCTTAGATCATACGATACAGTGCCATAGCACGTCAAACAAGCAACTCTGTTGCTACATTTGCGATTACTGCTCGACGCCGCTGATTTTTGATTCGGCGGAATTACTGAGTAAGCACATGAATTCATATCATAATTACTTCTGCGAGCTCTGCAACAAACGATATCCCGCTAAGGAGGATCTGTTACTGCATATGGAGGAACACGCGAGAGATACCTGATGCATGGATACTGAAGAGGAGAGGCATGAATTAGACTAGGGCTCTCTGGATATTCCATGAAATGAGGAAGCTTTGTATCTTTTAATGCAATGAGAGAGACAAAAGAAGAGATACCGATATTACCGCAGTTCTTTCGGCGCACAAGGACTCACAACACTTATTGTCTTCATTACAGCCATCGGCTCGACCTTTCTCATTTAACAACACATAAAATTCTTTTGGAATTTATTCACATATTGATAGTTCCTTCGATAAATAATTGATT
Organism: Ceratosolen fusciceps; assembly: GCA_018883505.1. NCBI lineage: Eukaryota > Metazoa > Arthropoda > Insecta > Hymenoptera > Agaonidae > Ceratosolen > Ceratosolen fusciceps. The sequence continues at coordinate 1,387,021 of RCIC01000023.1, read as the reverse complement.
TCGTTGTTTATGATTCGAAGAATTTATTCAGGTTCTATTCCAAATCAAGCTTTCAATTCTACTTAAACAGATTCCCTCTATATATTCCTAATTCATTAAAAAACAAAATTCTAGTAATATTATTAACTACTGAATTTTAAACTATAAAAAAGGAATCTCCTTTTAGCTGGTTACCAAACAAATTTTGTATTCAATTTATCTTTTAAAATTTACATTCATTTTGTTTGTTCCAACGTTCACTTTGAATACGTGTACATTTACAACGTATTACTTAATTCTATTTATAATAAAAATAATAAAATAGAGGAAATTTATAAGTAAAAGTTATTGTAAAGTTTACTTTTAACGATGATACATCTTATGTAGTTTGTAAAACTCAACATACCTTCAATAATTTTATATAATTTGATTATTCCTATATTGTATGAATGAAATATTCGGATTATAAAAAATTGTATGCATTAAGTACATTATAATTTACAGAAAATTATGTTACGAAAATTCTTACTAAGTAAAAATTTATTAGAACAAACTATATTTAGTCATTCTGTTCCATAAATTTATTATAATACAAATAAATATTTTTTCACGTAAAATTTATTATTATATATGTAAAATTATTAAAACATTTCATTGGTTCATTTTAATTGAAGTCTAATAAATTTATAATAAATAATACAAATTAGTTTTACTATAGAATATTTTTAAGTAAACAATGTAAAATGAACATGAGAACATTAAAATTAACAATTCTATATTAATTTTTCAAACAAATTGATATATTTGCGAAAATTATAAACGCTTAAAAAATATTAATACAATAATTTCTAATAAATCTTTTATTTAGTGCTATTTTCAAAGATTATATTATTTAAGAACCATAAATCTTTCCTGATTATATTTTATTTTCTTATTTTATTTTAAACTTACAATCGCATGGTCAGGTCATATGAAATGAAAAAAAGTAAACCAACAATTACTAAATAATCCTATAAAATGTATAAATATTCAACTTATCTACAATTTATGTAATTAAAATGCATTCATAGAATATTATTCAATTACTTTTATATTTACAAAAATTGCACGTCATTTTTTATTTATAAAATATATTTTTGAAAGAATAAAAATTAATATAATTGCATGTTTTGCTTGGAATTATGATTTTTTACTAGTAAATAATAAATAAATTATAGATGGAAAAAACACCTTACTGATCGACGCAATTCTATACTTTCTTTATTAGTATTAAAAAAAAAAAAAAAAAAATTGTATATCAATGTTTGCGCTTTCTAGAAACACATGATTACAGTTTTATTGACTTATTTACATATAACACATATAATTTATTATAAAATATCAATTCAAAATACAGTATTTTATTATCTAATTACAAAAATTAATTATTTTTGTAGATGCGATTTAAGTTACGACATTAAAAAGGCGGTAAACCTAATGTGCAAAAAAATTAAAAACCTATGGAAAAAGATATTGCATGTAATAATTAATTAAAAATATTAAATTTCATTAATACAATAAACCGCCTTAACTCAAGCAATTAAAAGAGTGAATTAAACAATGCAACGAGTTTATATTAATAATTATGATTACTGTTAAGACTTTTAAACGAAAGTTATTGTAAATACATTTGTGTAAAAATACAAAATATGAAGTAATAAAATAATTAATTTACTACTTTTATTAACGCAACTTGATTAAACCATAATTATCATGATTCATGTAATGTAAGTTTATTTGCTTTATAACAATTTCAATAATTAGCACTTTCTATTAATGAACTATTTCAAGATAATTTTTAATTTACTATTTAATATACTATTTAATTTAATTAAAAATATAAGTATTTCTGAATATAAATATAAAATTAAATATAATATATACAATTGATTATTTTATAATTTTATCAAGAATATATTATTGCCATTAAAAGTTCAGGAAATATAAAACTGGGAAAAATTATTTTAATCTAAAAAATTTTATTATGAAATCCTATACAGTTAAACACGTCGTTTTACTAATAAAAGTATACAAATCTATCATAACACTAATTATAATAAGATTATTTATAGTAATTATTATAGTGATAATTATTACATAACTTATTCACGCCTTACAGTAATAAATAATTTTATCGTTAATACTATTTTTTGTTAATATTTTAATACTGATAATAACTTATAAAATAAAAGACCAACTTAAATTTAAAAAATCAAGATATAACAACAGTTGAAGATTTAACAGATTATTTGTTTACATATGAAAAAAAAGATTATAGTTTACTAATTTCAAAATCTTTTAATCCAATGACTTACATAATCACTTATCATTCCTTATTCTATTTTATACTAAATATTATCCTGAAGTAAAATTAAAATAAGTCTAATATAAATCATTTAGTATAATATAAAAAGATGTTATTATATAAAGAATATAATCTCATCTTAAAAGAAATTAATAATTGTAATAATTTTTAATACAATTTTATGATTTATTAACTGTTAGTTATTGAAAAATTTAATATAAATGAGAGCATGTAAAAATAATTTCGAAACGGAGACTGGTAATCTCCTTTATACTTTTCAGTAATTCTACTTCAGGCAGCTAAGATAAAGTGAAGCCGCTTACATTACTTTTATTTGGTGTACGAATTAAATCTCACAGATTTATTTTGTGAGATACGCGTCTGTATTACAGAGTATTAATTTCTATGCTTTGGCACGTAATTCACGATTGACGTCGATACAACAATTCGTCGTCATACAGCTAATGTATATAATATATATATATATATATATATATATATATATATTCTTACAATTGTACTACAATAGATTTCTTATTATTTATTTAGTGCGCTTAATTTGTTTAATATATTTCTCTTTATTTATTATTGTTTTTATTTAGTTTTGCTTTTTTTATTTCTTTTTAAAAATGTACTTTTACAGATTTATGCAGAGAAAGCAGTGTTTATAGTAGGATTTATAAATAATATATATATATATAAATTGTCACTTTTTCGAAGACTTAATTTCTATTTTCTTCAGCTTTTTTGAAAAAATTTGGAGGCACTTTTAAAAACAATAACTTAATAGAAACACAAATATTCTTAGTAATTAGTGATTTTACAATGACGTATATTGTATTCATAAACTTCTTACAATCTTTGTAAAGCATATACTAAGTATAGTTGTTAAAAATAATTTTTTTTTTGTTCATACGAAACTGTAGAACATTATAATTTTAATTATTATGAATCATATTAATTAATATTAGTTACTAAATAGGTTGTTTAAATTATAAATTGCATGCTGTATCGTTATGTATTGCTTAAGTGGAATAAAAACTATTTGTGTAACGTAATTAGAAATAATTCTGTTATAATAAATATAGTTAAAGTATAGTTTTATTCTTTACAAAACATGCAAAAAATATATAGTAATTTATTAATTTTTTTTAATTATAACGTTTTTCTATAGATTCGATAAAGTGACAATTGATTTTAAGACTTAATTTGTTTTAAATGAGCTATTTTTACTAAGATTTTACGGGCATTATATGAACGCAAGGTCTGTTTGAGCGCAATAACTTCACAATGCATGTAATCTTAATTATATATATATATATAATATATATTCACATTATATCAGAAACGAATTAAAATTCGTCTTAATGATTTAACGCTTTATTACAATACTGATAATAGGTAAGATGTATAATTTGGTTTCTCTTTTATTTTTTTTTTATACAAAAGTTTAGAAAGGTTACGCCTTTTTGTAAAATACTACTAATAATTACATATAAAAAACACGGGATTCTTAGAAATTTATAAAAAAGTGTATAGTTTGAATATGCTAGTGGTCGGAAGTTGAAAACATTTATAATATATTTATAGAGAAGTTATAAAATTATTGCTTGTATTTTGTCTCCGTATAATTAAATATTTCTTTGCTTCTTAATATAGCATATTAATAAAAATTTTTATACTAATTAAATTCAAATACAAAATAAAGTAACAATTAGCGCAAATGTTATTTGACGACTACACATAAAAAATAAAATTATTTTTTAGTTTCTTTTAGATACTTTGTAAAATAGAATAAATACATGTATAAATACATTAATTGTTCAGTTTTTTTTTTTCAAAAATAAAAATAATTTTTCATTATACAAAGTGAACTGTATAACTTTTGATAATCATAACGAACTTATTGAATAAATATTTAAAATGTTTATCATAATGGAGCGTGAATTAATACTGCTAATAATTCTTTCATTGAAAGGATTACATTTATTAATAATTTTTTTTTAATACTGATCACACAGTAGGCTTCCAACAGCCTATATTATATGTATAAATAAGTGAATTTGTATTTGTGACCTACAATAGAATCTGACACTTTTGTTGCTTATTAAATTAATGGTTAACATTTTTTAAAAATAAATTTAGTTATAAATATGAAATTATATAAGTCTAATAATTGTTCTAAAACACATATATAATATATTAAAAAAAATATTAAAAATTACGTATTCAATTAGTTATATTAGTGCAAAAATATGTTTGCTTTTTTGTTTCGCATATTATAATAATAATTTGCACATTTTCGGACGTTTTCTACCGTTAAGTATAACGTGATACAATATGAAGTATAACTTTATATAGTATCTCACTCTGTAATTTTTTTTAATACAATTAAAATTGATATTTCATAGTTAATGTATAATATTTATTGAGATCGTTGATGTAAAAACATGTCATAAAGATACTATGTTCCGCAAAGCTTTTTTATTAGAGCACAGCATACTTATACGGACAACCTCGATTTTTTTGTAGATATTTGAATAAAACTTTGTTTCATCATAATTAAATGCTTGAATCTTTATTTTGATAAATTAATTATGAATTAAAACTATGTACAATACATAATGAAAGTAATAATATTATATATTACGAAAGAATAATGTTAAAATACGATCATAAGGATTATTTAATAAAGTTTCTCTTACTTATAGGTTTAGTTCCAAATATAAACATTTAAAATATCCCAATAACTCGTCTATTTTATAAATGGATAGGCTATTTAAGAATATTTTTCATGAATTTTGAGTATCTAAAGCAGGTACTGATATTATTTTTGTGTAAATAGACATTGACGATACACCTAATCTAGATTGATTGTATGATTTTATAAATAAAACCTTTATACGGTCTTATTTTTTAATTTTTGAGTCCGGTTCAATGTAAATTTGAATTTTTTAATTTTATTATTTCTAAGTTTTAATTTTATTGAAGACATTGGAGTAAAAGTTTAGACAATTAGAATATTTTTAAATTAAATTGTTATTAAATTGTTTATATATAAATTAAGTTTTTTATCATGTATGATAAAAATAACTTGAAATTGTTAATAGAAATGCCCTTCTTTTAATTTGCATTATTGATTACAGATTATAATTACTATACAGTTAAACAAAATTTTGTTCATTTAAGAAAGATTGAGCTTCTAATTTATACGATTCGCATTTTAATATGTTTATTATAATATGTTAGAAAAAACAAAAAATATGGATGATTTGGTGTGTAAAACGATCGATTTTGTCATAAATAATGATTTTAATAATTCATTAAAAAGAATATTATTAAAAAAATTGACTTACCGATTAAATTATGTTAAATAATTTGTTAGTATACAGTAAAACGTTTCCTCAAATTTCATTAAAAAGTTTAGAAAATGCATTAGTATAAAATTTTGTTTATGATTTATAGAACTTATATTATCCATCCAATATACTTTATTTAAAATCTGGTGGAACGGTAATAATGTATTGGGATAAAAATTGAGTTACAAATGGTAAAAAAATATAAATTAAAGCTTATAAGAACAAAGTGACTAATGGACAGAGTGTAGTCGACCCTTTGTTCGAAATTTTGTTTCCTTAAAATCTACTGACGGCTTCGTCATCGCCAACGAAGTAATTGCAGCTTTTGACCGCGGAGTTGTACATACTGTAGGTCGGACTGACGAGAAGATGCCCGACGAGGCTGCCCTTCTCATCGACGCAGGCGGAGTACCGAGCCCCGTGGTGACTGGACTTGCAGCTTTTGTCCCTGCGTAAAGTCGTTATGCGACAGTCCGTTTCCATAAGACTCTTCTCTTCCATTGTTGAGGTGTACCGGTTCATCTGACTGCAGCTCTTCCTTGGCTGAGTGCTGTCCTTACGCTGAAGGCGGCAGTCATCCGGACGCAGCGGCATAGACGGATAATTTGGCTGACGGGCAAGTGTTGTGAGGGCCCGGTCACCCGTGTCGTTGAAGCTACATGAAGGACAATTATTAAATAAGGATCATAACATATCTGGCCTTTTACTATCAACAATCCAGTTTAAATTACAGGTGAAATCATTTTTTATTAACCTCTTAAAATACATCAAATACCCTCCCCTCTGACAATATATATATATATATATATTCATTTGTGAATAAAGTTAGTTGTAGATAGTTAAAAAGATCGAAACAGGACTAAACATTAATTTTAAATATTATTTCAATGTACGGTTGAAGAATCATTTGAACAGATAGATGGGCCTTATCGGAATAGGGAAGGGATAGGTAGCATTTAAAAAACTGTACTATACGTTTGTCTTATGTTTTATTGACAAATATTAGATAATAAAAATATAAATCGAGGTAATTACCTGTGATGCCTGACAATCCCACGCTTGATCCTGCAGTGCTCGTTGCCGCCTTGGCCGTTGATCGCAGTTCCATGAGTTTTACAGGCCTCGACTCCTGGAATAGGTGACAACGAACTCGGCCCGAACGAGCCGCTGCTTTGTCTTCTATCGAATATATTTACCATTTCTACGGATGGAGTGGGTGAAAAAGTTCCCTAGACACACCAAGATTATGTTTATTTAGCATTATAAAATACTTTAGATTTCTTTTAATTTTCATTATGACTTTTATGATTGTCGTCACAATTGATCGATTTAAAAATATTATTTTAAAATTAATTTTTTGAAATATCTTCTAAGACTTTTACAATATTTAATATATCTTACAAATTACAATTTAAACAAACAGTATAGATATGTATATACTGGCAACTTTTGTATTTTACACACTCAAGTAAGTATACTAGTAATTTTTTAATATTGTTTATATACGAGGATTGAATGCGAGGGTCGAACTTCTTTAATGTTACCTTGTCTTTTTATTTTTTAAGTAAATTCAGTTTTATTAATAATAATTATACAAACAATAAAATAAATAAGTGCAAGGATTGATATATAAGTTAATATTTAATGTAAATCGAATTTAAAGATGTGACAAGATGGACCGTCAATTTCATTGAGCACATTTCTTTGAGTCATTGTCATCTTTATTATAGGATCGAATGAATTTTGTGCATAGGCAGCGACCGGCACTTTCGCGATGATACTCACGTTTGAACTTGCCTCGGATATTTTAAACATGTCAAAATCATTCTCCGATATAAGGTATATATTACGTGTTTTAATAATCAAACAATCTATCGAATTGCTGTAAAAGACGTAAGAAACAATTGTGATAATATTGTATTAATAATTATAATTAGTGTTTTATTATTTTGAAATTTATACGAGTAATGGTATTTTAATATGATTCCGTGAATATGTTAATATAATCCTTTTATTCGAGTCATTAATTAAATTTTATTATAGATAATAATTTATTTTTATGAACACGCATTTTATTATTTTAAATATATTTTTTTATTAACTTAATATTTATTATTTTTTATTTATCAATTTTTGATATTATTTGAATAAATAAATGTATTACATAATCAAAATTGAAGCGCATTATATACTTTTAATATATGATAGTACTTTATGGTTATGTTTAAATTACTTGTAAAGATGGCCTCCTTAACGTTCCTCCTTCCATGCCGATAAGTTTGACACCTTTGATATTCTTTTTAACGATTCCAGTAGCGTCATTAAGATTTAAATTTAGTTCCATATTACTGCGATCTCCACCAGTTTTTTCGCTTTCCAGCCTTCCATTGGTAATTATTGTAGTTGGCACCTTAGCGTACGGCGTGCCTACTTAATTTATGAATTAAAAAATATTTTTAAATTAATACTGTTTAAATCATTAATATTTTTGAAAAGTTAAATATATCTATATTATAATAACACAATAGTATTAAAAAATCTCTGGAAATGAAATTTTTGAATGTTTGAAAATCTCTAAGAAATTTATATGCATACGTACATCCGTATGCATACATACATGCATACGTACATACATATCCATACATACATACGCGCGCGCGCGTTTGTTGCGATGTTTATGTTAGCAAATGTACACACAGTCTATAAAGCATTTAAATACTTGTCAACGGAATTAATCTGTGCCATTTTTCTACGTTATAATAGAGTATAATTTGAAATCAATAACTATGTAAAATAAAAATTGAAGATCTAATAAAATCTGATCTTACCGATGCTCGTCGTAGTCGTCGAACTCAATATTCTTGGTGGAGGTGGTGCCAAGCAATCGCCCATGTGTGCGGATAATAAGCTGAGATTCTTAACACCGAGTATTTGTCCGGATCCCACGGAACTATTAATTAATGGCGGATGATGGAGCACTTGACCCGGTCGATTTATTATCATTGTCGTTTGTTTTGGACACGCCGACTCTCGCAATATCTGCAATCCTTGGAGATTTTGATCAGATTTGTGCACATTAACACAAATTGGCGGTTTCGAATCGCATGTGAGGTTCGTTCTGTCGCACCGTTTGTTCTTTATGAGCTTGTGTATATGTTCTTGTTGTTGTTTGGCTTGTTCCGACAGTGACGTTTCTGGCTGTCGATGTTGTTGTTGAGTGTCGGTGCTACTCTCATCGTAATCCGTACGACTACTCGAGAATGTCGGTGCATCGGATAAATGACCCGGTGAAGCGTCCTAAGAATAGTTAAATACTCTTAATTTATTTCATTGCGACAATACGAAAATAATACTTATAATTTAACAAGTTCGATAGATACCGATCAACAATAAGTTATAGCAGATAATAATAGATTCATAATTAGAAAAAATGAATGAAAGAAATCATAGGAAATTAAGACTTCTCTACTTCATTATATATATATATATATATATACGTTATTTAATAAAAATGTATTGATTTATATTAAACAAGCGTGAAACCAAAGGAAATATGCATATATAACACTTTTATACAAGATTTTTAAAGAGAAAATTGAGGCTTAAAAAAAAAATTATGAATTAATTCGAATGGTACTCAAATTTTTTATAAATTTATAGATTTTTTTTTTTTTTTTTAATACGTAAGTGGAATTGTTCGTTTAAAATAATGTAATATTAGAAATGAATAGAACCTATCTGATTTCAAAATAAAATTTTAATTTAATATTAAATAATGTAAAAAGTTAAATCCAGATGTTTTTTATGTATTCTTACAAATAGTACTTTCATTCAAAGTAAATACGGTTTTGATGTTAAATACCATTCATTATTTCAATCACGAGTTAAATCTAAGAGTAATAAAAAAGTAAAGAGTCTGATAAAATAAAAGAAGGCGAGAGAGAACAAGTGTAAGGAAAAGAACTGAGACGAGTAATGAAAGGTAGTTACTACGGAGAAAGGAAAATGACTTCGGAGAGAGCAGTTAAAAGTGTTGAAAAAGCTCACATTCATGGTGGAATCGATTAAAGCGGCACCCGAGCTACTCTGCACGACTCCGTTGGGATTCTTGGTATTTCGAAGGATATTCCGAGTGAAAAAGCTGACGATAAGCTGCGTGAAAATGGCCGACAGCATCGCTGTGGTACGGACAGGAAACTTTTGCATCTGGGTGTGCGAATCGTAAAATGGATATTTTATCAAAGCTGGTATGCCCATTTTTTGTTCACCCCCTATAAATAATTAAAATTTCGCATCATTTTAGAGTTTTTTCAACGAAAAATACTATAAAAAAAAAATATACCATTTGAATCCATGGATGTTCGCGATCACACGGGTTACACTAATAAAATCTGCATTTATTCAATGTAAAGATATTGAATAATGAGGCACGTGAAATTTTTACAATTTTTTTTTTTTTTTCATTTTCACATCAATAGTTGGAATATTTATAAGGATCTATTTTTTAAAATGAAAATACCTCGTAACGGTGTAATCAGAATTTAAAAGCCTATTTTTTATTGAATGTTTAAATTTAATTTAAGCAAAAAATTGAATTAATGTAGACTTATCGTATAATTAATGTATTTATTTCTTTTCTCTTTCTTTAAAAAACAATTAAAGTCTGAATTTAACTAATAATAACTAATAGTAACTTTTTTATGTAATAATTTGTCTGTATATAAATATAATTTATTAATTTAATATGTAATGATTTTACTATTTAATTGATTGTTATTTAATATTTTATTTATGCATGAAAAGTGTTTATTAATTAATTAATTATGATTTTTATTGTAATTGCTGCCAAGATAATATTAATCATGCAAACTTTATTTTTAATAAAGTAAAAACAATTAAAATATATATATATATATTTGTGTGTATATATTCATTAAATTAAATATTTGCAAAATAATATTAATTTAATGAAATAATGATTTTGTAAGGTTATGAATGAGAGATCAGAATATCGGAATAAATTTAATATTTCAACTATATTCTCATAGAATACATACCAGAAATTCTTATACCAGCGGCGACTAAGCAACTAGCGATACAACCATAGGAGTTAACGAGCATAGGCCAGTGGATGACTGCAAGAAGTTGTGGGAACAGTACAATATAAACGAAGTCAAAACACAGACGACTGAAAAATTAAAATGTAGAAAATTCGTTTTTATCGTTCGATTTTTATGACAGCAGTTTTAAGTGCTACAATTATAAAAACAAAATTGGTGCCAAAGCATACTACTCTTTACGTAGCGTAAAGAAAATAATGCTTTGTTTTTAAGTATAATATTAATATGTAAGCTACGGTCATTCTAAATGTTGTGTTGTGTAAATTACTTACGCTAAATAGTTAATACGGCTAACACTAAGAGCAACTGTTGCGGAAAGAAAAGAAACTATCGCGACTGAAATCCGAAGTGTCCAATCCATTTCTCTTTCAGTTGCCTAAGGTTAAGAGAAAATGCTTCATAAAAAAAACAAATATTATTCCAGCATGCATAAAACCATATTTATTAAAATACATGATTTAAAAATTAAAAAGGGTAAAAACAAAAATTCACAAGTGTCTTTGGATAAAAAGGTATCACGCAATCTTAATTAATCTATTAAACAAAAAAACAAAACAAAAAAAAATAAAAATAAATAAAAATTAGCTTCGTTACAAATTTTTTTATAACTTTTTCTTATCGTTCTTTTAGATTATAACTTTTGTATATTATATAGTACTACTATACAATACGGTTATGTAATATGAAATTGCTATAAAGTAAAACAGTTTGTAAGAAACTACATTGTGCTAATGGAGAAGACATTGACAATGATACTCTGAGGATCGGTGGGAGCCTTAAAGCATTTTATTATATAAATGATTTGAATACAGTGCTGATAAGCTGTATACTGGATTATTACCTTTGGCCTTAATGTCTCTTTATAAATGTTTTTGGAAAACATAGAACTTATCCCAAGGACGCAGGAGTCAGTTGTCATCACAACCGTAGTCGAGATGGAAAGAAGACCTTGAAGTGGAATAGAAAAAAAATCAAATTGTTTTTACATTCGCTACCTTTGTAAATAAGTAAAATGAATGGCTTATTGCAAGAGTATTTCGTTTGCCTTTAAAACAAGATCAATTTAAGATTTTTATTGAACGGGATTGGTATGCAGTTAGCTTTTTTAATCTTTACTTTTGCTTAAGATTCAAGTAGTCGTATGAATTGTCATATATTTTCACGTAAAGTAATTAAATCTAGTGTTTGTCATGAAGAGGCAGGAGAATTCGTCAATCAACGTTTGCACTGCTGTATTAGCATGGCTTATAAAAATGGAGTAACGGGAAATGCGGTCAGTTTGAAAGGTTCGCAGGCCGAGTAAATTAATATCCGAGTCAATGGCGCTTGCCGTGTCTATTTTAATGCCACATGTACACAGCTTATCAGCTTACCAACTATGGAAACCCATTGTGGAGTGAGATACTCGAGAACGATGGGTACGATATTTTCACCGTTACTGAGAATCATGGTGTTATTGTAATGTTCGACCATCGACCAATCGGTGGCTTGAGCTATGATGCCTATCGTGATCGTGGGCACTGCGAGGGACAGGCTGCCGAATATTGCGCTGATCGAGAAACTTCGAGCGAATGATGCACTTTCGATGCTTAATACTCTCTGGAAGTAGCCCTGAAACATTATTTCGCATTTTATTTTTATGTATTTATACACAACGATTCCGCCCTTCTGTCTCCTTTACTTATGTTCCGATACGTTAGCGATCCCTCGATTTTATTTGCAATGTCCAGGATTTTAGACAATAATTATTTGATTTGTCAAATTTTATTTTATCATAATTGAATGAGTATTATTAGCTATATATCTTTTAATAGCATTTAATTTTAGATATAATTAATTAATTATGAAATTTTTAACCTCGTTTCTAAAATCATACAAATACAAATCTTTACAAATCTTTACTTTTATTATTACAATTTTTTTCTTAACTGATGAACACATAGAGCTTTTTGAAAATATGTATTCATATATTATAGAAAATAGGGACATAGAACGTAAATAATTTTTGTCATGTAGTTCGCATTAATTAAATTATTTATTTATCATTTTTCCGATTAGAATAATCTAATAGATTTAATTTAATATTTTAAGTTTTTAAAACTGTTTTCCTTGTTTTTTTTATTTATTTATATTTAGCTTTCAGTACTATACAAATCTCGCAAGAATAATTCATATTAGTTGTTGACAGCGTTACACATTGTGCTAACGCTTACCTGCCAGGGTATACGGCCAAAAATATTAAGGAGCATCATGTCCAGCCATATTCCGAGTTCGTCCATTTTCATTTCACCCATCCATTCTTTCTGATCTAAGTTACTCTCGAATGATACTGCTGGATGATTAGCTGCGTACGGTGTCATAATTAACAAACTAACCGCCAAGCTAACCAACTGCACAGCATCTGTCCAAATAACCGAGCGCGTACCTCCCAACATCGTAAATCTGCAATTAATAAGAATCCAATTTGTGTTTTTATTCGTAATCTTATTCGTTTTCTGAGTTTTTAGATTTAGTTATCATTAAAGTGTAATAAAATAAGGATGTAATATTTGTTATCATCAGCCAAGCTTCAAATGGGAAATTGAGATTGTTGGAGACCCGTAATATAAGGTAGAAAAGTAAGTGGCCGGAATATTCGGAAATTCCCGCTCGATGTGTTTAGGTTGGCGCGATAAAAAAGAAAAACATTAGAAAACAAATGAAGAAAAGACGCGAATGGTCCTTCCGAGATAATAAACGTAGTGGCGCCCGCGGTCAATCGTCACGAAGACGATCACGAGGTCTTGACGATACATAGAGTTGCGTGTGCGGGTCTTTCATTGCCCTCGGGCTTCGTCCGCCGAATAATATTCCATTTTCGAATTGACATATTGGCCAACGTTGGTAGCGTCTAGAGCGGTCAAGTGACAGAGTTCTCGCGTCATCTACAGGGGGAAACAATCGGGATTCCCCCGGAAGAGGTTTAGGATCTCCCGGTGACCGATTCTGACGAAATAAAAGAGAATAAGTTCCTCCTGGCGAGATCTCGTTCTCTAGACGTTGGAGATAACACCCGGTATCCGCACCAACACGCGGGTCGAACACCCAGGACGTTCCAACTGTGTGGAGTTTCATGAGACGCATCGGTGCTACGACGAGGGTTGCGAAAGTCCAGCTGGCTGTAAGTAGGTCTAAAATCCTTTGCAACAGCTAAACAGCTCGTGCGTCGTGAACCCGTAATCGTTTGTTAACATAACTTATATTTCTATATTGTAAATTTGCGTGCGAATTTTGCCTTTTTTCTCCTTCCCGTCGAAGGAGGTTTCTTTACGCCTCGCGGCGGTTACCGATTAATAAATAATTAGAATTAATTTAAGTAGAACCGAACAACAATGACTTATTAATTTCCTCTTCTCTATCTCCTCGGCCCTTAAGAACTCACGCATATAGTAATTAGCGTAAATAGTGTTACATAGATATATTTGTTTTATATATGGCGTTGGCTTTTAATGAAAATATTCCACTGAAATATTTCATGGTCAAGAATAATTATTTATTACAGCTTAAAAATAATGTATTTATACTGTTGAAGCATAATTTTTTAATAACATGAGGGAATAAAATAATAATAATAATAATAATAATAATAATATATATTCTTATTATATATAATCTGATTCAAAAAGCAAATAAAATTATGTTTTAACACTATTCAACAAAACAGTAATTATTGAAATATTTCCAAACAGTCTATGATATTTCATGACATTCTTTCATCAATTTTTAATAATGCTATTGCTATTATAACCCAAGACAAAACTATTTTGCCAAGTTTTACTTTAAATTATAAATTATTTTTACTCATACAATGTAGCAGGTTAAAGTTTATTTGCGGCTTTAAATTTCTACGTGCAACGGAGTTCAAGTTTCGTTCGACGTTACTGTCAATGTGATATTCGAGAGCTGGAGTTCATTAGTTGCTGATCCTTTTGCGGATGCGAACTTTCGTTAAATGGTAACGAAACAAACTTCTTGCTCTCGGTAACAAGTTCGAAAACTCAAAAATAATCGGGCTTGAAAAATCTACGAGTTATTTGCTGAATTTTTTTTATTTTTTTTTTTTTATTTTAATGAAGATGGAAGAAGCTTAGCTTAACACTCCTTCTGTTAGCTTAAGTCAGACAAAAGAAACTTTCTTACTACTTGAAAACAAATTTGTAAAATAATCTTTCTAGGTAAATGCTACTGTTATTTGTTAAATTGTCCTTGATCATATTCCGCATTCCAATTGCCAATTAAATGCTTATTAAGTTCTAAATTTACGAATTTAGAAAAAATCTTCACTAATATTATAAAACGAAAAAAATTGTAATACCATCAGCACTTCAAAAAGATATTAAGAATAAAATTAATGATTTATTAATTAAAATTATATGTATACTTTTAAAGTTTATTTACATTATGGTTCAGTTTATTTTTCTGATAATATCAGCGACTATTTCATATCAACTATAAAATATATAAACATATAAATTATTCGACTTCTTTGCGGCTCCTTAAAAATAATATTTTCTACGTATGTATAATGTATCTATTTTTATTTTCAAATTCAGATTATATCCCTTTTATTCTGAAGTTTACTGATTAAATTTAAAAATCAACAGTAATAATGAATAATATGTACATAAAAATTATTTTCTAAGAAAAAATAATCTTTCGAAACACTTTTCAACTGGCGCATTTGATTGATGGAAAGATCAATAATAATCGATTAGAGTTCATAAAATTCTAGTTATTCTCAAATATAAATACAAATCAAGTGACCAGATCAAATAAAAAGGAGAAGAAGGCTCAATGCTCGCCATTCCCATCGTATTTTTTTTTTTTTTTTTTTTTTATAAATAGTAAACAATATATCTGCATTATCAGGCTGATGTGGGAGTGCGTGTAAATAAAATGCAGCGAATGGTTTACTCACATGGCGGCGATAAGTACTATTACGGAAATGCTGATGGGCAACTGGATACCGGCGATTATTTGGATGGATTCTCCTATAGCATTTAGTTGAGCCGCGCACCTGAAGATGTCGCTGAATAGCGCGGGGACGAAGAGCAGACCTCCGATCCGGGCTCCGTAGTGGCGTTGCAGGGGGTCCAGCATCGTCAAATACTCGGCCTTCCTCATCGGTTTCGCGAACAGCAAAGCACCTAGGCAAGCCAGCCACTTGATTAATTTAATTTTTCGTATCCAGATTTTCACACCACTCGCTGCGATCCTTATTTATTTAGTGGCAAGACGTTCCAATGCTCATGAACGGGTTATTACATAGATTACGGTTTTATTGCATCACGTTCGACGTATAATAAAATTAATTAAAGTATAAAAATCATTTTATTAAAAATTATTCCTGTTTTCCATTTTGTGCAATATTAACTTTTGATTTTATAGAAATAAAAGTTTCGCACGAATTTATAATTACATAGTGCTTTTAATTATTCTAGTCACCTGTAGGTGGCGTTAATTCGAAAATCTGAAATTGCTATAGTTAGCTGACTATAATTATATTGAAAATCTTTTTCAAAGCTAATTCAATTAATATTTTAATGATTATGTTTCATTAAAATTAATACTTTCATTATTGTCTTTTAAAACTTTTATATCAATTTTTAGTAGAGACTTATGGTAATAGATGTACGATAAGCATTAAATATTCGTCAAAGAACAATATCGCGACAAAATCAAATTTTTTAAATAATATATACTTGACAAATGTCTGTCAGACAAACTAAATTTTGGCAATTGAAAACTAATTGATAAATGTAAATATAATATAAAATATTACAATACTTGGATTTAATGCATAGTATTGTACGTGTAATACATTATGGAAATTATTATATATTGTACATCAAAACATGTATTATTATGTATAATAAATATTATTCACGTTATTATATTATATTTAGATATTTAAGTAAATAGATTCTTAATTTGAATATTATGTATAACTACATAAAATAACTTAAAAGTTTATTGAAGTAAAGTAAGTAGGGAAAAAAGTCAACTAAAAAATATCTATATATTGAAATGTATTTATGTCAATATTATGAGTATGCAATGAAAATCAGTAAAAACGAGTAACGTGTTTGTAAAATGATGACTGACTGTAGATGAAAAGAATATTATATTAAAAAAAAAATTTATGTTGAAATAAATCATAGTCTGTTTAAATTTTTCATATGATTTGATGTATATAAAGTTAACTAGAAAATTAAAAGTTAACAATTATCTTAACGAAATAAATTATTCGTTTTGTTTATTTAAAATGTATTATTAAAATACTTTAAGCATTAACTTTAGTCTTAGAAGATGTCTCAACGAAATTAGTATTTTAAAATTATTTAAAAATTCTATAATTGGTCATTATAAGTATAATAAAAAATTCATCATTGTAAATATATATATATATATATATATTTATAATAGCACGGCTATACAAATTGATTTTATTACAATATTATTATATCGACAGATATATTAAATGGCTATATTGTTCTTTTTAAAAAATTTTTTATTACATTTTTTATTAAATATGTTAAATTTTAATCTAATTAAAAAAATTCTCCACGCCGCTGACTAAGCTCGTTTGCAGGTTATTTATGCACATAAAATAATAAAATAATTATATACATAATGACAATGAAAACTTGTATTCTTACCAAAGAGAAGACTGATACTATATCCAATAGGAATTTGACACCAGGTTAAACCATCATTATACATTGAATCAGCGGTTCCAGAGAGTAACGTGTCACCAAAGCTACTGGCTATAACAGATTTGAATAAGGCAGATGTTATTGATGCTTAATAAGCTTTTCATCCCAAATGAAGTGATATTTCATATAATGTACACATATTCTTTTTATTAAATATGTATATAAAATAAAGCTTTGAAAATCAATCAACATTTATCAAAGTGAATTCAATAAAGAATGTTTTACGAGGAATTAAAATTTAAAGCTTTTTTTTATAATATATTTTTTTTTATTCCAGCTCATTTTAATATAACTCAATTACACTTTTGTTAGAAGTATTCTATTTAAAATATCAACTTTTAAATGGTTTTATTAATAGACTTTGATACAATTTTATTATAATACTTATTTCAATCAAATAAATAGAAAATTCAATATCCATTTATTGTTTGCACATATATGAGAGTTTTAAACAAATTTGATTCTTATAGCTACTTATAATCTAGTTATATGGTTTGGTTAGATATCCCTAGTTGGTAGATGGTTAGATAGATGAAAACAGACATACATAGATTGCACAAGTATAAGTATACTAGTGCAAATTCGAAACATTATTCATATGTTAATTTTATTACAGTATGATAAAATGCACTTATCAAGAAGATAAGGAGAGTAATTTGAGAGTGAAATAACTCTAACTCTTTTCGTTAACCAATTATCGAAGGGAAATCAGATCGGGAACGCATACGGATTCGCAGAGGGACGTTCAGTAGATAATAGGCTGGGAGAGTCAAGGAATTCTCGTCGTCCAGTAATAGCGTAGCTTTTGTGCTAGCATACAATTTATCAATAATATAGATCTTCTGTATCTTAACTCTTGAATTATTATTCTTTTTTTTCAATTCTTACACTTGTCGGCTATTTTATTATTTCCAATAAAGATTATTTTATTCTCCGCAGACTTAATAATGTAAATTTTTTACATATACAAACATAAATAAACTGACAGACAGGCAAAGCCATAACAGTGCCTGTCCATTAATTTGATATAAATGTTATATAAACAGATTTTAATAAATTATTATTTAATAAAATATGTTCATATTCTCCTGGGTGTTTCAAAACTGTATTTTCTGTATTAGTTGTATCACACAAATCTATCATTTTAAATATAATACATACATAATAAGTTTAAAAATAAATGTTTTAAATAAATATATGTTAAGAATAAATATATGTTATATAAATAAATGTTAAGAAATAAACGGCATTTATATATTAAGATGTATTAAATATGTATTAATTATTACATTAGTTTAGTAAAATAAATATATTTTTATATATGTTGTCATTTTTATGAAATGTAATAATACTTTTAATCGAAATATTAAAAAATTAAATACATATGAATAAATAAGTATTTCAAGAAACTTATTTACGTCTTTTTATTTCACGCAGACTTTAAGAAACTATATAACTTTAAGCTTCATCGTCGATTTTTAAACTATTTTGTCTTGTTTACGTTATCTCTTATGTGAGTTCAACCTTTTATTTTCTAGTTAAAGTCAGTGTTTCTCAACACTGATTTTTTAAATTAGAAATTCATAAATTAACTATATAAGTAATTCCAAGTAGAACTTCCAATTCTTTTCCCTTTGTTTATATTGTTCCCTTTAATTATTGTTAATTTTTAACCTTTGAAAAATAAAAGGACATAAAAAGCAGCAGAGAAATCCGTAATAAAAATGTTAAAAAAGTAAATGACTTAATTTCTAGTGATTTTTAAAGAAATTAAATAAAATTAAAGTATAGAAACATTTCCATAGTTCTATTTATTTTATAGATAAAAAGGTTTTTTATCTGAACATGCCTATACGATTAGTAATATTTATTAAATTAAATTTGACTTAAAAACATTTAATCCAATATAAATTATAATTAAAAGAAATGATAAATATATATTATCGTATAGGGTGAAGTAATGTTAAAACTCAAGTGCTCGTGTAAATAAACAAATGGACTGATATATTATTAGAACGTTGCACATAGAAAATTCGTTGTATATTATGTAGAAAAGGAGTTTAATTTTCTTACGTTATCCTATTAGCGATAAAGTTGATAAAATTAGCAATAGCAATAAAGTTGATAAATGGTTGAATTTGTAACTTTTCAGGTAGCAAATACCCATGGCGCATACGCGGTAATCTAAATTATTGGTATCTAGAAATATATGATGATTGCGAGGGTGCACATTACCAATGAGGGATAAAGTCCCGAGGATGAATCCGATGCTCCGGTTGGCTACTATCATTTCATTCAGTGAGCCTTTCCCCTTCTTGATAGAGGCGATCCAGAGGCCGAAAGCAAGGATCGTTGCATTAAATGTGAGCAGTCCTATTGCTGCAGATACGTCAACCTCCATGTTTGCGTAATTATCTGCTGTGGCGGTGATGGAGGCTATAATAATGGCAATAGTGGCAGTGCCAGACCTGAAACCGACAAATAACATAATTAGTCACTTGGTAATTTATGCCTTTCGTTATTAGGAAATTTATATCCCGACGCCATGCCGGCGCGTTATGAATTCGTTAATGAATAATTGTTGCTGTGAGCCCTACCCTCCCTTCTTCAGTCCTGCCTATATCATTTTTCATTTGTAATTAATTGCACTCCATCAAGACATACTGACTAGAATTTAAACCGGTCTTACGCGCGAGAGAATACAACATTTTATTGCTTAAAAATGATTTAATTTAAAAAATTCTCCTATAGCTGAATTATTTCCTTGAATTCCTATAATCTTGATAATAAAGTTTTTCAATACTAGTATGTCATATTTTAATATTAATTTTTATGTGTCTGCACATCTAAATCAAAGACATTAATATTTGAATTGCTTTATTCAAAATTTTTTAATTTATTATCTGTCCTTTTTATTAATGCAATATTTCTGGGAAATATTTTACATTAGAGTGTTAAAAATCGACATATAAACATATAAACGTGTCGAATTATTTGTTGAAGATTTTTGAGATTTTCTTTTTGTTTCTTTAATTATTTAATTACGTAAATATAAATTTTTTTTTTTATACAATGTATACAATATTTTCATATTATATTATAAGAATAATTAGATTTACTTCACCGGATCAGTAAACCACCGGAGAGGGTTCATGTCTATGAACGCAGTCACCACTACGAACTTTAAGATTTGAAAAGGAATTTACAAAAAATAATTAAGTACCGCTACATATATTTTTTTTTCGCACTTATAATTATTTCTAACTCGGTAAAGCATTTGTATATGAAATTTAACGAGACCACGAGGAGTCGAGTAAAGTCTGGACTGCTGGGTCAACTATGAAGATTTCTTTGCCAGCCATTAGTCTGAATTTATTTTACCGACTAAAAACTGAAAAACAGAACGGCTTCAAACCTTATTTAAATTGCGTACTTACCAGCAGTAGTCGAGTTAGAAGAGCCTAGGGAAGTCTTACGGATAGGGTTCACTACATGCTATCATCGCTAGGAGGATTCGAGGGTTGGATTTACTTAATCATTTTAATCTTCCACCATGAAGTTTACTTAGCACTAAATCGAGTTCAAGAGATTGATAAGCAAATGACTGTGCAATCTCATCCGCTGCCAGATTCGCGTTTGTCAATTTCATTCAGAATCATAATTAATTTGAATTTTATATAGTGAAGAATGAAGCTGTAGAATAAAGTGATTATAATTTTTGGAAAACCTTTATAAGCATCAGCTTATAATACGTATAGGCTAATTTATTTATTTATTGTTATTGAATGCAATATGAGCTATTGCTGTGAACCTTCCGATAAAAGTATCTGTTTATGATATTTGTGAGCTTAATTGTAATCATTATTGATAAAAAATTTTTTAATAATCAACATAAATTTATACCTATATATATTGTAAAATATGTTTATGGGTAAATTATTAATCTAAATACTTTTAAGTAATCTTATATATTTTTAATGTGAAGAACAGAGGAAATTTTCATTTATATAATAAACATTATTATAAATATTATAAAATTGAGATTTCGAGGATAATTTTTTTTTTTATTCGTCAACTGTTTATCTGTCATCTTCGCGTGTCAGCCTTTCTTTCAGATCCTTTGATTTTCTCCAAGGCGTATCGGAGCAATTGTTACCGAGGTAAAGGAAGAAAACAACAGTACTCGTATAAAGAAGGGAATGAATGTTACAGTCTCTGGCTCAACTTCGAGGGGTTCTGAAACAAAGTCGAGCAGACTTCGGGGTGCTTGACTGAACGCGTCACTCCGAGTGAGGAAGGCATGCAGGCACGTTGGGCGACGGGCGACGGCGAACACGTCACAGTCTACGTGTCGTACTCCGTTGACAAAAATATACGGACTTTATAGTCTACGTGTCATTTTTTTTTTTTTTTTGGAAAATACCATTCTAATAGCAATTTAAGAATTTGTCAATGTTTACCTTAAAACAGGATATCTATGCTGCTTTGACTTATAGCAATACAGATAAATACATGTGCACGAGTAAAAAAAACAAAAACCTCGAGCCGTATGTATATATTTGTGCGTACAATAGAACTTCCAGGATACCGATAAATAAAATTCAAAATTAAAGGATCGGTAAGGTAAAATGTGCGTGAACGTACGTTGTGGTTAGGGGGAGAGGGAGGCAAGGGCCTATGACAGGACGAAGGAGTAAGGAAGTACTGAGTATTAAAGAGGGGTAGCAAGCGGATGAATATCTGTGGCACAAGCTGTAATGGAAACGCTGCCGGCGGCGACGAAGCTAAAACTTCATATTTTCTGAGCCGCCCTTAAACGTTTTAGACTTAACGTCGAGAACCGTAAATTGAACGTAATATAGAAAGGACAAGTATAGAATTATATACGATTCGCCGGTCAATTACCTCTTTAATAAACACGAAGCCATCACTCTCCTTTCTGAATTTGTACTTATTTATCTTTTTTTTTCTTTTTTTTTTTTGGAGCTCGCCTACATTAATGACAATTTCTATTATTGATAAAAAATAATTGTATCCACTATTAACGTATTAGAATATTCTTTTTAATACATTCCCTTAGATAATGAAATTACCAGGATTACGGTATTTCATACACTATTTCTTTTTTTGTGTTGTTAGTTAACGCTAGTAAACAAATGTATACTTTTTTAATTTTGTACCTAGGTTTAATATAAAAAATGTAATTTAAAGTATAACAGTCATTGCTTTAATATTATTAATATTATTACATATATATATTTATTTATGTATATATTACATATATACATAATAAATTCAATTTAATTAAAAATTATTTTTGAACACAGATTTGACGTTTTTCTAAATTGGGTTTTGACCTTTTAAAAATACATGGTGTTTTCATTCATAAAAAAATACAAATAAAGGGTAATTTACAAAAATATACAAATTCTTGATGAGATGAGTTAATAATTTTATGAATATAAATTGAATAACTTTTTATACTTTTAGACAGTATGTAAAATACACGTATATTCTAAGGTAAGTTTAATTTTTTTCCCTTAAGAACGTAAATGTACAAAAGTAGTATTTTATATTTATTTTATATAATACGTGATGACTAGTGTTATCAGTGGATTGGGTAGTACTTAATTTTTTATTTTACATTTTTTCACGGAGTAAAAATGAACTTTACCCATACACCGAAACAGTAATTAAGAATAAATGTTTAAATACGCTTTTAAAGTGACGTCAAATGAAATTCATAAAAAAAAGCGTTATTTTATTTTTAAAAAATTACATGTTGCTAATATGAGCACGAGCAGCTAGATATTGTAAAGAGAGCAATACTAGTTAATCAGCAATCAAGACAATGATGATTACTGATGCATTTGAAATTCGAATAGGGTTCAATTTTTAATTCAAATTTGTTCACCGAGTTCTGTAATCGAAATTCGTTGCCTCGCATTTTCGTTGATTCTATTTTTCATGAATACGGCTACTGGGAATGTCGGTGCGGCTTCGTCCTCATCGATTCTCAAGTCAAATAATCTAAATCGATCGTGTTCAAATTATGAATTGCTACGCAAATATTGGAGACCGTCTATCGAATCCTGATACTTGCTTGACGATTCGTTTGAATACTACAGCTTCATGCTTTCTGCACACTCCCGACGACTACTGCAGAGGAGATTCAGTCAAGCTCGAGCTTATTACATCGCCCCTAAGATTACATCGATCTTTTTTACTTATTTCTATTTCTATGAAAGTGCAAATCTTTGCGACAACTTCCTAAATACGTTTTTATGTTAATTATTAAATGCTTGACGTAAAGGCAATCTTTACTAAAAAGTATTTAAAAACTTTAATTACTTTTTAGTAAATTAAATTATTTAGTTTATTAAACTTTAAATAAAAGAATTTTCTATTGTTTTGCTGTGCGCTGTTGACCAATATATGTCTTATTAATGAAATATATAATAAAGTCAAAGAGATGAAAGGATAAAAAATTATGCGTTCACCAGCTGGGATATACAAAATGTAAGTTTTTTTCCCTACTTACTTTACTTTATAATTGATAGTTAAATATTTTAAAATGATGGGCGAAAATAACAAATTGAACTAATAAGATATTCAAAAATATTTTAATGTAGTTTTTATGAACAGCTATGCTCTTCTTATAGATCAGTGATATATTTGAATAGCAAAGTTAGGCACGTAAAATGATAAGGTTGTGCTCGCAATGCACCATCGGTGAATCTACGCACGTAAAGGTTTAATGCATTACAAGATATAGGAACAGATAACGCACATAAACTTTTGAGAGCACCATATTTTGATATATTTATATTCTTAAAGTCGTATATCACGTCCATTATTGTTTTACAATATCATCATTTAAGCCCTACGTATCTATATATTCTAAATATATGAAGATTTAAAGCAAAAATTATATTAGACTGTATATGTGGTTTATCGACTTCTGCTTCTAGCGTTCGCTTATGCTGCTGAATATTTGAATTTCGTATTATCTCGATTTTTTTTTTATACATTCAACGATTTTTTTAATTGATATGAATTCTGTTATTTATGTGGATAGTTTTGAATATCTGTTTGAAGAAGGAAGGACCCGCCCGCATTGATATTCAGTCTGTACGTTGTTTCCCTCTCATTGGTATTCGATGTACCCATACTCTTTAACAGGTTTCGCGCAAACAAAAGATACTTTAAATTCTTTAATTGCTAATTCTAGTTTTCATCCAGTTTTAGTATAATGAAATGTAAGTCTTTACAAGTATTTATTCTATTCGTTCGGACTCGATTATCCACCGACACTAAATCTCGGCAGCAAAAGTTGTAGCATTAAAAATAAAAATTCTGCATCCAAATCAAAATATATATTCATACAATTGTAAT
Organism: Ceratosolen fusciceps; assembly: GCA_018883505.1. NCBI lineage: Eukaryota > Metazoa > Arthropoda > Insecta > Hymenoptera > Agaonidae > Ceratosolen > Ceratosolen fusciceps. Next base: position 1,362,069 of record RCIC01000023.1, on the reverse strand, counting down.
TTAAAAGACTAAAGTTTAAAAAAAACCTTGGTTAGTAAATAGACTAAATAGATAACTGTATAGCCTATTATATTAATATTAATTTTTGAGTAAACAATATCTAGGCTTCAATCTGCATAGATTTATCATTAAAATAAAGAAACGTATAGAGAAGAATAATAAAAATAAAATTCTTTTATTTTACGCCTTTAAATCTTCATTTACAATTTTGTTATATAGTCGGTTAAACAAGGTAGAAGAGGAAAATAAAGGAGCATTGCTCATGTGTGACTATACACTGAATATAGCCGTCCTTCCAATGCTGCACTCTTGATCATGCATTCATTATACAACGAAGGGATGAGTACGAGAGTCAATTGATGAGGTAATAAGATTGAAGATACACATGATGATGATGCAGGGATTAAGCAAACTTGGCAATAACCTACCCCTCCCCTCTCATTATCTCGATCGCTCACTCACTCATTCACTCACTCACTCATTCGCTTCATTGTTGCTGAACTTAGTATAGTATTGTGGATGGACGAGAAGGAGGAAGAGAGCAAGTTACTACTAGTACGAGCTGAATTCATATCACAGAAGTCTATTAAGCATATATAAAGAGCCCGATCGATCGTATCCAGTCATTCAGTGAACGTGCCTGTGTATACTTAAATCTTTGATGCCCGTTATTAACGTTTGTTATCAGGGTCGCGGATATTAATAACTTTACGATCAGATATGCAGCCCGAATCTCTTTATTTACCTATATTTTGATGTATTATATTTTTAGCAAATTTGATTGAGGGAGAATTTACTAATATAAGTATTATATTTATATAGATGTTTAATTGTTTTCCCATATAAGGATAATAATATTTTCTTTCAGCAATAATAATAATGCTTGATAATTATAATAAGAGAATTATATCTTAGTAATAAGTCAATTATTACAAAGATTTTCTGGCAAAGAATATTAAATTTGTATTGTTGAACGTAGCAATGGTAGTATAATTTACCACTCGCAAAGCATTCGTATTAAAATATAAAATTGTATTCATATTTACATTTAAAGAAACCGAAAATGTAAATGAAGCGTTTTCGTTTAAATAAAATCTTTATTATCTGTCAAAAAGAACGAAATTGAGTAAAATTTTATTTTATTTTTATTATATAATGCTATAGAGAGCGCATTTAATGGCTCACAGAGTAAAACATTAGAGTACTCAGACGTATTCACTAACGCAAAAGTTTCTTTTGATTATAAGAACATCAGATATAATGAAGGTAATATTGTTTTTCAAAAAAATGTTCTTTCAATCTGTATTACTCCAAAGCTTCTACTACCTAATTGTATTACTCGTAAACTGGTCGAAATCCGTTTAAAATACATAATAATGGTATACAGCTATCCATACTAAATATGTCATAAAATATATAAATGAAATTGATATCTTTAAATTTTATACGATACATTAAATCCAATTAAAAATTAAATAAATAATAAAAAATCTTTGTAATTTAGAAAATTAAGTACTATAGAGACTAAGTATAAAATTCAATTAATACATCCAGTTATAAATTAGTTTATATTTTATTCTTATTTAATTAAACTTTTAAATGAGCAGACGATAAATGATGACGGAATATTTTTATAGTTAAAATTAAAATCTCATAATTTATAATGTGATTTTTAGTAATTCGAAAATTATAAGCTTATAATAATCATTACTTTATTATATTTTATTTCATGTATAAATTACCATATTATTTGCGCAACCTATAGAAAATTATTATATTTTTTAATAAAGTACGTAAGTATAAAATGAATTAAACAACGTTTAATTAGAATTAAACTTTACGAAATTTGCCGTTACAATGGTCTTAAATAATCGTTAAAAATATCGTTTTGGCAAAAAATTTTACTGTCGACAATAATAAATTTAATAAATCTTAAAAAGTCAAATCTTAAAAATAGTGTTACCATTTATAATGATAAAGAAATTGAATTTATATACGAGGAAAGAGCGTAAAAGATTTTAATATTAATAAAATCAATAATCGAAAACAATAAGAACATAAAATAACGGTAGGTCAAAGAAATTATAATTATAATTTTCTATCCTAATATTCATTAAAATTTTACATAAAACAGGACATTGGGTCATCAATACTTGGAAAGAAATACGTGTAATCAGCATTAAGCCGTACGCTAATGGTGAAGTCTAATATAGGATCTAATATATTGTAATAAATTGACGCTGTCGATACCTAAATGTCAAAGTGAAGATCTGAGTTTTAAAATCTATAAATAAGTTTTAAAAACGAAGTCTGAAGTTTTTCGGTCACTTGACTCCCAATATACGGAGGCAGATACGACGTAACTGTTTATTACGAAGTAAATTTAATAGAGAGGCTCGTCGGGTCCAAACGTGGATCGATTATACCGCAAATGCCGTGGTCCGTCGTATTTAAGCGAGATATGCAGATGTACAGGAACCTATAAATATCGAGTGATGTACAGGCCTTATTGATAATATTATAAACTGTCAATCCACATAGATATCAATCGATTAGATATAATCGTATTTGTTCGCTTTTCTATAACTATGGCAAACTAATTTGTTCAAATTTATTAACCATTGTGAAAACAGAAATATGGTTGCCTACTAAGCAATTATTGTATTATCTATGATTTATTTACATTATTATTATTGTTAAATTTCATTTTAAGCATACTTACTAAAATGTATATCAATTTACTCCCCCCTCTCTACATAACTAATGTCAACAATTATATAAAATTATAAATTGTGCTTTTATAGAGAAGTTTCTTAATGCCTCAAAATTAATATTTATTTTTTGTTATTAATATAAAGAAATCTTGTTTCTTAATAATTTATAAAACATCGATTCAAAATCAAGCTCAATAAATCTTCGTATATTTATCTTCGTATAAGGAATAAGTTTTATTTTTGTATCTGTCACTAGTTGGAAGCTTGGGATTTAGGTAGAGGAAATAATTACTTTCTATTTTGCAAGCATTTTGTTCTTAATTATTTTTTGTAAAGCTGAATGAATGCGTATAACAAAAACATGTTTTTTACAATATAAGGTCAATCGTATATTACATCTCTTTTCAATAGAGTTTTTTACAATAATTTCCTTCATTTATACTTTCGTCTATTGTAATGTCGATTTTTATTAGTTCAGGGCTCGACGGAAGGGATAAAATTTACAAATTTTCTATTAAATTTTCATAATTATCATTAATATATGAGCCAGTTCTATCGGGACTGACTTCATAAGGTCATCCTGATTGGTGCTACACCTGAATGGTTTAGCGAGAGTTCGCATACATTCGTTTTTAGAAGAGCACAGGAACTTTCCCCGAATAAATACAAGTTCGTGTTAAGCTTCAAACGCACATCATTTTCGGGAAAATGTGAAATATAATTAATACCCTTAAGAAACAAATTATATTAACCGTCTGCGTTAATCTTAAGGAACATAATCAAAATGTACATAACGATTAATAATTATATATATATGTGTGTGTATAACAAATAATAAAACAATAATATACGTAAATTATATATAACAAAACATATTAAAATAATATATTAAAATATTATATCTCATAATCAGATGACGTTTTTCTTATATACCATCATTATGATTTTCGTCGGAAAAGCACGTTTTCGAATACGTGTTTTTCCGAACATTGACCCCTTTTGGCCTCAATCACTTAGGCTCTCGCTGAGCGAATGCCCCCGCAAGGCAGATATACCTTGCATTCACGTGCGACTTTTTTTTTATTACCTACGATTATGATATATTATCGAATAAGAGTGAATATTAATTTCAAGATGCAGTGCCTTGCTTGCAAAGAAGACGTTATTCGTGGAACTCATGCTGCAGTTGTAAGGAAATTTAAAAAATCGACAAATACTGAAAAAAAAACTCGAGCGATCACAACAAATACCCGAAAAAGAATAAAAATAATATACAAAAGTTATTCATCAAATTATGAATAATTTGATTTTATAGAAATTTTTCTAAAAAAAATATTTTATTCTATTTTATATTAATAAATTAATGTGCCATAATCATGAGTATTAATGATAAGCGTTAAAAATTAAACAACTTTTTATTTCATTTTATTAAAGCTTTATGAGTACATACAAACGTATAATTTTTAAAATTAATCTATCGAAAGTCATATGAATTATATAAGCATATAAATAAATGGCCCTAGCATTTTCTATTTCCTCTAACTTGACTGTAAAAATATTCTTTAATATTATTACTAAATATTTCATTAAATACTAAGATTCCCATGGTTGAATATTATTATTTACATTCTTGCAAAAAACTGTGTACAAACCTTTTACTTTAGATGATGGCTTAAAAAGGGACGAAACTACTGGTTCATCAACGCTATTCTGCTTTGCTTTTAGTAACTTACATTGCAAAATGAAAAGATTGAGTGAAAGCATAGCTGTGCGCATTCATACGTATGTTTGAAGTAAAAAAAAAGAGTGCGAATTAAAGAGTATGAAAATAGAATATCGCTACTCGTGACATCCATTTAGCGATTTCTCATCTCCGTTTATGCTCTAATTTAGCAGCGTACTTATTGCTCGCTGTCTCGTTCGAAACAGAAATTTTGCATCATTTTCTATTTGGATTCTGTGAAGGAATAGAATTTCGAGCGCTAGTAACGGAGCCAGAGGGAGCGAGAGAGCGAAACAATAAGATTTCATTATACATCTAGTGAATCAACAGTGACAGTAGCAGCTTTTATATCACGTATGCGAACTGCCGCTTTGAAAAGAGAACTTTTCACGAGTCGCTCAATGTGCATCAACTACGATGATAAATCGACCGCTGAAGGGAAAAGCGTGCACTCCCCCCCTCCCTCCCCCCTCCCGCCCAACTCAAGTCAACCCATCTCCTCCGCGCCATCACGCTCGCACTCCCTTTCGCTCTTTTCCTTTTGAATTGAAAAGTGGAACGTAAGTTTCGAAGCTGAGAGGATAGTGAGCATCAGATCTCGGAAATGCCCAGCTACTCTTTATGAGTATACTGGATACAATGTATACTGGAAAGCCTAAGTCCTTTACTGTAAGAGCGCGAACACGTATTAAAATTCATTGGTACAGAAGAGACAAGAGAACTTTTCTCCGAACAAGATTAATCTGACTTGAACAATGTAGGCTTAGCATACTCTGCCGATAAATTTAAATTTTGTAAATGTATGTGGCATACGTTCCTTACCCTTACCTCGAGATTTACCTTCTCTCACGCATAAGCTTTACAACGATAACGGCTCCAAAGAGATTTTTTTCTCTAACTTAAGGATTATATGAATAGGTTTATATTAATTACATTAATGCAAATATAATCGAATGGACAGGAGCATCGAATTCGATTCAGCTTATTCATAAAAAACAATACAAGTAAAAAATGCAGTATCTGCAAGGAATACATTATTCCTGTAACTCATGTTGTAGTCAGAAATTCAAACAATCGACAAATGCTGCAAAAAGAAAAAAAAATCGAACGATCATAAAAAGTTTTTACTGCGGAAAAATTGATATCCTGCATTCAGTAAACTCGAAAATTGAAAATATTATAAATAGAATAAATATTGAATACTTTTAATTTTACGGAATCTATAAAATACTTAAGCCCTGCCAAATAATTTCTCGTCGCAATTAAGCATATTTGTTCATTTCTCTTAGTAAGGTTTTTTTTTTATTTTATTTTATTTATTTTTTTTTTTTTTTAAATAAAATATGAAATTTTATAAAGATTCTTTTTACACTCCCAAGCATTTCACAAGCATATAATAGCATTTATAGGCTGTTTTATAGGAATAAAATAAAACTTATGTCGATTTAAGATGTAAAATAAGATAGCTGTATTAAGTTAGAAACGAAATAATATATTATTTGGCGTAAAATTGAGTAAAAATTATATTTCTATTAAATACTCAGCTTAGAACAACAAACTAAACCAACAAATTGAATTATCTTATACCAACAAAACAATTAAATGCAGATTATATGGTACATTAATAAAATATTGTTAGAACATCTTTATTCTAGTCTTCTGAGTTTTATTTTAATAGAAACTTCGGGACATAATTTAATACTGTAAAAGATTAATACTGTAAGGAGTATAGATAAAAATTAAGTATACTATTTATAAGGTGAAGCTCTGAAAGAGTAAAGTCAGATCTCTTTTGTATCTGTTTAATATCATTAATAATAGTATATAACAGAATAATAGTCAGATTTTATTATATATGAAGAAAAAAATTGGCACGAAATCTAGCATTAAAAGCATTCTGGTGTGTTTTATGAATTTACTGAGAGTTCACGCAAACGTAAAAACAAAAAATGTTGCTTTTAAAATATGTTTCAGTCAAAATGACAAATGTCTTTTCATTTATTAAATGAAATTTTTAGGTTATTAAAGATTATGTAGTAAAAATTTGGAACAAAAAATATCTTACGTCTACAAAATTTAAAATTATTATTATATCCTTTTCAATAAATACAACAATTAGTTGACAATTTTTTAAAATGCAAACTACGTAACTTATGAATTAAACTATAGATGGATGGCGACTCATTATTTTTAACGGTTTTAATATAAAAGTGCATGTACCTCCATGCTACATTCATTAAAATATTTATGTTATTATATTTTTTAAGGCAAAGTATGACAATTTAGTAAGGAATAATTTAATAATTTTAAAAAGATTATGTAATATTTTTATATAAAATAATTTTAGATATGTATATATAAATGATATATAAGAGCATTAAAAATTTATAATCTTTTTGAAACATTACCATTTTAACAAACTTTTCTCATAAATTATTATTTATTCTAATTTTATATTTTAACGTAAAGTTTTATTTTTCTAACGGTACCCGTATATTTTAAATCTAAGGAAATTGTATAGAAAAGAATCATTTATAACTATTGTTTTTCCTACTAATTGTTAGTGTTCACAATAACTTGGCTATTTTCGAAATCAATGGAATGCTAGTTGTATTGCCCTCCCCGTCGTATCCTCTTGCTTTTATGATTTCAAAAGCATTTCTCAGGATAGGGAAACTTTCTATATGGATGGAGAATATTGTCTGAAATTGTCATAATGCCTATTATACTTATAAGCCGTTGTGCATGAACATTATGTAGGTGTTAATCAGTGTTCTTATTCTGCCCAGTTTTTAATCTTGTTTTAGTTTTAGTCATTTTCATTGTGTAACTTTTTTTCAATACTTATTTTGGAGATATTTTAAATATTAAATCCACTATTCTCATAATGTCTAACGTTTATTCAATTTAAGTTATTTTTATTTTTTATTATAGCTATAACATAATAATAATTATACGTCAATATTGTTAATTGCTTTATTTCGAACTCAAGGATTAATTTAATGTTTTCATTTTCTATGAGGGCGTCGACGTTAGTATGTGCATTGTGAGTATTGCATTTTGTTTTTAAAAATGAAATTATATTGCCAGAATATACAGGCAAATTATAAGACATATTCGTTATTAAATTAATTATTAATATTATGACAATATAGACTTAACAATTCTTGAGATAAAAAATAATAAATATTTTTCTTCTGAACTCGAGTTATTAATTTTTATCTCTAAACATGAAAATGTATTCTTATAATTTATAATTCGTATAACAGAACAAAAGTAACATATTTATCGGTGAATGTAAATAAAAATCCTAAATATCGTAGAATTTAAGGAAAATTAAAATCATCATATGAGGTTGACGAAGCGTTGCAGGAAAAGGGAAATACTTTTAGTAACCTATCTCTTAAAATAAAACAGGTATAATATGTATAAGTGAGTGAAACATTTACCTGAAATCTCGGACGCACCCTCCTTCAACTCATTTTTCCTGGACTTTCCTCCTCGACTGTGCAGCTCCGATCGATTCTCCGATTTCTCGATTTAGTTGAACATTTTTCGTCCTTTTATATTTCTTGTCTTTCTCATTTTTGGTCCCCACCTTCCTTTCGCTATCTTTATATTTTCCACACTCTTCCTTTTATGACGTCCAGGACGATTCTATGCGCGTGAGTTCGGCCGCATTTTCCGCATGCGTTCGCTCGATGTACCTTTCCAAGCTCTGAGGACGTTTTTCCTTCAATGAGAATCCAGATTCTAACCAAAGCATTGGTTAAATTACCATTTTAAGTGATACACAAGATTTTGTTTTATCGAATGGAAAAGCTAAGAGAGTAAAAATGCTTCTTCAGTAGGAAAAATTTAATTGATAGGATTTGAATTTCTTTATATTAAGTAATGTAAGAAACTTTTTCGGGTTTCCTTGCGTACTCTTCCCCCGCCCTTTTTATAATTTTTCTCTCATACTATTGTATTTACTAATCGATTCCCTACATTTTGATAAAGAAATTTTTTCACTTTATTTAAAATAAATGCATTCACATTGTTTTCCTTTAATGATACTATTGACTTTGACAAATTACTTTTACACTATAAGAGCCACCGACAATTGAATGCAAATTTTATTTTAAGTTCCTTCATATACAAGCACTTCTCATTTATACACGCGGCATAATCTTACTATCAAACATATAAATATATTATTAATGTATTAATAATTTTACAAGTGACACATATAAATATATTATTAATGTATTAATAATTTTACAAGTGAAAAACTGTGTGTAAACTAAAACGTTTAATTTATTAGTGAAAATGTACTATAGAAACGAACAGATAAACAGTTACAGTAATTTGAATGATTAAAAGGTGAAGGAGGCAAAGAGGATTAAGAATTTTCCTTACTTAGATGTCAAATTTTCCTTCAAAAGTGATTACAATCAAAGTAAACTAATGATCTTAAAGAGATTACAAATTTAATTGAGCTTCATGTAATGTAGATTATCTTGTGGTAAAATGAACGGAAAGCGTAATATTGTTTATTCGAACGGAGTAACAATGTACGGCAAGAGAAAGAAGAGTTGGACTGGCTGATCGAGTTTGGTAATGTTTCGCTTTGTCGATGTATCGTAAATCCGTGAATTCGGATGTTCAGCTGCCGAGTAAACTCGAGACTGGGACAATCGCGTCATCGAGCTCGATCGACTCTCGACACTCGCGTGCACAAACTCTGGCAGGACCACACGAGGAGGCAGCGTCGAGGGCGGGGACGACCTCTAGGCCGGGCTGAAGAGAATATAGTGGAACGAGGATACCGCCACGGCGAGCGCGTTACTAACATTTGGCATCCGGCGGTAGTACGAGAGCGGCATCCTCCCTCTTCCTCCCATATCCCCCTTCGCGTTTACTATCTCTCTCTCTCTCTCCCTCTCTCTCTCTCCCTCTCTCCCTCTCTCTCTCTCTCTCTCTCCCTCTGTCTCCCCCCTCTCTCTCTCTCTCTCTCTCTCTCTCTCTCTCACTAACTCACTCACTCACTTACTCACTCACTCTTTTTAGAGCAGCCGGTGACGCCGACGCTCTGCGCGTAACCCCTCAAGGGGTGGCAGAGCTCCCGTAACGAGAGAGCGAGGGTTCATCTTGTCAGGGACCAAGGAAGCTGCGAGGGTGAGAAGGAGAGGTCCACGTGTACGCGGAGTAGGGGACTCGGCGTATTGATCCGCTCTCACCGACTGCGGCCTCGTGCTTTTAACCACGCTTACAACGATATCCATCTACACTGACGGACACACCAAGCATCCGCCTACGGCTCTTCACCTGCTTCGCTCACAAGAACTGACGATTTTTCGACTTCAACCCCATTTACCCTTTTTCTTATTCTTACCCTCCCTTTCGACTTTTGCTCTTTTTAACCGTATCTTTTTTAAATTTTATCGAGCCTTTCCCTTTATTTTTCATTCTGAATTGCTGATTTTCGAGTGGACTTTAAGCTCGCCCAGCCTCCCTTCGATTCGTTAGACTTTAGTTATTTTCTGTTAAAATAAATACATCCTCATTCAATTAAAACCAGCTAATTGGATCTCTTATTAAATTCAGCTCTTCTAAAAATAATAGTAAACATTCGCTGTTAATAGGAATTAATAATTTTCTATGATGACTTAATTGGCTTATGGATCTGGAAAAATATGAAAAATCAAATTCATTGTGCTTTAAATTATTAAGAGACTTATCTATCACATTTGTTAAATTTTATTACTAGTTCTCATATTGCTTTCAAATATTTTCTTTTATTGTAGATACTAACACGATGATTATTTTAAACCAATTAAAACAGTTTTACTTAGATATTAAAAATAAAACTTAATAAATTATATTAAATATAATAAATAAAAAATTTTTAAATTATTTTATGTTTTATGTTATTCATTATTATATTTACTTTCTTTATTTATGATTTTTATGGCGTTGTTTTGTTCCATATAATGTTTGTGTCTAATCATTATTTTATTAGGATAAAAAATGCGTTATATAGTGGTATTAAATTATAGGTAATTATAAAATAATATATTATTGTTTGGAATAATATAAAATGCGTGAAAGTTATATGAAGTTTTTTCTTTCATTAAACTTTTAAGTATTACATATACTTTTTATAAATTTTCACAGTCCAATTCTTGTACGGTCTTGTATTTGTTTCATTTATTATTTAATTTTATTTCGTGATTGTGCTTTTAAGATCCTTTTTATATACTTTCATATTCTTTTATGATTCCGTTTTTACTATATAACTAGCGTACTGGTTCATTAAATTATAATAGTCTAGAGTTTTTGCTTTCAGTACCTTATTTAAATTTGTTATAATCCCTTAATCTTAACTAATACTTTTATGATTAAAAGAAAATGTCAGTTTAAAGTATGTTATTATTTAATTATTTAACTTCGTTGGCTGTTGAAGACAATTTGCTTTTCTATGTAATTGCTACTAATGGAAAAAGTAAAAAAATGTTGACTGCTCGGAATCATTAGATGAATTGGTGAAGAAATCACTAGAGCAGTTGGTGGATATAATAAAATTAAAAACAATATAATGTCTTATTATTTGGAATCAAATTCCAAGTAAGAGCGCTTTGATTAATTCTATAGTTATCTTTAAGGATGAAATCGAGCAAGGGTCAGATCAATAGTCTATACAAATGAAAAAGCCGAATTGCATAACTTTAAGTTCCAGGATACCTAGAAAACGTGGACGAATGGAAGTGAGCGGAATGGAAAATTCTCTTGCATGCCAGTTTTCTTCGCTTACGCATCGTCGAGCTCGGATTTCGTTTATTTCTCCAGGAGGGATGAAGAATCTGGACATTCAGCCCATCTTCCTTTTCCCATTCTTATTCCGTTGTACGCACTAAGAGCCGGCTTTCGACTCGTCTCGTATTTCCGGTGCATTTTCTTTACTGGTTGAGTTCTTTGGCCAGAAGCCAGCCGAGAGAAATTACCGACATGCTAGTTTTCAGCTAACTTTTCTCCGCCTGTATCTGTAAATTTCCCTATATCTTAAATCATAAAAGAGCGACACGAGTGCGAGAAAGCAATGGGAGAAGGCCCGAATGCGCGATTGAGTTTTTTTAAAAAAAGTTTTTTGTTTCAAATGGCTCACTAAGTCTTACATAATTCGCTCACTTCAACGCTTTTCTGCACTCTTTTTCTCCTCAATCCTCCCTCTTTTCTCCTACAAAGTTTACCGTTCGGGTCAGATGGCTCGAGTAATTATGCTAAGCACCTAAAGAACCTTCTCATTTATCAATTATAAAATGCTATTCTAAATGCACACTCATCTCAAAGTTTTAAATATGATTGTGATATTAGAATATCATAAATAGTTATTAAATGCGCGTTTTTAGTATTGTAATAATAAATCCTCGAATCGTTTATCGATTCGATAAGTAATCACATACGAATGAATAAATGTAAGACACGTAATAATTTCTTTGCAAAAATAATCTACAATTAATACATAATTAACTAAAGTTTTATTATAATTGATATATTATTTAACTGCCTATGGATATTACGTAATTTAATATTAAGTAAATTTTCGTATTGAAGTTAATAATTTCATTTCGCTAATAATAATTTAAGTTTAATGTTCAATATAAAACATGAGCACCCGTAATTAATATTATAACTACAGAATATTTAAGGTTTTATTCACATAATCAAAAGTATTTTACAGCTACAATTTTTTAATATAATAAATAATAGAATTCATTAACAAAGATAAGGCTAAAAAGACCAAAAAGGTAAACTTTGTCGTACTTTTACATTTAATACTACATCATATATTGTTGTCTTTTATACATTATTTTATATATACATTATCTTACAATAGTTTTACATAAAATGTAAAAACTATTTCCTTTTTAATAATAAATATACTTTCTTTTGAGCCAATTATATTGAAAGGAATAACAAGATTCATAATCATAATGGCTTCAATCATTGTCTTTGTCAATCATAATCTATTTAAAACTTAAGTAATTCTATATTATATCGTTGTTTATTTATTTTATTATTAGTCTTTTTTTATGATTATTCTGTTTTTATACCTACTCTATAAAATTTAAGTAATTTATCTTTCGGAAAATGTTTTGTATTAATAGACGTCATAATACATGTAGATTTAATTTTCTTAGGATTAAAACATTCAAAATCTATATACGTTAAAAAACATTGTTAATCAACATAAAAATATCTTTGATATTTTTCATAAATAGAATTAATACATCTACATCTTAAAAATAAAATTCGATTGACGGTAGCATGATTATGTAAATTTAAATCCAGATAATTTTTTTTAGTAATAATTTCATAAATATGAACTAGAATAACGAGAAACAAATTTATAAATTTGTTATAATCTAATCATACTAGAAACAGTTAATTATATATAATTAATTAGATATCTAATTAATTATATATAATTAAAGCTAATTTATTAAAGTATATTTAGTTATATTTAATTATACTAAAAACAGAAATGATAGAAATCAATAATTATGAATAAATAAAATATGAGATATAAGAAATTACGCGCTTTTAGAGCTTTATTTTTATAAGACGTAACTCAACATAGAAACCAATTGCGTTCATTCTCTCTCTCTCTCTCTCTCTCTCTCTCTCTCTCTCTCTCTCTCCCCTTCTTTTTCTCCATCTCTATCTAACTCTATGAAATTCTAGCTAACTCTCGATCTCTTTTCCTTTTCCGTTTTTACAGCGGTTTACGGATGTCATAGATACCGTAGATAAGAGTTACTATTGCAAATATCGAGATTTCTCTTACTTTCGAATGATTTAAGTTTCCTCTTTATTTTCGTCCACTTTTCACATTTGAAAATCTAATATTTACAAATAAAGTTAATAGTAAATTTATCTTTGCCATTGAAAAGAAAAAATAATATTTAATAATATTTAGAAAGATATAAATAAATTCATTGAAATATATTATTTTTCATAATAGTTTGATCGAAATTCATGTTAAATTTTTTATTAAAGTATGTATGTACACTTATATATTTCAGTAACTGTAATTCTCATATGAGATTAACGTATTTTTAAGTTAATGCTGTTAAATTCTAAATAAATATACTAGAGGTTAAATAAATAGGAAATAAATATTATTAATTATTTATATTTATGGTCTTTATCAAATGAAATGCATCAAACATCTGTATTATCTCTATTATGCTTTTAATCATTTTTATTATTATTTAATTTATAAAAATTAATTGAAATATATATTCTAGTAATATTTTCACTCCGACGTTTACAAAGATTTTCATATACAATTCAGCCTTTTAAAAAGTTTCTGATATGTTTAAATCTAAAAAAATATGAATATCAGTTTGAATTCTATTTCAATTCTGCCATATATTAAAAAAATTGATTCAAGAAATCTTTTATTTATAGGAATCAATGAATTGTATATATTTGTTATAAAAATGTTCCATATTATGTTAAATTTCATGAGAGATATTCATTCAAAGTACAATTACAATTAATATTTTTATGAAAATTAATACTTTTTTAAAATTTATATTATATTATGTATATATAAGTGAGTGTAAATATATATTCTGTAAATATATATTTTGACATTCCTAATATGGAATTAATTTAATTTTTGACTGAAGAATGTATTAATTTATTTTTTAGAATAAAATAAAAAGTAATGATATTAATTTCTTATTATTATATCAATCTAAAATGCGTTAAAAAATTAAAATGTCAAATTAAATTCCTAATTTTATAATAATGATAATAATAATAAAAATTGTATTTATAAATTTATAAGATATGAAGAAGAATCGGATATTTATATTCGAAATATGTCTTATGATATTAGTTTTAAGTTCTCTGGCGTCTATTACAGGTAAGAGAGAGGGGGAGTGCGGCGGGGGGGGGGTAGAGAAAAAAGAGTAGAGGAAGAAAAAATAAATAACTTATGTATTCATATGAACAAGAATGAGAAAATAATGTGAAGCTCAAGAGAAAAAAATTATCAGGGTGTAAGTCCACATGCAGGAATTGTAGGTTGTCTAGCTTTTGTACCTACAAAATGAGGTAAAAGAGAAGGCATAGAGAGCCAACGGCGAAAGAGAGAGAAGGCACAGAGAGATGGCGGCAGTATGTCTGTCTGAGTGAAAGAGAATAAAGCTGAAAGCTCGACCATGCAAGGAGAAAAAGAGAAGTTATAGAAGATAATTACCCCGTTTCTCTTCAGCAACATTGTACCAGCGAAGCTCATCAAGTCGCATGTCGCCTACTAGAAACAACTGCTCGCAAGAAGCAAAGCGATACGTTTCCCTTTTTTTTAAGGTAGTAATGCCAAAGAAGTAGGTGTTAGCTTTTTCAAAAAGTCATCAAAAATGCTTATAGTACTATAAAAAGTTTTTTATGACTTCAGCCTCATTCTCCTAAATTTCACTTGTTCATAAATTTCTTTTTATATTATTATTTTAATATTACGAGTAAAAATTAATTTTTATTTGATGATAACTAAATTCTATTAAAAATTTATCTTTATTGGAACAGATCAACTCTTATAAGATTAAATAATATTGAAAAATTCATGTATATATATGTATATAATAACAAAATCTTGTAAAAATTAAATCTTATAACATTGTTATTAAATAATAAAATAGTATTTTCAGAGTAAATATTGTCGAAACGAGTATAAAAAATAAAAAATTTGATTTTAAATCTTATTCAATTTTAAATTCGATAATTAACAATTAATCAATTATAATCAAAATAATCTATGTTATGTTACATTATATAATAAAATATTTAGATTATATTATCTACATATACCATAAAATAATAATAATAATCATTTTTCAAATTTGTAATCAGTATTCCTAACAACAATTATTTTATTACATTTTACTCTTTCATTACAAGTATATAATAGCTTTAAAATTATTATTAATTCTAAATCGAAGTAAAATCAATTATATAATTAATTGAAGGAATAAGAAATCTATATTTGAGCGACTAAAAAAAAACTAATCAATTACTTCAATAATTAAGAGATAGACTATAACAAGGAAAACAATACTATCACTATATTTATTGAATTTAGACGTTTCCGATAAAACAAAAAATTTGAAGAAAAAATAAAGAAAAAAGATTTTATAATGTAACATTCAAAATTCTTTATTCGATCTAAAAGAAGTTTTAAAATTTGTTTCTTCTCTACATTGTGTCAAAGAAATATGTCAATCCTTAAATTTAAATTTTAATTGCATTTCAATAGATAATAATAAATTATATGCTAAACAGAATTATTTAAAATTTTATGAAAATGTAATAAAGTGAGAATACAAATTTATTCTTTTAAAAATATGATAATATTATCAAATTCTATTCTATATTATATTATCTTTATTAAAATCAAATTACAAACTATAAATTATGGTATTCAATTTTATTTTGAACATCAATTTTATTCAATTCAATGTTATTTTATTCAATCAATTTTGAACGAAAAAGGTATACATGACTTATAATTTTTCTTACAAAATAACGGAAACGTTAAATTTATATAAAATGTAATAAGCAAAAAATCAATGAATTTGAAATAATTTAATACTTAGTATTTTACTTAAATAATTTTTTAATCTTTGCAATATGTTCATTCGTAGAGAAATATATTATTTTACATTCAAAATAATTAAAAATTAATAAAAGATTTTATTAATAAAATCATAATTATCATAATAATTAAAATCATAATTAATAAAATCTTTTTAGAACTAATGGTAGAAAAAAATATATTAAAATATATCGATTAATTACAAAAAGTAATTTCAAAATTAATTATAAAAACGCATAATGTTTTTAATTGAAATTAAAAGAAACAATACGAAAACATTTATTATAATCGAACATAGAAAAATATGTTGACAATTTTTTTTTCTTTAAATGAGGTACGTCTTAAATTTATGTTTTGAAATTTTAAATATTATAATGAATATTGTAAAAATATAGAATTGTTGTTGCTACTTGTTTCTATAATCAGACTATTAAATATTACTGCAAAACTATTATCTAGTAATTAAAAATTAACTAACGTTTAAGATATTTAGAAATAAAGTATTCGTGATTTTAATCCATTTATTGTAATAATATGGATTTTATATATAAGAATGTGAAAATAAATGGATAGAAGTAGACGAGTTTTTTCATTAATTGTCCTGTGATATATGAAGTTTGATATATGAAGTATCCCTTAATGTAGCATAACGTAAAAAATTTTCTGATTTAAATAAAACATTAACAAAAAAAATTCATTACACAATCGAATTATCATTTTTATATTCCTTATTATAAAAATTTTATTTACTATTAGTTTAATAATGTACGAAAAACATTATAATAAAGCAATACTATTAAAAGTGCTGCAGCCTTAAATGTAAATAATTAACACTTTGAATTGGCTAGAGAAGGATTATTTTGTTTTATTCTAAACTTATACAGGGCATTAAAAACCTCCTTCTCTATAGAGAAGAAGGAAAAAGCAGATCTATAAACTAATTCGCGCTACTGACCAGGCGCCGAGGCTTACTAAATTAATACTTATCCTAACGCTCTATTACCGATCCGCTTATGAGCTCGGCAAAGAGGAAAGAGGAGGAGGGTGACCAAGTGGGACAGTCCCAATCAGACTTGGTTGTCGGACCCAGCGTATCCAAGGAGGAGGGTGACCAGGTGGCACAGCCTCAATCAGACCCGCGTTTTCAGACCCAGTATGTTCCCCTCGGGCGCAGCACAGCAGAACTCCCACTCGTTGGGCTTCAACGTGTCAACGGGGTAAACTCCTGGTGAATCGTTCAATAGGCGAACTCCTCACTTCGCTCTTTACCCCTTTTACCTTCACTGCAGGCTGAAGGAACTTCTATAATTGTTAACAACTTATATTTTCCTCGATCACGTTGTAACGCTAATGTAGCAACAATCCTCGCTCTTCTAGTGATAGAAAAGAACTAAAACTCTCGACTTACATTGTCTAATTATCGCCTAATTACCCCTCTCTCGCCACTAAGAATTTACTACTCTACGGACCTATAGCTAAAATTATTTACAATGCAGCAAAAAAGGGCGACGGCGATGGTCTCGAACAAAAAGCAATATCAAATATGTTTAAAATAAATACAGTGAATCATTATTCCCTTACAATATTTACTGTAGAACCAAGCCACATATCATAAGCAGATCGGATTAAATTACACGTTATGAAAAAAGTATAAATACGAACATCAGATTATTATAAAGACTTAATTAACGTAGCTAAATATTATTAATTAATAAAATTTTATCTAAAACAGATTTTTTTATATTAGATCTATTCTAAAATAACGAAAATAATAAAACATCCAATTATATATTTGATCTAATATTATAATATGCATAAAAAAATTTATATATATATATCTAATTAATATTTTGCTAAAATGAAGATGTATAATTTTATTTTATCGCATGTTTCCATTTATGCTTATCTATACGTATATATTTAACAAATTGTATGTGAAAAGATTTTTTTTAGACTATATACTAACTCGAAAGTACGAAAGTATTATGGTCTTAGAAAAATAAATTGAATCTTAAACTTTTATTATTAAAAAGTTTTATTATAAAAAATCACGTAATTATCAATTAAGTAAAAATAAAAGTTAAAATGTATCGGACTGATTCAATCATGAATTCATGTGTATATGCATATTTTCTTCGATTTTCCGTTAACTTTTTTAAAACTTTTTTTACCAGAAATTATTCCGTTCCATTGCAACAATCTATTACTTTAAAAGAAAACATTTCGGCTTTTTAAAGCAAGTTTCTTTAAGATTTCAAAGATAAACATGAATCTATTTTTAATATCAGTTTTATAAAATGCAGATCGTTTTATATTAAATGTATAAAAGTAAAAATAATATTTTCTGTTGCGTTTGCAAAATTACTTTTCTAATTAGTTTTAATATTTAGTTTGAATTATTTGAATTAATTTAGAAAGAATGAATTGAAATTGTTTGTATCGTTCTACAACAAATTGGAATGTATTTATGATACTACATATATAGATTAAAATTCTTTAAATGAGAAGTTAAAATAAAATGAATTAGAATGTAAAATTTCATTTATTTATTTGTTAGGACTTTTGCGATTTTTTCTTATGCTATATCGGTTAATTTACATATGGTTTGCATGCAATCGGTACATCATAAAATATACGCAATCGAATACTGTAATAAAAAAGTAATATGATAATAAATCTTATGATGTTAAATTTTTAATTTTGTGTGTATCTAAATTGTATTTCTTTACTATATTCCAATTATATTTCTACATTTATAAAAATAAAAAAATTAATTATACTACAATTTATCTTATATATAAATTTAAAGTAATAATATTTTTATAATAAAGATAATTTTAACGAATTATATTTTCTATTAAAAATAAAAGTATCATAAAATGAAAATATAATGTCTAAATCATCGGTAGGTAATGTAGAAAATATAGAAATATTGTTTTCCATTGGAAGATGGCAGAGCGGCTGTATAGTATTTCCATAAATTTGTATGAATTTCAAAATATTTTAGCTGTTCATAGAATAACGTATTAAATTTAATTGTGCTTTGTCTATTTCATATTTAAATTTTATTTTTATCATTTATAAGTAACTATCGTTATATGTCAATGAATCTGAATTATTGTGTATCTAACATATTTATTTTTAATAAATATTTCGGAATTTTGAATTTTTTACTGGGAAACGTAGCAACAGCAAGTGGCTATATGTAAAAGAGAAAAAGAGATCTTTTCAAGGAAATAGTTGGATCTTTTTAAAGGAATAATTCAGCATCTTGAAAGTACTTGAGACTAATTGCATCATTCGGAGGTGAGTTGGCGAGCGAAAGGCAGAGAAAATGCAAGTGTTGATACGTATAAATGATTAAACTGCAGTTTATATATTCCAATAGTTTATATTAAGGAGCTTAATATGGGATAATATAATTTTTATAATTTGGGATAATTTTTATTAGGGCCTGTACAAACTTACAACTCGTTGTAAGTCTCAGTTCGGACATCTGTTCAATAACTACCGAATTGTGCGTGCTTTACTTGTACTGAGACTTTCAAGTAGTTTACTAATAAAAACGGTCTTTTTAAAGAAATGACAGTTTTAATTTAATAATTTATCATATTGCTTAACTGTAATAAAACCATGTTTGAATAAATATACTTTTTATTTTTATTCAATAACAAAATTTAATAACCTATGTTAAATTGTAATATTCATTTTATAAAATAATAACTCATTTTTAAAAAATTATCGTGATGTTTTCATTTTATTAATATTGTTTACAAGTAATATAATATAAATATACAAAAATGTGAAAAATTATGATATGCGAAAATTATTTATCTAAAGAAACTTACAATACCTAAGATATTAATGAACATGATAAATAATATAATATGGAATTCTATAATGATTCATTAAAATTAAATGAACATTATAACATTATCACATAACTTAAAAATAATAACACTATTTTAAAGGCACGAATGCTATACATTGCAAACTGTACAAATAGTACATATTCCTTACGAATAAAATACTATTACCAATCCTTAATTAATGAAAGACTGCTTCATAATATTTTTAATTTAATCTCATGAATAATTATTGCTGTTTATCTCATTATATACATAACACTCAATAGTAGTATTCAAATAAATATCTTAATAGCGAAAGTCATATTCTGAGGATGAATATTAATATAAATACAGAACATGAACTATTGCAAAAATTAAATGAAACTGAACATTTAAAAATGATTATTAGATGTTTTTTTAAAAAAGTCATATATATATATATATATTAAAAGTGTAATTTGCTTTCAATATCCAATATCTTATTATAATTCTTATAATCACTAGTATTTGTTAAAGCTTTATAAAATTTTAAAATGTATTGACCAACAAGTTCAAAAATAACTTTTGAAAATAATACACGTTTAATAGTATATAATAGCAAAAATATTCTATATTACATTCAATTATTTCGGTATCCATAGATAATAGTAATATGCACCCTATGATATTTTTATGTATCTAAAAATATTATCATTACTATATTTTATATGGAAGACATAACTTTTATCAGAATCAGTTAATATTTAAATTAATATCGATTTATCATTATCGAATGTCGATTAAATTATTAACCACAATAAACGTTAACACATGAAAATTTATTGCACGAATCTCTATTGTTAGGATTTTATTAAATTTTAAATTTAAACACTTAAGTTTTAAAAATAAATTTCAAAACAATCTTAGATAGTATAATGTGTATTAATAATTTTCTGAATCCTAAATTTTTATGAATTTCTTTTGAAATTTATACCAGACATTCTCTTTCTTTATATGTGTACTTATGTAAAAATTATAATTAATAGTTATTTTAGTATCTCAAAATACTTGTAATTTATTAAATCAGAAACAGAATTAATTTCTTCAAAATTTTTTCAAATTAAAAGATTTAAATCTTATGCAAAGATATTTAATACAGAAAATAATTGTTCACAGCTCTGAAAATTTTCAATATCTATCCAACTTTAATAAAAATAATTATTCTTTTAAGAATGATATTCTTTTAACTAAGCCCTAAATGTTTATTATTATATAAAAATATTGTTTATATATAAAAATATTGTTTGTAGAAATAATATTTTTACTTTATGCTTTAACAACTATGCAAAATATTATTTTAAATAGATTCAAAATTTTTTCCGTAGTTTCTTCGTAAATCCTTCTTTATGTTCAATTTCACAATGTATTTGACTTTATAATGCTAATAATTTCGAGTTTGTACATATAAGTTTTATTTAAAATTTTATGAAAAGTCAACTAATATTATCCATTGTTTATGCAAATTATAAACTTACTCCGTAGGTGATTTCATACAAAGCAATCTATTCAAATAGACATGTATTACAAATAAATTACTGTCTGTCTGTTTCTTCAAATTGATCATTAATTCGTTGATTTGAATGTGGTGCCTCATCTACTCTCGTCCCCCGTCGTGCCTAAAAAATATAAACGTTGTATTAAAAAGTTAATTCTAAAAAGAAATAAAATAATTTTATATTCTTATATATATCTTATAATACTTATATTCTTTTACCTGAACGAAGATGAGCTTCGGTTTGTTAATTAATGTTTCAATGTTAGAAAGCGTTTCTTCATAAATATTTATTGGATAACAAACATCGAAAGCCCAAATAAGTCCTTTAGCTTCCCCATGTGTTAATATAAAGATGCAAATGCAATCGTCCTTTTCATAATCAACGTCACTTACTGATAAAAAATAAGAAATATAAGTATTCAATGAAAAATAAAAAATTGATATTAAACCAAATGTTAATAAGAAATTATCTTAAATAATAAAATAATAATTAAAAAAAAATTTAACTATTTTTTTAAACTATTAATTAAGTTAATTATAAAAAATGTTTAAATTTTAAATTAATTTGTTTTATATAATTAATTTACAGTTTGCTGAAATGGGTTAAACTGTAATAAATTGAAAAATTTCCTCTTAACATTTCATTTAAGCCTAAAATATAAAATCTAATCAATAATTACATTTTGTGAGAATTATTTTTATTTGTTGATATGTACAATCTTTATGGATCAGTACTTCAAAACCTAAATTTTTGAAAGTTTGCTTTACAAGAGCTACTTCGGCATCAGCACAGCTACGTGTCTCTAAATTCTTATACGTAAACATTTCATGACTAAAAATGATACATTTTGCACGAGTGACGTGGCCTATCTTGTAACAGTCTTGATGGCTTAAGTTAATTATTGAGCTAGGACTGTAACAAATAATAAAGTTATTTTTCTTATTATATTAAATGAAATTTCGAAATGTATGTTTATTTCATGTATGCACCTTTCAATAATTGTAGGAGCATGTGTATTGAAGCTTTCATCACGATTCTCTTGTCCTGAGGAATCTCCAACAATAAACCCAGTAATCTGAAAAAAATATCTAATAACTAAATTTGTTGATTTTTTTAATAATGATCAATAATTATTAACTAAAAAGCGTAACTTTAAATAATTCACGTACCTACGTTTTCGACTATGTACAACGATAAATGATTTACTTACTCGGATGATCGATCAACGAAGTAGAAAATCTTTAGCTTTCGACTAGTAAATTATTAACTTCCACGAAGAGCTCGCAAACACATTTTTTATATATTTAAAATTATTTCTCGTTTACTTGTTTAGACTCGTCGATAACGTCAATTTATAAAATGACTCCACACGATTATAGATGTTATAAATAAATAAAAAGAAAGAAATTTTGTTCTACCTCGACGTTATCCTAAATATCAAGAAGTTTAATTGGCAAGTCGCCATTGCAGGAGAACATCTTGCAAGAAAAATAGTGCACTTATATCAGTAAATTAATAATGTATTTTACAACGTTGGAATTTCATATTCGTTGTAATAAATATTATAAATCATAAGTAGACTGTATCTTGCAGTCCAGTTTTTAGATATAGCTAGCATTCAAATAACGATTTACCAATTCTCTAATTATATATAAATAATTGCAATATCTAATGAAAAAATATATAGCTCCTTGGTATGTAAAGCGCTGGGTGTTCAAAATGACGAAAACTTGCAAACACAGATCTTATTTTCTTTAAATTAACAAATTAAGAAAAATTTAGAACTTTTTAGTATTATATGCAAGATAATCATCAATAATGTTTTTACAGGATATTTAAATAATTACATTTGCGTTCACAATTTACTGCTGAAATCAATATTAAAAAATCCATCTCCCATAGACTACAATGGCATGTACTGATAATTGCAGAGCATTATTGAATTAGATGCTTGTGAATGATATTCTTGAATAAATTAAGTGCTTCTTTTTACCAGAAGAGACTGTGTTAGCGACCGATCTCACGTAAGTTCGATGACTCACCAGGAGCTGTTACATATCTAATAGGATGTGCTACCGCACCTACTATATTCATCAAATGCAGAAGTCTCGGATTATCTCTTGTTACGGTTTAAAATGTGAAAAACCATTTGGTTTTCATCTTTTACTTGTACTGATGTAATCTTGAGAGGTGGTAGCAAATTATATTCAACTAAACGCTGAAATATAATGAACCTGTATGCATAACAGGTACGCATACTATCATGTGAATTATACGCTGAATGTAACAACTCACTTTATGGGAATGTAAAATCGCCATTGAGTTGTTTAATAACATAGATCGTTTTTAACTATTTCTCATTTATAAATGTATGTTTTTATGTTTGTAAGAATAAAAATAAAAATTATAGCTTGTTCTGTGTAGTTTTCACGTTACATAAAGAAAACGCCGTAAGATTCAACATTTCTTCTCTCCAAATAAAATTTTTAACTTTTACATTCTATCAATTAACTAACAAATATTGTTGTTACTGGAAATTTATTATATCCACGCACAATTCTCCTAAAAGCACAAATCTTTCTTTGTTTGAATTCACAACCACTCACGAACACATATATTTAGTGATGGGTGGTATACGCCATTTTGAAATCACTTGATTCTTGAATTTTATTTCTTTATCACTTAGAATAAAATGTAAACTTTTTGTTTTTAAAAATTTAAATAAAAGTTTTTTTTAACGAATTCAGATATTATTTATTGTAGTACCTTGCACTGTTTCTTCTATATTTCAAGTTACATTTTTCATGTTATAATTTATAAAAAAGATTAACCTAATGAAATTGCATAGATTATGTAAGGATTTCGTAGCCCTTGTTATTTGACATAACAAATAATAAAAGAAACAATGTTTGCAATGTTCGAGGGTGTAAAATATTTTTTTTATGAATACATACATATTTTAATAATAAAATTCAAAATTATAAAATATTTGCAAACTGTAAATAAATATTTAAAACATAAAATACTAATTCATGCAATTGATTGTTAATTTATTTTTTTGCCTAAGTTTAAAATAAACATAAAAATGTTCTTTTTATTATACATTTACATTCTTAAAAATTGCATAAATACGTAAAAATAACTTATATGTTTATATGAATATTTTAAAATAAATATTTTCTTTTATATTATTCAAAATTTTCATCAATGATAACATTTAGAAAATTAAAAATTTTAATTATTAATAAATTTTAATATTATCAATTAACAAACTCGCTTAATTTTATAATTCAGTCCATATTTGATATAAAATTTATATAAAAATATTAAGAGAGTAATGTCTGATTAGAAAATATTAATATGAGATGTATTTTAATTATTATTTTTTTTTGTGCTAACAACAAATACTGACAATTGAAAAACGTACAAAAATTTGTTTTTATTAATAATTTTATAATTAATTATTTGTATATGTATAATATATATTTAATTTGTTATTTTATTTTCGATTTAAATCAAGTCATAGAATTAATGTTATAACTTATATATTTGAAAATTTTTATTTGATTATGTAAGAAAATATCATAACAACAGTGTAATTTTTAACATTAGCATCATAATGAGATAAATAATAATTTTGTATCTATTATAAATAAAAAATATTGTATTAGTAACTTTAAGCAAAACTGTCAAAAGCAAAACAAACAAAAAGAATCAACGTTAAATAATATATGCTATAATTTTAACATATTAAAGCAGCTTAGATATTTAGATTAGAAACAAAATTTATGATAAAAAGTTATGTATCGTCTAAGAAAATAAAAACTTCTGTTAATTTTATGACAAAAACAGGGCTTTAAAAATAAAAAAAAAATCTAAAAATTAATTATTAGTATATCATTAAAATATATCTGATAATTATATATTTAAAGAATTCTTGTCTATAAATTATTGAAAAAACATAAACATATTTATAAGTATTGTAATTTTTAAATGAATTTTTAAAATTTTAAATTTGATATAGAATATTTTTAATTTAATTTATTTTCATATACGAATTTCAAATACAACATTCGAGTAAAATTTTATATCATTTTGAAACTAATTTGCGAATCTTTTAAATGCTTAAATGCGTTAATTGAAATATTTAGAAGATTTTATATTCTGAGTATAATTTTTAAAATGAAACTCGTTTTTATTATTATTTCAGTTTTAAATGCCGTGTATTATGAAGAGAGCAAAATAAATTAAAATAATGAATCCGAAACATATAAAGGTATATTTATATATTCTTTTCTTATTTTAAATAAGTACCGTTATAAAAATTTTGTACAATAATGTATCAATCGTGAATTACATTAACGATTCATGGTTATATAAAAAAGATTGTTTTTATCTGAAGTTTTATTATATGTAATGTAATTACATTATAATTATGACTTCGAGTTCGAGTAGACGTTGACATTTATATATATATATATATATTTTTTAGTAAAACAAAAGTATTATACCTTAAAAGAGATATAGGCAAGTGTTTATCTGTTCTACGAGTTGAGGATGTAAATACAGTACTTAATATTTTGTCAATAATCAGCATTGTAAATTGTTATAATGTATGGACATTAATGTGTAAACATAGTGAAAAACATTAATTGTAGGCTTAATTGGATTTATCGAATGTAGATGTGTAGGCGATTCGCAATATCCATGTAAATAACTAGCAATGGGATAATGTTGGGGGCAGCTGTAATATACGTGAGAGAAAAGTTGTCATAAAATAAAACTCCTTCGGGGAAATCGGCGCCTTGTAGTATTGAGAATGCATGTGCGGTTTGTCTGGTCGTCGGATACTTGGGCATAATCGTAATAATGGATAATAAAAAATAAATAATGGAAGCTCAAGAGTCCAGCGTATAAGAAGTGCACGAGGAGCATTCATCGGAGGGAGTATAAAAATATTGGGCCCACATTTGTATCACTTTTTACACGAGTAGCATATCACGTAGAGACCTAAAGGCATAAAATGAAAAGATAGGGAATCCTAGCCGATAGGGAGCATTAAATAGTAAAAGTGCCTGGATGACGCAATCGTCTCCTGGACGCACCCATCACCACGCATTGTAATAAAGATAAAAAGATAGAATTAGTTGAGGAAGGCTGGGATAGAAAAGAAGGAAGAAGGAAGTCAGTACCGTCTGGGGTTCCTCGGTAACGTAGGTCGGCGAATAGGTGACGCGGTTGAACCAATGAAGTATCATCTCAAGGTCGGTGTCGCACTGGTCAAGCCTATTCCTGAGGGTGTGCGCGGCACTCCACAACTTGTCGATGTTGCGCTCGGTGTCAGTGAGTCGTGTGCCGTATGATCGGCACCTGCCGCAGCTCTGCTCCTCCTCCTTATTCTTGAGCCCGGGACTTTCGACCTCGACTCCGAGGCCAAAGCAGTTGAGCGCGCTTCGCAAGTACTCCATCCTCCGCTGTCCCTATCAACACGGATCTTTTCAACTCTCGAGGGATATAAGTCCTCATTCGCCGACGACCTTCCTCGCGCTCTTCTTGATGATCGCCCGGCAACTGACCGCCGACCGAAGCTGGTGCAGGTTTAAACCTGCAGCGAAGCTACGCGCCCTCGCGGTAGTGGGAGAGCCTCCAAGAGAAAGTACACGAGGCGGGGACGGGTTCGCCTTTCGTCTCCTTCGCTCTCGTCGGCCAGACGAGCATCCGCAACGTTCGCGCGATCTCTCTCTCTCTCTCTTTGTCATCTTTGGTCGTTTCTCTTTGGGCCGAGTAAAGTCTCCCTCGCTCTTTCTCTCTCTCTCTCTCTCTCTCTCTCTCTCTCGCAAACATGCAAGGCACGGAAAAAACAGGAGCATGTACAGCAAGGAACGACGGCTAAGCAATTCTTCGATGCGTCATATGTGCTTGGTTAAAGCGTGAAGTTGGCATGTGCTCGAGCCGATATTTATTTCGCATTTGGGCGAATGGACCGAGTGGACGCAACGACACTCTGATACGGACGGATTTCGAAGGAATTTGATCGTGGGAACGATTTTTGAAAATTGCTCGCTGCCTGGACTCGAAATTGAAATGCCTTTCCGAAGATTTTCGAAGCCTCCTTCGCGCGATTCCTCTTTTCAGATTTACAGTTACGGAATTTTCCTCACCTCTGCCCTCTCCTCGCCCAGCCACTCACCCCCCCCTCCCCGCCCCGGCCACACTCGTGCCGACATTACGCCGATTTTTCAATAGGCGCCTACTGAGCCACAACCGCAGACGAAATTAACGAGCCTAGTGATTGCCGAAAAGCCTTGGACCTGCTTAGTAACAAGAAAATTTATTTTAGGCCGCTGGAAAGATGAAAAGATTCTAAAAAGTTAAAAACACCGAGAATCGATCATTTTGAGAAGTCTGCCCCATGTAACAGTAAAGCGAGCATTTTAATTTGAAATTTTCACAAGACGACCGCGACTCATCTCGTATTTCAAATTTCCATTTTCATTCGCACTCGAGAAAGACCGTCTATTTCTTTGTGTAAATATCACTCTTCTAATACGGCATTCTCCCTCCCGCAGTCGATAGTCGCAGGCCTCACTCGACACGCGCTCTACCCCCCCCCTCTTGCGAGCCGGCCACCGGCCTCCTTCACAACCCTTCATCCACCTCCTCGCTCTCTCTCTCTCTCGCTCTCTCTCTCTCACTCACTCACTCACTCACTCACTCTCTCCTATATTTTTCTATTCCTCCATGCATACACGTAGCCACGCTCTTCCTCCAGCGAGAATCTTCCTTGCTTTTTTCTCCATTTGGCTGGCCTGGAGCTCAACAGAGTCGCCGCCACCGTCGTTGACTCTAGCAGGCGCGTCGAACTCGGATGAGTCATCCTTACAGAGCACGGTCAAGGCGAAAATTGCGAACTCGAAAACAAAGAGAGACGAAAAGAAATCAACGGTTGGGATTTCAATCGAGAGTGCGAGACGCATAGACAAATTAATATCGCTCGCCGGGAAAACGGCGGGAGGAGGGAGGAAGGGCAGGAGAGTTCTCTATCTTAACTACCCAAGCCTATGTTGCGTAATACATACACACGCACACGCACTCTCTCTCTCTCTCTCTCTCTCTCTCTCTCTCTCTTTCTCTCTCTCTCTCTTTCTCTATCCATCCGCCTCCAGAAATGCAGGGACAATAATTTAAATCACCAAAGAATCGTGTTTTTCTTGCGTCTCTACTTACGCGGTAAAAACGTTGTCGTATTTATTTTAAACACGTCCCTACCATTCGTCCATTATTTTTACAACATAATCTAAATAACTTACAGTTATTATAAAGAAAGATTAATATTTAAATCATTTAAATCATACTTAGGATTATTTATGAGCCGCTAATAAGCAATAATAGTATATTAATGCTCGAATAAAAGTTTCACGAGCAAAGAGGAATTCTGAATAAATTGACGATTTCCTTGAAAACCGAAAGACTTGAATAAAGAAGGAGTAAAAAATGTTAAAGATTTTTCATAATGACGAAAAGTTTTATTATCGAAGGGCCCTTGTCCTTTCTGACACATAACGCAGGTGAGTCGAAGTCCAAAAGAATTCACCGGGGAATGCTAGTACGCGAGACCAACTCCGAGACGAAGGGTAATAACGTAGGCCGGAGCTCCACTTTTCCGCATACCAGTGCTGCTATTCGTTTCCCTTCCTCTCCTTCCATATCGGGACCTTCCTTATCCGGAGCCATGACGCGCGACTCCAACAAGTCGAGAGAACCAGCCGATGAGCCGAAACCGCATGTATTAATGACCTCTGTTGCGCAATTGTATTTCGTCTCAGACTGCAATTCCATCACCTGACTTGGCGCACATACCAAAGGCCTCGCTGTTACATTGTGCTCACATTGTTATCGAAACTAGACGAATCTCTTACCAATACTCTTTCAAATATTCTAAGATTATTCGTAACAATCGCTGACTTATTAAAGATCCATATTTTTACGATCTTTGTTATCATCGCTCAGCCCGAGCTATAAGAATGCCGACTCCTAATTATGTTAATTTTTCATGGTTATCAATACTGGCCGTAGCCAATAGTATAAATATTTTTGTATCCCGGTGATAAGTATTCACGGATCTAGAACGGCATCGATCGATTATATGGAACGGCGGTTAAAGCGATATATTACGCTGTAATGCGAGCGAGTAAAAGGATCGACGGTATGTTTCAGGTTCCCCACCATCGAGCGCCACGTGCCACCTCCCACACCTCCACCTATTTTGCCTTATCCACAGAAAGTTAGTCAGCATTGTAACTATGCTCAACACAGCTTTTTACTCTTTCCATATCACGAGGTGCTTCTCTTAACTAAAAAGGTTTGGACTTCATCATTGTCGACCAAGTGCATTTCTTACTATAATCATTAAGTAGTTTCTTTTCTTATACTTATTTTTCGTTTTCAACAATATTTACTAATAAATCACTTCTCCGCGCAGAATCTTAGCAAGGTAAGTACACAAACACACACAATCAATAACTAAAATAATTAATCCAGTTAATGATCTTATGACGATGAATGTAGATATGAAATAAATTATTAAAATATATTATGTATTTAAACTCTATAAGTCAACTTATTTACTTTAATAGATCGGTATAGAAAGTTTTAGGCCAAGCATAAAATCTATGTTGATTAATTGTACGGTAATGCAAACAAATATTGTAATTCACTTTTTATAAAGCATTATTATTTTTACAAATAAAGTTATACTAATTATTGAATTGTTTTTGTAATGTAATTTTCATTATTATTATAAGATCCAAATAATGGTCATGCCAATACATTTATTTCGCAACCGCTCGAATAAAAAATTCTTATATTATATAATTGTAGAAATCTATTTAAAACTAACATATATAGTTCGATTTTAGTTTAAATTTTTTAATTACATAGCAACTATTAAGTTAAAACATCCTTTCATGTTTAATAGCTACATCGACAAAAAATTGAAGTTTTTAAATATAATGAAATGAATTTTCTACAGAATGAAGAATGAAGTTTAAAGAGTACGATATTATTTTATGATAGAGTATTACGATTGATATAAATAAAATGTAATAAGGAGGCATAATTATTTCATTTATTTGATTATAATAACTTAATAATAATAAATTAAGAAGCTTATTACTCATAATATAATAAGAGTTATCGACGGTTCATAGAAAAATACATATCACCTAGCAATATGTTTATCTAAATTAGGCAGATTAGTTTAATTAAACTAATAAGAGAAGGTTAATGATTCTAAATCATCAACTAACGTTCTAAATCAAAATTATCGGATGGCAAAAGACATAAACTACGTACGATCTGATAATAGACATTAATTAAAAGAACAAATCCAATTATGCATATGTGCTCAAGACTGAATAAATAAATAATAATTATTTAATAATAACAATAAATTGTATACTATTTCAATATATTTATTAAACACCTTATTATATAAAACATCATTTTTATTTGTACATTGTTTATTCCCTTCCCTTTAAAAATATTTCATTTTAATTTCATAACTTCCTTTGTTGTTTTTTTTTTTAATTACAAAATATAATACGTACAAATCTGAAACTGCTCTTTAATCAAGCACTATATTATATATATATATATATATATATATTGAAAAAATTCCTTTATATTCCTTTGTTAAGAATAATTCATTAAAAAAAATCAACATTATCATAAAAGTAATACTATTTTTATTTAATCAGAAATTTTTGAATGTTAAAATTATATTTAAGTATATTTATTTTAAGTATAACTAAGTAGACAATAATAAAAGACAAATTAAATGAGTTTTTACGAGTGCGAAAAAATTCAGTGTTGAAATCGAAACCTTGGAATAAACTGAGCTCGAAGTTAATGTGTATCACTTCAAGGATGATTTCGTAATTTCGATAAAAATGATATGATTTTGAAATTTTGTATAAACGCAAATTAAAAAAATTAATTGTAAATCAATTAAATTTGTAAATAGTAATATAAGAGTTGTTGCATCTTGTTAAACTATAGTGCACATGTTCAAAATTCAGAATAAAGCGTTCGAAACAAAGAATTCTCTATTTTTCAAATTTTTATTCACGTTTCGCTGATAATTTATTTATATATATTTATTGAATGGTTTGACATAGCCGATGCTCTACATATTTTATCGCTGATTACATTTCTTTATCAAGTTGATAAGATGTAATATATGCTTTTTATATAAGCGTAACAAATTCATTGCATTGATAAATAATATGTTTGTTTGCTAACATTTTAATCTTTAAAGTGTATCATTATAATAATACGGGAATCAACGGTGCATTACAAATAAACATACTCAATACTTATTATTACTCATTACTTTACTAGGGCAGTCTCCTATTTATGTTAGATTTAAAGCCTAATATATATATTTTATTCATTTAAATATAATATTTATAATAAAAATTATAAATACGAACGTAATATTATATTAAAACTTTGCTTTTATAAGATAAAGAAAATTATTGATAAAACAAAAACTTTTTTTGTTAAAGAAAGCAGTAACATGTTTCTTATGCGATTATAAAATCATCGTTATATGCATTTGCACCTTTAATGAATGTACATCTTAGAAAATTGAGCATTAATAAAAAAATAATTAAAAACAAAATAGCAAAGGGAAATTGAAATCGCTTGTATGTTATGGATTTGGTGATAAACATCTGACAAGTATGTTGTGTATTTAAATACAATACAATATATTAGAATACTTTCTTATTCCATACGTATAGATATATTAATATATCTATGTATTCATTTATTATTGAATATAAATGTCGTTTTAATAAATACCTGTAACTCTAGTAAAATATTAATAATTTTTCTTTTTAAATATTGCCTACTACATTTTTCTTAAAATTTACACATAAAGAGTAGAATAATGATATGAAAAATGAATATCAATTTTTTCACAGAAAGTTAATCTTAAAGTTATAATGGACTTAATTTTTATATTATTTTCCAAATATAAAACATTGAATTAAATGTCGAATAGGTTGTATTTACATATTAATTAATTAGTCATATAATTCGTCCACTTCATTAATAAAGTATGAAAAAAAAAGTAATTTAATTAAATGTAATATTTATAGGTAATGATAATTATATAATAGTAATTATAATATTATCATATTTTTATAAGTAACGTAATAAAAAATTTAAATTAATTTAATTTAATTCAAATCACTTTATCTTTGCTACAGAAAGCGAAAACTTATTAATTACATAGACTAATTACTGTTCACTTATTATTTTTATCAAGCATTAGAAACTAATAAGCACTACATTAAAAGTTAATTATGAACAATTATATTAGAAAAAAATTTTACGAGTATGCTACAATAAATTATTTATTATATGAAGAATTTTAATAAAGAAGTGAATTAAAAAAAATATATATTACTTGATAAGTGTATGTTTATGCATTTGGAGAAATATAATAATTGATTATTATAATTGCATTATAATTTTGTATATAAGAAAATAAAAAAATTTTCTAAATTGTAATACATGTAGGTATATGAATTATCTCTAACGATAAATATTTGTTTTACTTATCTACTGTCGGTAATTTTCGTTTTGGTAGAAAATAAAACAATTTAATGATTTTATGTTTTAAGCCAATAAAATATTATAAAGCAATTTTACTAATTAAATATTTTACTAATTAAATGGCAATAAATACGTGTATGTTAACTTGTTGTTTTACTATTTAAAAAAAAATCAATCCTTAATTTTAATGAATAATTGGCAATGTTAATAATTATAATAATAGCAATAAAATTACAGTAAAATATATATAATAAGTAAAAGTATAATGCTGGCAATAAAATATAAAAGAATAAGTATACTTGAGCTTGTAATTTTTGCTTTAATGTGCGTTTTTATTACATTGATAAAAGTCTTCTTGATATACATATATATATATATGTATATATATTAAATGGGAATGATTTAAACTTGCAAGTGCACAGATGACAATGTGTAATGAAAGCACATAGGCACGATAGACTTATAAATATGGGTATAATATGAGAGAAGGATTGACTGAAAGATCAAATGCATCGATGATTTCGGAATGGTAATTCGGGAAGATATAATTGACGTTAGGGGCTTGATTAATCAGCCAAGTCAGGATTGAGGTAGGCAGATCGATTGAAGATTATTGGCGTAAGAAGGAAGTAGTTATTAGCCGCCATGGCTCGATATGTTGGCCACTGGTTAACGCAGCATCGTCTCTGTACGGCGCGTCGCGTCGCGTCGCTTAACGAAATCGTTAAATCACGGCAAAGGGGCCGGGAGGGGGATGGGTCAGCAAGAGGCTTAAGGAAAGGCGTGGAATCGATGATCGGAGGCGAGAGCAGCGTAGCCGAGCTCCTTTTCCGCGGTCGTTCATTCCACTCCCGCCGTGCCGAGACAGGCGGAGCAATACGCCCAGTGGACTTCGGTCGCATGAGGCTTCCACCGCCTCCTGCATTTGGCTCTCGTCCAACGACTGCGCACCGCGTCCCTTCCGTCGGCCGATCGCCCCTTCGACTAGGAGCCTACCCAGCAAAATGGGAAGCACCTTTACTTGGGACGGGCCTGCCCTAGCTAAACTGACTCTCCCAATATTTCCTTCCTATCCTTTAGCCTATTTGTTTTTTTTTTCACCACCGTCATTTATGCTTTCACTCTCTTGCTCTCTTTCGCCGTTTCGTTTCCTTTATTCTTTATTCCAATCTGCCATCCATTCGTTTTTTTTTTTTTTTTTTTATTTTAAGTATATCCATAACGTTTATATCGTCCCTGAAAATCGGGATAACTTATGACTACAATGGTAACATTCAATACTCCAACATCCAATAAATTTGCAGCAGTTCAATTTATTTTATAAATTTCATTTCGCGTTATAAGTATTTATTCTCTAATTTACTTATATTTACGTATTATTATGTTCAATTTATTAATCATCTTAACTTAAGTATCCAATCAATTAACTTGTATGAATATTCTATAATATTTACAATAACAGCGTTTATTATGACGCTTAAAGTAGCTGTAATTTATGCTATAATAATATAACTTATTATGAAAACCTAAATTTTGTTGTGGCTCACTAGTTGGTCTGTTTTTTCTTAGCAATTTGTTAGATATTTTTCTGAGTGTCGTATTTCCGAAACATGTTTGACTTATAAAACTGCTTTTTCCTTTAATTTCAATAACCTTATTTATACGATCACAGCATTTCTTTACCTAATTATCATATACTTGAATTAAAACATATTAATAAATACGCAAATAAATTTAAAATTTAGCAAATAATTTTCTTCGTTTCGAGTTCATGCAAATATTTCTGTTACATAAAAAAATATTTCTTTTCAAGTACCTAGGAATTCTGCGACGACTACTATTACAATAACATGGATCTAAAAAATTTAATTGTCTTATTGTACTATAAACTGACATATAAGCAAATTTATGGTTAAAATATAAAGGTAAAAAGTACATTGAATGAAATTTTGATATACCGTTTCGTTCTTTATTTCAATTGTGTCTCTCTCATCGATTGATACTTTTTTATGCTTACACTTTTGCTTTACGTTTTCTTTTTTATTGTTTTTTTTTGAACATGAGGTGTGACCAAGTAATTCGATTAGTCGTTTTTCAATGTCAGCTTTACTTCGTTCTTGCTCAGCATGACGAAGACGCTTCATCTCGTGATTCCTACATTTATATCATAAAAAATAACGTTTCCATATCAAGTACCAAAAGTATACTAAATTATTGTTTATTTACTCGTTACACGATTTGATAATGTATTGAGCTTTACAACTGCCATTCGAAGTACTGGAGCTAGAATGCGCAGAATTTGATGGAGATAATGTCCTGTGTTTTTTCAAGATCGCTCCCATTGTATTTTACAATATTTAAAAAAAATAACTATCGATAATTTAAAGAGTATTATAAAAAGTATATTTCGTCACTATTTATTTTTGATGAATAATTATGTTTCTATGGTACAAACATGACAATTCAATTGTTTTTAGATTAACATGAATATTTAGAGAGAAAAAATAATGTAACATAATAAAAACAATCATAATTATTATTCGTGTGATCTTTATTTGTATCGAAACAAAAAATCTCGTATGCAAAACTAATAAGATCATTATGTCTAATACTTGATAAATAGAAAATAGGTTCTTAAGTAAAATATAAATCTTGAAAATAATAATTCGCATCAACTAATAAATACATGTTTTCTTTTATTTATGTCGCATGAAGTTGAAAATGTATAAAACAAGTACATAATAAATGTATCCATATTTTATATTAAATAAAGAAAAATATAATTGTAAAAATTAACAAAAAAAAAAAAAAAAAAAAAAACCCGAGCCCATAAAGATTTACAAAAATCATTTGTAATTTACAAGTAAGACTCATGACTCTCATAAACTCCATGCTTTTTTTAAATAATACGAAATTGATAAACAATATTATTCTTAACTGATAATAAATTGTGCAAATTCTACATTTCTCAATATGCTATTTTCAAAAAAGTTTCGATAATAATTGATGTAAATAAAATATCTTTTAAAAATCGTACTTTATATTACAAATTGTTTTTAATATTACATAAATACAATAGCCCAAGACAATGAAAAGAAATCGTTTATAAAATATTGCCATTTCAGAACAATTTTTATATCAAAATTATTATAATATAAAGTACAAAAAAATTTATGTAAACAGAAAATTGATATCTAAATTTTGTTTGTGATATACTTGATAAAAAAAATTTACACTAAAGATAGAACTAGCACATTTTTATAATATTTTCTTAACAAATTCTACTAACAACTCGAAGATTAAACTTAGAAGTGTAATCCATAATATACATTTCTTCTCCACTTTACAAAATTGTAGAAAAAAGCTTGCAAATATAGGACTCGGTCCACGAGTTCTATACTAAATAATAAATATATTTTTTGACTTCTTTGATTTACAAGAGATTGATATGACCAGACTTATTTATAATTATTTCCGAGAAATCATGCTTCTAGAATAATATTTATTGGAGATAATTAGATTTCATTATAAATAAGTCAAATCAAACCATATTTAGAATAGATACGCCGTGCATTCGTATCTGAGCAAATTCATTGTAATCGAAACTCATGTCGTATCATCCCTTCTCAATCATATCGTAAATTATCTCTTATAAAGAGGTATAATTTTAGCCGTTTTTTGGTGAAAAGTACAAATCACGAATGAGCATTGATGTAACCGAGGGCACCTGCTTCTGGCCATGTAGGGAAGGATCCAGATTATTATAACTGGCGAAATCTGTGGCAACTTTGCGCGCTGTCATTGTCAGCATTTTTGATAGGTCGGTCGTCGAAGCCTGCTTGTCGATCACATCGCACAGACTCTGTACAAACCACGTACCTTCCTCTGGATTCCTCCAGGAAAAGAAGCCTGAAATTAAAAATCTAATTGAATTACGCATTTCCTACAAAATCCTCGACTTTTTACTGTTGCAAATTAATTCAATAACTTATATCCGTATATTTACACTATCGAAACTAAATGTAACAAAAAATAATGACACGAAAGGTACATAAAAGTCACAATCCCGACCGAATCCAAACATACTAGACCTTATTAAGTACGATTACTTATTATCGACTTACTAGCGCCTACATTTTAAATATCGTTAACTAATCAAGTTATTTTAAAAACAACCAATTATAAGATGTATGCTTATCTCACCTTCGACGGTACTATGTGCAAAAAGAAAGTCGGCATGCGTTGGAATTTTGTAAGATGTAGTAGACGAGTCGGTTTCCGTTGTTCCAGAACGTTGCATTTTCACTCCTCCATCAAGCTTATCTCCTCGACAAGCCTATAAAATCATAATAAGAATGTTCAATATTAATTAACTTTAATTCCTTGAAAGTTTGAAACCCCAAATTGAAATTAATATTTATTTAACTAATTCATTATACTTCATTATGACTAAAACTAAAATGAATTGTTTATTTACCTGAAAAAAGAAAAGCTTAGGCTTTCCTGCTAATGTGCTACATCTATCGGCAGTAAATGGCTTCCATATATTATCTAATTTATAAACAACGTCTTTCGCGCAGATAAAATCATTTTGTAGTCCATGCGTCAGGACGAATATGCATATACAGTCATTTTCTGTATGATCCTCTTCGCTCACTGCCAAAGTTAAATAAATAAAATAATTAAAACTATGTATAATAATAATTTCATCATAAAATCGTCTAAAATCATGTTAAAATAAGAGCGAATATTATTTCTTTAATAATATATACACACATTTATATAATTGAATCGGATTGACAAAAATTGACGTTGATTTGATTTACAACATGCAAGCTTAAATATTTTATAATAATTGCTTAAAGTTTATTGAAGTGTAACTTGCATTTATTTATTTTATTTATAATACTGCTGTGCTCGAAATCGTCGCATATTTCGACGGTGAATCCAAGGCCTTGAAAGGTTAATTCGATTCGTTTCGCGTCTGCGCTCGAACCTTCGCGAGTCTCGAAGCCCATGTCAAAATGTTCGTGATTAAAAATAATGCACTTTCCTCGATTTCGATGATTCATATTGTAACAATTGTCATCTTTTTTTGATGATACTTTTCCCAATCTTTCGACCGACGAACTGCAATTACAAATGCAATTACTGCAATTAATATGAAACATAATAAAATTTCTTCTTATTAACAAAGGTTTTCCTTTAATTTTTCTTAAACATTATTTACGATTTAACATCAATAATAATGCGTGAGTGTGTGTGTGTGTGTGCGCGCGAGCGCGCGCCTGCGTGTAAGTAAAATGAATATAAATAAATATAACAATATAGAGATGAGTAATAAAATTATTTAAAATACTTTAAGCTTACAATGAATAGTTATCTTCATCAGCTCGTCGCCGTGCATATGCATCATGTGAGTTGATTTTGTTGTATCGCCAATTCGATGCATAAGGTCTGTCAAGCTCTGGGGTGGTCGAATACCCTTGATCAGGTGAAATCTGTAACAACAAACTGTCTATTTAATGAAAATTTATTTTATTTCCTCCTAGTAAGAAAATAACTAAGCTAATTATGTTTTTCTAAGGTTATTGAATAAGGACGAATGCTTGCTTCGACTTTTTTTCATACGCACGTGTAATGCATCAAAAGTCAACGTGAAATGACTTGTTGAAATGACATTCCAATGATATTCATCTATAAGATGAAATGTAATCATCCATATTTTATACATCAATATTTTACACTAGCTTAGGTATTTTATGTTCGATTCCTAGATACGCGCCTTAGATCATGAAAGTGCGAGCATCAGATTATTATTGTATAGTTTCTCAAATTATGATGAGAGAGAGGGGTAAGATTGTAAGGAAACATTTGCTCGAACATAAAATATTAAAGGGCCGTTAATATCGCGGTTGGACTCGTGTTCAGCAGTACTGTTTCGCGTAAGTTTAAGTTAGATCGGGAATGTGAATCGGAGAAGTTGTTGATCGGAGAAGGTGATCGGACCGCTAAGTTCCAATAGGCGTTCGTTCTCTGAGGCGTGACGAAACCCGGGGCGGTGGCCGAGGTCGTGGTGGCGGTGCCGTGAAGCGCCGCAATGGCCGGTGAGCCGAGGTCGGGCCTCTCGCCCATACTGTCGATCACGTCACTGACGCGCTGACGACGCTTGCCCCGACCAGGTGTCCTCATTAGTTGCGAATCCTCAAAATCCGACATCTGCAAATCACCAAGCCAAGCACATCTATCCTTTACTTTCGATAA
Organism: Ceratosolen fusciceps; assembly: GCA_018883505.1. NCBI lineage: Eukaryota > Metazoa > Arthropoda > Insecta > Hymenoptera > Agaonidae > Ceratosolen > Ceratosolen fusciceps. The sequence continues at coordinate 1,322,713 of RCIC01000023.1, read as the reverse complement.
AACAGCGACAATTCTATCTTTATACCTCATTTCGCCTTCACTTCGCCCCCCCCGCCCCTCACCAATCTCTTTATATTTAAAAATGCGTGCTCATTTAAAAAAAAAAAAAAAAATCTCTCCCCCTCCCTGTTTTATTCATTATTAATACTAAAACATTTTTTTAAAATCATTATTAAATATGATTACAAAACCTTATTTTGTAATTATAATCTAACGCACGATTGACAATTATGCGAAGTACTAAGAATTGGCTAAATTGTTAAAATTCAAATCAACGAAACGTTCTATATTCGTCGCATCCTTCATGTCATATCTAACCACTTTTATTTTTCTAACTTTGCTTTAGGTTATTCGTTCGGTACGCGTTTTATTATAATAACCCTTTGACGTACAAATCTTAAAAAGCCGAATGAATGTTAAATAATTAAAATGTTGATGAAATAAATCTAAAACTAGCCTTCAAATAACAAAAACAGCTATTATTATAATTATTATTATTATTAATATTAATATTATTATTAATAAGAAAATTATATCAAGCTTCATATTAAAATTTATTCATATTATAATTCAAATTATAAGTATAATCAAGTATATTAGTATCGTAGGAAAAGTAATTTTGTAATTAACCAAGTAAAATTAATCGCCGATTGAGCGATATGGTATTTGTAATTTTTAAAAACGTATATTGACATATATATATATCGAGTATACAGTCATTCTAGCAGAATAGTACTTGATAATGAGAATAAATGTGATTTTTAAATCCCGACATATTTAGAAAATAGTAATTAAATATCGTAAAACAATGTGAGCAATGATAAAGAACGGTTAGGAATTAGATAACAAATAATTAATAAAGGAAAAAATAAAAAAAAAAAAATGAATGCAGGAAGTCCTTACGAAGATCAAATTGATCAATAGAAGAAGGATGATGAGCAATTCGTTAAAATTATATTGACATACGCAAATGCCTTCCTGTTGAGTCTGTTGCATGGTTGCTCGCTATGAAAGTATTAATAAATATTTCGAGTAATGGTGGTCACTCGACACAAACAGTCGGCAAATAGGCGCGAAAATAAAAGCAATGCAATGCGTAGCACGTGTTGAATGCAAGAAGGTCGCGGCGTTATTAGCCGAACAGGTCCTAGAACCGGCACCCGGCACCCGGCACCGGGCACCATATAAACAATAATCATTACCCGCGCTCGTAATTATCTTCCGAGTGCTTAGAGCCGATGCCAGAGACCTCGATACTTCCGTGGCCAATTTTTCGTTCAACCCTCGTAATTCAATCTTTGATCGAGCATAACGATTGTAATCCCAATGGCCGGTCAATGCGCGATCTGACTTATCAGCCGTTCATTAATAACTTCATTAATTATTTTGCCAATGGCTAATAACTCTACCGATAATTATATACGATTGTTTGTTGCGCATAATTATTTTGTAGAGTTTGATAATTCTACGGCATTTCACTGATTGAGATGTAATTTATTATACAGACACGGATACTATACCGATTTTCTAATGAATTCACTCTTTTTACGTCAAATTTGCATGTCACAATATTGTTTTATTATTATTATTATTATTGTTGTTGTTGTTGTTGTTGTTGTTGCTGCTGCTGTTGTTGTCGCTATTGTTGCTGTTATTACGTACGACATTTAGACGAGATAAATAATAAAAGATATTGATGTTAGTGTATAGAAGCCATAGGGTTAAAAAATTAAATTATTCTGTTGATGTACGAAATCAGCACGAATCTCAAGTTATTATTATCATATTCTGTTAATTATTTAAGAATAGGAATATCAGAACAGAAATTGTGTACACGCATAGGGCTCCTTGGCAATATTCTTGACATTGGTATGCTTTAATTTCTTTCACGTTAGCCTTTACGACGATGGGGGGGGGTAGATAAACTCTAGTAATTATAAGTAAATATAGAAAATCTTGCTTGTATGTGACACGTGGATAAAGTATAATTATAATACATATTTCTGAGCGCAATAATGGTTAATTGTAGAGCTTCTTCTCTGTTTAAAATCGTAATTTCGAAAATAAACAGACTTACTTACTTGTATGTCGCTGTCGTACTCGAACTTACGCTTTGACATCCTATCTCCCCACCTCTCCCTTCCGCGTAGCGAATTTACCTAATAAACGCACTTTGCACTGCCCGTTGCGACCTGTAAATGAAACGTAAACGAGTAGCGCATGTTCTCGTGGCCGCGGTATTCAATGACTCCGCTTGTCCGGTCTTATTGTCGCGGTCGCAGGGCGCTTTCTTGCTCCTCCTGTCCTTCCAAACAGATTCCTTTTCTTTCCCATAGACGCTGCTTATTTCCTTAATCTCCTGACGATTACTGCTCGACAGAGAGAGAGAGAGAGAGAGAGAGGGGGGGCAACAGAGAGGAAAACACTGCGTTATGAACTGTAGCGAAGAAAAATTCAAGGGCGATTAAAAGGACGTCGTATGCTGCTGGCTAACTCGATGGATATTAGTGAGCGACTGCCGCCAGTTGTTGTTAACGCTTCATAAATCGGAACTTTGTGTATGTCTTTCCTATGTCGAACTTTTGTCCCTCCCCTCTTTGGCCGCTCTTCCCCAATAAATTTTTAACGCAAAAGCTATTCGAATTCTCACGTACCTCGATAAGCAACGTTTAATATTCTCTATTTAAAATATCTAGATCAGTACACGATTATAGATCAATTCTTAAAATCCTTCCTATAATTCACAACAGTAATTTATAAGAGAAAATGAAATAAAACTCTAATTTACTTAAATATTTTAATTTTAATTACAATTCAAATTATTAATAGTATTTAAGTAAAACTAAAAGTTAGTTCAAGAATATTAGTTGTATATATACATTAACCTTGCCTATTTATTTTGAAAATGTTTCGACTTTAGGCAGCAGAACTCGGATTTCCGTAGCTGCTCCTAGAAATTTACGGAAATAGAGTCTTGTGAATTACGGTGAATAGAAGGGAAGTAGTCAAAACAATAACATATTCTCCTTAACGGCTAAAATGTTTAATTAATTCTAATTCGCTTTTTCGAATCATTGAATTCATTATTCTAAGAAACTGAATTTTTGATTAGTCAAAGTCTTCATTTAAATTTATTTACAATTTATATTTAAGTTTATATTTAAGTGAACATACCATTAGCTAGAAAAAATATATATCAATCCATTTAAAATGTAATATTTGTTTTATCGTTACATTAATTTTTATACTGGAGTAACAATTTATAAAATAGTCTGACCGTATAATAATAATGACTTCATAGAATAATTATGTAGAATTGTCTGTAGAATAGTTGAAGACGAAAAAAAAAAATTCTTTATAGATTAAAAAAAAATCTCGTTACAGAAAAATAAATTATTATTAGTATTCTATAATTATATTAATTTTATTATAGATTTTTAAAATGCATATCTTGAAATGTAAAAAAAAAATATTATTAGTAGTATAGTTTACGTATTACTACTAATTTTAAAATTTTCATAATTTAGAAAATTATAAAGCTAACGTATGATTTTGTAAAATTTTTCATTAGTACATCTAAATATGAATTGGAATGCCGTGAAATTTACAAAGTTGTTTTCTAAAATATAAAATATGTTTAATATTCTATACTGCTATTATTATTTTATAATACAATATATTATAAATTTAAGATATTAGGGTATGAATTTCATTTTTATATTAGGAAATTTAAATTTTAGGATCAATTACATTTATATAATTACTTTTATTTAAAATTATTTTTTTGTCGTAGATTTTTTTTAAATTTACAATGTTCTTTCTGAATGTTTGTGAATATTGTTAAATATTAATATTATGATGTCTTATAAGTTTACGTAAAAAATTTTAAAATGATGGATTTTAAGGTCTTCATTATTATATTTACTTGGTACATAAGTTTTTAATATTTAAATACGATTACATATAACTCATATTCTAGGAAGAAAATAATGAAACGCATTCTATTCCAAATTTGTTGTAAATAAAAAATATTAATTAAAATATACAAATGCATTATTTAAAAATTATGAAATAATTTTTTCGCAATCATTTATTAATATTGCCAATAGCCTAATTAATACAATAATTGACATACGTAATGCAGAACTTACAAATACCTTTTTTACTTATAAATATGATTTCTATTTGACATTTTTGTTTGTTAAGTGCAAAGTTTAATAAGAGAAAAAGAAATGTTAGTTTTGTAGTAAATTATTTTAATCGTGTCATACGTTTTAAATAAATTTATGTACTATTTTTGTAAATATTATTTTAAATATAGTACAAACAATAACTAATTATATTATAAAAATAGGATGAAATTAATTGATTTTTAATATATGAAATGAATACTGATTAAATGTAAATAAAAAAGTTCACTCATTTGAATTTTTATAAACTTTTATATAAAATATCAATTTTTTTTGCAAAAAACTATCGTAAATAAAAATAAATCTATTTTTATATTACATATTTATGAGATTAAGATTAAGATTCGGGATTGTGAAGATACTACATAATAATAGTCTATAATTTAAATAAATTTCGATAAATGAAAAAATTTCAATATATTGTATACACACATGATGCCCCATACTTTGAAATATTTTTTCAAATCGGAATAATTTAATTTTTTGCTTGATTGATTCACCAATAAACAAGTATAAATGAAAAAAGAATAAATAAATGCATGAAAAATAAAATAGTCTTATAAACGAAATACCTCATCTTCGAGTTCCGAAAGCCTTCCGTAACCGGAAAATCCGGAGAACATATCCATTTTCCGTGTATTGTTCACGTCCTCGGTCTTCTTCGGATCGTACATTTGATTTCCATAAGGTAATAATCATTCACAATAATTTTCTTTGATTAAATGTGTGCTTTCCCCCAAATAAACGTGTACGTAACGAATATGAAGAATACGCGATGTCGCCGTCACGAGACTCAATGACGAAAATCGGATCTCTGTAATGTAAAAGCTCCCGATTCTCCCGATAAGTTCTGTTAAATTAGTGTTGGTGTGTTTTGTTTGGAACAGCGCCGTTCGCTCATTCAATAAGTTCATATTCAATAAGTTCATCGTAACCTTGACATTTTACGACATAAAAACGTTGATTTATAAATTTTTCACCAACCACGGCTTATACAATTTGTATTGGTATTATTATAAACAACGGACCCCGATAACCAATATTTCTTGGAATTTTTAAAGTATTTGTAATTTTTGTGAAGAAATGTTACATTCAAGTTCTTTGTAACGAACGGCGTTTATGGAAATGATAATAAAATGGATTTTCATTGTCCCGCACAAGTACTCCTGTTGCCCATAAATCTTTTCAATTTAAATGAAACCTCAGATTATGAGACGATAGATATACTCTCAATAAGAAAGGAACCTTAGCTCCTAATTACTCGACCTTACTGTTCCCCTTTCACTAAACACCACTACATCCCACTTACGTCAAGTGTTTTTGCTAATGTTTTTGTTTACTATTTTCAAATCAATCGCCTAAAGTGTCAAATATTTTACGCACTTACCTACATAAATATTTTTATTTATAATCTGTTCATTCCAGTTTCTGTATTCTAAACAACAAATAAATTTTTCAATTATAAATGACTTTCCAAGTTTAACCTATAAGAATGAATAGAATGAAACAGCTTTTAAATATGATTCATCAAATTATTATTATAAATATTAAAAGAAAATATCCAAGAAAATCGAATCTTTATTATATCTTAGCTTTAATAAATTATTTTAATAACCATTAAATTTCTATATTAGATATTCATTTGAAATTACGAAATTTTTATTTCAATTAAAAGTAAAAACTTTTAATTTTGCAAGTTAATCTTTGAATTACTAATTTTCTATTTTATCCAAATTAAATCGAATGTCTTTATCAAAGTTAATAATTCTATATTAGTAAATATTATTTAATAAAATAGTTTATTTATAATAATGTATTAACATGATCTCATATTAACTCACATAATTAATGTAGTTGATTACATAAAAATTTGCAACTTTCAATAAACAATTATTATTTTAAATTATTATTATAATACACTTATATCTTTTGGCTACATGTCACCTCCCCCCCCCACTATTTCCTCTTTATTTTTTTTCTAGTAACACTGCTTTAATGAGAAGTATAAAACCAAATTTATAAATCGGGGTTATAGTTCGATTCGAGCTGTCTGTATGATTATAGCCATTATTATTTATAACTTATCCATTGCCTGTGTTATAAGTAAATAGAAAACTTAGTGTATAAAGCCAATCCTTATTAATATCATATATTCTTTCATACTACTTTACGTAATATAATATTATATACATACATATTCTAAGCTTTTACATTTGTAGACTTACACTGTTTCATAAATAGTTCAAAAGTCTTGAATATATTTTTATGTATTGTCTCTCACACGTTTAATTAAAAGTGAACTTACAAAAAGATATTTTATTCTGGTATTAGGTATTTATTAATTCGTGAATTTATATACGATCTTCTGTGACTGAATAAAATTTATTCTTTAAAGTTCCGTTTTATATATATATTACCGTTATTTAAACCTATATATTTTATAGGTTTATTTTATAGTATGCTCATAAGTTATAAATTTTAAATAAAGTATTTATAATGGTTTAATAAATTCACTTATATGACTTTCAAAATATTAAAAAATTGATTTTAAATTAAGATATTTTTAATATTTTAAAATATTATATATTTTACTTCATGGTAATTGCGATGCTAATATTAAAATACTTAATTCTATTTGAAATTTTTATATTAATTATTGAATTATTTTATTTCTATTTTCTTCATTATATTAGGTATTAAGGACAGTAAAATATAATAAATATTACAATTGGATCATTAATGGAAATTTATAACTGAGGTAAGATGAGGTTAAAGAATTTTTTATTTTGTTTAAAATGAAGAACCAATATTTAAATATTATTTATAACATAAACAATCTTGACTACGAATTTTATATTAATTTTATTTAACTTTTGTAAATAAATTTAGCTTTCAATTAAGAGCTAAACTTTTTTTTTTATTGTTTAACTTAAAAGTGTAGTCATTCGTAAAAATAATAATAATAATACATGCTGAGTTAAATGTAACGTAATAAATGAATATAAATAAATAGAATATGAGAAGACTTATTTAGAAAATAACGATTAAAATGATGAATGATGAATTTTAAATTAAAGCTATATTAAAATTTTATTTTAAGTTATTTATTTATAATATAGGTATATATAATAAATATATATTTACATTTTATTTTCTGTCATTAAGTCTTAAGTTGTATTTTATACGTAAAAAAGCATTTGCGTATCAAATAACAAACAATAAATCAATGAGTATGGAGGCTAATAACCAGATTTTATTCGTGCAACTGCCAAAATTCAGTTCCCCTTCAATCACTGTCCTCGATATTACGTGGTACTCTAGTCAACGGACGCCTACTATCCTCGTCAGAACAGTATGCCATCTCTTCATCCGAATCATTTATCATTGAAAACGATGGATTATCCTTCGTGATAGACGAATCTGCAAAAGTATTTATAATGATAATTTTTGCGATACGCTTTTTTTATATATTATGAAGTTCATGCGTTAATATGTATTTTAATTTTATTAAATGAAGAAACTAATTATTATTATTAATTTATACTACCAACGTATATATATATATATACATGTATTATACACTTTCGTAAGAATAAAATGTATTTAATTATATTTAAAAATTTTCATTTAAAATAAGTTTTCGTAAGGATGTAAAATTTTGAATATTCCAAAAAATATTCTTATATTTATGCGATTATTTTCTTGTCATTTAATTATTATAACTTAGTAACGAATGCCTGCGATTAGAAATGCATAATATGTATATACTTACGTTGTCCGTAAACTTGCTCTATTCCAGGGGCGTATACGTATGCCATAGCGTATACGTAAAAATTGAGAAGGCCATAAAGGGCCATGAATTGCACAGAGGTTCGGTAATGAGTTGATAATTGCGAGGCAAAACTGTCTTCTAGTACTCCTGCTCCGAATTGTTTTGTCGTTATGAGCGATGAAATGCCGATTACGATTATGGCGAATAACGTTAAGAACTTTAATCGAAGATCTACAAACGCAAATAAAAATTTTATACCTTTTAGATAGAAAATATTTTCCGTTAAATTTATTCGATTTGCATTTACAAAAAAAATATTCACTTTAAATTTTTTCGTTTCTCTACTATAAATGTAACCATTTAATACGTAACAACTTCATTCAGCGTAGTAATTTTAAATTAACAATATTCACAAATATTACATTTTCCTAGAAAGGAGCATTCAATATTTTAATCATAAATGTATGCCGACATAGTGCATCTTACAAAGAATTTATTTACTATTAAAAAAACTTATAAATTAAGAAATTTAAATAAATTTAAAATATAGTTAGTATTATATTATCATAACGCATTATTAATATTTGCACTAATAATTAATTTTATACTAAGTATATCCAAGTTTTTACATTATTCCCTCCATTGGTACATTTATATGTTCTAAATAATTAATCATTTATTCTTTGAACATAATATATCCTTAATTTTTTTAGATAAGCTTTAAGAAGATTATAATTTAAAAATTATATTGTGAATTAAATACTATGAAAATGTATTATAGCTTAGTTGATAATTTCGTAATAAAAAGAAAATTACAAACAACCAAATCTAATAACTGACAATGTTGCTGTTAAGAAGAACATATGAAAGGGAAGTAAAGAGGTAATTACCTGTATGGACCTAAGTGTCTTGTGAATTTTTCTACAATCTAAGAATGAGTCACGATCTTCTAGGAAAGTATATATGACTCATTCAATGCAAACTTTACTTATTTTCATTAGCGCAGTGACTTATCAAAACTATCATCTATTCTTTTACTAATACTTATTAATCCTTACAAGTTTGTTTTTTCATTTTTATAAGAAGATTAAAGGACTCTTGAATTTTTAATGCAGTCGACTGGTAAGCCTGATATACCTATTTAATTCAGGTTGCAGACTCAGGTATTCTTACGTTAAACCAAACTTAATAAACGCATTCCGTAAATAGCTAAATAAATCCGACAACAATAGAAGAAAGAGTAGGTGGAGTGCTTTGATAAACCTAATGTATCACCTTCGTATGCGTACGACTTTACTTTACAGAGCCTTTGGAGCGTGAAAGGGAAACGTGAGTCACTTGGTTTGCAAAAAAGAAAAAAAGGAAACGAGCATGAGGTGAGCACGAAGCGAAGCAGAGGGAACGATTCTCTCCTCCTTCGGCACTGAGTTAACGCATCCTCGAGAGATCGTACGGTTCTTGGACAACCGGGTAGGGGAAGACCAAACGTAACGTAACCAATAAGAATCTTCTCATTACATAATTTATCTAAAAAAATTTTCACTCAAAAGACTTTACTAAGTTCGTCGCACTTTGTTTATTATACTGTATTAAACAATAATTTATAATATTCATATTTATAAGGATAAACAGTTTTATTTTATACATAGGCATTAGCTACAAGAAAAAAAATTTCTCTTCTCTACGTAAATGAGCTTCTATTTACATTTATTACGGCTATGAGCGATATTATAGTTGCATTTGTTTAAGTGCTGAGCGACGATTTACGAGGCAAAAAAACTTCTTCGATCTACATGTTGACTGCACTCTGTCTATAACGAATGAATGAATTCATGTATAATGTAAGGAATAGCCAATTGAATTTACTTCAATTTTATCAATGAAACAACTGCACTATTCCACTATTTACATACGTAAATGTTTTTTTACGCAAGTAAAGCACTTGCATATTTAGAAAATAACTATTAGAAAAGTAATTTTTTTTCTAAGTAATCTCTAATAACGTTATTAAATATATTTATAAGAAATATATAAATTTTTTTTAATATAACAAAACTTTATACGTAAATTAACATTATTTTTTATTTATTTATACAACACTAATACATAAAAACTATTAACTATTATTATTTACTATTATTTTACCAATTACGTAGAAATCTTACCAAATTAAAAATTCTATTACAAATGATCGTCAATTTTTAATTGAAATTACATTATATTTATTTATACTTTGTAATAAGAAATAAAAAAAAAATAAAAAATTAATATTATTAATTTTAATATTTTGGAAATTTTGATAATTTTATTAGACAGTTATTCTAAAGAAATTGAAAAAATTTATCAATATAAAATATATTGGAAACTAGACTAAATTTATTGATCAAGTAGCTTAAATCAGTTTTTCAACGCAATTTCAACGCTAAACAGTAGGAGAAATAATTTTCAACTTTTAAACATTACAATAAATTATATATAATAAATAAATGAAAGACTATTGCATTTATAGTTATTATTGTGATATTATGTTTTGTATATTTTAAATAAATATATCATTTAAATCTGTTTTTTAAATTTATTTTCAAAAACAGATATGTACGAATTGTTTTTCTCTACTTTTAACTTGTAACTTCATTCAGTGTATGAATAAAAATGTATATCCCCATGCAGTAATCGTCAAGTCTTTGTATGTTATTATATATTTCTCAATTGCCGATTTCTAGTATTCGATCATAACGAAGGAATCAATTTAGTATCTTAAAAAATTGAAAGTTGAGCGGGTGGAGTCTCAAATCCCCACCGACGACAAGTTTCTGAAGTGTATTACAGCGTTCTTTGCTTAGCAATGGATTCTGCTTCTCTCATGGAGATCGAAAAGTATGTATTTTAATATTTCATATAATATTCATATAAAAAATCTGTCTTATTCTGCATTACTTATAAACAAATTCTTACATTTATAAAATTAAAAATAGTAATTCAATCCAGAAAATCTATTACAAATAGTTTATGTTGGATTCTGATTAAATTTACTTAAATTTTATAAATTTTAATTCTTAAAGTCGAAAATAAATTTGATATGTTTATAATTAACATTAAACTAATTACCATAAAATTTCTTATCATTTAATTAATTCACATATTACATTACACGAACCATTAAATAAATTAAATATTAAATAAATCTCTTAAGAATACTTTACTCTATTTTAAATAAAATTTATAATTCTATTTAATATAAAGAAATTCATTTGTAAATTACAGTTATTACATTTATAACTATTCCATTATAATAATATATTTATTTTTATACGTATAAACATATGTGTGCACATTTCTATTATTATATATTTACAATAATTCTAATTATTTAATCTAATTACGCTTTATTAACTGACAGTTTGTTTACACTTTTTTTTTATTAGATATAAAAATTATTTGATTTGTATTTATATTATTTAGAATTTTGAATAGACGAACTTTTTATCTTAAACTGAAAAGGGGCAATATGAAAATGTAGTGATTTTTTCTATCCGCCATTAAAATTTGGTAACAGGTAGAGCATAGAAACGATTAATATACTAATATTCGTATGAAAAAGAAAGTTTAAAAACCGGTTTTATCTATTTAATTTTTTTTTTTTTTTTTTTTTTGAGCACCATGAATAATGACGAAACAAACGTGAAAAAAGTAGAAGCAAAGAAATATGAGAATATGTATGAAGTGTAAGAAATATTTTATTTGAATACTTTTCATAAAAAAAGATCAAAAAAACTATTTAAGTAAAATTTAAAGAATTGTGAAGAAACTAAAAAAAAATCTAAAAAAATCTTTGCTTTAACTTAAAGTGCAATAATTTACACATAGATTTTTTTCGGAATACGAAGGCATAAGAAAAGTATATATTTGAATTAGATAACTTACCGAAATATGGCATCGATCTTAGCTCACTGTAGGCTCGCAGTATCAGTAATAAAAGATATGCGATATAAATTCCTCCAACCGAAAAGAAAAATACCTTGAAACCCTGATTTTAATTGTAATAATTTTATACATTAGTTTATATATTTAGATAAACAATATTATTAAGTTCTTAATCGGTATGTATAGAAATACATGCGAGATTTAAAAGAAATGAGTAGCTCTACTTACATAATAATTGGACGTGTCAAGAATATAATTATACGTAGGGTCTTCCAGTTCTGTACACCTCAACCATGTTGCAAGTATTAAAGCCGCTCCCCATAATAATCCGACTATTATTATTTTTGGTAAATAAAATGATAGGATACGCCTTTCATTCTATTGATGCAAGCAAAATATAAATTCATTCATTTGTTGCCTTTTCAATTGTTGAAATATATTTATATGCATTCATATGTTGTGTAATTAGAAATTTAACAATTGCGGCACTATTTGTTTATTTATGAATTACAATTTTACGTAATGTATAAAATAGTAATTCATAATAAATTAGTGTAACAGATATTTTTAAAAATGTACAAAAATTACTTATTGTACCTGTCTTAGCCCATGGTAAACGCACAGCCAAAACATTAAAATTGCACATAAAAAAGTCGTTTGCAAAATAGCATCGACCATTCCAGGTATCGAAGAATTTATTAAAAATGTCGCTGGAAATAGTGGATCTAAAGTAAAATATAAAAATTACTTAGTATGTAATTTTGAGTATTTAGAAATGTAAGAATTGAATAAGATTATTATTAATATTATGAATCTTACTATCATATAAAATGAGTAAAGGTAGCAAAATTGAGATCCACTTTTGTTCTATAGACCAGTCTTGAACGGGATATTTTCTCAGAGTATTTCCAAACCAACACTGCATAAATATTTTAATTAAATATCGTCATAATAATTGCTTCTAAACTTTTCGCTTGATAATTTTTTTTTTTTTTTTTTTTTTTTTTTTTAAAGTTTGTTCAATATATTAAATGACTTAGAATTTTTGAAAAAGTACGCTCGACAATATAGAATAGCATTGTGATAGTTGAAATTAAGTGATTAAGGATCAACAAAAACTGACCGACTCGTTTATCTTAAGATAACGAACGTAAATCGTAGCGTAAATATGTACTTAAGCTTATTGATACTCTTTAAATCATATATTACAATTTTCATTGGCTACTTCCAAGCTAATGTAGGCAAATAATTTTACCATGTCTTTAACATAATGTTCTCGTGCACGGTATTTATTCTAAACAAGACAATTTAATTTGTTTTGGTACTGAAATTTGTATTTGAAATATACGTATTAAATTTTATGCTCTTGCAAAGTAAACGAAATTGAATTAATATTCTTGTTTATATATTGACATAGACATTTAAATGTTTACTCACCATTGCAACAAATGTGAACAAAAGAAAGATTAATCTGAACCAGATTTCTATTTGCGTGAAGGCTGGATTGTAATGTTTAAACTATGTTGGAAACGTAAAATACATTTTATTAATAATGAGATTGAATTTTCTTTATTTTTTTTTTATTTCTTTTTAAGAAAAATCATTTTTTTCTGTTTATTAGTGCTTACTGACGTAGAATGTAACATCGCGAATAGTATAGCGTTGATGGAAACTCTCTAATCCATAAAAACGAACTGTAATTATATAATGCCGATAATCCAAAAATCCAAGATGGGCAACGACAATTTCTTCGCATGTTTGACTTTCACACTTTAGATGCCTTGTTCTAAATGATTTTGTGAAAAATATATAAAACATATTATATTTAATAATAGATTTATAAAATTGTAAAAATAGAAGTTTCCTACATATTGAATAAGATGATTACAAGAATTAGCAATTAAATTAACATTATCAATATGATCGAGGTTTATTTATTTTTATCAAACGGTTAATTAAATTAATACTTTAGGTTTATTAGGTTTTCAATATACTAATAATTGATTTACCTCGTCAAGTTTGAATTTTTATTCTGAAATGTCGATAAAAGTTTTCCCAAAAGCATATGGTTAACGAATTGAAGTATTTATAACATGACGGCAGTAGGTCAATTTTTATATATAAATTTACTGGTTCGTTGGACTGTTTCATACGGTTAATTAAATGAATAAATCAATTTACCTGTTACGCCCGCCCTCTGTCGGCAAAACATGTTCTACTTTTCGCTCAACTGTTATACCATCAATTGATACACTAATTTGAAAACTTTTGTCGTATCTTTCATCTGGTAAAAGTTGTACATTAAGTAATTTAAAAGAAATTGTATCACATATAAAGACCAACTTAACATAATGTTAAAAACAAAAACAAAAATAAATAAATTAATAAATAATTAACTAATGTCAATGAGAACTAAAGTATTTTACCATCATTATTGGATGTCGATAATTTAGATATGACCCAAAGTTGTTGACTGTAGGTCGATAAAGCTGGTGTGTTCATAATAAAAGGCCCAGTATCCATATTGCTTGCGTTTAAATGAGCTTTTTGCTCGGTCGTTAATGTTATTGGAGGGCCTTTTCAAAGTGATATTTACATTTTAGTACAACATTTCGTTTTAAAGTTATTTCAATTAATCAGAGGTCATATTTGTAAAAGCCCTTGATTTACTTACCAGCTAGGCCAATGAACATTGCTAACCCGAAACAGGCGAAGAAGGCGATGACGACCATGACAAATTCTCTTTTGTGCATCGAATATAACCGCATACTCACCGACCTGCAATAACGGCTACCACTAGTAAGACTTTTATTTAACGACCTTCCGCGAAAAAGGTCGACACGCATGCACACACTCAAGTAAGCGATGGTAAACTTAAAAATAAAACAAAATAACACAAAAGATCCTCTCCTTAGGAGAAAGCCATTGATTTTAATCATTTAGGAATAAGATAATCCGACGAGCGATGAGAATTTCATACCTTTCACAACGGTCATGATGATAAGCCGGTGCAATGTATTTGTTAAATTCGCTGAAAATATCGCTGCACTGAGACAATGCATTGCGCACCTTAAAGTTCCAGCCTCCGGACGGTAAATGATAGGAGTATCCCAAATTTGGGCCTTCCATTTTTCCTGATTAAATCGTCGTGAGTGTGAAATGCGTCTGTAAGCAGAGCTAATATTTTAATAGGCGACACATGGTCTTCGTCATCCTCGTTGTCACCGTCAACATCATCATCACCATCATCACCACCACCACCATCATCATCATCATCATCATCATCATTATAATCATCATCAATATCCCCGTTGCTCTCTATTTATGCTAATAATATCATAAAGGATAATAAATATCTTCAGCGAGTTGGTACAAACATTTTTTATTTATGACTGACAGGTTATGTGGTTGGTTACACATTCAAGCGTGAGCTAATGGGGGAAAACAAATACACGTCATTTTAACACCCTGCTTATCCTTTGGTTCAAATGTTTTATAAATCTTTGTGAAGAATAATTACTTATTTTATTGTTTAAAAAAAAGAAATATGTGTATACGTGTGCGTTCTAATTAAGATATAAGAATTTGATTTAATGAATAATTTATGACGTTCGCCTGAGATTCGAAATTGAAACAATAATTATTCGTAATTCGTTATTGATTGTTTTCGCACTTGGTGATTATTCACAATGGCTAAAATTAAAATATCGATAGAGCTGAAGAGATAGACAGAGAGAGGGGGGGGCTGCCGAATGATTTTCTAAGGTGATAGATGGGAAAGTTGGGCTAACAAGGGAGCACTGGCCGCGGTTCGTGGTGAAACACGCGTTAAACAAAAAAACAAAAAACAAAAAAAAACAAAAAAAGAAAGAAAAAAATAGAAACGCGTAATAAACAGCAAAACTTACCCCGTAATATTCGGGGAAACGAAGCGTCGACACTTGTTAAGCGGCAGCCCTGATCAACTGATGTCGTCGTCGCCCATGTCGAGTCATGACCAATAAAAGTATGAGGAGGAAGCCCGAAAGACAATAAAGTTCACGTAGACTCCAAAACACCGCGATTCGGAAAAATATTGCGTAGGACGCGCGTGGCACCTGGGGGAGCATCGGGACGGCGCAACCCCCGAACCGACGCCTGCGTACTATGCTCACTTATCGATTTCTGCCCAAGCGCACCGCTGGCCCACGACCATTGTCTTCATGGTTACTGGGAACGGATACTGGGAAAGTTCGCCGATAACTCTGACGTATCTCTTTTATTGTCCCTAGATCTTATGAAATTTATTCCCCGATCTTGTTTATTCGTCAGCGCCTTTTCGGCCCTCCTTCCCCCTCTTTCCGTAATTAAGCATTACGACATCATGCTATCTTACGTTAAATATGAAACTAAAACTATTTGTTCTCAAGTAATTGTCATCATATTTTTTTATATTTCAATATGTCTTTGTTGTTATCGATTATCAAAAATAAGTAGATGGAAAGATGGAATGGTATGAATACATTTTTTAACAATAAACTGATAATTATATACAACATTATTATTATCGCACCGATCATTTTATCATATAATAGGTCGCTGATTTCATATTGTTAAATAACAAAATACCGAATGAACATGTTAAATATTTTAGTTTCAGTATAATGTACTTCAATCAATATAAAATGTGCTTTAAAAACATATTTTCAACAAATTATTATAAGAATTATTGTTGAATTTAAGATAAAAGAGTTATGTTTAGAATATGGGTTAAAATATATTATTTTTTTATTAAAATAATGTTAAAGCACATAACTTTATTTATATTTTTACTTTAATAAATTAAATTTGGAATTTTTTATTGAAAAAAATTTTATTACTTACGGAATAAAACTTAGGCACTTTTTTATTAACTTCCTTGAAAAATATTCGTCAAATATATTTAAATTTTCATAAGCTTCTCAGAAATTTGTATTCGTAACATTAAGTGTACGGTTGTACTGGTCTTAGCTGATCTCTCTCTCTCTCTCTCTCTCTCGTGTGGCTCGATGTAAGGTAAATAAAAAAATGCGCTTAATAAAATGATTACAATTATATTTTTAAGCATATAAAATTTATTTAAACGACATATTATAGTAACAATACAATTATGTTTATAGAAGGCATTTTTCGTTTGATTTTATGAAAGAAGAAAGTATAAAACACTATGGGCAAGTGTTAGATAATACAAGAAGATTTTTGAAAAACGGGATTATCTAGTGAAGTTGTTAGAAAAAACGATGAAATTTCAATAGCATTTGACATCCACTTAAATTGAAGGAAATAGGATTAATATGGATAATAGGGAAAATAAACAGCGACTTATAATAAATGTGGGATAAGGCAGACTAAAATTGATTTAATTTATTTCACCACACATTTCCCTGTCAACAATAAACATGTACAAAAATACAAAAAAGGTCATACGAATTGCAAGGATAGTAGTGCACTTACGTAAGGTGCGAAATGTTGATATTGGATCTAGGCACAAAAGTATAGATATACAGAACTGATAATGCAGTTGAAATTACTTTTTATTCTACAACGACAATGAACGACGTCCCGACAAAGATTCAGGCCGTCATTGTAGGTGGGGGGGGGGCGCAACTAAAAACGTGAGAGTCGTTGACTCGGTGCGATACGGATAAAGGTCGAGAAGTGTCGACGACAAGCGGCAAACAGAAAACTGAAAGGAAGTGATTATTCGGGGCTCACTCGCCACCGGTGGGCTTGGACGATAGGTTTATGTTAAATTCACAGCGGGGCGGCGGCGCCGGCGGTTCCGGCAGCTTCTTCAATATCACCCCGAAGTTCTTGGCTATCTCCTCGGAGGCGGCTACCTGCACGTTCGTGTAATCCGGCAGCTTGCCGCTCGGGGTCTCGGTTTCGGCGAGCTGGGCCCGGGGCTCCGCGTGGATCTCCGGCTGAACAGTCAGGAGAGCCGACGAATCGAAGCCGGAGACGTTGGCGTACTCGAAGGGGATGCACATACCTGCCGGGGGCTTCAAGATCGGGCCAATGTTCGCGTAGTTGCCGGTGCCCTCCAAGTTATCGTTCATCGTCCTCGAGCTCGACATCTCAAGCGGGGAGCTCGGCGTTTTCAATTCACGCGTGCTGCCCACTTTGAAAGCTGATAAGAAAAGGCAAGCCTCCATTAGTTCATATAAGCAAAAAAATCCACCCAATAGACCTTAAATTTATTAAATTATTTTTTCACTCGCTCGTACTATTTTTAATGTGAAATAATTATAGTTTTCTAAAGCAAAGTTTATTATTTTTATGAGTTGTAACGCATGTATGAAATTTTTTCCCTTTCGTAGGATATGAAGTATTTCATTTTTTATGCTGTAGAATCGGATGACTGGAGGACGATTGAATGAGGACAATGTGCGTAATATGAGATCCATAAAAGAGGGAGGGAGGACTGGAAGGGAGGCTTGGCTTATTTCGTTTATTTCGGAAGTGTATTCGGAAGTAATGCTTTGAATGAAATATTTTTCGAATAAACAAACATTGTATTCGTTTGAGGACAACGACAATTTACAATTCCCAAAGACTTCGATATTCAAAGTGCCACGTTGAAACTTTATAACTTGATGGTAAATTTCGTTATTTTAAGAGCAGGTGAAATTCCAGCAAAGCATATCCCAGCAGCTTTTAGCGAAGCTCTCCGGCATTCGAGGCATGAAAATGAAGGCTCATCGTTTATTTAGGAAAGGGCTTCGAGGGAGCTTTGAATATTGATTTGAACTCGCAGATAATTTATTAAACGTCACGGCAGCCGAATACAAGCGGAGGTGGTCAGTGGTACTCACAGTGCACCGGGAGTCCGGAGGGTGGGAATGCGATATAGTATTCCTTATCGTCGACGGTCGAGTGCGATGACTTGACCGCTCGGAGATCGAGTTCGCTGTTGTTGACACTGGTGCAGCCCACGCGTCCGAGTCCATATCTCGCTGGCTGCTGCTGCTGTTGTTGTTGCTGTTGCTGTTGCTGTTGCTGTTGCTGTTGCTGTTGCTGTTGCTGTTGCTGTTGCTGTTGCTGTTGCTGTTGCTGTTGCTGCTGCTGCTGCTGAAGTCTCGTGTGAAAGGGTTTGGGCGCTGGCGGAATTTCGTAGCTCGTAATGCCCATAGCTTTGTCGTCCGAGGCCGGATGCTGCAGCTGTTTATATGAAAATGCTGTTATTTAGACGTATACTACATACGGTCAGTACGAATATCTCCTTATGAGCAAATAATATATATATATAAAAATACTTGGGAGTGGCCGACTAACGGAGACTCGTTATTTTTAATGATTTATGAGTATAAATATTTTTACTACTTCTCAGTATATTCCCCCATCCCCTATCGCGTTTTTCCATTCTACTTTTGCGACTGCTGCTGATATTCTTGCTGAATATCCTTAATTACATTCATTTTCGACATGATACTTTTTTCATGTAAAATAGGAATTGTAGTCCAAGCAAAATAGTTGCATTCGTGAAACTCACTTTTTTTAACGGCCAACCTTACAATACGAATTCAAATTTCTATCATTATGAAGAAATAAATTAATTCCTTTTCGTTCTACCCCTATATTTTTACATATAAATTATAACATAATAAATTAATAAAATATTATATAAATCATTTTAAAATGAGCTTAGAAGAATATTATACGATATAGTATTTTTAGTTTTAACTTCATTAAATTGAATAATAATAATAATAATAATAATAATAATAATAATAACAATAACAATAATACATTATTTATAAAATTATTCCAAAAACTTAATTTTTTAAATATTAATACTGAAATTGTATAAGACATCGATGTTAAGATAGTTTAAATACTATTTCGATTTATTTTAATTCTTGGTTCAGTAAATATCTAAATTTATAAATTTGAAAATCAAAACAAATAATGTACTTGTTCTATAAAGTTTTATTGATTACAATTGACTGTCTGATACAGAGATACTGCTTTAATTACTTTGTACAGATATTCTGATTAATATAATTAGCTATTATCTATTAGACTCACATACATTAAAAATAGAATTGAATTAATTAAATTAATCGAGTTTCGTATTCTCTATGTATTCTCTTGGATAGTAGTAAAATAATTGTTTTATAACAGCATTGACAATATTTGTACGATGAAACTCGATTGGTACACGGATATTAAATCTAAAATTTAACTGTTAAATATACCAAATTTTTTTCTTTATTATTTAAAAGAGGAAAGAATAAAAAAGAAAAAGCTTACCCTTCGATCCTCCGTATCGGAATGTGTACCGCTATCTCCTAAACTTGTACCGCTGCATCCGCTGACAGTACTCATTCGGCCAGAAGAAGACGAGCCTGACAAAAGTTATTTGATATTTTAAACTTAGTTTATGTTGGCTATTTCGATAAATGTAAAATTCTAAAATATTTATACGTACTCGATACACTGTGAAGACTTAAACTACTAATAGGACGATGGTCAGCTAAGTGGCCGACACCGTTTTGTTTATTAGAGATAACAATGTCTTCATTTGCAGATGTTGAATCTTTTAAATCTAAGTAAAAAAAAATACGCTCTTTTATATTCATTATGTTATATTGTGTTACATTTTTAATTTTAATATACGTCGCATTGCATCTTTTATTAATATTTTATTTTTTACGTTTTTACGTCAAATTTATTTAGTCTTGTGTTTATCATTAAAATTAAAATAACGTATATTAAATTATTTCATCATGGTTACAAATTTATCCCATACACATGTATGATTATATGGAAAAGTTGTAAATAATGAATTAATACTTAATGAATTATTTCATGAGAAGAAAAAAAAACCGACGCATGGTAATATAGATTACTATTTCATTTCTCGTGACGCAATGTTTACGATAAAGATGTGTAAAATTTTTAATACACTTGATCGTTGACTGAATAAATTTGATGGTTTAGATGTTTAAAGTTTTTTTTTTTTTTATAAGGAAATGAAGTGATTTCGATTGTTTTTTCTTTAAAGTTTTGACGCGTTCATTCTAATCAATAACGTTTAACATGTAAATTTTTATAAAGTATTTATTATAAAATATTCCATTAATCATTAATAAGGATTACGTATGAACAAAATATTATTAAATTTATACCGAAGAAAGTAAATTAAAAATAAAAAATAAAAATAAATAAATAAATCAACGGACAATTATGTGACTTGTAAATGCAATAAATAGAATAAGATTGGCTTTATGAATAAGTTACCTTTTTTTCCCTTAGTAAAGAACTTTCTGATCCGATCGAAGGGCGTCGGAGCCTTCATCTCGTCCTTAATCCTCTTCTGTATCCTCTCGTATTCGTCCCTCATCGCCGAGAGCTGGCGCTGCTTGTCCCTGAAGCTCTGCTGCACGTCGTTTCGATTCCTCCAGTTCTCGACGAGTCGCTCCACCTCGGAGATAGTGAAGACGTTGTTCTTAAAATCCGTGATGATCTCAAGGAGCTCGTCTTGGGGACACTCGCGAGATCTATTGCTCGACTGACTCGAGCGGCTCAGACTCGATTTGCAGCTCAGTTGCTCGTTCAGGGAGCACTCGCTTTTCGAATCATTCGTCGGCGTCTCGGAATTCGAACGCTGGACCATCTGTTGCGAAGAGGATAATCCTGTCGGGGTCGAGATCGAGGAGTCAGGCGATCGGAGACCTGGATAAATATCGTTCGAGAGGGATTTCGTTTATTTTTCCATACTCGTCTTGATTCTTTTTTTTTTCTTTTCTTTTCTTTTCTTTTTTTTCACGCGGCATTGTAATTTCACTTCTATTTATCGAGCTTTCAAACATCTATTGTTTTCTTTAGACTTTATTCCGGCAAAATTTTAAGGAAAATAAAATATGAAGTTTTTATTTTACATT
Organism: Ceratosolen fusciceps; assembly: GCA_018883505.1. Lineage (NCBI taxonomy): Eukaryota > Metazoa > Arthropoda > Insecta > Hymenoptera > Agaonidae > Ceratosolen > Ceratosolen fusciceps. Next base: position 1,300,922 of record RCIC01000023.1, on the reverse strand, counting down.
GATATTACGTTGAGGTGTTTTTAGAAATATATTTTAAAAACATTTTTCGCTTTCGTAAACGGATTTCGAATAATTTATGTTCTTTATACGACATTTATATTCTTTTTTTGTTATTATTATATTCATGAAGAAAGTAATTCTTTAAAATAATTATTTTCTTATTGGAAGAAACACTTCTTTGTTAAAATTGTCCTTATTTTCCTTATTATTCTTATTATTTCTATATAAAGCTCCACAATCGCGTTACAATATTTGTATAGAAATGAAATAAATTTAAATCATTAGGATATTAAATACTTTAAAGCCTTCAACATAAAGTCTTATTTAATTTTTTAATTTATTTTTAGACTAAGTTAAAAAATGTTTTTACCAAGTTCATCTCGGGCTTCATTTTAAATCACTTACTTTTATGCGGCACGGTGTAATAATTTTTTTAATAAATAAGTAACGAACTGTGTAAAATGTATTGACAAAGTATATTGTATAGAAATTGAAATTATCAACGAAGTTATTCATATTAAATGTTATGTTTATAATACGCGAAAGATATAAGAGCAATTGTAATATCCATCAAATAATCTTTGACGGAATAATGGATTATGTTTTCAATCTCCGTAAATATTTTTAAGGGAATTTTATGAATTTATATTTTCGAGGTAAAATATTAAAAGCAAAGTTCTCTTTTATATAGTAATAAAATATTTTGCATAAAACTATTGATATAGATATGGTTTTTTCGTATATAATAAACATCAAATTGAAGTACATAAATTCTCAGAGTAGTAAAAGCCGTCAACGAGCTTTTTCAAGCTTCAAATGTATGTTAAGAATATTTAAAGGAACTGCTTCGATAAACGAGGACACAAGCTTACAACGTCACAGATCTTTTAAATAATTGCTGTCAGCATTAATTCCAAAGAATTATTCACATGAGTGATTGAATAGGGTTGACTAAGGTAGACTCGAAAAACTCGAAAGACCCGGTTAAACTCGGTCAAATAAAGATATTGCAAGAATTTTAAGCAGGCTTTCGACACCGAATGAGCCATATCGAACCTGTAGGATTCATCTGCATGTAACCTTGTAAGGGTAGCTCGATGCTCGAGGAGTCTAGTGTTGTGGTGGACGAGCCCGGAGCCAGGGTCGCGTCCGCAGCGACTACCGGGGGGTTCGGCAGCGGTAAGGGCGGTGGTGTCGAGTAATCGGGGAAAGTGCGCTGTCCGTTGGTCGTGACGGGTCGGGCCATGGGCGGGACTGAGTAGGCCTCGCTCAGGGGTCGAGGTCGACAGTAGTCCTCTTGGCGCGATGATTGTCGGGGTTCCTCCTCCATCGTTGTCATCGATGTCGTCGACGTTACCGACGTCATCGTCGGCCGTTCGCTTTGATGGGAAGGCGAGCGGCAACCTAGACCAATTAAGGCTTTTTTTTTTATGGATCTGCGCAGGGATAGTAAGGTCGAGAAATAGTATTGCAGAATCGAGGAGGAACGTTAATAACTAATGCTTTTAATATATAAATTTTAAATATCCAAAAGCTTTCTATATTCTATCGAAATCGTTTATTAATTTCAAATACTATGACACTTTTAATTATTATAATTTAATTTTTATTTTATGATTTTATGCTTTATAGTATCTTAAACAATAATAAATATTGTAGAACATTATAGCCTTAGTTTTATTTGAAAATATTAAATTTTGTATCGAATGGCATTAGAATCATTTTTCTAATCCCGTGTGTTTTGTAATAATCTAAAATAAAAAACTTGATTTTTTTATATTGAAATTCTGTTTTTCAAATAATTTGATAAGACTGTTAAGATTAATGTGACGTACACATTTATTTTATGTATTGATTTTTACAAAGTTAGTTTTTTTTAAATATTCCTAAAAATTCTATATTTATTATAAAGCTCATTTATCATCGTTTTTAAATGAAAACAAAATCAATATAATTCAAACAATAATTCAAAAACATAAATCTAGAATATTCATACATTATTATAAATGTAAATTAATATTAATATAAATGTAAAACTACAGTACTAAGGAATTAAAATGTTAGATCTAGCTACTATGAATTTACAGATGAGATTAAGTAACGACAAGCTAAATTTTCGCTAAAACAAACAAGTTATTAATAAAATTTGTCTCTAACATATTGTTATTATTACTATTAAGAATGCTATAAAGATTAAATAAGGTACAAGAAATGGTGACGGAGAAACTTACCACTCGCGTTTCCATTTGTATTTTCACTCATTACTTTTAAATAGCTGTACATGTTTGAAAATTCGTTCATTTGCTAAAATATAAAAATATAAAAAGGATAAATAAGAAAACGAATGATAATGACCAGAAAAGTAAAGGACTTAAAGGTACATAGGGGTTTTAAAAATATTTCAATGGACAATAATATATTCTTCTTTAAAAATATGTATTTGTAAATATTCTAAATTTAATACTTAAAAGTTGTACTTTGAAATACTTTTATCGCGCCAATAATTTATTACAGAAAGCTAAGCAATCCATTTGATTTATTTATTTTTATAATAAACAGTAGTAAATTTTTTAATTTATAAACTAAAAGCCTATCCCCTTTAAGTTAAAAATTCAGTAAAAAAAAGAGTAAAAAAAGTGTGAAGGAGCGATTAGTTGTTGTCGGCTTGATTTGGGGTGATTATTTAAAGAATTTGTTGCTTTTATTTTCGAGGCTCGTCGTCGACTAGAAAAGGTTCGGTAATTTGTATGTAGGTAATTTTCATTAAAGATCACTCACCATGTAGCCTCGAAGTTGATGGGCCAATCTGACGTGTCCCGCTTGCTCTGCCAGATCCGCGGGTGTGAAGTCGTTAGCATTCCTCATGTCGCAAGCTACATCGCCACCAGGACACTCGAGCAACTGCCACGCGAGTTTTTCGAGGCCGAAACGCGCTGCGAAATGCAAGAGGGTCGGGTTCTCTTCAGAACCTGGACAAAACAAGTGAATACAAGTTATGTATCTGACACTATCACTATCTGCATACACCTGATGGTATATGCAGATATATCCTACATTAGCTTCTAATCCATTCTTTTTCACAAACATAATATTATTAGTGGCTAAAAGCTCTTTATATTGAAACTGAAATTTTGCTATTTTCCTATTTAACATATCCATTTCTACAAGTGCTTCAATGTCTTACTAATTACGACATTGAATTTTCACAATGTCAGTAGAAATTCATTTTTAATATTCCGAGATTTCATTGTACATATTTATAATTATAACTAATAATTAAAATAAATGTTTAAAGAGCGCACTTGAATGATTCTTGGAGAGTTGAAGATCGTTTGTTGGATTTGAGAGAAGATTGAAGTGTGGTGGTATATTTTTTTGAAATGAATGTACCATCCAATTATCTAATTGCTCTCTGTCGCCTGGATTAAAGCCGAACGTCTGTAAAAACAAGTAATAAAATTTTTATGCCTTTCATTGAGATCATATGACTTATGGTGCCGTAATTATATTCACTTAAAAAAATACAATAAACTGCATTTAATTTATACTTGAAATATTATCAAATTTTTATATGATTTTAAATCAATGAATATTCATATTCTCGTAGAGGAACTTATATTAAAATTGATATATTTCAATGATAAATAAATAAATAACTAAAAGGTAATATATCTCAATAAAAAATATAATAATAATAATAGTAATAATAATAATAATAATAACAATACTAATAATAAAAGAGGAAAAATGATTAAATTTAGTTAGAAACTGTAAAAATGATTGGAGGGGCTATAAAGTACTAAAGCCGTATAAATTATAGAATTGACAATATCATAAAATACAATGTAATAATAATAATTAAGTCCCGGTTTGAAATAGCTCGTGTTTTCCATTGGTTAAAATTAGTCACTGAAAAGAGTTCATTGTATGGATTATGTCAATTACGCAGCGTCAGTAGTCAACTGTAGTGAAAAGGAGTAAAAACTTTATCGTTCGATATGTGTAAAAAAGTAAAATTCCATAAAGAAATCGATCGACAAAGAAAGTCCTTACTTGGCACATGAACTCGAGAGGATTATCGTGGGCCCTGAGTATCTGGTCCAGCTCACGGAGACGACTCTCGCACTTGACCTGCCTGACCCCAAGAGGCGCGCCGTTCCGTGCGATCCTCACACCGACGAGCATCGACACCTCGAGGCAGCGCTCCGGTATGGAAAACTGCAGGGTGTATGGGTTGCGTCTTTTCACGTGGTTGACCTCGATCGCTTCGCCACACCTATCCACCATCACCGTCGCTACGTCGTCCATCTGCAGGGGCTCGTTCAGCAGGGCGATAACTCGATTCTGTCCCTGTTTACACCCAACCGATCAAACCATCAGACTCTCTCTCTCTCTCTCTCTCTCTCTCTCTCTCTCTCTCTCTCTCCCTTCCTCCCTCGCTATTCTTTACCGGAATTGCGATCGACCTAATAATCTAATAAGCTTTCAATAATCAAAAGAAATCGTCTTATTTTGCTTCCGATTCCCTTCTTCGTTCGGGCGATCAAATATAAACTCAATAATAACTAAAGGAGCTAATGAATTGCCTGACCTCACCTATCTTTACACTTTGTCGTGCTCCCGTATAAATTGCGTCGCGACGATAAATTTATCTATACGCCGGGGACAAATAATTAATTGTATTTTATACGTTGAGCCACACTGACGTGGAAGGCCAATGGAATTCTAAATACTCCGAGTCAAGCACGCGAACTCGGAATACGTCTGACTTACCAGTTTCACCTTCTTCGGATGTATCGAAAAGGCGGTCTTGTCATTCTTAAGATTGCTAGAGATGGCCGTGCCGAGAATGGCGACCGCCGCCCCCAGGAATTGGCCTACGAACGTCTCGTCTTGGTCTTTGACAAAGAACTTCCTCCAGCTTGGGTAGGGGACGAGGGCCGCTCGGTGCTCCGAATTCAGGTGAATGTCCTGGACGCCCAACATCATCGCGAGCACCCGCTCGGTGCTCAATTGACGCGTTATCGTCGCTGCGTATTCCGGTCGCTCGGCCGCCCGTTCCAGGAATACCGGACATATTACGACGATCTGCAGCCGGGAGTTACGGATTTTCAGGTCCGTACCAGGCAGCAGCGAGTCCTCGAATGTCACCTGCGATACTCTGTCAAAAAATACGGAAGGCAATGAGTTCAATTAAAATTAAGCGCCCAAGACATTTTCTTACTCTCTTCAAAAGAATTTGTTATTATAAAAAAAAAAAAATAAAATAAATAATAATAATAATATAAAAAAAACATAAAAAATAGACGATTACTCGTTACGGCTGGAGTATAATGTTATAGCATTTAAATGCGCGAACAATACGTTATGAATGCGTAAGAAGTATTCTAGGTAATGCTCTCGTTGTGCTTGCACTCTTAAGTAACATCGTTATGCTTTATGAATAATCACTCTGCAAATAATCTAAGCGATTAAGTAATGCAGGAAATTAACCTTATAAAATGTTTTTATTAAAATAAATGCAGAAAAAATACAGCATCTTTTTTTCCCAAATAATCGAGTAATTTTTAAAATCTTTCTCTTGATGAAATGTAAATCAGTTGGTTAAGCACCGAGGGAATAATCTGTCAAAATTAAAGATCCATGCGGTATTATCTGGGGCACATCTGGCTCATCTTGATCGCAAGAAAACTGAATTCTATATGTCGGAGAGAAAAAAGTAAAGAGGGACGAAGGATGAGTGAGCCGTGACAAGGGATTACGGTTATCTCGATGGGCATTCTATGTGACTTAACACTGTGACCGTGACATTGATCTATAAAGCCTAAACGAGATTAATATATTTTACGAACCTGAAGGACGGCCTGCCTTGTTGCCGACTGATCTGCTCGAAACTCGCTGTCAGGTAGTTTACCCACAGGGTCGAGGCGTCGTCTTTGCTTGATATAAAGATGACGTCATCCCGGATGGAGACATCCTGGGGCTTAGATCCTGGGCAAGGCCCTGGCGCGTGCCGAGTCCCTAAAAATTCAATCGAGCCCAAAATTAGCACTGCAAATTAAGTTTCTTGTTTTTTATTTACAAGGATTAAATGAGACGTGACCAGTTAATTACTCAAGTTCATTATGACGCACTATTTATCGCTTGAAATTTTATGATTATAAATTAATTATTTCGTTACGACTGAATTCGAACGTCTGTTCTTAACTGTGATGTACCGTCAATATATACTTATTTGATAAAAACTACAGAAAATGATATAAATAAATATATAATGGTAATCGATATAATTTTATGCTTCAAATCAAGATTTATAAGTAGAAGCTTGTATAAAAGATGTAATTAGTATATTTGAAAATAAATACTTTTATATAAAATGTTTGCGATGTCAGCATCAAAGGCTTAAACATATTGATTCGTAATTCCATCATTAATTTGTATTTAGTAGTGAATATTTAAAAACTACGAAAGATATTTTTATCATATCCTCGCGGCTTCTTAATGCAACGATTCTAAAAAGATTTCATTGGATTCTCTCTCTTTCTCTCTCTCTCTCTCTCTCTTTCTCTGTATTTTTAGACTGTAGGCTTATGCATTACAAGAATTCATTCCTTTTATAAGAAAAAAATATTTTATTGCTTCTGAATAGCTCATGAAATACAGAGACTCTTTCGACTTTATATATTCAGTATGATAAATATCAATATATGCAAACACATTAACAAAAACTTTTGTAAATAAACTTGTTAAATAGGGGAAATGAGATACTTACTACTTGTACGTAGTACATGTGAGTTTATAGATCGAATACACAGGTTATCTATAATTTCAAGCCCCGATACGAAAGTAAGTGTAGACTGGTACGTATGAATTTAATATAAAATCGTACATATTTTATGAAGAGTTTTGATAATTTAAACAATAAATTAAGAATTTGAGAATGCATTGAGATATTTTTCTCCCATAGGGCTTCATCGTTGATCCTCTGTTACATTTAAGATAAGTTGTAAAAAAAATTCAATTAGTTTTTATTATAGAAATAATGAAAGGGACGAATAAATGTAAAGAATGATCTTAAAAATATAATTTGAACGATAATTTTAACTTGATGTTAATTGACGTAAATTAATCACGCGTAAGTAAGATGAAGTAGAGAATAAATAGAGGCAACGAAGTGATAACGAGCTTTTTCAATAGTCTGAAAAATTAATTTGCCGAATGCTAAGCTTGACACCCCGTGCCCGGGGCTAATCAAAAGCAATGGAGAAAACAGGATTTTCCATGATCGGTAAGGGGTAGCCTTGGAGCATTCAATAAATTAGTCGCCGCCTTTCTGCTGATAAACGAAACTCATTTCGCACGTGGGAAGTCGCATAATCTAAAGGCGAGGCGTTCCTCGGCCGCGCCCAAACTCTCTCTAAGTAACACACGACACGTCTATAATTTATAATTTAGGGCAAGCCTCTACGCACGCGGGGCTACCAACCTCGAGGGCTACCATCCCCAGCCCCATTTAGCCCCATATCGCCGACCTTTACGTTAAGACTAGCTTTTACATGGCTAGCTACGCCAGGCAGTTCAGTCGCTTTAATACAGTTCTTTTCCCTACGCGCGAAATACTTGTGAAACGCGCGATGACACCGACTACAGCGCTCCCCCGACCCCTTCCCAGCCCCCCTCCCTTTCCCCACCCTATTCATAAACTTTTTTTTATCTATTCCGGCTCGTGTGCCCGATAGATTATGCTTTCTCGCTCCTTTCCTCTGCCTCTGCGTGCGCGTATTATTTTTATGCTTTTTTACTTTTAAGGGGCGCGTTACCGTTTCTTTTTCTTTTTCTTTCTTTCCCTTCTTTTTTTCCCTTCAACTTTTTGCTTCTAAGTAGTCTTCGTCAGATTTCCATTCATATCTCTTTGCCCAATGGAATCGCTTTACTATCAAACTAGACTATTTTATTCGAATGGATAGTACAGCTGACTAATGATGTTAGTACTACATAGGGAATAATTTTGCAAAAATACGCTATCGTAAAAATATTCATATGTATACACACATACATTGAACATACATGCATACGTACATACATACATACATGCATATATATATATATATATATACATACACGTATATGTAGTAAGCTAAATGGCGCGCTAAAAATATTAACGTTCTCTGAAAATTTAAAAAATTTTAAATTTAACCTTCTTGTGAAAGTAGCGTTATTAAATTATAAATTGTTAAATTTACGTTCCCATGGACGCAGCCACGAATCTAAGGAAGAGAAATGTTGTAAAAAACAAAGGATCATTGAGCATTCCTGTAACTAATTTCATGCAGATCCTTGGAATTTCTGGTACGATCAATCCTACCAATGAATTTTCGAATCACACGAGGCTCTTTTTTCGTAGAACCTATCTCGCTTAACCTAAACACTTGACTTCGAGCAATGCTCATGAAAACCATCACGTGATTAAAGATTATACTTGTAAATCGTAAAATGGGACATCCTACATCAGCCTCCGGTAAAAGGAGGCTCCGGTTTGTTAAAGCGCTTTATATTTCCCGAGAGGAGAATCCAAATAAAATGAGCGGGACGTACCAAAGCGCCTTATATTTTATTAGCCACCTCGCAAATGTTCATCCCCTTATGCTGGCGCGACTACGCGTAACCTATTTTTTTCATCGCGCTCGAGGAAGCTACGTATACGTGCTCGAAATCCGGTCTGCTGAAAATGTGGCGCTGAGTACAAGGAGGCCGCAGGAGTTGGAGTTTTGGAGGTTTGTTTGGTTCTTATTGTTTTTGATCGGGATATCATTCTGACGTCATTCTGTAATCCAGATTTTTCCGCGGAGCATGGAGGCCGGCCATTTTATTGCCGGCGTTTACTTCCTGCGCATTTTCCTTAACAGGAGCAGTGCACACGAACACGCTCCAATACATATGCTCCCGCACATACAATCTGTATGAATATCACCACTGGTAAAATAATAAGGGAATACTTTTTTATATTAAAACAATATTTCCATCTTGTTTTCTTAATATTACGATTATTTACGATTATTCTTTTGACTCTACAGTACATGCCATCGAGCTAACAATTAAGAATAATATAGATAATACGACTTGTCAATGTAATGCCTGCTCATTGGATGCGTGACTTCTTATTTTCGAATTTACGAAAAATTCATTTCTATTGATCGACCCAATAAAATTTAAGTACGCGACATATCGAATCTCATATTACACTTTTTTTTTCTCCTTTTATATACAATGAGCATAATTTATTTCGATTCGTTTCTTTCTTTTAAATTTATTGAAAAATACTCCTTAAATTAATTCAACTCTTATTTTTATCAGCTTTTCGCTTAAGTAACAAGAATCGTTTATCAACTGTTTAAAAGCAACACAGCGCGAATAACCATAATCATAATAACAATGGCAATGTTATTATTGCTGCTGCTCTTGTTCTTATTAACAAGAACAATTGTAAAAATGATTTTAAGCGAGCCGTGCCTCAATACTTCATTTAATCAGAGTGTTATTTATAAAAAAGATTAAGGACGGGCCAAGCGTAATGGTATTTTAGTTATTTAGATTTTCCTACCCGTCTACCCCATATATACACGTGTCCCTACTTTTCCCCAACTGATTCTACAACAGTGTATTTCTTCGATTATTTTTATTTTCTTGTTACGAGGGCAGATGTTTGCGCATAATTATTATCCATTATCTTATCTTATTATCCATTCTCTTGTACATCGACAGGATCCTCTTCGGCAAACTCGAGACCAACCACCCGCACTTTTTCTTGGATTCTGTTTATTTATCTGACTTGGAGATTCTCTCGTTTATATCTGATCGAAAGAAGATAAATCCTCCGGTTTTTTTTATCCACCCCCCCCCGCAATAGACTGTAAAGATTTCTCTGCTTACAACAAGGAAGAATTACAATATTTGGCCGAAGTGCTACTCAGCCAGCATTTTCAGTTCCTGATTAGCCATGAATATTCTCTGCTCGATTAGATAACGTGCTTCATATTAAAATTTTTATAGGATTTAGCATACGACTGCGGTATGAGGATACGAACGTGGCGAAGCATCTGTTGTCGAAGACATTTTGAATGACAATTGAATTTGTTTTATGCATTTACACTTGACTTGCCGGAATTCCGGAAGATCTACACGATCCACCCAAATGCCATCATTGTCAATTGTCTTGATTTGACACTACTTCAGGTATGGAGAGAAACGATTGTTATTAATAATTATAAATAATCCAATAGCGTATAGATAAGCGCTCGTTAAAAGTCCGACGCCCGTCTTTAATCGAGCTTAAAGATAACTAATATTTTCATAAATTAAGTTCCACTGTGGAAGAATTTCGTTTGAGTGCGTATCTGCATTGCGATTAAAATTAAGAGCGGGCAAAACTCGTGCACGGTTAGTATACAAACAGTCGATCGTACGGTGCAGCGAGCGGTCAAATTGCACGACCCCATTATTAATGAGATTACGCACCGCGTTTGATAGCGATGCGCGATTTTCAAGAACTGCGATCTACTGTAGGACATCGGGAGCGTCGATGTGCGCACGCGATTCTTCACTCACATTCTCCATACGACATTTATTACATTTTCGATGTAATATCAACGTATCAACGTCCACGTATTTATTATATCGCACATTACGTCTTTTTCTTGCATTTCTTTTATTCGTTTTAATTAGTGACGACGATGCTATGTGGGTTAGCTCTTCAACATCATATCTTCTGGAATTTATCAATTTAATACTACAAGTAATTTCAATTTTAAAAAATTACGGGATTTTTTTTTTTTTTTTTTTTTTTTTTTCTTCACTGTCTGCTGTCATGATGTCATTTATGATATACGTAAAATTTCTATACTTTATTTTCGTATTTTGAGATTGTTTTTGAGATCATTAGTTACTTTAATCCCTTAGTCTAAACATCGTGACTTATATGTTTCATGATATTGTAATACATCTTCGTATAAATATCAAGCGGACAGGTGATTTACTATTAATCCAAAATACCGATTCAATGTATAATTAAATAAAAGTAACACTCACGAGTTATTTATGAGGGAATATTAATGCAATCAAATATACGTATTCTATGAATAATTTGAAACTATTTGAAGTTTTAAACACGATATTTAATGCATCACATCCCATGGCTTCTTAAAAAAAATATTATAAATTTGAAAAATAAACTCGATTGCAAATTTTTAACGTATTCGAAAAATTCTTGAGAATACATAGAGATAAATTACAATGTGAAAATAAAATACTACCGATTATCTAATAGAAGGCTATATGAGTTTTTTTTATATCTTTATGTTTGTATATAATACATTTTTTACGTAAAATTTTTTAACTCCTAATAAAACTTTATAAATATTATAATAGAAAGTTGGTAGAGTAATAAGTGTTTCTTATTTATCAAGCATCACACGTTTCAGCTTCCAAATGATTATAAACATATATATAAACTAATTACAATGTGTGGCAGACGCATACGTGACAAAGATTTATAATAAAATGGAACTGAATATCGTTGTTACTGTTAATGAACAGGACAGTTTTAAAACTTGTGTATTCAAATTAAAAGACCACAATTATTCAGAGGGCGCGTACTTTCGTTGTGATTAAAAATGAAAGAGTCTATCTAGTGAGAGTTGAGGGTAAAGTGCTTTGAGATGGATTGAGATGCTTTAAGGAGGAAAAAAGAGCTCGCGGCTGGTCAATAAATCCTGGTGTGCAACGATAATAAAAATCGCGTGAGGCTTTAATTAGGCTATGCAGGAGTCAAAGAATCTAAAGGAGGAGAAAATTTGAGTATAGCGCGAGTAATGAAACGCGTTCGTACGGCTCTAATAATAATCCTATTAGGTTGCAGGAGAGTGAATCCGCGAAGCGCGCGCGCGAGCTAAATGTTAAAAGGATCTTGAAAATATGAAGCTTCGTCGGTGCCCGATAGGAATGAATAACGAGCCCGGGTGCACGATATGTGGACGAGGCCGTCAATCGGCGGCGCTGCTCCTTCCGTTACCCCGAGCCTACGTGACAAGCGCGTCGTCTTCCATTTTCGGATCCGCTTCCGCTCGCACTCCACTCACATACTTTCTCGCTCTCTAGTATACGTAGCCAGCTCGTTTATTTCCCTCCAAGTGTTCCCACCCTCTTGGCCCTGCTACCTTGTACCCCATGAATCTTTCACTGTTACTCTTTCATACGATCAAATTATAATTAATGAAACTCAGGCACTGAAGGCAAATTTTCTTTGGCTTATTATATATTAATCGTTAGGAAGAGTTCGTTTTTTACAAAACCCGTGTAACGTTCGACCAAACTTCTTCGGATGATTGGGATTTTTTCCTACTTTCCCGAAATAGTTTTGCGTAAAATTATTATATTTTCAAATACCTTTACGAACCGGCATTTACACATGGCAATATAATATTGCATTATTTTTAAATTATAATATTATGCATTACGATACTGCTCGAAAAATCACGAGATTTAGGATTTTTAATATATTTTTAAGCAATTTTTAAAGAAATTCATAAATTATTCTTAAAGAAGAGATAAAAAATTTTAATGAAGAAAATGTCATTTATATTGTTTTAGTTTGCAAATAAACAGCTATAAATCAAATAATCATGACCGATAGTATAAATGATACAAATTCAATGACAAAGAGGTACGAATTAATTTTGGTATTGATTATTATATTATAAATATTCAACGGTTTGATGCTTTTAATAAATTAATTTTATGAATTATTTGAATAAAGTATAATTAATGCAATAATTTTCTTATACATGTATAAGCATTTCTATTGAACAGTAATAAATTGTAAATGTTCATAGAAGCCTAAATTACATAAAAAATTATCCGAATAAAAGTCAGAAGATAAATTGAATCGTGTAACACAAATTTTGATAATTTAATTTATAAGCCTTATATAACGTAGATAATTTATCTTTTAATAGTTGTTCAATTATCGTTTGTTAAATTTATGTAATAAATTTTATTGAGATTATTCAATTGGCAAATGTTGTTTTCTCGTGCGCTTTTTAAAATAAAAAGAACGCACATGAATTTTTCGAGATTAAAAATTGCTTTTAAATAATACAGAATCAGCGATGTATAGATTTAAAAGAAAGAAAAGAAAGAAGTTAACTTACGATTAATATGTTTAATAGACTCATAAATCAAAAGTTATGATTTAAGAAAGTTTTGAAAACAATATATATTTACACTTTTATATAATTATCTACAAGATAATAAGTAGAACATAACAAGAGCCACAATATAGAGCAGATGTGTACATTGGATAAAGCTCAAAGTTTTTGATAAAAGGTACGGGAAAAGCGTCAGGCTTCAGAAAGCTTTGTAATCTGGGGCGGGGAAGGGTAAGGGGAGAGAGAGAGAGAGAGAGAGAGCGAAAGCAGAGATCGAAGTCAAGGCGAAGCCGGGCTTCGTCTCGTATAAATGAGTCGGCCAAGCCGTGGAATTAGAAAATCCGTTATCAATGATATAGCTGAGTGGCGTACAAGCGCAAAACTTACGTGGACAATTACCGGACAAATCGAGGAAATCCGGGCGCTTGGTCACTTCCGCGGCTCGTGGCCCGTCCTCCGTCCCATCCGACATTTCGGCAGAAGCCGCGACTCGGAAGACCCAACCGAGGAGCGATCGATCGATCGATCGATCACCCGCAGCGTCGTGTTCGGTACTGTCGGCAATCCACCGCGGGCTCGCGATTGTCGGTACTCTCCTTGGGCTCGGGCTCGGACTCGGGCTCGGACTCGGGCTCGGTCTGGGGGTGGGGGTCTCGGGGGCTGGAGTTCAAGTATCGTGCGTCCGGGCTGGGGCGTCGGCGACTAGCTGAGACCGCCGTAGCCGGTGTCATCGCCTCGGCAAGCCGACAAAGTGCACCGAGGGAGAGCCGAAAGTCCGTTAACTCCCGATCGCCGCGACTCCCATTGTTCCTTGCGCCTGGAGTTCTCGTCCTCCGCATCTCTGGTTCGCGTGCGGAGCTCCGTACCCGACGAATTCCGAGCCAACGCCCGTAATTAGCCGACGCCCGGCCTCTGTAACTGGATTCCGTGATTGGCGAAAACCACACGAACGAGAAAAGCACGCGTAACACTAAGACGCGCTTTCTCTTTCCTGACGGCCCGACGAGCTCTTCGTTATCACCCTTTATTGATACTCGTCTTATTATTCGCTTTTCTCGCCTACTGCCACGATTACCGCCGCTTTTTATTGTCGCGAGACTGCCCCCCCCCACCACCTCCCCTCCCAAATCGCCCCTTCTCTTGCTCTTACTACTTAGCGTTTCGCACTCAGCTCAAAACGATCAACCTCATCACCATCATTATCATGATGAAGACCTTAAGTCGACTAGGTAATATTTATCAATTCTGCGCTAGCTTTAATAAAAATACTTTCTTTATTACAAAATAAGTAATTCATTTCATTTATCGTTCTTAATTTCACACTCGTTAGTTTACATATTTGATTCTCTTGTCTTCAATGGTTATTAAAAGTTTATCCTCATCATTTTTCGGCTTCTGCTTCTATCACTACTACTACTACTACTACTACTACTACTACTACTACTACTACTACTACTACTACTACTACTACTACTACTACTACTACTACTACTACTACTACTACTACTACTACTACTACTACTACTACTACTACTACTACTACTACTACTACTACTACTACTACTACTACTACTACTACTACTACTACTACTACTACTACTACTACTACTACTACTACTACTACTACCACTGCTACTACTACCACTACTACTACTACTACTACTACTACCACTGCTACTACTACCACTGCTACTACTACCACTGCTACTACTACCACTGCTACTACTACCACTGCTACTAATACTACTATTACTATTATTATAATTTTATGAACTCTGTATTATTTGATTTGAGCATAATTTTTGAAATAAGAAACTCAATCAATTAACTTAAGGTAATTTATGCCTTTAAATTAAGTCAGATCAGAACTGAGTAAAAAAAAAAAAGAAAAAAAAAGAGATTCACAAAGGATTAATCACCTGCCATTTTTCATCGACGGAACGTAAAAGCGTCTGTAAAATTATCGTCAATTACTATGGAATTGACTGTATCAATTACTTTACTTTCAAATTGGAATTAAAATTTAAACGTTATTATATAGACGATGATTTTCTTCGCGACGATATTATAATATATTATATTTTTTATTTATATTTTTTATAAAAATTTTTTTTTAATACATTGTGAGAAAATTTTTTTCTCATCAAATGAATTGGATTGACTAATGTTGCATACTTCAAGAAGCAATTTTTAATGTATTAAAAATTATTTTCTCATTATATTTTCATTACCACATCATTAAATGTAGTTGGTGAATTTTATATAAATAATGGGGTCTATAATTAGCCATATGAAACATTTGTAATAAAAAGTAAATAATATTATTGAGCTTATAGTTTCGATATAAAAAGATTATTAGTGAAAAACTATATACACTTTAAATCAAAGAAAAGAAAATTTATTAATTATATTTATCAAGAAGTCGGTTCTTGTTCGGAGTTTATGTGATTATTATGTCTACGCATCTCTTAACCCCTTACATATGTATAAAGTTCTTTCAATTTTATTTTTTTTTTCTTAGAACTAAAAATCGGTTTTTCGCATGTCATTCCAGCTTGATTGATGTCCCATCCCCCACTACTGTTTACTTTTGCTTTCTTATGTTAGTCTAAAAAATTTAAATATAGAACTAAGCTTTTTTTACGTTAACATGGACTAATTAAAAATCCTGAAATGTATAATAACCATAATTGTTTTAACAAATTATATTATAAAGTATAATTATGTCGTATAAAGATGACGTAATATGCATTTTAATACTTAAACTTTGCAGTTTAATAAATTATTTATTTATTAAGCGTGTACTATTTAAAAATTATTTATATCTGTTTAAGCTAAATTTAAATTCATTATTCAACTAGGAAACTGTTTTTATGGTGCTTTTATTTCAAAGATTACGTGAGCATTCTAAATTTATTATAGGGTGTATTTTTATTGGAGTTACAAATATTTATTTATAATTACAATATGTACTTAATGGCACTTTCAATTGTCAATCTTATATATTTACAGATAGAAATACAGAATAATTTAACGGGAATATTGCTATTGTTCTAGGTTATATAATGAAATATTTAAATTAACCTGTAAAATAAGAATTAACGATGACTAATTGTTAAAATTGTAATTTTATATTTTCATTGCGAATAAAAATGAGATACTACGCCAAATTCTTGTATTATGCGTTATGTACACGGGTTGTACAGAGGCGCGCAGGCATATTTTTTCAAACTAACACTTTAGCATTTAGTGATGACAAACTTAGCAATGAGTAATTTTATAGTATAAAAAGTGAATTAATTACATAACAGGCACGAAAATTTGAATGGTTTGCAAAATTTCGCGATGCGCGTAGCCAATACGAACCGATGTATCAACTACACCGTATTTTAAAAGGTAAACAAAAATGCAAGACTGAGTAGTTCTAGGAATCAGCAAATGTATTCAACAGAATTTAATGTATAAAACATACCGAGGAGACATGGATAAACTCGGGATTTATGTAAATATTACAAAGAACTGGTGCACACAAAGGCTTTCGAGCAGGCAATGTAATGTTGTTAATTCAATAATTACGATTTGAGTCATTAAGCAGATGTTATTATATGCTTGCGACGACCAAGCGGATTAAACAAAATGTGATGTATTTTGCGGTAGGAGGGCGGAGGGAAGGGTGGACAGATTATTATATCGTAAGATTGTTTGTGACATAGTGAACGGAGACGGTTGTTAGCACAAAAAGAGAACGAAACAAAAAGAGAAAGATGACTCGACACTGGAAGTCAAAGTAGAAAAGGATAAATGATATTACGGAGTTAAGAGAGAGAGAGAGAGAGAGAGAGAGAGAGAGAGAGAGAGAGAACCAATTGTTGTTCAAAGAACGAGATTCAGGGTGTATATGAGCTCATGTATATTTGTAGGGATAAATAATTATTAAAGTCTTATTCACCGAAGTAGGCGACGCTCTTGATCGCGTAGTGATTTTCCTCCTTGATCCTCATTCTGATAGTCCGCGGTGCACTTTTACTTAGAGAAGAGGCGAACGGGAGCCGCACCGGTTCACATCTCGCGCGCGACACTCGCGACTCGCTTCTCGTCTCCGGGTCTGTTTCGTCGCCCTGCCGCCGGTCGCGTCGGTCCCCGGCGGCCCACCGCCACCCGAGTCCGCGCGCATGCGCCCTCCTCGACCTCTGGACCGGCTCTTCTATCCCCGGAGATGCCGACACGACGCCGACGCCGACACCGACACCGACGCCGACGCTGACGCCGACTACGACTCCTACGCCACCACCGACGTCGCTCTCTAGGCGAATAATGCCCTCGATGCTTTTTCCACTTCGCTCTTCTTCGCTTCTTTCCTACTACCGCCCCCCTCACCCACCCACCCTCCCGGCCGAATCCCCGGCTAAGCTAAGCTCTCGGGACTTTATCTGCCGCTCGGCTATTAAAGCCAACGCTTAGCTAATTACGCCCTCGACAAGGACTTGTTGTTTTGCCGAGGGGATCCGCCTTCTTTTTACAACTGCCACTTTAAAAACTTTTTTACATCTCTTGGCTCTTTATCTATTCGACGGCCCTCTTCCCCTCCCCTCCCCTCCCCTACCCACGCCCCTCTCGCTATCTCGCTCTCTCGCTCTCTCAAGTAATCTCAAATTCAGAGTCACAACTGTCGCGGGACTTAAAATCCCCTCGTATTCGCTCCCATCGAATATCCGATCAAAAACGGGCTTTCGATAATTCGTGATCCGACCTTGGACTATGCAAGGAACCCGGGGGTACTCGTGTGTGCCGTCCGTAGCTCGCGCTCATTGGCTTCCTCGGAATATCGCATGCCGGGCAACTCTGCTCTCAACTCTCCTCGCGACCGAGAACAAAGTCACTTCCTGCCCTTGTCCTAAAGTTAGAACGGTAAAGTAACGGAGCCCAGGACAGGGGCCGAAAAACGCGCCGGCAAAGAAAGTTGTTGGGCGCGCGCGCGCGCGCGCACCCAAACACGATCTCGCGCCGCCAACGGCTTTATTTCGAACGCGGAGCTCGACGATCCTGACGTAATATCGAAGCGCCGATAAAACAGAATTCCGCCGATGCTCGGCAACTCGGGGACCCCTCGCTGTGCAATGTTAATCGCCATCCTCGTCGTCCTCGTAATCTCATGGCCCCTGCTAGGTGTCCGGGTGAATAAAGGACCCGGGGTCGGGGGGCGGCGCTCTTCAGATAACGCGGATACTTGGAAGCGGGGATTATTTTTGGACAAGGCCGAGAGAGGCTTTGTGTCTTGTCGGTAAATATGCCGGCGGAAATGAGAAAGTGCCGATATCGCGAACGATGAGAGTCGGCCGCTGAATTACCGAAGCATAGGTCGTCCGAATCCTCGCTCCACGTCGTAGCTAATTCGGTGGCTCACCAACTTATTGGAACTCGACGTCGGTTATTTTCGAATGGCCACGAGTTCCCCGACTTCCGCGGTCCGCCGGCTCAGCATCCCCTCTAGCAGGTTCCGGCTTTCAAGCCCTTTTGGCAATTCGACTTCACGATTCAACCAAATTCCACATTATACTCCTGCTGGCCCGCGATTCCTCCATCTACGCGTCTTTTTATTTTTGGCATCGCATATCAATTCGCGGCATTTTTCCATGCTTATTTTGTTTCTGTTTCTGTTTCTGTTTCTTCGCGTTCCAGCAGCATTCGACCCCTTCTCTACGTACAAAAAACTTTTGCTTTTATTATTAAAATAATCGAACTTCGCTCCCGTCACATAAGGCAAAGACTTTTTATTTTTAACACGTTTGTAACATACAATCGTTTCATCTGCCTCATAATCTCTATGCACGAGTATAGAGCATAAGGGAATTACAATACGTTTGCCTATTACAAAACGTTTAGCATTCGTTATGCTTTGTACTTAATTTTCATATTGCTACGAATTTTATTTGGAAATTTATTTTTATTCGATTTGTAAATTAAAAATTATGTCTCTTTCCTAATAAAAGCTTTATGCTCGCATCTCATTATTATATTCCAAATCAAATATCAAATATCGATGTTCAATAATTATTAAAAGAATTTCAATTCGAAATATAATTTTACCGTTTAGTCGGTTATATTTGATGAATTATATTACGAAGCTTAATTATAATATATTTAATTGCAGTTACTTTAAATTATTATTTAAACATTTAGATATTATTATTTTGGAGAATATTTTCGTCCTTCGTGATTTAGAAGAATAACAAAATCTTCAGTTTATAACTCAGATGTTTTGTTGCACGTGTTTAGAAAGCAAATTTTTTTTATGCCAACAGTTCTTTTTTATTTTTAAATTCCACACTGAAAGTTATGCAGAAAAGCACTAATCTTTTTACTCTTTAGTGCACTCGATAAAGTTTTGTGTTTAACATAAGAATGTGACATTGTTAATATAAACTTGCAGAGTTAAAATAAAATAAAACGATCTTTCGCAGTTATTATTTTTATCAGTAATGGAAAATGAAAATTGTAAATACCACAATGGCATTAATAATACTCTAGAATTATATGTAATTAATGCAGTCAATAAAGCAAGTTTACTTTTCATTCGAATCTTTTACATGAAAAAGGGCATGGAGATTAAAGTAATGACAGCACAAGCTCTTCATTCATCTATCGAAGAATCCAAATATTGATAAGAAAAGCGACTACTTGTACAAGATAGCAGTTTTCGTCAGTAAATGAGAAAGAAGCCCCCCCCTCTCTCTCTCTCTCTCTTTTGCGCTGCCTCTCTCTCTACGCGTATTAAATGAGAGTGTGAGGCGGGGGAGGGCGGGAGAGGAGATAGGGAGAGTATGGCTAAAATGCCATGGTCGAAAAAGAAGAATTAAGTCCATTGATGTATCGAGACGAAGAATAATACACTTAGAAAGGAATCTGGGCAGATTAATATTCGCGTTTCCATCTTTGATTTTATTACAACTTCATACTTTTCTCATGAAAGAAGTAAAATAATTTAATCTTGGATTAAATTTATTTATAGTACGATTATATATGTGACTCTTTATATCAATATCAATGACGGGAAGCCAAAAAGAAAATAGAAAACATGTAGAAACATATCGTAAAGAAAGTCTGTTTGTTTGTACCACGCGCGTTCATCTTTTTTTAAATATATATCTTAAGAAGATTACAAGATTGATGTTGATTAATTAGTAGTAATTTATAATAGATAACGCTTTCATTTGTATCCATATTTAAAATAAACACTGTCATAAACAAAATTTCGAAATGAGCAATGCCCCGAATTTATTACTTTCAAACGCGTAATATAATAATACTCATAATTGTAAATTCGAATAAAAAATTACTTATATTTATTATTATAAAAAATGTTCTTAAAATAAATATTTATTGCGTAAAGTGTATTCTGAACTCATAAATAAGAAAAAAAATGTCAATTTTAGTAGATCATGATTGTCATAAAATAAATTAAAAATATTACATTATTATATTAAGGGACAGATTGTCACAGGTAGTATTTATACTATGACAATAATAAAATCGTATTAAAATTAAATTTGATTCCATTGGCGTATAAGAAATAGAAATAAAATATTAAAATCGTCGCTATAAAATTGTCGCTGAAGTAACCCGTAGAGCAATGATCTCTTATTAAAATTTAAATTATACTAAGATATCGAGGATCGATGTATGAAATACAGAAATAATAATAGCAGCCATGGTATTATGTAATGGCTCGATACCTAAAATCTTCAATATAATTACGAATATCTCGCAACGTCGCGACGCGCTTTTTTCCTCGAGTTCCGTCGCCTCCGACGGAAGATGACGGCTGAAGATGAGGGAGGCAAGAGAGCTGATAATAGTATTGATAGTAAGCCGCGATAGACCCGCGACTAGGAAAAAAATAAAATAAATCGAAGAGTCGGAAAATGAGAAAGGGA
The DNA here is from genome assembly GCA_018883505.1 of Ceratosolen fusciceps. NCBI lineage: Eukaryota > Metazoa > Arthropoda > Insecta > Hymenoptera > Agaonidae > Ceratosolen > Ceratosolen fusciceps. The sequence goes on along the minus strand of RCIC01000023.1, from coordinate 1,279,786 downwards.
GAGCTAGCAATTACGAGCTGTCTACGTACCTCTATATTTTACGATAAAAATATGCATAAAATCTAGAAATAAAATAATAATTATTTGCAAAAGAATAACAATCATCTATAATATGAGAGGCTAGGACATTATATAATTTATAAATATTTAATAATTGTTCATAGTGATCTGAAATTGTAATTTTTATTCAGTGAGCAATTAATTAAATATTTACACTATACGTGCATAATGAAAATGACGTAACTTAATGAAAATTCATAATTCCTTATATGTAGAATATCGATGATTTTATACAACGTTGTATACTGTCGTATATATTATTGCAAAAGCAAAATAATAAGCACATAATGATATAAATTAGTGCATGGTGTATACTCAGATATCAAATAATGTATTTTCTATTTGATATTCATTTTGATTGAATTCTATACTTCAATGCACCAATAGATTGTATCTAATATTTCCAAATTTTACGGAAAAATAGATTCATATTCTAGAAATAATAAATTTATATTTCAATTGAACTAATTCTTTTATTTTATTAATCATAACAGTTTGTTAAGTTAAACTTATATATTTTGTTGTGATTCTGATATTCGTTATGTTATCGTAATTTCATAATTAATTGTTAAGGTGTAATTATAATAGAGCTACATTTTCATAACTCAAATTCATTTAGAAATCGTTCTATTTTATAAAAATGCACGAAGGAATATTCTTTAAGAAAGTTCCTCAATTATCCGATCGATTAGAATATACATTTACTTTAAATAAGATAAGAATAAAAGAATTTCTTCTATTATCTGAATTTTTTACAAAGAACTTAATACCATTGTAAACTATTGTAAATTAAAGCATAAAAGTAAGTAAATGACATATTCCCTTATACTTTAAAAGTAAAATCTGATATTATAAACCGATGGTAAAGTCTGTCTTACGTTATCATGAACTACGTAATATTTTAAATGATATTGGGGAGTTACTTTTATTAACTCTCTAATGCATTACAAGAAACAATAAAAAAAAAAAAAAAAACTTGGGCTTACAAAATATATCAAAAGAAATAATGCATAATAATTTGTTTTTCATATATTGTTTAATTTTTATTTGTCTTGTTGTATTCTTGCTGTGGCTCGATTATATGGCAAATGTAAGTCAGGTATTAATTAAAAATTTTATTGTAATGAAAGTCAGGTGGAAGTAGAAAACACGTGCCATAATCTCTTATTTAAGAAGAAGATGAAGCAATGCTCAAAACGATTTGAGGATATTTAAAGAAAAACCTATGCGTATACAAATTAAGGCATGTACGAACTAAGAAATGATTATATATTGTATGCGATGTCTGCTCTAGCAGTTGTTATACCATAAAGAATTATCGAGCGTTGTACATCCGGCCATTTGGATTCCGTCATTTGATTCTTCTACGTGAACAACTATATATACAAACAAAACTTTTTTTTACTTTCATTTTCTATCATATATCGCGTCCCCTAATGGTTTACATACATCTTTTGGTGGCCGACTCGTCTTCGTCGCTTTTAAAAATTGAATCCTGTATTCGATTATTCAATTAAAGCCGACGACAATTATAATGAATCATCCATTAATTTGCTTATTTTTATTTTATTTTCTTTTTTATCTTCAACATAGTTATGCAGCTTAATCATTAATAATACCTCACCTTTTGCAAATCCTTATAATTTTGATAAATTATTTCCTTATTTTATTTCACACTTTTACACTTTCTCTTAGACTATCGGCGACCGTGGAAATTTTATTAACCAAAATAGATATATTCGCCAAAGAGCTAAAGACTAAATTTTTTAAATTGAAAAATACTTTGATAAAATTGCTTGCCAGATCGAGGTTAGAGGAAATGATTTATGTAATTTAAATTCTACGAAAATGCATCAATATAAATTATATGCGATATAGGTTAAAATATTTCTAAGAAGCGTTGAGAACAGGTATCCTTCGAGAAATAACCAGAAATGACGGCCTATAGTGAGTAAAAAGTCATTTTTCTGAAAATCAATCATAGTACAATTGGTAAGATAGTTATGATATTTGAGAGCAATATGAAATAATCATTCGATTTTTTTGTATTTCTCCACTGGTTTATGCATACGATGACCTTGGAGATAATCGATATTTGTTTCCCTTCGTCGTACTCACTCGATCAGCGTTGATTAATTAATTCGCTCCCTTCCCGCTCCCGCCCCTTATTATTATTTATAGGAAAATATTTGACCATTGTAATGCAGGACAATGTAGTTTATCGTCTCAACGGCAGTGGAAGCTAATTTTGGCCATTTTCAACCGGAACGCTCGGACGTCTCATCCCGACTACACGGAGAATGATTTATGCTGGCGAATTATATCGTAGCAGAAAATTAAGATTGAATTTATGCTGATTTACACGTTTTCTCACCGACGGATGAACTAAATTACGCGAACGAGTACTTAATTGCATACCATCGTATAAGAAGTGAACGTTATGCTAATAGAGTTTAAGGATTATACTCTGTCGTGTGCAACAAAAAACCTAAAATTGTAGGTTCTTTGCGACATCTCTTTTATAATTAAACTTAAAATTTTGCACTTTATTCTCGTATGCAAAATTCATTTATAATATCTATTTTATTGAGCGCTCGAAAAAGCTCGTAATACGTGCACGCATAGCGAAAAGTGTGCAAATATTGCAAATTCAAGGATTCAAAAGGTACATTATTATGCAAGGAAATGGAATATGCGTTTTTCATTAATTATCTAAACGTACCATCGATGCACTAGTTTTTCATGCGCAATTGCGTACAAATGATTCGGAAAGCAGCAACAAGCGTTCGAGTTATAGAATCACAACAAAACTCGGCGAAAAAAAATAACTATCCGGCCAAAAGAACATAAGGTATTCATTATAAGAAGATATTCTTAACTTCGCGTTTTTTAAATTACTTAACCAATGCAATTGTTAAAAACATACATCCATTTCGTTAAGCAAGGCATGATTAATCTATTAATTATTAATTTAAAAGTAATGAAAATCAACAGCTTTTATATCGATAATTAAATTCACGGAGCTTCGAGAAAGTTAATTTTTTTTTTTTTTTTGTAATCATTAGAAAAATGGATCAATAGGTTCCACAGTTACAATCGCAGTCATTAGTCTGTAATGGATGTTAATTATTAATAGCTTCAATATTACAAGCAGAGAAAATTTGTTGACGTGAGAGTACAATGCGCTGATGCGAATCCAGTGCGTGCCAATTCATGTATGAATTTTCGGACTTAAACAATATTCCAGTCAACGTAAGGCAATATTAATTTGAGTTATCAGCGACGGAAAAGGATTTCGGTAGCTTCACGTGAAGCTTAATGACAGCTTCGGAAAGCAAGAGGGCTGCAGCGAGATAGCGCTTGGGGGTGGTGTGTGGGGAGTCATAAAAATAGAGAGAAAAGCTGCGTCTGGGTGTCTGCGCGTCGTCTTAGGAAGTCGACGTACCATTGGAAATGCGCATTGGAAGGGGACGTAAAAATAATAAAGGGTCGCGCGAGACCGTATAAACTGCGTGCAGAAATAGTTGAATCGGTTGGGGAGGGGGCAGCAGGTTCTCTTTGTGTGGGAGACCAGACTCCTCTCTCTCTCTCTCTCTCTCTCTCTCTCTGCCTAAGTGTGTGCCTGTGCTTGTGCGTGTCTATCATTTGCAAAATCTCAGAAAGGAGTACAATTCGGCCTGTTTTGTATATTTAGAGGTGAGGGTGGTGTGCTTGTGTGCATTTACGCTGAATTCTGAGGTAGCGTGGCTACTATTTTTGAAATTTATGCGGGAAGATATAAAGTTTGTCTTCGCTCTGCACTACTACGAATAACTCTTCGCGGCAAAATTCAAGGTTCATATTCGTATAGTTAATTTCAACAACTATTTCTAAAAATTTTTCATAAATTATCATATTTTTTCTTTGAGCAGGCGATAAAAGCATAAAAATATTATCGATAGGCAAACGTTTACGAAATTTTACAACAATATCGCTTAAATTTCGTATATCGTATATCAATATTGTACAAGCACTGAATACGCATTGTATTTGGATTGGTAAGAAAAATGAAGGACATATTCACACTAATTTGAATATAATTCTGTAGATGCTAAGAGTTTTTTTTTTTTAATTCAATTATTCTAAATTTTTAGCTATGATATATTTTCATTCAACTTAATAATTACATAAAATTGATATAAAGCAATTAAATAAGTTGCTTGTTAGCGAAAACATTAGATTTCCGGATGCCAAATGAAACTGTAAACGGAAGATGTCGCTAGCCTTCCAATTTAAAGACATTATTATACAATTGCTGTGCTCTTGCTGTGAAATGCCGAATGAAATTATGCTAATTATGAAGAACTTTTAAACCGGCTTTATTATAATAGCATTTCCTGCATATGAATTGGTAATACTTAATTGAAAAAATTTATTTTATTTCACTCTTGCCCTTCTCAAAATGTATTATTGAAAATAATTTATTATTAATATAAATTTCATTTGAATTTGAATTTAAGAAATAAAAATAAATCTTATATGTTATGCTCAATTCGAATTTCATTATTCTACTTATTATATACTAATACGATTATTAATGATTCCTATAGATTATGCGGGTTCTACGTAAGTAATTAACGCGAGAAATTAGTCTTTACGAATAAATTTGTGATTGTAATGAATATACAAAAATACAATATATATATATATATAAAAGATTTTTATGTATATTTTAAAATTGAAATTAGTGTATGAACAATAATAAAATAACATAAGTAAAATTAATGAACCCTTAGGAGATAAAAGTCTTTAATGCATTTAAAAAGATCATTGCTTTTATTGTTTTTGAAATTACGCAATTGATATATTAAAAAATATATGTGTATAATTTCAATGTCGTAATATAAAATGACAGAAGAGTTAATGCTATGCTTCAGTATATTATATTTTTACTTTCAAATTTTTACGATAAATAAAAAAATTCTAAACTCGTGTCAAATAAATATTATTGAATTTCTTTTAGTGGTATTTATTAATTTTTGTTTTTTTTTGTTTTTATAACAAGTACTACTAGTATTTTTTACAGCTATTCTTAATATTTCTTAAAATACGAATATTAACAACATTGAGGTAGTCGGGGTATTGAAGTAATAACAGTTAGTCCCGTTCCATATTTTCAAGAGGTCGAAAAATGTTTATGAAGGCCGGAGTGAACGATATTGCATATTACTGCCTGACTCCGTCAAATATAAATTCGTAAAAAATGATATTGCAAAAAAACTTTAACAATAACAGAAGAATATACATTTTGAACTCACTTCAAATGAATTACAGCAGTGTGACTAAATTGCATTCATTATGTCATAAATATAGTTTTATTTTTAAGAATAATTTCTGGCAGCTTGCCGAAAAAGTTCTTTAAATAAGTTTTGAGAAATTGTAGGAACTTGCAGCTCGCAAACTCTGTCCCAAAGTCACAATCAAATTCGTATTGCTAAAGTATTTTAGGCGAATTCGGCTAATGAGTCTTCAAAGGATCCGCATTATATAATCTATTATTTTTTGCCTTAAAATTACGGGTAAATAAAAGGGAAATGCACTCAAGTGTAACGCATACTCACCGAATCTGTCGATTCTCTGTAATCTGGCTGTTCTCGAGTAATCCTCTTCGTGGTCGACAACGTCATGGGAGGATCTCACGTCGACGGCAGCTACCGGACACCTCTCACCCTCGAGAAAGGTTCCTATTGAATGTCTGCGTCTACGGCGCTGTTGGTGCTGTTTTCGCCTCCCCATGCTCGAGTACATGGGGCTTCCCTACTCAAAAACACGATTTACCATGGTCAGAATAAAATTACGATTAACACGTATTTTTTTTTATCTCGAAATTTATATCATTTGAACGGTATAAATAATGACGTAGCAGACAATTTTTTTTTTTATCAAAGTTATTATGAAATTGGCGATTAAATTGATTTGATTTTTTTTTTTTTTTTTTTTTTTACACGACCAACTAATTCTACTACATTAATCAGCAATTTTATAAAACAGAGTTACCGATATTGCAAATATATTGCGTTTAGGATAATTTACTATTAATATTTTAAGTTGCTTATTAATAATATAGGCAGTGGTTTCACGATACAGGGCTAGAAAAACGATGCGTTAAAATCGAGTCTTATTTTCATAATATCCTTTAAAGTTGGAATTTCGTCCACTAAGTTATCGGAGGATTTTAAATTACCAATTGGATTTAAAATCATAGAAACGTAGAAGAATCCGTAACAGAAGTAACTGACCGAGCTGGGCAGTGTGGTTGTGAGGTTGTAGTAGCTGGGGGAGTCCTCGACGTCGTCCAGTGGAAGAGTTGCGGCAGTGGCTTCGCTTCCACACTCGGAATTTCGCTCGAACTGGTAGTAATCGTTGTCCTCAGAGCGTCGGGGTGGTGCCGCGATGCCGGCCTCAGATGGCAGACCACAGAAGATCATGTCCACGTTGAGGAGCTCGCTCGTTGATTTGGGGAGACGTCGTCGGGACGCTTTACACCTGCCGCTCTCCGAGTGCACATGGGATCTGCGCAAGGATCGATAACTTATGAGGCTTCTAACGTTTCATCCTTGAGTGAAAGTACGATACCCGATTTATTTGGTTCGAATTCATTGCGTACCCCTCGGAATATATGCGTGACCTTGAGTCGGTGCTTTTTTTTTATAGTCTTTAATTCAATGCGCTTATATATCTTATTGTTAACATATGTACATTACTTCGAGTATATAGCATTATTGACTACTTCCTCCGCATAGACAATATATTATAAGTATTTACTTACGTGAATAAACTTTAAATCGATAGATCAAATGTCTCTCTGTCTCTGTCTCTCTCTTTCTCTCTCTCTCTCTCTCTCTCTCTCTCTCTCTATATATATATATATATATAGTAAGATTTATTTAAAATTAAATATAACAAATACTTTAACTTATGATTTCTAATAAATAGAATGTATCTCAATATACCTATATCAGAGAATATATTTTTAGGCTTACATATTCTAATCAACTGAATCAAAGTTTTGCACGATTTTATTGCTATAATTTAAGTATATAATAATTAAAACCGAATTAAAGTAGTGTTACAATTTTCATATCATACTCATCATAAATTTAAATAGTAATTGATATCATGTAAATTTTAATTTCTTACTATTAATTTTTTATGGTAAATAATTGGTGGCATTTTTAAATAATTAATTGAAAATTATTTACGAGCTTAAAGAAATGCGTTTTTTTACGTAAAATATTTACGCCAGTGATTTAATTAAAAATATTTCATAACCTAATTTTTAATATATCGTTATTAAATCATATTTACGTTCATTCAAATAAAATTAAAAATAACTTTATACTAAAATTTGTATTGTTTGAGAAGGTTTACTACATTACCGTAAAACTATATGTATATATATATATATAGTGAATATATAGTATAAGTATAATTATAAAAACTTTTTAATTAAATAAGTTTTTGTATGTTAATCTTATTCAATAAGTTATGAATTTGAGTTTCATGAAATTTCATGAAAAGAAATAGAGATGGAGAGAGACAAAGAGACTGCTTTACTAAAATTTGCCTTTGCTTTTATATGGACAGCTTCAATAATATCTCGATCCTGATATAATAATATATCTCTATAGTATGCATATTGGCAAAAGGATATCCTGCAGTACTTCCCATTCTATTTTACGGTAGTTGCAGCATCATTGTTCAAAAGATTGACGATTTCTTTAGAAAGAAAAGGTTTAAAGGCTTTGTTCCCCGGTAATACGAAGGCTTAATGGCGGCCTGATGCAATGTGATAGAGAGGAGCTCAGGTCTAATATTTAGCATTGTAAGCCAGTCAACGGACAACAACATTGATAATACACTCACCTGCTATTTAGGTAGGGAGAGGGGGGTGCTACGTCGGATGGTCTGGGCTCTCCCTTCAGGAATTGTCTCGTCTTCTCGCAGTCAGCACTCGCGCTCACCGATCTAAACAGGTTCCGGAAGCTCCTCCTCTGACACCCTCCAGCTGTTACTGGACTCCTCGGCTGATCCCGCGCACACCGGCTGTTCGGGATTTTATTGGCAGCCTTGTTGCGTCGGAAAAGCCCACCCAGGCTACGCGTCGACGTCGGCGTCGTCCCCTGGGAGCTTGGGCTCGCGCTCTCGGCATTTCCAGAGGGGTCGGCACCGCGTAGCGAGAAGTAAGAGGGATTGTCTGGGGACAGAAGATGTTAGACTGCGTTAGAAGAAGCGGCTACGAGAAAGAGTCAAGGCAACAATACTTCCGCGCAACTTTATGATTGTATTTATATGATACATTTTCCACCGAAGTCTTAAAGTTTAGGCGATAATGAAACTTCGCCGCTCAATGGCTATATGCTTTATGATGTTTCCGCGTTACTTATTTAAGCCTTAAACCGACTTCTAACCCTTACGAGCTTCTAATCTACGTTATAAAATCACAAGTTAATGTTATTAGTTTTAAAAGCAATTTTACGTTCATAGCTTCCAATAAGGCTTTCAGCAGCAGGGTGCATCGTAGTACCATGATGCTTTATTGACATAATACTAAATCGCCTCTAATCTCTCGAAGCAAAGCCTCTTCTCAAACGTTCGTTACGTCGATGATAACATGGTGATATTTACATTTTTTTTTCTTTTTTTCTATTTTTCTTTTTTTCATTTTTGATTTTCATGGAAATACTTAAGTGTATAATCATTTATAAAATCATTTATACATCCTGGTTTCATTTATTTTTTATAAAGCCTACGCTTGGCATTCATTGCAAAACACTTCCACCCTCATTTATGATTTTATCAATAAACTTTAATTGTAATTAAATAAAGCTCATTCGGCCCATTGACTACGTATATTATTCCGTGGGTTTAACTTGATCGACTAAATGCATTTGTCCATATATAAAGTTCATTTCAAACTTTGGTCTCTACCAAAAATAATTTATATGAAAAATTATTCATTTTACTTTAGTTTAACAATAAAATACTTAAAATATAAGTACTGCGTTGAATATTAATGTATGTTATCAATTAATCTACATTGTACCCTACATTTTATTATATTTTCAATATTAATAGATATAAAAAAAAACAATAATAGAAAGTTTTTTATATTAAGTTTTTAAAATCTCATTTACATAAGGTATACATTTAACATATATTATACACAATAACTACAACCAAAGTATGAAAAGAATGTATATACTATCGTTGTTAAAAATAGATTTATACGAGAATTCAAAACATAATAATAGTATTTGACGTAATTGATTTTATAGTACAAGTATTTTGATCTTTTTAAAAATGTACTTTATATATTTTAATATATTTTAAACAAATTATAGTACTTAATATTATTTTAACATTTACATTAACTAGAGTTTATATTGCGAGCTTAAATGGCTGGGTAATATTGTTTCATACTCTTGCGTAATCTTATTATTCTAATATAGGTGTATAATAATTAAAACAGTAGCAGTCGAAAGCATATTATTGTTTATAAATAATACGTACAATTCTACTGAAAATTTTCTATACTGTTATCTAAAAGTGTATATGGTATAATAAGCGTATAACTAGTTGCATGCTAATTGAAAAATTTTATCCGTTAAAATTTTGAAAGACTTTTCTGTATTATATTTTATATATATTTTCAGAGTGTAGAATTATCTATAAAGGAAGGATTATACAAGTAGGGCAGTAAGGTAAGAACGGTTTTCAATGTGTTGTCAACAAAGCAAAAAGTAAAAGCCAAAATGATTAGTATACGAAAAAAGATGCGGACTTTGTACTTTGATGTAAGATTTTTTACGTTCTTTTTCATTATAGAATACACGCGAACATAATTAAGGTCAATTGTAGTAAATTGAGAGTGCTTTGTTTCATGTTAGCTTATATTTATTTATTCCTTTGGCTATCAGTCGGAAAGGACTTTCAAGTTCTATGGTTGTTTTTTTAATTATTTCACTTAGAGAGGAAGTTACTGGGTTTTATTTGTTAATTGGACTATAATTAGATTGATGTATACACTTGAAAATATACATATCGTTTAATTAATTCAGATGTATTTTGTTTTCTGCTTATGAAAGCATAATTATTGCTAAAAGCTTTTAATATAAATCATACAACTTTAATTACTTGTCACAAGTATCTAATATTAAAATAATTTATTCGTTTTTCCATACAAATTTAGTACTCTAATAATATCTGTTCATTTTCATTGGAATAATAGTATAATAAACAAATACAAATGGTATTTATTTAAGATCTTTTTTTTTTTTTAAAAAATCGATTGTGCTGCTTATTACTTTTTCGAAAGACACCGAACGTCACGTTAATAAGATTTTCTTTTTTAAATTAACATAGAAATTTCGTTTAAATTTAAAATTCTAATGTCGTTATCTTTTATGCATTTGATTTTTATAATATCGATATAGTTTTATAATTTGTACACTGTAAGTAATATGTATATTTATACATTATTAATTATGTTCTAAAATGATAAAATATATGTATCTTTATTAATTACATTTCAAATAATTTTACAAATTTAAAAATAAAAGAAAATGGAAGATTATATGGACATTAACCGTAAATCGCTAAGTTACGATTGCCATTAGATTTGCACTGTCAATCCATACAAAGGAGATGTGGAAGAGACAGAATATGGGGCGAAGTGTAAGGGTGATGGTGAGGGGTGCAAGAAGAAAGGCCGGACGTTGTATTGTGTATTAAAGCTTTATACTCCTTTCTTTTTATGACTACATACTATGTTCTCTATTAGAGCTCAACAACTTCCACAAGCATAATTAAGATTGAGCCGACAAAAACACGTGGATGAGTCGAAATGAGGGGTAAGGGTTAGAAAAAACAGACAAGAGAGAAGAAAGATGCACTCGCCGCGCCGGAAGCGTGCAGAGTCAACTGTTTTGAATTAAAGAAACTTTATGATTTCTTGTCTTCTTTTAATATTCTTTTTCTCTCTTTTTTTTTTGTTTACGTCCATATCTGGGTTCTGTCCATATCTGATTTACTTATTTTTATGGTCGTAAACTAGAGATTGCTTACTTTTTATATTTATTTATATAAATATCGACTTTGTTGTTATTATTCGAGTAATGCTAACATTAAATTTGAAATTAATTAAGATTTGCTGTAAAATTTTTAATGAATACATTTTATCCTGATAATATAATTCATTTAAAGCTATGTTAATATCTTTCCTTTTTTTTAAAGTTTTATTTTTATTTTAATATAATTAAACATTCATTTTATATAAATAATAATTTAAAAATGATTTGTAGTAAAAGCCATATTTTAATAATAAACTAATGTTTTATTACTTCCCTATAATTTATCTTAATATGATTATAAATTTAAAGTCTTATAATGGATGACCCTAAGTGTATAATTATTATAAAAATAATATAATGGAATGAAAATTCTATCCAGAATAATATTTTTGAAAGTATATATTCAAATGAATTTAAAACGATTTACTTCAAAGATATCTTATGCATTCTGATACATTACGATCATATAAAAATATTCCCTATGTAAAAGCGGATTATTACGATACAAAGTAACTTGAATAAAGATAAAGAGTGCGCTTGTCGTAAAACCTGATCATTAAAGGGACTACGTAAAATCTTCAGTTGCATTTATCAAATTTATATTATATTCTATAATACGCTAGATCAAAGACATTTTTATCTCTCTTTTTTTCTCTTTTTTTTTCTATTCCGCTCATTTTTAGGTAAGGATCTTTTTATCAAACCGTAGCATCTTCGTCACTGACTTTGAGGATAGTTTAAAATGTCATATAACCGTTTAACTGATTAGATAACTTATCAGCCTTATTTTGTAAGCTCTGATATTGAACTTTTTTAAATAACTTTTCCTTTTAGAAGGGTGTATAGATAATTTATGTTAAGTTGCTTTCAAGACTGATACATAAATTTATTCTAACAGATCAATGATAATTATATTCTACATTTATAATAATATACAATTATGTATTTATACATTTATTATTTATCATCAAATGTTGTCAAATACAAATTTAATATTTAAATTTTAAATGTGATTCTATCCGAATTATTGTTTTCAGCAAGAAAACATTTTTATACATACTATTATACTAACAAGTAGAAAAATTATTATGGAATTTTATGGCTTTTGATTTCTCGAATCGAAATGTATTTATTCTGGCATAAATTCATACAACTGGATATATTGTTGAAAAATATAGAATTTTTAAGTTATTGATTTATTTAAAAGTTGGAATATAAAAACGATTAGAGGTAATGTTTTCTTCTTACCATTTGCATGTATCATTATTAAATTCTTAACGTTAAAAAAATTCGTTGCTTTAATGGTAAGCAGAAGCTAGTAAAAAACTGTTTTATTGCATTTACATATGACTTTGTATACTTAAATGCTTGAGCCGTCGTTATAGTTAGTTTATATATATATATATATATATATATATGTATATATATTTATATATAAATTGCGCGCGTACGTGCGTGAGTGGGTCTGTGTGTGTGGGTGAGTGCGCGCGTGAAAAAAAATAAAAGAGGAAGAGAACGAGAGAAAGGGGTCTCGGTTGACTAGGAGAGAGAGAGAGAGAGAGAGAGAGAGAGAGAGAGAGAGAGAGAGAGAGAGAGAGAGAGAGAGAGAGAGAGAGAGAGAGAGAGAGAGAGAGAGATAGAGAGAGAGAGAGAGAGAGAGACCAAGGAAGGAAGAAGAAAGCGTGGATAGAGGGTGGGTGGAGACATAGAAGAGAGTGTGGAAGGCGTTGAGGAAAAAAGGATAGGAAAAGAAGCGAATGACGCAAAAGACGAAGGAGATACGTGATTATGCGCACTAGGCACGTGTTTAACATGCAACGGATTGACTTTGCAGAGCGCAAGAGCGCCGTAAAGTGCGCGTGGGTGGGAATTGCAGATATGCGCACGGATGCGCCGAGCTGATCATTTGGAAGGGAGGAAGTGGATATGTGCGCTGATGGCCGTGCGAGGGAAAATAGAATAGACCGTAAAGGTGCGCGTGCGAGCCTTATTATTAAATCCCTCACGGGCTTCGGAGCCGCGGAGACGGACGACAGGTGTACCAGGAGATGTCGTATTTGGCATTTTTATTTTCTTCCGAATGCGAATGCCGCACTATTTGTGAGCGCACCCGCTGATTAGAACTCCCTACAAGATTTATTCGGATCCTAGTGTTGGTCCGGCCTGAGCTGCATCGAGAATCAGCCCCCGCACACACGACCCATATGCCTTAGCGGACTAGAGCTAAGCGGGGGAAAAAAAAAAAAAATAAATAAATAAAAAGCACTAGCTTCTTTGTCCATAGTTTCCGTACTTTTTCGTCCGTACTTTTCCGTCATTTCTCAAACGGCTTTCTTCTAACTTTAGTCAACTTTCAACTTTTTAACGTAACGTGAATAAAACATTATATCAAGATCAACTTGAGCTTCGGCTTTTAATTTGCCAATATTTTTTCTAGGACTATTTATTGCGCCCTCTTCATTATCGAATCGTTTTTAACTTTTGAATATAATAAGAACGAATACCTTTGCTTCCATTCGCTTCACCAAAATATACGTAAAACAAGGCCAAGACCCTGACCACTACAGGATCAATATTAATTTATTTCAAAGTTTGATGTCGCCTCTCTAAAATATACTTATTACCGTAATCTTATTCCGTATCATGATTAGATTTATCCGCATCCTACCCCCCTCCTCCTGCTTCCTACTAACCGTCCTCCACCTCTTCCTCCTCCACCACTACTACTTTCCGTCATATTTTATGAAATAAATTTCGTCATCCTGTTCATTATCAACTTTCCTTACTTAGCCGGTCACGATGTTATTCTTCTCTTGTTCACATCGCTTTATTCATTTTACAAAGTATGCGAAAATGTATTAAAGTATGACAAGAAATATCTATCAAGAATTTATGACTCATTATCATTAATGTACAAGCTCTTCTTTTTTCGGATATTCAATATTACCGAACACCCCTCGGAGAAAGAGAATTTCATCAAGTTTTGTAAAAATTTGAATTTTATTAATCTATACGCTCTGTCAATATACTCCTTTTACTTACATGAAATTGCTAAGTCATAAAAAATAGTACAAAACCTATTTTTTCTCTTTTCGTTAAATGTAGATCAAATTAACGTCTACTATTATTGAAATAAATTATATTTCTTAGAATTAAATTGTATTTTAAATATAGATAAAAACTTTTATTCTTATATTATTATAAAAAATCTTTTTATCCGAATTATGCTGGAAATGACGATAAAGCAATAATTATTGATAATAATTTCTTTAAAATAAGCTTTCTAATGGCAGCTTTTCTACATTATATATTATAATTTTAAGCCTGAAGTAAATTTGTCTGTATTGTAAAGAGACATAAAGTACTTTATTATAGTATTAATAATGGAAGGCTTTAGCTGTAATTTACTTTTTTCGAATTAATTTTTTTTGCTTGTAAAGAAATAAAATGAGAAAATGCAGTGAAGTAAAACTTAAAGGTATAATACTTACCCACAGCCATTGCTACCAAATGTTGGTTTTACGGACGTTTGTAAACTCTAGGATTACATCTATTTCTGAAATAAAAAAAATTGTTAAAATTAACGTATACAACTTGTTGATTGATTTTCTTCTGATTATAATTTTTTTAATAGTTTTACAACAACAAAAAAAAAAAAAATTTAAATAAAGTATTTGAATACCGTATTAAAAGACGTTAAGCTAATTTTCCCATAAACTTCCTCGCAACAATCACCGAACAGTTTCAATCTCGACAGAAATATTCATAAGAGCATGCGGAAAGAGCCAGTATCGAATAACGCGAATGATTTAGTGGGTGGAGAGAATCGAGGAGGAGCGACCGCGCGCATCGAGCGTAAGCTCGATTTCCTGGAGACCGCGTTTCATCGAGGCTTCTTCGCGCGACTATCAGAGTTTTCGGCTTTTCAACTCGTTCGCAAGCTAACAGAATTCCGAGGCTCCGAGTTCGGGCACTTCTCCCACTCCCGAGGAAACGGCCGTCGCTTAATTGAAGTTCTCGCGGTGGCATCGACAGTGCCCAGGGCGCACCAACTTCATTCATCAGCTCCGTATTTATAGCACGCGGTTAACCGTTTGCCACGGGTCCATTCACCGGGACTTCAACTGACGGGGAATTTCGGATTCGCGGCGCGTGCATCGATGAAGTCGCGTCTTCCTCGGCGACGCCGCGCCTTTATCTTCTCTATTCTCATGCTGCAAATCGGTTTCGTAGCCACGGTACCTGGAATAACAGTCATCTCTCTCTCTCTCTCCCTTTCCCTTCTTCACATCATCTACATTATTAGGTAGCACTACACAATTTGTAGCCCTACACAATGATACGTCCGAATTTCCATTTAATTCGACTATCCTATTGTCGATTTTGGAATATCCAATGCATTCTCCTTCTTTTTAGAAAGGGGAAATTGCTTTTTTTTCATTCCCGGAATCTTGTTGCTTATTCTTAACGATCGCTGCCGTCGGGCAACGTTTAGCTTTTTAGGATTCGCACTTTATTCGATGCTAGACAACTTACTCCTATTAAAACTGAAATACCAAGCAACATGTGCATACGTCTGAAATATTCCATTAAACCAACTCATACTTTCAATTACTCTTTCACTATTACAATTCTAATCAGTTTATATATTTAAAAACTGACCCTCAACGGCACACAAGGACGGCCGTAACTTGTATATAAAAATGAATTTTAACATTTTATTACGTAGATTTACCCATTACACTTTCAAAATTATAAATTATAAGTTATAAAGGGAAACTGAATTTAATGGAAATTATGAACCATATATTATTATTATGTATTATTTCCATACCCTGTGATAAATTCATTCGATTCAGATAAAAAATTTGATGCTTTTTGAATTATTATATATTGTATTGTATTGTATTGTATTGTATTGCATTTACAATTCAAAATATAATATTAAAAATGATTTCTAAAGTGACCACTGAAATATAAAAAATAAGAAAAACAAGTTAATAAAAATGTGAAAGGTACAGACAAAATGAATTTAAGAAATAGAAGTTTTCATAAAGCATCGATCTCGTGAATTTTATCGTCCTTAGACATTCGTTGAATGAAAAAACGTTTAGATCAATAAAGGTAAGCGGGCGTGTGTAATACGTTGATTCGTAGAAGCTCGGAATATTGCCGGAAAAATCATCGGCTCTTGAGAGTTTGACGCGACTTGGTACAGACGCGACCCTTTGCGCGATTGCACGGCTATCCGGATTCAAGTGCGAGGAGTCCCCACGATACTCAAAGCGTATTTTTGCTCTGCGGGATAAAAACAAGGGAAGACTCGCCGTGGAGAGAAGGATTCTGCCAGCGATGCACAGGAAAAAGGAAATGTAGCTCTGCGCTCGGGGAAATCCTCAAGTTATAAATCTTCGGGAAGATGTATATTTTTTATTCGATTTAGCACTTAAATTTTATTTACAAGATTTAGGCGTGTATAATATGTTTTGGTGTATTTTAAGGCGGTGTATCCTCCCACTAAGATTAGTGGCTTATACGACGTAAAAATAATAATAATAAAAATTGAAGTTTTAAACTCTGGTACAACATATGATTTGAAACAGATAGTTCATTATTTATTATATCTTCGAGAAGGGGACTTCCTTCAATAATATATACTCATTTAATCGATAGTCACAACGCACTCTTATTAAGCATATCCAGATGCTTATGGAAATATTTCTCTATTTAAATTTTACCGCATCTACACGTATACGTATAAGTACTTTATTAAAATTTCTGGACGTCTATTTGAATGCTGGAGCTTAAAAATATTTAATTATGAAATAATGAAAATTAATTTTTCTTCTATAATATAAGTTACATAATTTATTGTAGTTTTTTATGTTCCATTAAATCATATTATCCTATTTCTACTTCACAATGACTTATTGTCAATAAATTATATTATTTATATTAAAGTACTACTTGTTATCTGGATTTAATATGGAATTTATAATAAATATGAGTTTGTTAAAAGCAGGCTTAAACCAAAGTTTATATTTTATAATCATCCTCATTAGCCTTACATAATAACATATAATAATGTAAATTAAAATCGATACGTTGTACGCATTTTTAACTCTTTTAACGTTTGACCGAGATAGGAGCTTGTTAGGATCGTAATAATATTGAGCTAGTATAAAAAGTTTATGTGCAAAGGAATTTCAGGAAGTAAATGTAAATAGTGCGGGGCAAGAGTTGAACGTGATATGTGTATTAACATGAATTCCCAGCATATTGTCGGTAATATACAGTTACAAAGTACCGGCAGATGGACCAAAAAAATTACCAGTGGAAGGGAAGAAATGCAAAAAACCGAAGACAGAAGCGTAAAAGTTAGAAGGAGATAAATCATTTGAGATAAAGTATAAAAGAGGGGCAAATACGTATAAGCCGTGATTACGCGAGGGATATGGATCGGGGGAGAGAGGGGATGGTGGTGGTGAGGGGAAGAGATGATAATGATGATGATGATGATGATGATGATGATGATGATGATGATGATGATGATGAACGAACGGATAAAGTCAGATAGAGTCTGAGAAAAAGAAGAGGGAGAGCTAATTGCGCGCGCTGCGTCTATTTTAAGTCACCCTTCGAAGATGCAAGCGCGTCGCTCGGGAAGAAAGTCAAGGAAAGCTGCAACGAAATCGCCGCCAAGCTACCGAGAGGAATTCTTTCAATGTACCTACGCCGAGGCAACTATACCGCGATGTCTTCCCTAAGATTGCATAGGAGCCTTTAATATTGCCTTGTGCCCGGACTCGTATTCTAGAGTGACCGACGGAGCTTTTTATTCGCTGATTTCGTTAACTTCTTTCTCCTTCCGACTCACTCTTTTACCGCTCCCTCGGAATTCTCACGTTTTCTCGGGTAGGAAAATTGTTTGCAGCACCCGGGGCGAGCCATCCTTAACGACGTTTCCTTTCTTCGGGTCAAGCTATCCTGACGGTTCATACGAAACGTGCTTGTTTCCTCGGGCTCTTTGTAAAACTGACCTCTCTTCCTCCCCTCCCGAGTCCCCACTCCTTTCCGACACTCCCCGATACCTGCCTACCGGAGCTTCTAAATAAAAGTCCAGCCAAACATAGGTATTCAGTTGCACTTTAATGGATATTAAGGATTTTTTTCCCGTACCCTTCGCACTCTTGCCGAAGCTTTTGTATCGTAAAAAGAACATTTTGTCTTATAGCATGGTCATTTTTTCATAGTACGCGTAAATAAGTGAGAACCTCTAAGAGGTTTATAAATTAATTATCGATAAATTAAATATTAATTTCATGTTAAAGCGTAATATTTCATGTAAAAGATTAAGAAGTGTATGGGGCAGTCGTAATTTCGGCTCGAAACCTTTTGCTTTTCGGTCCCCCTTTTATTCGTTTATATGCTCGTGAGGGGCGTAGTGAGTAAATCAAGTCACAACTGCCAGGTGGAGCCTAAACTTAGAAATAAACTCAAGAGGAGCTCATGCCTCACCTCTAAGATCTCATCGACCATCCACCTGTACACCTCTGCAGCTTCCGTCGCATGCATCTGCTAACCCATCTACGTCTCCTACAATCTTCTACAATTCTTCCCTACCGTTTCAACAAAATATGTTTTTATTGTTCGTCTGACGCATTTCTATATACGCATTAGACGTAAACATTACATTTTTAATCCGAAGCAAGGCATTTTTCTCTTTTAATCCTTTGGCACTGATCAGTAAGAAACTTTATTCGTTATAAACTGTAAAGTTTAATTACAACTTAAAACTTTGTCCAATATTTGACTTAACTAATTAATAATGTACATTATATAAACAAATGTGCTCGAGTGAAAAACCTTTCAAAATTTTTAACTTTTTGTAAAAATTTAAACAACTAATATAGATTAAAAATCGTATTTACCTTTCGATTTATTATTCATGACTTTGTTATTATCCGTTATTCAGAATTCCTAGAAATTTCCAATAAAAAGGAAAAAAACTTTTAATAACTGTTATATGTTTTGCTTATAGTATATAAAGTGTTTATACAACAAACAAGAAAATTTTAATATTCTTTTTAATATTTGTTTATAGGTATTATTTAACAAAAAAATTATTATTGAATGTTTAATCTAATTTGTTGGTGTCATCAATAATGTATTATGTGTATATCTCACTATTTTACGTCAGAGAATTGGAAGTGGTTGCTAAAATTTATAACAGTACTCAATAATTGTGTTAAAAAAACTAAACAAAGTTGTTATTAAATGGAATATTCGATTATCTTGAACTCCGTATGCTCAAAAATAAACATTTATATATTTAAAGTGAAATGTAATTTTTCAAATGAATCATTGACTTTTGCGGTTTTATTAAAAGAGATTTCCTTTTAATATGAAAGACAACAGTTCAAATTTCAGATTTGAATAATTGATTTTCTGCTGCAATAAAAATAGGAGCAGGAAATACACCTATCATTTATAAATAAAAATTAGAAAGTAATTATTTATATTTGTTTTTTAAATATGGTAGTGTTTATTTGCCGATAACGAAAATCTGAGATTAAGAATGGATCAAAATTGCACCAATTGCATTAAGTTTATCTAAAAAGTATTTATTAACGTATTATTAACGTTTATCTTACCTATATTAATCATTATTATGATTATATTTTAATGTCCAAAATTTTATTTCATTACAAAACGTTGATCTTTATTTTATCAAAATTTTAAATTATTCTAAATAATATTATTTAGTAATCTAGATTAAAACCTGTTCAGAACATAATAAAAGAAATGTTTAAGTTTTAATAAAAATAAATTTAATGTTTGTCATCCCTATCGGCTCTTAGATAAATTTTTAACTATTAAGAAAAAATATAATTATTATTTTAAATCTGATTATTTTTTAAAACCATTATATAACGAAATAGAAAAAATATTGAATAATATTGTCAATTGTACTTTTCTATTATCATTTTTTAGTTATGAATTAGTATTTCGGAATGAAAATGAAAGCTTTTTAGAAGTTAAATAATGTCGACGTTCTATAAATATCAAATTATACTCTTGAGATCAAATAAGTAATAATAGAAGTAGTAATTATTTATGAAACTACAGTAATGCAGACTTCGCTACAGAACTTAAACTAAAATGTATATAAGTTCGAATGAAATGTTTTATACAATATCAACTTGCTTAATTCTATTACTTTTCAATGTTTCATTATTATTATTAATTTATAGTATAAAGTAACAGATTATTTTTAGAATAATGTAATATAGCAAAGCTACAAAATTAATATAAATGTTAAATGGGTTTAAAAATGTTATTAATTAGTAATTCTTAAAAAATTCATTAAATTTGATATTAACAATTGGAAATGTGTATTATAGGACAATATAATGTAATATATTTGTAATTAACATGTTATCTACAACAATACAGCACATATTTATTATGCATTATTTTATGTATATTTTTTATCTTATAATAATTGTCTTAAGTACAATACAATTATTTCTCGAATAGATAGAGCGAGTAACTCATTCGGCAATAATTTTTCTTGTTAATCTCACTCTCTCTCTCTCTCTCTCATTCACGGATTCTGTTATTTAATGTTTAGTCCGTTTACTGTTCTAGTGGTAATTAGCTATCGACCTCTTAACATTGTTAGAAGATAACATCTTCAAATTGTAGTTTTGACATGCGATACATGTTTCTGAAATGCTCCAAATATTGGAAATTTTAAGGTGAATTCTATGGTTACGCATCGGATGATTGGCATTAAGAAATAATTTCAGTTACATATAAGTACACTAATAGTTATAGCATAAACTGAAAATGCCTACATTTTAACACGTCTAGATTATAAATGAAACTTGATCAAGTTCTGTTTCATCAAAATCGCATTTAGATTATATGAGTACTAACTTCCTCTTTTAAAGGATTATTGTACTTGAACTTATTGTGCTAACGTACAATAGATTTCTTTAAATTTACTGTACATGATGTTTGAATTTTACAGCAGGGAAATTTTATATTTTGAAATTATTCATGTATTAGAAAGACACATTAACCATTTTAAGTTATTTTTCTATTACTTTAATATGAAACATTTAATAATTTATTTATTAATTAGTAAATATATGAATAGGAATTTTTTTTAATAATGAATGATTATTAGATAACTATTGTAAATCTGTAGTTACTATAAAGTTAATGCAATATATTGCTAAAATGTGATCATTAAAAATATCTTTCGATTATTTAAAATCATAAAGGCTTGCAATTAAATGCAAATCTATGAATTGATTATTTTAATTCAAACCTTTCAAGTCTATTTGTTTTAATTTGTATATTTAAATACATATACGCTGCAGTATTCGATGTATTAAAATATAAATGAAGAAGTGCAGGTAAAGAATGCAGTTATTAGTATTGATGCAGCATTATATTATATTTATTAAATAAAATATAGACACGTATCTTTTCATTAAATAGTTACACGTATAAAATTTACAGTTAAAGTTTACAGTTCTCTTTCCATTACAGATATTCACTGCTTGCATCAATTTCTTCGTTGCACTTAGCCGGAGTGCATTTTTCCAGTAATAAAATAAATAAAATTTTCGTTTAAATATAAATAACATGCTATAAAAAAGGTTTATGAATCGTTATAATGGAATTAGTATTTCAGATAAATTTATTTTTGTTGCACGAACATGTCTTAATTCATCAGACATGATATATTTTAATGTATACAGTAAATTTGAAATAAAGTTATCAAGAACTACGAAATATCATTGTTATTATCTCGAATACTACAAGTAATATAAAATCATTCGGCAAAAGATTTATCATTTAGAAAATGCTATAAATAATATTTGTGACAACATTTAATTTCTGTTAATTGTACTACTAGGGTAATTGTAAATATTTAGGTTTAAGATTAATACAATTACTTATTTGAAAGATCAAGTATAATGTAAATCAGCACTTTGTTGTACTTAATTTAGTAAGTGCTTACAAATTAAGAGATGGTATTATGTAAATATGTCGAATGAAACTTATATAAGCTTAGTATCAGTAATAAAATTACTGTTCGGTCTTTCTATTTCTATTGCCGGAACTAAAATTGACAAAAATTAATTTCATTCCAAGCAATTAAAAATAAGTGCGTAATCTGAGTCTGTAATATTAATCAAACAAGAATATAAATTAGCCCTTGAAAATTTCATTATTAATTTCCCAATTGATTCGTCTGGATATTAGTCTGGATATTAACTCTATTATTAAAATGAGTTGTACATAAAAAATATTTTACGTTAAAACTAATTTGTCTAAACGAATTGCGATTTATTTGAATGAGATTGAGATGTTTATTGAGATTTTTTATGTCTAATAAGCTGTAATAATTATTATTTATTATTTAAGTTGAGATGTATGATTATTAAATAATGAAAAAGTTTTAGATTGTATATGCCGTCATATTATGGTCTATCGATAAATGTTTGTTCTTTTATGCCTTTTATGCTAGTCTATCAATTCAACCACGAACGGCAAAGACCTTGAAAAAGGGAGTTTCGAAGTGGCCGAAGAAGTTTCAAGAAAAAGGAAAAAAATAAATAAAATAATAATTAAAAAGAAAAATATCAAATCTACCGCTTCTTAAAAGTGAAAATAATAAAAAAGATGCAAACCGCAATCCTAAAACTTTGCACGTGCACGAAAAAAAGTTAACGTAGTAAACTGAGTAACCGCCGGGTAGCAATAAATAGTCAAGCCCGAGGCCTAAGCGGCAGACAGTAGCAGAAGGAGGAAGAGCGAGTGAGAAGGAATAAATTTAAGAATGGAAGCGTAATGCCATAGAAAGTCGGGTCCGTATCGTCTTGCAGCACGTGCTGCCCAGATGGGGCCCAATAGCCAGTATTCCGGTCAACTAGCTGCGTCCGGGTGCCGCTTACTGGGCCCCCGTCTCTCTCTCTCTCTCTCTCTCTCTCTCTCTCTCTCTCTCTCTATCTATCTATCTATCTATCTATCTATCTATCTATCTATCTATCTATCTATCTATCTATCTATCTATCTATCTATCTATCTATCTATCTATCTATCTATCTATCTATCTATCTATCTATCTATCTATCTATCTATCTATCTATCTATCTATCCATCTATCTATCTATCTATCTATCCATCTGTCTATCTGACTCTAACGATCCGTCTCCGTCCGACTGGTACCGAGCATCCGATCCGCTCCATCCCGTTCGTTTGTTTTCTTTTATTCTCAATTCGGGGACAGGAGAGAAGGCCCGCGAGACCGGAAATCGCCAGTCGCGCGGTGCGCTTATCGTCGTAAACAAGCGCGATGTAATTTAACGAGAAAATTGTCCGCTCGTCTCTCCGACGCTCGATCAACTAAGTGACATACGTGCATGTGTACACATGCCCCTCTGCGCCGAACATACGCGCTAGGTAGCGCGGGATGTTGTTCCTTTTCCCAAAGGGTATCGTAACGGACAGTCGGGGATTCGGATTGACGAGTGCCGTGACGGGCATGAGGGCTGTGAGTCGAGGCGGAGAGGTGAGCGGCTAGCGGTGCATCTGACGTTCATGCGGGTAACACTGGAAATCGATGAGAAATTTCGGGGAAGTTTTTGTACGAGTATGGCCTTCTACAGGCTTACTTAAAATCCTTAGATTTTTTACTTGCCGATAACAAACGAGCGACACACGTTGATCGGGCCAAGAGTTGTTCGCTGCTCTTGAAATTCTACGTCACCTAACTTGTAGCACGTAATTCATCATATAGAAAGACCTATATCTCCGTATAAAGATAATAGCAGACGCTGATTGTTCAAACAATTGCAAAGTGTAAACGAATTTAAGAGGGTTATAAAGAAAAGCTCGCCCCCTCCCTGACGTATACTAATTACAATATTAATTACGGTATGATCGATCTTTAATTGCACGGAAAGTGCCGTGATCGTAACCGCAACGATTAGGCGACCTAGTTGTAATGACTCGATATCGCACTAAAAAAAACGAAAAAATAGGATCCGCCAACACCTCTGTATGTCGTCCCCCTTCCCCATCGTTCATAGCTAGCAGCATCCGAGGCTCGCGGGGAATGCGCTTGGAAATAGACATCGTGAGAGGCGCAAGCGCACATCGATACGAGCACACGTGTGTTTTTCGCGGATTATTTATAGTTTGTTTACAAGTTGAGTTAGCCTCTCTCTAATACTCACCAGGGCTCCCCAGAATTCGCAATTCCGAAATTCACTGCCTTCCTCCTTAGGGGCGGACGTCGTCTCGTCTCACGGGCGAGTAAGATAGCCGGATGAGAAGGATCGTTCCTCGTTACTACGGATACTGGTCGTGTTATCGCGAGCGATTCCACCGAGACCCTTGAGCCTTCTCATGCGAATGCTTTCAATACGCGCTGCCGCGTATCAACCGAACTCCGACGAAAGCGTCGACCGACTGCTCGTCCGAGCTCAGCGTCGAAGCCCACCCGCGCTCAACTCAAGAGCGCTCGAGAGAAGAAAGCCCGCCGGGAGAGAGAGAGAGAGAGAGAGAGAGAGAGAGAGAGAGAGAGAGAGAGAGAGAGTGCGTGTGTTTGTGCGAGCGCGAGCGTCCCGCGCTTATCCGAGCGCTTTTTCCTCCTGCTCTAACGTACGAAACTGCTTAGCAGTAGCACGGATTCGAAGGAAGGCTCGTGCCAACACTCGGTGGAATGATTCACGTGCCTCGCTTTTGTCGTTTTGGCCTTTCTTCGTCGGGGGAGATAGGGACCAATACTGATTGACAATCGGCGAGATTTACTATCGAGAACTCTTACCTCGATAATTCTTCCTCTTTCTTATCTCCTCCCACCTCCTCATGCTCAATACTGTTACCGCATTCTTTCTCACCTTCTCGATGTTCGCCTTAATTTTCAAGGGGCAATTTTATATTCCAATATAAAAGAATACTCGATCCTTCCGAAGACGCTTACTTCATCTCAACTCTTGCTTCTTCCTCCTTCCTTCCTTCCTCCTCCCTACCCTACAGCCTCGCTCCGCGAACTCCCTTCTTCTCTATACGCCTTCGAAACTGCAATTTTATTTCCTTTCTTCGAATCTCAAATTTTATTTATAGAAAAATCTTATTTTTACACGAGATCGATAAACAACTTTTCAGATTTTTATTTAATCTATGAGTCTTACTTAGTACAAAACTTTATCTATATATTTTCTGATACAAGCGCTTCATTACTTATTTACCAATAGCGACTACAATAAAAAAAAATTATATTGATTTTATTTTTATTTCAAAAAATATATAAATTTATTCGACTATTAAGAAATTGTAATTTTTGATATTACATTGACAATTTTTAGATAAGTCAATGTCATACGCATTAAATGTACTAAACAATAAGTGATTAATGAATCTTTACATACAATAATACATATAATTTTTTGACGCTCTCGATATTCTCGATATAGTAATTATAATAACATATCTGAGGAATATCAATAGAGCTATCATTCAAAGAAGTTTTAAGAAAAATTTGTAATAATATTTATGAGATCTTATAAGCAAATAGTTTCAATGCAATATATTGCATTCTTAAGTCGAATAAACTGTGGCAGAAAGTTCGTTTAAGTCATGTTTTCTATTAATTTTTACAATTCACAATTAATCATCTACAAGAATATTTAAAACGTTATTAGATTTTAGTGATTGAATTCGTTCTTTAAATTATTTTAGTTTTGAGAATAAGGAATAATTTTATATTTGATATCTAGAAATATTGATTTTTCGATGAAAATAAAAAATCAAATATATCTATTATTTTATATTAGTATTTTTTTATTTCAAAAAATTTGGGTTTAAATTTTTTTATTTTGTAATATACATTTTTAAAAATGTAGCCCTCACTAAGTATATTGAGATAAAACAAAATTTTTGAAAATATCTATTAAAAAAGCAAATTTAATGTTACAAAAATTAAATTAAGAAAAAAAGTGAAGAATAAAATTATGTATTTAATATCCATGCTTTGAATATTAATTTTGTAAAGTAACATACGAAAAAATATTGAAAGCAAAGGTATTTAGTAGTCTTTTATAATCATGTACATTATTAATTACTCAATAATTGTAAATTTAATAATATATTGAAAAAAAAAAAAAAAATTACTGTGATATCGATATTGGAAATAATTTTTAGAATAACAAAAAGAATCAATGTTACTCACGATTTTTTTTAACATAAAAGTTTAATATGTTATATTACATTCCGCACTATGACGGTTATACATTTTTATTATAAATCCCTCAAAATTTAATTATGGATAAAAATAATAAGTGAATGTTGGTTCATGACGTAAAGTAATGCATAAAAAAAAAAAAAAATATTTTAGTAATGAGGTAAAATAAATATATCATTAAACAAGAATGTATTGACTTAAATTGAAAATGCAAAAGAATCAATTGTAACCTGTAAATTTAAATCGGCAACATCGGGTAGACAAAATTTTTACCGACAAATATTCCGGGGCGCGTGCGGAGAAAAAAAAGTATACACACAATGAGTGGCGGGGATGGATTGTGAGGAAGCGAAAGGAAGCAGATGAGCCATAAATCTTCTTTCAAGTAAAGAAGATAATTAAATTTAATTGTCTAATTACAGTGGCACTGGCTAGCCCAAAACGAAAACCTGATAATACCAAAATTATTTAACACGTAAAATTGTTTTCACTGAACACTTATGTCTGATTGTTATTACCGAGTTTGTTTCTACGAACGAAATACGAACTACCTGTGTAAGTAAATTTTTTTCACTGGTTTAATCGTGAAAATCGGTTTTGTGCTGTTGAGCCAAGTCCTCATTTTTATAAGTAATTTTGACTGGCATTGAGGAGAATTTCAGTCAAACTTTATTGAAAAGATAATGTAAATATCATTTATTTGTTTAATAAGAAATATTAATATCTAATGTAAGAAGAAAAAATGTCCCAACGATCTGAATAAACGTCGACGTCCGATAATCTCGGACAGTCGTGGAATCATGGAGCAACGTAGAAATATTGTAGATGTATTGTATTGCCGAGAAAGAGCCGACTGGAGGAATAGGATACTTCACTTGAACTGGAACAGGAAGCTTAAGAAGCAATATTACTTTGGCTCAGGAGCGTGGATCCTGGTAATATGGAAAAATCCTAAAAAAATATCCGACTCTCGGATGATGAATACCGAATACTCCCGGGTGCTGAAAGTCGGGTAGGAATCGTTTGGAGGACTGAAGATTCGGGCGTCCTCTCTTCCAGGCTTTCGTGAAAACAAAAAAGGAAATTCCCGGGAACCGGAGCTCTCGGAAAAAATTTCATCTTTCGATGCATATGCATGCGCCCGGGGGTTTAACCAATGCAGGAATAAATCTCACCAGAATTGAGAACCCGACAGTATTAGTTGAGAACCAGACAGAGCATCGCCGGGAGAAACTAAGTCCGGGGCAAGAAGCTCGCGCACTCCGCACTCCGCACTCGCGGCCTCATTCGAGTACGGGCACGCGCGCAGGTCGTGCATCTTCCTCCTCTAGTGCGAAGACGCGATAAGTGCCGGGGACTGACTAAACGAGACTCTTCCTCTGAGTGAGCCACCGAGTTCAGTATTATTTTTCTTGGCGGACTCGGTCGGGGGGTGGGGGTGGGGGGAGCAAGGCTCGTGCCGCTCTCGCTCTGGTTGTATCGGTATGCGTGAGGGGTCGAGCCCCGAGCAGAGATGCGGATTTGTCTCCCCCCAATCCCCACCCCTTAGATCCAAAGGATTTGGTTGGCTCCTCTTGCGTATTATTTATTCCCGGAGTCTTCCTTCTCCTTTCCATGTCAGCTTGCGCAGGGTCCACTTGTCCGCTCGCCGCTTTATTCCTGACACGACGCGATCGGCATTTACTTTTAAATAACTTATTCTTTTACAGAATTCTTCTATACAGTAATTCATCTCGTGCTTAACTAATTCATCCTACTTTTCTCACTCACGGCCAAACTAATTACCTTTATCTTTATTCTACAAACTCGTTACTTTTCACTACTATGAAGCTCACGTTCTTTATTTTATTGTCTTTCACTATTGATTATTATTGTTAAAAATACCTCCGCAGCTTAATTATTGGAAAATCTTTTTTCTTTTATTTGGTAAGTAAAGTGGCTGCGACTGCAATGCCACAAAGTAATGATGTTTTTTCTACACTAAATCTGCAAACCAAGAACGAAAATTGAAGAAATAAACAATAAATAAAGCCTAAAAGTTTGCTTTCTTTCAAATTTTCGTCAAGTTTTCTTTTATAATTTTTAGTATTTTTTATTTTTTTGTATCCTCTTAGGATAGATTATATAAAATCCTTTAAAATGTAACCTATTATTATTTTTTATACATTATTTGCATCCAACATCAAATTTATGTAGTAATTTTTTCGAAGAGCTATTATTATACATTTATTTTAATAATACACATGTAATATATCTGCATAATTATACGTTATTATGTAAATAATTTAATTTTTATTATGTAAATAACAAATTTAAGCGAATTATATATTAGTTTTGAATATCAACTTAAAAGCACAAAATATTCATAAAGCGTATTTCATTTAATAATAATTTACGTGTCAAGAGTCAGATAATGAATGGTTACGTGTTCTACAAATTTTGAACTATTACATTTACTTGTCATAAAGTATAATTATTATCAATGATTACAAAAATTATTCGTTTATTTATAATTGTTAATTACTATTGCAAACCTAACATTAAATGCATTTAAAATACCGTTTCATATTTTTACTATTTATTTACTATTTATAAAAATTTTTATTTTTCATTAAAAAGATTATATAATTTATTGATGTAATGTTATTACCTAGAAATTTTAGTGAGTTGACTAAAATATATATGCAATATTTTCAATTACTAAGATTTTATAGTAAAAAGCTATTTTAAACCTATTATATTTAGCGAACGTAATAAATTTCTAGTCGGTAAAGAAGAGTGATAAATGCGAGAAGTCCCCTTCCACTGATTACTCGCAAGGTCGGCAATGATCTTATTTCTTCAAGGAGTGAAAGTTGTCGTCCATGGTTGAACACAACTGATTTCTCTCAGACGGTTTTCATCTTAGTTTTACTTTTACTATCAAACACGATAAATGTGTAAAAACGGAGGATGTATTGTTATTAAAAATTAATTAGTATTGTTTATTGTGTTGTTGATTTCGTTTAAAAATCATTTTGTAAATTTTATCTCGAAAGAGCACGTAAGTATAAAGTGAGCATTAAATTCATTTTATTTCTTGTACGTGATAATAATATTGTTATTCTCCAACGTATGTTCGTATGTTTTTACTTCTCTACATAAAATATCAAAACGTACCATGTGCTTATCTTAACAATTTTCATGAACAGTTTTTATAAACTAGTATATAAAAAATTTAGAATACGATAATAATTGATATTTTCCTATTCTTTTAAGTATTTACCGACTAATACGTAAGATTTTGCAAAATCTTACAATAATTTTACTTCATTTTTATTATCTTTTTATTTCTTCATCATTCGTAAAGTAAGTCGAGTTGGCCATCTTACATGTAAAATTATAATGATATTAAAAAATGACAAAAGCAATTGAATATTTTTAATAATTCTAAAAGGATGTTTAGTAAAACTTTTTACATCGGAACGTCGCTTTATTTAAAGCGATTTATATTCTAATCATCTTCAAAAATATTCTAATTATTTCAATATTAATATTGAATCACTATTATTATAATAATAATAATAATTATTATTCACCTTATACATAATTATATTGTAATTATCCATTATTGTAGACTTTTTTTTAAACATCAATTTTATATTTACTTAGTTTTTTAGCATTCAAGTATATTATGCATGTCCAATTATAACAAATAAAATATTAATAAATCGAACTTATCCTTTAAATTCAATTTTTGTACAAACTTGTTCAAAACATTTCAATTTAATAATCTTGGAAATCTTAAAGGATGTTTAAAGAATATTCAAAAATCCATAAAGATTTTTTAAAAATAAATTACAAAGCATTTACAATAATAATATACTTATAATATATTTATTTATATAAATAAAATCGACGTCTTGTCAAAGTATTAAATACCGAGTCCTTTATTGATTTCTGCTGGACGAATATGAAATATGTACATAATACATTAGCTTTAATATTATTTATTTATTTATTTTAATCAATTTATTATAGTATAGAAATATGTAAAAAAAATACATATAGAACCTAGAGAAATTTTTTCGGTTGTGTGTTTTAAAATATTAATTAAAATCTTATGTATCTATTTATAAGACCTTTTTTTTAAATTAAATACAGATAACAAAGATCTATATAAATACATGCATAGATGAGGCATCTGTGGTTCTATCAACAATTAATTATCTATGTAATTAAAAGGATCCTGCATAACGATCTAAATCGATTATTCAGTAAAGTTCAAATACATAATGAAGAATATTCAATTATTAATCTCATTCAAAATAACTAAAATGATAATATAAAATATAAAATGTATTTAAGTGTGCATAGATATGTAAGTGATGAAGAAAGTGAAGAATGCTATTTTTCAAAATTCATATTTCTATTAAATTAGATAAGTTTGTGGGTCAATTTTCAACTTAATTGTAGAGATTTCATACGTTATATGTTCATGCGCTGAAAGTATCCGTTGCATCGTAATATAATTATTACACATCGAATAGTTTCGTACTTATTACGAAATATTAAATAAGAAACAGACACTCGAAATCGAGTATAGAACTCCAGATATTGTATTACAGGTAAAGTTTTTAGCATTCATTAAATAACGGCTTGTAAGAAGCACGAAAGACACTGTAACGCTTTATAGCGCAGCATCTATCTCGAAAAATATTGATACTAGATAAGGAGAGGCGCGTTATAAGATTTTATCCATGATTAATAGTTATTTACTCGCGAATCGCTTATGGTATTCTACACTGTAGTCTTTATTGCTAGTCTTTATTAGTGTACGATTCTCCCAGTAAGCGCTCAGTTTTAGCTGAATTTTAGCTGAATTTTAGCTGAATTTTAGCTGAATTTTAACTGATAAATAAACCGTGTGTACGCGGTCTGTACGTATGCATTTGGGCGTTGGTTAAAAAGTATACGTCTCTGTGAACTTGTTTTTTGTCACAGATTTAACGAGCAAGATCTAGAGACGATTCGGCCTCACGGGTACGGCCGAGGACGTTAGTCTTGGTTCGAGGAGAAGATCGACGAGGAGGAGGCTCTCCGTGGGAGCTTATCGTGGAGGAGTCCTAGCCCGTGAATCGAAATCCCGACCTCGCTGCCCTTCTCCAAGGGCGCCGGATATTGCGCGCGCCTCTCTCGCGTCCCCTTCCGCCCTCGACCGGCCGGATCGATCTCTATCTCGAGGAGTGCGAAACTGCGCAGTATCGGCGCACACGGCGACTCGGGCGGTAATTTCCCGGGGCTTTTCCGAAGGCTCAGTCTTGCCGCGAGGCCGCAGATACGGACGTATCGCCTCTTGTCAGTTATCGCCGGGCAACAGGTTGCGCGCCAACATCCCACTGACTTTTTCACTCGGCAACGAGGATCGAGATGAGCGCCGAGGAGGTGCTGAGCTACAAGCCCAGCGAGGAGGAGGATCTCTATGGGTTACTCGGCTGTGACGAGTCATCCACGGTAAGGATCTCTGCTTTCTGGTCCAGAAGCTCTGTGAAGTCCGGAGGAGAGGCTCATTTAGATTTCAGAACAAAGTTTCAAAGTTTCCCCATTCAAATCGATTTAGTCCTTCCTATAAAAAATTTTCACTGTACGACCTTTATTCGGTCCTTGATTCTTACTTGAACCATTACTCAATGAATTATAAAGGAACGGTTGACTTGAATCATGATGAAAACAATTTTTTTTCTAATTACGGACAAATAATTTATTTTACAAATTTTCCTAATCCATAAGCCTTTTCCCATTTTTTTTTCATGCGACTATTTGTTTTACGATGCTTTTCTATCGACCGAGAATAAATATTGATCTCTAATGTCTAGTGCTTAAATAATTAGTAGACGGTTAAAATGTTTTCTTTTCATCAGGTTTTTATATCTAACGTAGGTGTACACATATGTACAAAGCCTTTTCAAATAAATGATGAATAATCATTATAGAGCAGATAATATATTATGTATTAAATCATAATGATGCAGTTCTTGCAAAGTTAATATTTAAGTTTTAATTACACTTTAGTTTATTTTTCTTGCAATCAAACTTGCATTCTCAATATATAAGTTCTGTTCCTAGCAATATTATCTAATTTGGATAAAAAAATTTAGATAATTATTTTTGTTTGTAAGATTTAGTAGCTGTTAATTATGTAATATTTATTTAATATGATTTACGTATTATACATTGATTTTTAAATTACTTTATAATTTATATATAGGGACGTAAAAACCTTTCAGTATATTTTTTTCAAATATACATATTTTTGCACAATACTTTTACCAAAACTGAAAAATTATATTAGAGATAAATAATAATTACTGTAAAATTTATTTATTGTAATATATTTTAGGATTACAGAGTAGTGTAAGTGATATTCAATGTAATTATAAAAATGTTGTTTATTAAAAATGCCTAAACATAATTACTCAAGAAAGACAGAATTTGCATAATTTGTAGATTTTATCGATTGTATGATATTCTTAATCGATACATAACCACCTAACAATACAAATTTAATAATGTTCTAAAATATTTTGATATCTTCTTTATATCTGTTCAATATGATTTTGTAAACATCATAAATAATCATTATTTTATTAGTTGCCTTTACATAAGAACTATACATAAACAGTATTACCAAAAATAATGAACATATTTATTCTCTTCAAAATTCTTATATTAAATCGATAATATTACTTGTCGATACAATAATCGAGCAATTTTTCAATTACATATATTAATTTGAAGTTATAAATGACAAAATATCTATATATCCAAATGTATGCATGTATGTATGCATGTTATATATATAAATATATTATAAAGATTTAATCAATATTTTCAATTTCAAGTCATCAAAGCTGTAGCAATTCTATATTCATTGTTCATTTTCGAAATATTAATTTTATTTTTTTATAACTTCCTAATTTTTTAATTATGAATTTGAATCAAAGACTATTTTTATCTAAAGCAAAGTTACATATAATAAAAAATTAAGTCTTATACCAAAAACAAATATATGTTCGTTCAGGATATATAGATAATTTTTAATTATTGTATTCATTTCTACTCTATGTATCTATATTAACAATTACCTGTAATTATTATTAATGTATATTAATGTAAATGTAAACAATTAAACATTAAATTAAAAATTAATAAATTCATTTAAAAATAAATTAATCTTCTTAATTAAACGTAGTAATTATTTTATTAAACAAGATTTTAACATATTTTCATTTTTTTAGAATAAAAATGATATGTTATGAATATTTTAGCAATACTACGAAACTATTATTCATGCCGTAAATAATGATTTTTCTAAATGTTAATAAATAATTTATATTACTAGAAATGTAAATGCAGTCTAAATGAAATATAAGTTTTAAAAACTATGATAGTGATAAACAAATTACTAATTTAAAATAAACAAAATTTTAAATAAATGTTTAAAAACGTGAAGTATTTTTTCAATGTCACGGGATTATACATTGTACGACAATACATAAACAAAGATATATATCTGCATTTGCAATTTTTTTTATTTTTTATAGTGTTATATACATATCAATATTTAAAATACGCATGGGTTATTTTAAAGGGTTTATTTTACACAAACAGCTTTATCTCTACATAAATGAACATATTCTTCTTTGATTAGAAATAAAACAATTCTATAAAAATCTGATTTATTTTATGATTACAAAAAATCATTGATCTATTCGTATGTAAAAATGTTTCCAGTTTCTAAAATAAAGAATTTCTTAATAATGCAAAGTATTATGATTAAACTTTGCTATTTTACCAAGTTTTTATAAACATTTTAATTATTCACTATTACTATAACATATTAGTTAAATATCTAGACAAATACAATACTTATTGCAAATATCATTTGCCTAATGTACTTTGTTGTTATGCATAAATACAATACTGAAAGAAACTATTAGAAAGTAAAATTTTCCAACACATTTGAAATACAATATATTAATACAGAAGTTTATTTTAAATAAGGCCTTTACTTAATTTAATATCTAATATATGTATCGTTTAAACTATTACATTGTCATTTTTATAACAAATTATATGAAATTCGTTAAAATGAATGTATTAATAAACATCAATATAATATGTAATAGTTAAAAATCTGTCTGTTTTGCTGTTTATCACGCTTAAAAGTATACGAATGTAAAGAATCAGTTTTACTTTATCAACATATGTTATATACTTCCGTAGAATTTATTATTATTATTATTATTATTTTTTATTATTATTATGTTTATGTTTATTTTTATTTTTATTTTTATTTTTATTAACAAATTTTAGTTTCTATATCTTATACTATGTAGATGAAATATTACTTTTTTTTTCGATAAAAAGTAACTCAGATAGAATATTCAATTTGCCTTGAATAAATTTTGATCTGCCCCGATATGTTTCATTTGACAGGTTGAACAAATTACTGCTGAGTACAAAGCTCTAGCACTTCAGTATCATCCAGATAAAAACGAAGGTAACAAAGATGCTGAAGCCAAGTTCCAACAATTAAAAGTAAGTTTTCAATTAGCCATTTTTCATAATCAGATTATTAGTAATGGTTTTTTAAGTACGTACCATACATTTATTATTTATTAATAATTTAACTTCTGCTGCTTAATTGCTTTTTTTATAATATGGTATGTTGTTTTTAATATGAAATTCTGACAATAGTTATATCGGAAATATTATAAGTGTGCGAAAATATAAATAAATGCAATTTATATGTGTGAATATCTGTTCTTATAAATTTTTATAAAAAATCATAACATAATTTAAAGAAGTATATAAATACTATATGTTATTTTTAAATATTTCTATTTTAGGTATTTATTAAAATTTTCAAAATGTTGTATTTTTTCTAATACATATAAATATTGTTTTAAAAATTTTTAAATTTTGTTATATATAGAGAAATAATAAATTATAGTACAAAATTGAAACTTATATTGTTTAATTAATACAAATATAAATTATTATTGCATATAATCTGATATTTGTATTGAATAATTCATTATTTCCGAAAACATATTTTTATTTTATATAATTAGTATTGAATACATTATTTTACGCTTTCAAAATGTTTAATTCAAATAATATAATTATTTTATTTGTAAAAATATTAAGTAAAATAAATATAGTGTTTAAATAATATAATCGATAGAAATTACGCCTAGAATAAATTTAGTTTCAAAATGTGACATAATATTTATTCAAATTAATATAAATTTATGTACATTTAAGTAAAGTAATAATGAATACTGTAGATTTTACTAGTATTTGTGGTAATTAATTTTACTTTCAAAATTTTTCAAGGCTTCTTCTATTATTTGAATAATATTCTTCTTGAAGTTTTCGGTATTTTCAGATATTAAGATTACATGATTATAAGGGAATCTTTATAAAGTTTAAATAACGTATAATACATCGATTGAAAATTCAAATTTATAAACAACATTATTACATTATTTAAAGAAATGTATTGTCTTAAACAAAAATATTTGAATAAAAATGCAGTTTTAAACATTGAAGTTTTTTTTTGTAATATTTACCTGAAAGTTTTATCGCGAAAATGAACAAATAAACCTATAGACTGGCATCTATTTATTGAGAAATATTTAAGAAATTTTATCCTTGAATTATATTTAGACAGAGTATCAAACCTAGACTTATCAGTGCTAAACTATTCCATTCTATCTAACTTCACTGATTTTTGCTAATAGGATATGTGACTCTTTATGTATTTGTAAAACTTCATAATAAATGATGTGCTCACCTATTAGCAATGAGTACTACAAGTTATGGGCTTAACTGGTTCTTATTATGAGACAAGCCTGAGTTGGAACTGCCCAGTCACTTCTAATTAAGTACTATAATCTCAAGACTTTTCATACAATATCATAAATGATTACATTTTTATACTATTGTTAGCATTTTTTAACTTGCATCGTTACATAACTAAGTGTTTATGAAATTCGTACTAAAACTTATTAATTATTCAAACCATCCCATATCTTTAGCAGTTTATAATAAATGTTAACATTTGGTATAAGTATAGCATTTAATATAAGCATTATCAACAAACAATTTTTTAAATAATTAATTTATTAGGCTTAAAATAATAATAAAATCCATAATCGTTTTATTTATTTTTCTCTTACTTCTTTATTCGATTTTATGCAAACTGATAACTGGTAATAATACAAATGTTCATCCTTCATATTTCGTGGAATTCTTCTTTTTAATAAATAATACATAGTAAAATATAAATAACTTACTGTATACAATTTTATGTACTTACGAACGATAATTATATGATAAAAGGAATTTTTGTCAAGTTTTAAATGTAAAGTTTTTACCTTCCATTTATCATATATTCGACTTTTAAAGAAGTTTTCATATACTATCATATCTAATGTTATTTAGTCTAGTTTTTGCGCTATATTTAATGTTATAGCGATTAAATCATTAGTTTAAAAACAAATTATTATATTACTTTTGTTGAAAAAATGCTTCAAAGAATTCAATTTCAATAATAAACTCATGATTGTAAAAAAATTATAAAGTTATGCGTTTTATACATTAAATTAATCTTATAATTTTTTATTTCAAATTATTCTGAAACTGTAGTAGTATTAACTATTTTACAACTTCTTATTAATACACATAATATAATAAAATTGAAGCAAGTATAAAATTATGCATAATCATTTAATATAATATGTGGATAGGTAGCACATATTTTTTGGATTTTGAAGCAAATTTAAAATTTTTAATAAAATATTACATTTATAATTTTACATGTTTAAATTTTATTTTTACTATTAATATGTTTACACTCAGTATAAATATATAATTTAATAAGGGCTTATGTACAATTAAATGTCATGCCTAAATTTATAAAATTATATTCAATTTTGAATAACCTATGATTTTGTTGTATTTTTAATAATTGTATTTATTTTTCTTTACATTTCCGTATGAATTAATTATTTAAAAATATTGTAATTTATAGTTTTTGAAGAAATATTTTATAACTATTAAATAATTAATATTACTTATTTAACAGACTAAAGGTTTAACTTTTAAAAAAATAGACTAAGAATAATAATAATAAGTATATTCTTTATCTAAAGCTTTAAATAAATATTGAATTAATATTAGTTCTAATTAGTTCTAAATTTTAATTAGTTCGAATGCTAATCTGCAAAATTAAAATTAGTTCTAATTAATATTAGAAATGAATATGAATACAATTTATTATTTTGATATTAATAGGAATTAATAAAATAATTACAGAGAGCAAATAAATAAATGAAATAAAAAATTAAGATTTTGTGTATAGTATTTTTACATAATTCGTTTAGTAATACTGCTCGATTCGTAAAAAATTTTATTATCTAACGTAATAAATGATTAAAGAAACTTCTCTTTAATCAGACAGTAAATTGAAAAAAGGTGTTACGTAAATTTGATCTGATACATAAATCTTATTAGCCCATAAGCTTATTGATTCTAATTCAAAATGATACGTATCTTAAACTAATAGTTCCATTGACTGGAATCAAAATTATTAAATTATAAATCTTGAATTATTAAACAGTTGACGCACGCAATGTTCTATGTGAGATATATTAAGAGACTCGAGGAGAGGAAAAGGCGAAAAAAATCGAGAGGTTGAGAAAAAAATGACGACTCCTTGAAACGCTCGAAGAATAATAATTGCATACGCCATAATTCATTCGCTGATTCTCGTCAAATCAGCCCAATCATTTAATCTTCTTGTTCACTGGTTGCGCGCGCAGACGCTACTGCGTTGCCTTATGTCGGGAAAGGTTATAATTTCGACGGCTTTTTCAAATAAACATAACAATAGAATAGACCGCTACTGAATTAAATTGTTTAGATGGACATATTTTAGTCACAATACGATTTCTCGTTTTTACGAGAAATGCACTTAGCTAATTTGAATACAAGGGAAATTTTATACCATCTC
Organism: Ceratosolen fusciceps; assembly: GCA_018883505.1. NCBI lineage: Eukaryota > Metazoa > Arthropoda > Insecta > Hymenoptera > Agaonidae > Ceratosolen > Ceratosolen fusciceps. The sequence goes on along the minus strand of RCIC01000023.1, from coordinate 1,241,286 downwards.
GTCTTCAATATTCCTCTCTCTCTCTCTCTCTCTCTCTCTCTCTCTCTCTCGATATATTGCACTAAAAACGTAAAGTTCAACTACAAATTCAGGCATGAATTCGTACATAATATAGTGTTTTACGAAAAATTTTCTCCAAACTGAACAGAATATTTATGATATTTCGTTTTTTTTATTTATTTATATTATTCGCGGTGTTTTCGTTAATAATTCACATACAATGAGCTAAATAATTCAAAAAATTCACCAGTTAATACCTTTATTAACGTAATTTTCTAGTTATTGTTATTTCTATATTAGTTTTCATAAGTATTTGAAGATTTAAACGAAATTGAAGTTGAAATGAAGTTAGAGCAGTTATGTACGAAGTGATACTTATATTTTAAACAGTCTTATTTTACAACACTAACATTGAATTGTTGACTGATATTCAGATAAAAATATAAAGCTCAGATTCAAGTGAATTTTATGATAACCCGAATGATAAACTCATTTGCAATAAAGCATTTACATTTACAAATAAAATGAAACAATTATGTCATTTCATAATATGATTGCCAGATGTTTTACCTAATATTTAATTGTAATATGAAAAACGTGTATTTATTTATCGAATAAGGTACGAGTTTATGAATATTAATTAAAATTTGTATTAAACGGATAATTGAAATAGAATGGCTTTATCCTGAATATCATTTAAGCGTTATTGTTAATATGAAATAGTACTAATCAAACTAAATAGTACGTTTTAGTTGAATAATAAATAAATATAATAGATAAAAATTTTTAATTATTAATACAGTATTAATTAAAATCTCGGCTAATGGAAATAAATATGTCCGCTCAATTATTCTAGTAAAACTATTAAAAAGACGGGCATTCTATGCACAAACATAAGCGAATAATACGATAGAATTATTTATTTTTTACTCTTATCTCATTTCCATTTGCGTTTATAACACATATAAAATGTTCTCGATTTTACTTTTAAATTTAGATTCACAAAATTAAAACTTTACAGTAGTTTTGTCGCTTATGTATATACAATCTTACTTTAATACTTTACTATTAATGTACTTTTTTTTTAGAAATAAAGTATGTATTTGACTCAATTATACTTATATATTATAAAAAAATTTTTATTAAAAATTTTCTGCATACTTTAAAATAATTAAATATTTGTGTGTATGATTGACAGAATTTATTTGTAATAAATAATCAGTGTAAATGTATTTGAAATGTTCACATTGTTAAGATGAAAAATTTAATTGTAAATGAAAAATGTTTAAAATTAATATAGCAAGTTAAAATTTTAAGAAAATACATTAGATATAATAGAGAACACTAAGGCACTCGATTATATTATAAATAATGAATGGATAATAAGTGCAATTATCATTGTCATTTATGTCGTTTAGAATAAAATGAATTAATTAATACATACATCAATAATAAATAAAAAAGTTTACTAATAAATGATTTCGGCCCCTACGGATCTAAACTAAACCATTGCTTTTAAAGTAGAATATATATTTAAAAATTAATGGTATTACTATTAATTGTGTTATTACGAATTGACATTTGATTCTTCTAATAATAGTAACGTAACAAAAGGTCATACATGAAACTGAATAAGTGAAGTGTGAAGGGTATCGTAATAATAAAATGAATCGTAGTTACGAATGATTGTAGTTTGATGAGCGTCACGAGTCACTATTGTTTACACATTATCTCGGCCGGAGATATTTTACGATCTTTAGAACAAATTGAGAATTCGGACTAATCCATTATTTTTTATTTTATAAAGTTGACTGACGGAAATGTCGATTGTTTAATAAAGGTTTTTGGTTAAAGATAATACGAGAAGAGTGGCAAAGTCGAAAACGATGAAGGCATTTAAAGTAATTAACTCGGGGGATAATCCGTGCAGGTGTTGGCAAAGCACTGACCCGTCTACGTTGATTGGTACAGCTGTACAGCTGTAGAGTGGCGCGCGCGCGAGGGTGTGCGTGGGTGCAAGAAGGCGTACCGAGGGAAGGGCTTGGGGCTTATGGAGGATCAATTTTTTCTCAATCCACTGGCGCAATACTCACACGCGCATATTCGTAGACGCAGGCTAATTGAGCTCTCCCTTTCACTTGCAGAATGCCAAGGAGATACTTTGTGACCCCGAAAAACGGAGCAACTATGACAAGTGGCGGCACAGCGGCCTATTCGTCAGCTACAAGCAGTGGCTCGGAATGAAGGAGCATGTACAGCAGGTGAGCGAGATTTCGGGCCCAGGCTGTCGGGCTCGGGCCGTCTTTGCCAACGGCGATGGCGTTGGTGTTAGGTAGGGAAGGGTCGGGAATCCGAGAAGAGACGAATGATAGCGGCCAGGTCGCGCGGATAGCACGACACGCGCTCCTGACCTAAATTTGGCATCCAGGGGGTGCACGCGTAGTTTGCCAATTCCCCGCAGGCTGATCTGGATAAGGGTGTTCCGGGCCGAATTGGATATTTTTTGCGCTATGAAACATGTTCTAGACGCTCCTTTCGCTCAGGGCAATTTTTCTTTAATCTTCTTTAATATAAGCCCGCCATTACTCTTTATTTACCTTTTACCTCGGTAAATCGATCGATATTTTTTTCGTCGATTTCTCGTTTCTAATTGATAAACTACTACTACCTTTAATGATAATGACCGTATAGAATTCGCTGATTTATTTTTACTTTGCTTTTACAAGGATGTTGAACTGATGCTGAATTGTCCTCGACTGCATTCAATTATCCACAATACATTAGAAGAAAAGTCGATTGGCATTATTCATATTTCAGTATCTATTTAATAATAATAATTTAATAATAATTTAATAATAATAATAATAACAATAATAATAATAATAATAATAATAATAATAGTAATGATAAAACGACAACAACAACAATAATAATAATAATAATAACAACAATAACAATAATAATAATAACAACAATAACAATAATAATAATAACAACAATAACAATAATAATAATAACAACAACAATAATAATAATAACAACAACAACAACAATAATAATATATAATGAGTGCCAAAGGAAAAAGTATGGATAAAATGAATTTTAAAAAATCAGCATCAATATTTGCTACACGGAAAATAATTAATATATAAATTGGTTGCATAGCTTTTTTATATGTAGTGGATTTAAAAAATTATTATTTTATTGCTTTTAATTAAAAACACACTTACCATATACTTAAGTAACATATTAGTTTTCTAATAATCATAAAGAATGATAACTTATAAAAAATATTGAATTCTAAAGTTAATTTGTTGTACATATATCACCATAAATGTATATTTTGCATTTTTTCCCCTTATTTCTAGGTATATTAAATATCATTACGTATAATATCGAATGAATGATTGATTCCATAGTAAATACAGCATTAATTATGTTTCTTATCCAAATAATATGATAAAATCATTTACGAAAGTATTTATGTCAAATCAATTGAAAAACTGAAAAATTAAATTTATCCGTCATTTTAAATTTTATACTCTGAAAATTCTTAATTAAATAAGTCATTAAAAAACATCTTTGACAAAAGTTATATAGATTCTTTTTAATTTAGTTGATTAAATGAATTTTACTTGAAGTGAGTACGATATACAAATATTTTATAAGCGCTGATGAAAAAAGTGTGTAATGTGCTTAAAAGTACAAATATAGATTGTATAGTATATGTCACTGAAGAATATTGTCCGCGTCTACAATATTATTCTATTATTGGAATACAAATTATTATTAAATCTTTAACGTCAGATGAGCTAATAAGGGGTCTTATTTATAAAATTAAATGAGGGACTGTCATTTTCTTGAAGTTATTCAATAAATATAAAAATTACAGTGGGTCCGAATTGTCACGTTACATTTTACACGTTACGTTGTGTCACGATTCGAATTCCTACTCATGAGACAGTCCCTCTCTATACTCAGAACCTACTTCCATCTAAGTGATATAATTTACAAAATCATCAGCCTCATAATTGTATTATCTGACCTGATTTTTACGATGAGCCATCTATGTACTTGCATAGATTATATTTCTGCCCTAGAGCAATTATGTACTTACTCATCTATAGTATCGTTGCTCATAATGATAATTGGTTGCCTTCGGAGTAATCTACTACGGCTTACTTAGAATCTTCTTTTCTTAGAATGATACTTTTTTGTTTACATGTAAAGCTGTTTACTGATCGACTTTAGCACCCAGGCTTGTACAAACATGTCCTACTTATTTCCCTGTCAATATGTAAACATTAAGTTAATTAGTACTAAATCCCATCGGACCATAGACAATACGTTTGTAAAAGTGGATACAATTTTTAATTAGCCATTATTTCACAGCCTAATAAGATGTAGCAACATAGCGAAATCTACTATACACATCTATAACTTATTCGCAATTTAATATTAATAAGCTTGAAAAAATCTCTTATGATATATAAATTTCATAAAATCAATTTTCTACCGCATAACTGCATATTTTCAATGAATTATGAGATAATAGACTTGTACATTTAATTAAATATTAAATTATTTAAGTTAGTAGAATGATTATTAATTTATCGTTAATTAATTTATCGAAGGTAGATAATTAAAATCATATTTTATTAAGTTAATTCAAATGAAAAATTCAAGGATATTTTGTTAAAATTAATTGCATTTCACATATTACTCAGACATTTTTAATGATACTCGAATATTTAATAATAATTTTTTAATGGTTAAATTGTTGTTTGTCAAAGATATATTTGTTAAAGAATAAATTAAAAATTTACACAATTGTTGATATAAATTGTACTATGTTGTTATAACACTTTAAAGAAGGAAAATAGAGAATTTTATAAGAATTTTTTAAAAAAACTTGTAGATGTTTTAAATTTGTTCTATATATATATATATATAAAATACAATTATATGAAAATATTAAATTTGAAATATTCTTCAATTATGTTTTAATTTCGTAACAATGCGAACAATTTGATGTTAAAATTTTATAAAAATGAAATTTCTACTTTCTGAAAATATTTAACAGTGCAAATACACTTAATAGTTTTAGATAAAAGCTCATTAACTTCCATAGTTTTTAAAATTATTAATAAATATTGTTCCATAAACTATTTTGTGAATGAAATATAAAAAATAAAATATAAAGCATTTCAATAAAAATAATTGTTATTAAGTTCTAATTCGAAAATTAACAAAAATTTGTAATATTTTACATAAATTACGATCAATTTAGATTTTTTTACATTCAAATTTTATAATTCTCTTTTTTTTCACATTTTATTTTCAATAATAACAGCTATACTGAGTGGAATATTACTGCATACCACACTTTTTATATTATATAAAGTGAATATTGATTCTTATAAATAGGTGAAAATATTCTAAATTTCCGTACGTAGTAAAAAATTAGGACGAACATTGCAAAAAATGTTTATAGGTTTGAATTATGAAGGTTTTACGAAGTTGTACGTAAATTCAAAACATTCTTAATTAAAAGTATTTTGTTAATATAATTATTTGAATTTTCATAAAATCTTTTTCGCTGATATTATTTATTAATATAAATACTCGCTGGAGCACAATTATTTTAATGTGAAGATGAAATTTTTACAAATTTAAAATATGTATGATTAAACTGTATAGTTATATATTCTTGCTTTTCCATTAGCATAAAGAAAAAAACTAGTCCGTTGATAAAAGATAAAAGTAACGCCAAGTATTTTACTATTCGTCCATTTCTTTTTGTCTCGCGCAAATACGAAATGTCAATAATATCGAGTTTGCATATTTTTATTCTTTATTGTCACATCTTATTGATTATTACTATATATTATAGAAAAAATACATCCATAAGTAAAAAATTATCAATAGTAATATGAATTTTTAATAATTGAAAATTTGTAGTAAAAATATCAAATTATATAATACACAACATATAATATTATTTTAAGACTATTTTTAAAACTATTTCATTTACAAAAGGACTTCGAATATTTTACAATTACATTGAAAAATATAAATCTCGTTCCATATATATACATATACATATACATATACATATATATATATATATTATACTAATAAAACAATTATAAGCCATAAAAGTCAGTTATAATTCAATTATATAGAAACATTTACAAATTCATTATTTCTTTTAAATTATTCGTTTCAGTTTTTAGTAATGTATATATACATGTACAAATTCTAAATTCACAACGTGCAGTGTCTATTAATTTCGGACAATAATATTTTAAACTGAAATTTATTATATTCTAAGCATATTTAAGTATTTAAATTATATTTAATAAAGAATTTTTTAATCATAATATACTTGTGAAATGTCAATTTAATTTCTGAAAAATGTAATTTTATTCTTAGAGTTACTCAAGTCATTTTTTCGAAATTGATTCTAAATTATCATATTACATAATATTAAGGTATTATTAGCCACCCATATTTGTTACAGCAATATTTATTTCCAGGAAACACGTTTTGGTCGTGTACATTTAATGAAATAGATGAGAGCACGCGTAAACTAATACATAAGTTGCCTGTTCGTTTGTTTCGCGTGCGCAAAATTGAAATCCAAAACGTTAGCTAAGCAATTTTTCACTTAGCGGATATACTTATTATTGTCATACTCCTAAGTACATGACCTAATAATCAATTACTATATAAGGGAGGGTTAAAAGAAAGCGCAGTGTACTTGCTTCGACAGTACGTGTACTAAAATTGGAACGATACGGAGAAGATTAGCATGGCCCCTGCGCAAGGATGACACGCATAACCGCGAAGCGTTCCACATTTTTTTGCTTAATACTTAATTGGAAATACAATTCTTTATAAGATAAATATACGAGTTTTCGAAACGTTTATATTCGTAAATATTTATTAAATATTCAAATATACATACATACATACATATATATACATATATATATATATATATATATATGTATGTATGTATAGATATGTATATATATGTGTGTATACATAATAAATAAATCTTGCGTAATAAATTACATTTCAGTATTGGAATAATTAAAGCACAGCGAATATTAAAATGTTGGACTAAAAATAAATTTATTACCCATAATATTAATAGAAAAACTTGGATGTATACGCAGTACTCCTTCTATTGAGTATACACAAAAATTCTTCATATGCAATTAATTGTTTATTAGTCATTTTAACTGTTTGCAATTCAGTTGAAATATAAATTTTAGATAAAACTAAAGTCATCGTATGTTTGTGCTTTCGAATTAAAAAATGAGTAATTAAATTGTAAGTTTAATTACATAAAATTCAATAAGCATGTAATTGTGTAGGATTTCACTTTTGCATAAATTTTTATTTGCATAATGTTATTTAGGTAATTTGAGTAGCTCTTTTTTTATATTTTAAATAAATCTCGATTAATTTTGGAAAATATTAAACACGTTGACGGAAACAAAATTTAAATTAACAAAAAAATGTGGAACGCTTCACGATTTTGCGTGTCATCCTTGCGCAGGGGCCATGCTAATCTTCTCTGTATCGTTCCAATTTTAGTATATGTACTGCCGAAGCAAGTACACTATACCTTATTTTAACTCTCCATTATATAGTATTTGATTATTGCGTCCTGTACTTTCGAGTACCACAATAACGAGTGTAGCCACCAAGCGGCGAACTCTTCAACTATCGTACTAAATATCGATTTTCCGATTGGAAAATTAATAAAGTCGCTTGTTTACACATTACTTTGCATAAAATGTTTGTCATTTAAATTTTGCAAGAGAAATAAATATATTTTCATTAAGTTTGTTTTTTATAAGAAGATATTTAATAACATGTATTACTATTTTAATTAATATTTTAATATTAATAGATAATAATTTAGTAAACAAAGTAGTGTAATATAGAATATGATATGTTAATATTTATCAAACTTTAGTTTGAAACTTTAATACCGCTTACCACCATTAAAGAACATTGATTTAATATTTAATTGCTGACTTTAAATCAGTGATATATTTTCTTTAATGAAAGTAGTAATAACATTGCCAGTAGTGATACATATGTATGTTTCCAACGATGAGAAAATAATTATGTTTAAAATTGGGTTTAAATAGTTGCATGAGTAAAATAAAAAATTCATGGTTGAAAATACATGGGGCTGGGGGGGGGGAATATTATAAATGATCTAATAGATTGGTACAGTTAGAGATAAGCATATGACGCAATATGTGTAATAATGCTGTTTACAGTCAATGCACTGGAGCACGCCGAAGACTAAGGATCGGATGCTTCCTGATAGCGAGGAGGCGGGTGCAGGTTCCGCGGGTGGACGAGCCAAGGTCAAGCCGCCGAACGCGAATCGACGGGCGAGTGAAGGCGGTGCCAACATTCATTACGGGGCCCGTCGTGATCTCAACTGGGACAGCGAGCCGCCCAGCGAGATTATCAACAAGTTTCGCAACTATGAGGTTTAAGCACCGTCATCCACCCCACCCACACCACCTGGCCCTTGCCAGCGGTGCCGGTGCACGAGTGGGAGAAGTCTGGCACCACGCACACCTTCGCCTACTCGTCTCTTCCATCTTGGCCCACCTTTTGCTCGACCCGCCCCGACCTACTGGACTCCCTATATTCTATACTTCCTATACACACGTACTCCCTTCTCCACCTATTCCTCCTCCGCCTCGTTCTTCTTCTCCACCTCCTCATGCTCTTCCTCCTCCTTCTCCTCGTCTACCCATCATCATTTAAATACACCCACACGTGCACGTAAAGTATTATAAAGGCATGTGTGAGCGACTGAGGACGCATGGGACTGATTTCGTTTTGACCGTATGGGAAGCCATTACTCGATCGAACAGCTTTTATTGGAATTCAACTGGTGATCCTTCGAAAATTCATGTCGAAGCTAAGCGACCCATTGGCTCAAGTCTCTGCGGCATTGATCAACGCTTTAACGGTGTTGTATTTCGTTTCCAAGCACTTTTTTGCTATCAGCCTCTTCTATTTACGTAATGTACGAAATCAATTCTTCCATTTAGTTCGCCTCTAAAAATTCTTAAAGCCGGGGCATTGGGAATTTCGTCTTTTGTTTGATGTTATTCGACATACTACAATGTAAGATTATTTTAAAAATATTTCAACTTCAAAGGCGATCTCGACATCACGCAATGGCATTCGATCTTTTAAATTCCAGTCAATTTTAATGGAAAACACTAACAAACTATAATATAACTGATTAATAATATTATCTTACAATATTTTATGAATTCATAAATTTTTCAAAAATATATGTACATTCCTTTATTTAAATTTATTTTATTATGTACGAGTTCCGTAAATGTATTCAAAGTATTTAAATTGAATTAATAATTTATATGTTTACCTTAATCGTGTTATAATGCTGCTTACACAAACATTATTCATACACAATTGCGGATATTTGACATTGGTCTTCTTTATTTTTATTTTTAGTTCAGAAGCCTTCCGGTATAATCTCAAAAGAAAGAATCAGCTAGCATGAATTTATAAGACAAAAGTTATTAAAAACTAACGATGAACTAGTAATTTAAGTATAGAATTTGCTATGTAAAAACTGTTTTCTATGTAAAAACTTGTCTAACAGCTAACAGGCTAAAATATTTTTATCGGTTTCACAGTTTACAATTTTTTTCCCAAAAGACTTTGCATTTTTAGAAAAACTTAACTGGTTTTAATTGAAAGCTTTTATCAAAATTAATTAATTAAATTGAAATAACTGATCTTATTTGTTCATTGGCTCTTGGTTATTCATTATATTCTAACTAATTTTAATTATTATAATATATATTTCTATCGGGACAGAAGTAAATTATAACTATACAATAATAATAATCAAATTATGTAAAAAAAAAAATATATATATATATAATAATAATAATAATAATTGTAACGAAAAAAAAATTATAAAAAAAGAAGTATACAAAAGTTTGCAGTCGTGTTTTGTTGCAAAATGTCGATCAGTGGATAAGCTCATAGAATCTAGTAACTATTTCACTTAATATGCGTGCATTCTTATTATAAAAAAGTATCTAATTTTTAGTTTAATTAAATTACGAATAAATAATGAAATTATTCTAAACAATATGTTTTAATCATTGTTAAAGTTATTGAATAATTTATGCGTCAGATATTATATTTTTTGAATCTGTTTTTAAAAACGTGATCCATTAATTAGAAAGACTCGTAGAGAGAAAGAAATATGAATACAGTACAGGAATAGAAACAGTGGGGGAGGGAGGTTCTTTCATTAAATATTAAAGGAATTTTAAGCTGATGTCTGTAGGAAATGTAGAAGCAATGGAGGAATGCAGTTACATTCTCAACCGTATCAAACGGTCGTTTAAACATTAGATATTACATGTATCTGTAGGTATTATTAATATTCTTAAATACTCTACTTATTGTGGATTAGCAACTAATAAAACGGTAAGACTTTTTCTGTGCCTAAGTGCATCCACATTGTGTCTTGTTCTTTGTCTCTCGTGCTTTTTATGCTCGAGCTCAATTAGAGCTGAGAGCACGGCGATACAATAAAATATGTCTATATTGTCTTTTAATTAAATCCTCGTAGCCACTTAGCTTATTGTAGTTAACCTATTTAGACATAAATTATATACATTAAAACGCGATCAATCTACATACTCGTATAAATGGTGCACATTACATTCTTCACTTGAACTTTAAAGCCTCTTGGAACTCTGTTCAAAATAACATAGATGATTCCTTGCAAAAATTCTGCTGCGAGATAATATAGTTTATATACTTTAAGTAGATTGGTCCGCTAGCAAAGATTCAAAATTCATTAAAAACAGAGAAAAAGGAAGGCTTCGAGAATAAAAATTTTGTTTAAAACATAATTTTTAAAAGTTATGTTCTAACGTTTAGTTTTTCTCTTAGATTATTAATAAAGAAAACGGTATCATTTACACTTTGTTTATACAGCAGCGTCCAAAGCACTATTTTCCGAGCATTGTTTCAAAAAGATTTAAATATTTCACTTGTGAAAATAATAAAACAATATCCGTTATAATACTCGCTTTATGCAGTAATCATAAAAAAAAATACCAGCTATAATTACATATTACATATTATATTAAAAAAAAATGCAATCTATTAATTATATTCATTTAAAATTAATAATTTTTAATTGATCGTGTAGCCATAAATATGTTTTATTAACTAATATATGATATTTAAAATTAAAAATTCTTATACAATAAAATTACATATACTTACTAAATATTTATTATCTATATGATAATATAAACATATATACGTTTTTTGTTATGCAAATAAAAACTAATTTGTGTAGTTCATATATAGAAGTTTAGTATAATAGTATAATAAACTAGATATTGAAACATATTAAATTTACTATAAAGAATTTAAAAAATATTTTTTTTAATTATGCCTTAATACAGCCTGTCGTATTTGAAGCTTATTATATTTTTTATTTAATATAAAGTGTAAAGATTGACCAAAGCTCATAAGAAAGTCACAAATATCTAATGACACCTGATTTACCTATACTCTGGTACAGAGACACACACAAAAAAAGCACGCAAATAACTTTATTGAACTAATAAGTATTTGGATAAATTAATAAGTAATAATATTATTTTATTAATTTCAACTCTATTAAATATAATTTATTATATTTCAATTTAACAGACTTTAAATATTTAGAATATAAATGTTAAAAGAATGTCTATCAAGATTGTAGTTAATAAGATCTTACAGGATTCGAAATATAATTATGAAATTAAATTTAGTGAGTATTTTATTTTGTAATAGATAAGCTTATTATTCTTAATTAAAGATTATACCTTAAAAGACAATGCATCTTTTATAACTGATAAAGTTTAATGAAATACAAAAAGATATATTCAATATACATAGTTTTAAATAGCAGCCATTATGTTAAAAGAAAAAATAAAGTAGTAAAAATTAACCAGTTAACAGAATAAATGGAAAACTTTGGTGGTTACATTTTCTCCTGTAGAAACAAGTTTTAATTATTTAAATAGAGAACATGTATTTATATATTTAATAATAAGATTCCATTAGCTTTATGAAATAAACTTTTCCATATAAAAAGTGTGATTAATAACAATTTTTCTTCTACACAAAAATCTAAGGATTTTGGGTAAATTTTTTACGCTTGTTTATTGTCGTCGCCGTATAATAAATTTATATAAATTAATAGAAATATTATTATCTCTGTAATAAATGAAAATGTATTTATTCTATATTATAATATATAATTTTTATTTTATTATGAAATTCGTTGAAAATGGAGTATTTGAGAAAATTAACAATTTATTACACTTATATCAATTAATAAAATGAGAGAAATATTTTTGGGAAATTACATTACCTGCATACTTCAAATTTAATCCTATTACACTTATACATGTATAATACAGCATTCATATATAAGTATACAAGTATGTCTATATTTTTGAAAGTAAAAATATAAGTTGTTGAGAAGACAAGATACCTGCGGTTATATATTTTTTATTACATTTAAAGAATGAGTACAAATAATAGTGAAATACAAATGTTATATGAAGACGCTACATATAAAATTTATATGAATTAAATTTAACACAATTAAACCGATTTTATTAAGCGATGTTATTTTTCAAATGTATTTATGAAATTATAAAAATATAAATTCTCTTTTGTTATATTTCACGTTTCATGTTATCGAATTGTGTAACATATTGAAAGTTCATGGATTAAGACTTATGAAACTAAAGGGAACCAATCAAAACATATTAATATACAAAAAATTTATTTATCATATAATAATACAAAGATTTATATAAATATTAATTTTCCAAAAGAGTTAAATATATTTCTCTACATCTATATCAAAAACAAGCAAATCAAATGATTTAGATAAATTATGACTGTCAATTAATCATATCAAATGTAAACACTAAATAATTAAAATAATCTAAAATTATAAAACAATAGAACAATATTTGCAGAAATCAAATGTTATGTTAATGTTATATTTGCATTAAAATAAAATCAAAAGAATATATTTATTTTATTATAATGTATATAGATGAATTTATGATAGAAGCATTGATCTAATGAATTATATAACCATATTTTCAAACATTTATGTGAATCAAAAAGGAAAAAGTAATCGTCAGCGCAGGTATCTCAATACAGAAACTTTAAAAAGACAAAAGACAAATTATATATTTACATTGTAATTATTGACTAATGGCAAAAAGTAATTTAAATGAAAGTTACCGTTAATAATAAGTTATATATTTATGATGAAAATTCGCTCGCTGGACGTGCGAGTATGAATCTTATAACTTCTATTGGATGGGTACAGGATTTAAAGAAAATATTAATAAACATATAATATAAATATCCCCCCTCCCCTCCGCACGCACAGTCACGCATACTTACGAACACGTGTACGTACACCGATATTCGTACGCATTTGTACAAACTGTTGCGTATTATTATTTTAACATATATAAATGTATATTACAATACATTCATGTAAAAATAAGAAATTATGAAAACGAATGCTTTAATATTATAAGTAAATAATATATATTACATGTAATACAAAGAAATGTGCATTGATTTTAATGTATTTCAATAAAAAATTTATGATTTTCTGACTTAAGTGTATCTGTTATTAATACCTAACCAGTATCTAATATACATATAATGTAAGACTTAAATTTACAATTTATTTACATCTAAATATTTTATGTTTGTATAAGTAACATTATCGATCATACTAATAATTTATTGAAATAAATAAATAAATAAATATATATATATATATATAGTAATCCACCCTTTGTTTTTCTATAAAATAAGTTGTATTGGGTGATTTACAACGACGTAAAATAAAGCTTCTATTCATGTAATATCTTGATTTAATCAAAGAATATTTCATAAATATATTTTCTAAATTATTTGTAACATGTAATAAAATACAATATGTATATGTTTTATAATATGCGAAGCTCATAAGTTCAAAATAATCTTATCCTTATAATTGTTTAATTTCTTGGATTAAAAATTGGTCTGTGATATTTCGACATTTTTAAATATGTTTATGATAATGGATAGAAATAGAAACGATATGTTAAAATTTGTTCATTTTTCTAAATGTTAAGATATTATTGTTTAATAAAATAAAAATTATTATAATACTTTCTTTCATTAATTTTTTACGATAACTTATATCGCACACGATGGATAATTTTAATCTTACAGAAGATCGAAATGAATATACAGTTAAGAATTAATATGTATAAATTGACAGGTGCGGTAACACCATGGAATCGTGTCACACATGCTGACGAGGCTGAGGAGCCAATGAGCAAACGATAAGCTCATCACCTGCCTGGGAACAGAGGTGATGAGTCGACCTATACAGAGAGACTCAGGGAGTTAGCCGGCAATCTAAAATGAATCAGCATTCGGAGTTCGCGATTGCAATTACATCAAAGCATTCGTCTCGTGTGGCAAGTTCACATAGATAATTCCTGAACGCACCCGTCAACGAGACGTGTTCTATCGAGTGAACCGAATCCATATATTACAATACGTACATATACGCACTATCAGCTGATACAAATACTCATTATTAATGTATATTATTAATAGAAATTTATTAAAATTACGGGTTAAGATATCTTTTTAAGACCACTAGAAATATTTAACGGACAATTAATTGATTCGCAAATCTGATAGCGCTGAGTTTTTCATATATTAAAAAAAAAAAAAAAAATTACTTAAATATTTATAATAACATGAAAAATAATGTAAATCTACTTACTTTTAAAATATACTAATTTATCAAGTTTTAATTTCACTTATAAATGAACTACAAACATTTTATTATTTAAAACTGTACAAATATAATTTATCTATACAACTATATTAAATGCTGAATAATTCGAATTTTAAATTTATTTTATAACCGTAATTAGTAGAAACTCAGATCTTTAAAAGATTTTAAATATAAAAGTATATACAAATTAATAAATAAATGCATAAATAAAAGTATTTTCTACTTTCGTTACGACTAGTAAATTTTTCTAACTAATAAGTACATGTGCTTTTTTGTTATAGTATTAATATATTTATCGATAGCAAAAAATTAAACAAGTAAAAAAGATTATTTAAGACTGAACCTCTATTATTAGAATTAGAATGCTACTGCATTAAAATTAGATTATATATAATGATATTTAATAAATTTATCTATTAAAAGCATTATTTATATAAAATATGTATCTAATAAATGATTAAATAAATTATAATATTATTTCATTAAAAATTAGTCATATTTTCACATTTACGTGTGCCCAAAACAAGTATTTGAATAATTATATGTTTTTAATATTATTTTTATTATTTCAATATTCGTGCCAACACGTGCCTATACAAGTAAAAGTTTATAATAAACTAAAATTTGTTCGCTCATTAAGAAATAATTTATTAATTTTTAGGCGTATGAATAATTAAATATGAATTAATTATGTTTTTCTCGATCATTTTTAATTAAAACTTTCATTAAAAGCAATACCAAATATTGCACTTATTATGCGAAATATCAATGCAATATTGGTATTGAAAACATATGATTATATAAGAAAGATTAATTTTCTATTGCTATTTGTAACTTCAGAATACCGATAATAATATTGGATATTGACATAAGACAATATTACATTGTGTTTACATTGGTCAGATTAAATATAAATTATAATAAATTGTTTCGAATTGTTTAGACATTAATTACTATTAATATAATATTATGGTACATAAGTTTTTTTATACATTTTTTTTATACGTTTGCATTAATGATCTTTTACGAAAGAATTTGATCTAAATACTAATTTAGATTGTAAATAAAAAAAATACAGGTAAGTCTGATAAATATAATCTATTTAAAAAATTTATCTTGATATTTCGGATGAGGTTAATATAATATTTTAGTTTAGTTAAAAATTGGGTTACTCTCTACTTGAAACAATGAATCTATGCATTCGAGGCTAAAGACAAATTAGGAGATGCTGTCTCCTATGCATGTATTGGAATACACACATTCCTTTTATTCGGAAGAATGAGGAATAGGTTTCGCAACGAGGGACATTAATTCAGAAGGGAATATTAAACGAAGGTGAAACAAAATGGAACGATAGTTTTCCCCCATCTCCTGCCGATTTTCGGTAGCGAAGCATCTAAAAAACTTTTACGAGCGCAAATATGTCCAACGTGATGACCAGCGAGTTTCTTTGGTTAAACTAGCGCGGAGCATTTACAGAGCGGGTCTCTTTATCGCCAGGAGAACCTTTGACCCTCCATCACGTATATCGAGTGCAATACTTTATCACACGGAGTCGACTGTGGATGGATTGGGATTAATGCTCGGAAAAGTGATTGAATTTGTATCTACGACGAAGTATTCTCGACGAAGTGAGGGGAAGAGGGGCGGGGCCAGAAAGGAAAAATACTCTTACGGGATAATCATTTTTCTGAGGTCTTTTTTTTTTCAAATATTGTGTATTCTAAATATTTAACGTCCAAGGTATACTGATGAGAAGGTTATACATATTAATATTACAATTTCATGGTTCCTAAATATTATAAAGTCGTCGCGACATTCCAAAGCACGTGTAGTGTTTGTGCTATATTTTTATATATTCGAACCGAGTATTTTTATGATTTAGAATACGTAATAATATTTGATATGTTCATGATTAACAAAATCAATTTTTCTTCAAAGCTCTATAGAACTGCTAAATTTTTTTATATTGAAACTAAAGTAAACGCTCATTTTCTAAACTAAAAAATAAGTATAAAATTTTGACAATGAATGTGTCAAACACGAACTTACTTTTTGATATGAAAAAAAATTCTTACATACGCTTAAAATTTAATTATTTTATGAGTTTAATACTTTTGAAATAATAAAATTATTATTTAATAATTTTTATGTATTTTATATGTAATTTTTAATTAGAAAATATATAAAATCTTGTATCACCAGCTGTTTTTATAACGTGAGCCCAAGTAAGTTTCTATTAAACATAGTATTTCATTACTTTGAAATGAATATTTACGTCATCGGTATATTTTATTCATAAATATAGAAATACATACGATATCAAATATCCTATTCAGTATAAATACATAAATCATTTTTATTAGAAAACTGATGAATTCTTGAAATAATTGTTTTGCTGGTTATTAAAATAATATATTAAATTTTAATTCCTAATTTTGAAAATAGAAGTTTATATTTTACATTGTATAAGTTTAATAATAATTTAATTAAATGTACTAAAAAACGAATCTTATTTCACTATTATAATTGTAATGATTCAATTAGAAAAGCATTATTATATCTCGTATTGTATTATTCATGAAATCATAAAGCATTTGCAAATGTAAAGAAGAGTCGTGATAATTTTAAGCGACATTTGTACACGTGCTTATCATACACAAAAATTTACTAGTAAATAATAATTAGGATTTTCTGATATATATATATATAATTGTTATAATTTAAATGGAATTCAAATAAAAAGTTATGTAACGATTTATTAAATATAAATGTAATATCCCAAATTTATTGGGACGTAGGGGTAGGAATATTAACGATAGGCGTTAAATAAAACAAAATTTCTGATGACGATAATTGAAATAATGATAAAATTTAACTTAAAATATTTTGAAATATGTTAATATTTTAATATCAAAACCAGAATCTTTTATTTAAAATTCCAAATCATAAATAAAACCGTAAGTTTAACCATCTATTTAAAAATTCTTACAGACCTACGGTTTAATGGATAATTTTAATTTTAAGAACAAAATCTCCCAGAAAAGGATGTATAATAGAATTTATATTTTTAATTTTTTTAGTCCGGTCGTTTATAAGCTTTAAACTTCGTTATAAGTGAATTAAATTAAAAACAAAAAATTTCCTTAGCTTGGAATATTTTCGAAAAGATAAAACATTAATAAAATTGTTCGTAAATACAAGAAAAAACTATAAAATAAGGGGAAAAAAACGAGCAAAAATTTATAGGAGTTTATTGTTTATAAAGATTTGTATGTAGAAAGAAAAATAAAGTTGTCGAGATAATGAGGCAATTCGAAATAATGGGATCAGAATTATGTTTTGAAAATGTAATAATTATTTTTCAAGCTGCTGAATGGGACAAAGAGGTCTCGATATGGTGCAAGAACACACGTTAAAATGCTGGAGGGGTCATAAAGGAGGGGGGAAAGTAGTCGGAATTGAGTGACCTGTGCGCATTTACCGATAGGGAATTAGGGCAAAACCCAATTGTTTCGCGCTTCGAGTCACCCTCTTCTCTTGTCCATTATGTTCGTTTGAAGTGAGATGTGAGCGAGTTAGTGATCCTTTTCACTTTTATTGGATAGTTCTCGCAGGTACTCCATACGTCCATATACGTCTGCGCGCTTGCGTGCGCCGGATATTGAAAAATAAAAAAATGTATTAACTTATTTATACTTTGTTCGGTATCAAAAGTGAGACCATGAAATATCTAGCCTCGCAGAAATTCATTTTATTATTTATTTTGTCCTTTTCATTAATTTTCTTTATAAATGTATGAGTTAATCAAGTATACGAAATTTTGAGTTATAAAATATAAATTATTCGACTCATTTATAATACCTAAATTTAATATATATAATTAATATGTTAAACAAATATTTTAGATGATAATAAAAGAATTTATATACTAAAGCACAGTTAATAAAATCAATACTCAATTAGCATAAGCGAAAAGTAGGCGGAATGAAAATTTATCTCTGCTAAATAAGGTAATTCTTAGTCTTTATTTATAAAACAATTTTTTACCAGTGTATTAGTATTATATTGTTAGTAGAAATTATTTTATTATACTATATCAAAATTCTACAACTATTAACTACGCCTCAATACTAAAAAATACTTCTTTTTATTGTAATCAAAAAGTAAATAAATTAGATATTGGCGTTTAAAGGTTACAAAATAATAATTTCAAAGTATCTTTCTGTTATAAATACTAAGAGAATTAAACCAGAAACTTAAAAATAGTTAAGAATACATTCTAAATATTTTTTAAGATTAATATAATATATTTATATATTAGTTATTAATATTAAATATATATTTATTCATTTATTTTAAGTTTTGAAACATTAAGTATTCAATAAAATATTACAATAGTCATTTTTTATTAATTATATTAAACATTTAAAAAACTGCAGTAATTTAGGGGTATTTATAAATTCTTCGGATAAAAATTTATTTTCTTTACTGTTTATGTGTATTATTTTTCCAGTTTAATTCACGATTTAAATTCTCTTCAGTTTTATGTAAATAACTTCTTATGTTTTTATAATAATTTCTGAATTCCTTAAAAATATGATACTCGGTATTGCTTACTTAATGTTTTTATTTATTTTAAAGTTAAATAAGAAACGGATGTAAAAATTTAAATAAGCAGTTGATATTTTTAGTAATAAAAATTCTTTAATATTTTTTTCATAAGAACGTCATTTATCAAAGGAAGCTGTCACAATTAACTAAGTGTTTTCCTTGTTGTATAGTATTTCAATATATTTAAATGCTTATTTAATTAATTTTCAATCGGATATTCGATATTTCAATATTTAAAAAATAAAACATTGTACTCCATATATTTATATATTTAGAAATAAGCTTGAAATATTTGCATCCGCGTATCAATAATAAATATATTATAATATATATATGCTTAGAGTTTATAAAAATATTTATAAAAATACCTACTATCAATATTTATATTTACTTGGTCTTGATGAAGTACAATTGTTTAGATAGATGCAGAAATCAATAAAGGATCAATATTCTATAAAGATTCATTCTGTACTATCAAAAAACTAATACTTTTTCAACGATATTGTTTTTTTATTATTTTTTTTTTTATACTGTACTAATAATTTTTGATAGAAATGTTATATAATAATTTTAAAACAAAATTAAAAATATAACAAAAAATAGTTTATATTTCATGAGTACGACGCAACTTTAATAACCTAAATATGTATAGCTTAAAATAGATGCCTGTGCGTGTGTGCATATATGTGCTTAATAATAAAAATGTAAATAATTAATTATATTATATGTATTTGAGATACAAAATGACGCTTAAAAGACATTGTCTATACTGTTACGCTATGCGCAACGCTTATTTATATATTTATCCAAATTTTATTGTAGCATTTGAAACATAAAAATTTAATATAGTAGACTTGTTGTAACTGAATTTCCGTTCAGGCCGGAGACACAGGGAAAAATCGATTTTTCGCATAAATGCGTAGAGATTAGCGTTAGTATAGAAGCCATTGAAATAAAATTTGATTGGACGGATATTGAGAGATAAAAAGGAACTTGTCAGTTAGTAATAAATTTTTTCGTTCAATGGAAGATGCCGAAAGAGATTGCTATTCACATATGAATTCTTCTAGTATGACATTTTTCTATTCAGAAATACACAATGGTGCTATTTACATAGACTGTTCGCTATAAGTTCTTTCTATAAAAGAATATTTACTTCATACTTTCTTTTCTGGTCATATAAATTTTCAAAAATATTCTTGTAATTTATAGGCTCATTCGCTTTTATCAATAGTATAGTATTAGAATTATTACCTCGGGAACGATAAGCATTTACTTGAAAGAATTCTCAGTTAAACGATAATACACGGCTTACTCCTTTTCAATGCTACGTAATAAAAAATTATATTTAATTATACAGATATATATGCAGATAAGCTTACAGATATACATTAATAAGATATTATTACAAAAATAAAATTTAAAAATTCTAATCCACGGGTATATTACTAGAAAATATTTTGTAATTTATCAATAAATTCGATTCGTGTAATTTGTAACCTGCAACATTAAATTAGTTAAATTTAGAATAAACAAATCTTCATAATCAAATAAAAACTTATAAAAAATAATAAAAAATATTTAAATATATCAATATCTTTGTTATACATTAATAGCCTCAACTCCTGCAAAATAAGCTACCTAATAGAATATAAATTTTAGAAAATGAGTTCAAATTTAACATATTGATTAGAAAATAACGTAGAACCGACTTTCGTCTAAAATACTGGGAAATATAAATACATATAATGACTAAGAACGTAGTATACAGTATTTTGACTTGTAAATTTATAAAGCACTAAACTTACGCCTACTAAATAATAAGTCTGTGTCTTTTTAAGTAATGTCTGTCATGAAATTATGTTTTGAATCAATTTCATTTTTAATACTTTTTTTGGATTTTGTATATTTATAAAATAATTACAAGTATCAATACGAAATCATGTGTAATTATAGATACTAACTTAGCAATTAACAGAATCGTTCGTTGTTATTATTATTATTATTATTATTATTATTTATTATATGTAATAGTTTTATGATTTATTTGATATAAAGTTAATACCAGAATTTTTTAGACTAGTGGCCTACGTTTCATTATTAAAACGTATCTTATATGTCTTAAGTTTAATTTTAGGGAGTAGAATAAATTTTTGAGAGTAGTAAAGTAAATTAATATTTGTTACTATAGAAATATTTTTAATTTAAATCAAATTTTTAACATAAGATTCAATAAAATTTTTTAAATTATATCTATTCAATATTAAAGCATTTTATTAATATAGTATTATGTTATTATAATATATACTATTAAAAATCTATGCATTACCATATTATGATATGGACATAATGTGTAAAACAGGAACAAGAAGTGAAAACATTATTTGAAATTTTTTTTTTTTAATTATAACTATAGAATAATACTTTAGATATATGAATTTGGAAGATAGTGAGAAAATAAAGGCCCCGCCACTTCCGGTACCGATATAAGATACAAATGCTGTAAAGGCTTGAATGATGTTCCGTTGAATATCGATTATTATTGCCTCGATTAATTATTGAGCCCCGATAATGCATATTTCTTTTAAAGGCTATCAAAGGGATTCACGAGATAAGTTTCGATTCGATCTCTCGCGTTCAACAGCTGTATAAAAAAAAAAAAAGAGAGAGACGAGACTGTAGCCTGTAGCCAGCAGACTAAACAAATCAGTGGCATGTGAAAAATCGTAGGAGATAGGTCTGTAAAATAAAAATAAAGCGTCCGTCTTTTATAGAGTGAGGCTCGGGCGTTCGGTCAAAGCAAGCCTGATAACCACCAGCTTCAATCCATTTGCTCCTTTTATCAATACGAGATACCTTAGCCAATATACGCTTTTATTAACCACGAGTTTCCAGAATCTGATACTCATCCCTTTAGTTTTCGGAGACACGCAGGTGGTCACGCTCAACAGGCCCTTGACGTCTCCTAGAGACAGAGCCTCGTTATATCCTCGTCATCTTATGTAAAAAACAAGCCTATGCGCCGACTATCTCTAACGATGCATGTGCGTGCATGTGTGCGCACGTACGTACAGAGAGAGAGAGAGAGAGAGAGAGAGAGAGAGAGAGAGAGAGAGAGAGAGAGAGTCATGGGGATGGGTGGACACGGGTATCCCTAGGGAACAGCTCGACTTGAATTTCCAAACAGCGGGACTAATTAGTCCTTAATGGTCTATCTACTACGAGAGGAAGGTTAAGCCATATATTATTATAGTGAATTCAGTGATTACTGCTGCTAGCTCTACTTACCACTTGGGGGAGCTCGTTCGATCAAATCCTTATCTTGTAGCCTCCCTACCTTAACTCTGTGTATTATTACATTGTAATTAGTACTTTATGGGGTGATTTGATAGGTTCTTTGTCGCACTACGCGCTGGTACGATGTCGGAACTGATTGCGTATGAGGTGTGAAATGAAAATCAAATGCTATTATCTAATCAATGATGACACATGCAAGTTACTGTTCCATCACTTTCATTCGTTTAATTAAAATATGTATTCATTAATTTAAATTATTTTCATTTATACATTCATTTATTTAAAATATGAATACTCATGTAAATATAAAATAAAAAAATTTAATTATTTACAAAAATCAAATTATTATAATTTTCATTATTAGTAATGTACTTAATTTTTTTTTATAAACAATAACTTGTATAGAATACATTAATTATTAGTTTCTAAAAGTTTAAATTAAATTTAAATACATTTAAATAATATATATATTTTTTATAAAAACTAGTTATTGAATAATGTATGTCTTATTTAAAAAAAAAATTATAAATATTTCCAATATTTTATGTATAATTTATATACATTTTGAAATTATTAAATACAAATAATAAATATTATCTTAGACACATTTTTATTAATTATTATGTCATTTCAGAGTAGCTTTTAAGTTATTTAATATTTTACTTAGCTTATTTTAAAGATAATATGATACTTAATATTACTCGTTACAAATAATATAAATGCATTAAATGTGATTATATGTATTGAAATTTTAATATTTCAAATTCATTTAAAATAAATGTACTTTAAAAACATATTTTTTAGATATATTTTCTATATTATCGACTGATGTTATATACTTACTATCGGTAAAATATTTCATATATTTTAAAAATCGATAACTATTTTTCCCATACTTATGATTATCTCTTTTTAGTAATATGAATAGTAAATAAACAAAAATAATCGTAATAAATAAAAATCGTAGTAAATATTAATGACAATAATAATTATTAATAATAATAATTAATAATAATTTTGAAATAAATGATTAAATATCCTGCTATTACTGAGCAGATATTATTTACAAAGAAATTTAGTTTAGAATTTATTTTTTATACCAATGTGTACTCTAAGTACATAGTTAGCATTCGAATATTAAATTGAAATTAATGGAACAAATGTTCATTATTTCTAATATGGATTTTTATACTCTTTTTCTATTTACAAAGGAAGAATTAAATTGGAAAAATTTCAATTATAATTATTTATTGTATATGAAATAAAAATTAATTTACAATCATTAAGTCGTGTAATATAATAATAAAAAGTAGCGTTGAATAAACATAATTATATTTTACGTTTATAAAATGCAGTATTTGTTTATAGTTAATATTTTTATTATTTATGAAAAATTATGTAATACCCTACAATTTTATATTAATTTTTCATATTTCTCCTTTATAAAATGAGTATTAAATTTTTTTTTAATACTGATTTCATACATTTTTTAAAAAGAAGTAGCAAGATATAAATAACAAAATTTCAATATTAATTTGGAAATGTTTATTCATTATTGACTCGTCACCCCATTATTTTTTAAAGAATTAACACTTTTAACAGACAAGTTCTAAATAATTATAAACATTATTCCGATATTCTGTACCACGCAATTTTAACACCACTACGATACATCCTCAGCAATTGGAGAATGAAGCTACTAGTTTAATAAACACTATTACCCACCAGTCTTCTCACTTACGAAATTTTTTTTTATATTTTATATTTTTATTTCGCATTCTATGTATATTTATATATATTTTTTGATAATAAGGTAATAACTGATTATAAATAGTTTAAAAAATTTGACTTACAAGCTATATTTATTTCAATTTAAATCAAGACCCTATTATTTTCAATTCAAAATGTGGAAACAAATAAGAAACCTTATATTTTGTTTCTTTTTTATTTCTACTGTCGCTGTTTTTCAAAACTACGAATTTTTCAGAATACATTCTTTACAATATAATCCATTCTAATATAGAGAATTTTTATCGCAGATAATCCCTTGGCCCATAAAACTTGTTTTGATATCTTGAATGTTTAGAGGTTTTTCTCAGGCGAACCTAAATAAATTGGCGCCTTTCGTATTAAATCAGATGTAAAAATTTATTTTACATTCTTACATCAAGAATCAAGTTATAGATTATTCTTAATTTAATTTGAATATAATAATAGCGAGTGATTTTCTTGAGAGATTTGAGAGTTCTTACCAGACATTGTTTGGAAAAAAATCGAACTATATTTATGTAATGATTTTCTAAAAATGGAACTAAAATATTGATTGCATAATCATTATAATCTATTTTTTGACATGTACGTCAATTATATATAACATAAATTAAGAAATATAAATACAATTACAATATATTCTTAAAATATACCAATTTCATTCTTAAAAATAATGATGAAAAAATATTATAAAATACGTTAAGTTTTCATTGTATTTAAATTATATTAAGTTCAATTTCTTTTACAAGATCTACACTAAACGTAAAGAATATATTAAAAAATGAAGTAATAGTCTGCTGTTATAGAAAAATAATATTTATTTTTACAACTAAGCTCTCTTGGTAAAGTAGCACTCTCACATCTGTTTAATAAAATTTTGACTTATGACTAAAGCCTTCGATCGAAGGAACAAAGTCACTATAATTTTTTATTGTAACAAATATTTAATCTTTTTAATATATATATATATATATTAATATTAATGAATAGATCAAAAACATATCACTGAAAGCTTAAATTCGTTACCATTGCCCATTAATATTAAATAAAATAAATTGAACTTTTTTTTCATTAATACGCTTTTTTTTATAGCACGAGTTAATTCGTTAAAATTTTAGAATAACCTTGTTCCTTTTAACAGGTTTTTTTTTCGATATATTAAGTATATAGTTTTTATTGAAATTTGCGATATCACACGCTGCATTCAGTGCAGTTTATTGCTAATAATTTCATACGCATAGATTTTCGATTTACTTATTTTGGCCTTAGTTCATTCAAACTAATTATTTCGGAAAAGCTGTTCTATCCAATTAACCATTTTTTACATATACAAAGTTATCGGAAGAGTTGTGCTAGATTTATGAACTTTCACAAAAACTCTATATTAAATATCTTTTGGCTTGATCGACGGTGCCTATAATATTTTTTCGATGGTTCTAAACAATTGTCTTCGGCATTGGTTTGAATCGTTAGCACTTTATGGAAAATCATTCCAAGGTACGTCTTAAAAAAACAGTTGATTCGCCTGAATTGTTAGCTTCTGATTTCATAAAAGTTTGTCTTTAGTATCGGCCATCATCAGCGTCAGCTGGTTGATTTTCTAACGTGCAAGGCCTATGGAATTCTTGACCTCTTTCGTGCAGCCACTTGTTTGCGACTGAAATAATAAAAATTTCATTACCTATTTCATAAGATATATACCACACACGCATCTTTCATTTATCTTTTATTATTTTTTTCGTGGGAATGAGATAAATGCTTTAAAGTTCTAAGAAATTAATAAAAATTATTAATATAATATGGAAATTTCTTTAGTTTTATAACTTTAATCTGAATTTCGTGATTTAATATTATCAAAAGGGCATAAATTTTACCATTCCATTTGGAACGTTACAATTGCAAAGATGTATTCTTATCAATAAACAATTTGTTCGCTATCATTACCCCATTTCGATCCAGTTAAAACTGGACACGCAGCATGCCGAGTTCTGTAGTCTCCCTCTCCATTAGGTTTCAAATTGTACCAAAATGCAGCACTACCTTTTTTTGGCCAAAGAGCGATATTGATTTTTGTAAAAACAGTTCCACCTCCTTGTTCTACGTCGCTCATCTAAGAAAATCAAATTATAGTACTATTAAAACTTATTAACAATTAAATATTAGGAAGTTTAATACATTTTTAAGTAAAAGTCTCAGATTATTAGGATTTAATGATTTATATTTATTGACAAATGGAATTGTTTTCTTTTCAACTTTTTTTTTTTTTAATTAATATATGTAGTTAAGGCTCTTCTCCTACTCTATGCAATGCACGTACATGCTTAATAACTACAATAACTATTTTCTTTTTTATTTTAATCATCTTAATACGCATACCACAAACATGTGTTGATGCAATAGTTACATTATTTATGGTTGAAGAGTTTTTATGTGATATTCGAGATTTTCAATATGAGACCTCCTAGTTTGTAAACATAATATTCACAAAGCATTGAAATACTCGTAAACTTACAATTTGATATTTTTAATCTATTACTTTATTAAATGATTTTTGTTTGCTCTACTATTTCAACAAAGGATGTTTTTAGTTTATCAATGATACTCGTTGATTTCACAATTTTACGCTAAGTTAGAATAATATTTTATCCGAACTTACGTAATATAAAACCGTTGCAATACGATTTCCAGTTCCAAGACTTTTAAATGCATTTTTCTCTTCTCTCTGAAAAATACATAATTAAGATAATATAATTAGTGTTTAAGATTGTTATCTCTCTCAGGGATGTGTAACGCTTTTTATAAAGTTTTATAAAAATATAAATATTTTTCATTCATTGAATTGTTGTATAAATTAAACTATCAAGATTTTTTTAGATAAAAAAATACAGCAAGTAATCGGAATGAATATATTTATTATGTATTAATAGGATATTGTAACATTTTTATTTTTAGCATCATTAGGTTATGACTATTGTTAAAATACTTTAATTATAATATCGGTTTCAAATTGAAATTTACAAAATCTTAATAATATACGGTAGTTAACATATTTTCAACGATTATTTAAATCGTATGTTAACGTCTATTATTTAAAATTCTAAATATTATAAGGCTTTTCGTTTCTAACAAGTTATTTTTTTTGCAATTAAAAAAAAATTTCATTATTTCTATAAAACCTACATTTCTCTAACCATAAAATAAAACCAAAGTACTTAATATAAACAAATTATTTTTGCATAAATTAAGATGCACATTGGTGAATTTAAAATTATGTTTGATAGCAGAAGAAAATTAATATAAAAAAAGATTTATATTATTACCAACATCATTGGTAAATTTTTTTTATTGGTAAAACAGGTTAAATATTATTAAATTAAAAATCGATTTTTCTTTTATAGGTTGGAAATTTCATGAAAAAAGTTAATAATTTCTTAATAATATAATTCAGCTTAATATTATATGTTAAGGAGCTATTGTTACAAGCATCCGTAGATTTAGGAGAGAAATGTATATGTATATACAATAAGAATAGAGATGTAAGAGTGCTTACCCTGGCGAAGTCGAAATGTGGCTCGTAATGCCCGCCGATACCGTAATTGACGACCTGAAGCTCCTCGGCTGTGTCGATGGTCAAACTTGTCATGTGCTCCACCCGTTGGCTAACCGCTTGGACATGCTTGTGCTCATGTTCCTGTAGCCAGGCGCTCTTGCTTATCCTGTAGTTGGCGATCTCGAGCTCCCCGGTCTTGTAGTTTTGCACCGTGGCTCGCTTAAACTGTTGGCCGAGAACCACGAAATCTTTCATTATACGACTAGGTATTGCTTTTTTCTTCTTCTTCTTCTGCTTCTTCTTCTTTTTTTTTTTTGCTGTTGACTTGACCTTAATCGGTGAACTTTACCGACATACCTTACCCGTCTCTTTCATTTCGTTCTCATTTAATTTAAAGTTAATTTGGTATTTAAATGTCTGGATTATAATGCTATTAAATAATGCAATAGAGAATTTTATAACAATTCTATTATAAGAAATATAAATATGAATATAAATATAATATAAATATTTTTATATAATATAAATATAGAGACTACACGACAATTAGAGTTAAATTACTGTCCGTATTATCTGCAGCTCGATTGAAATTTATATTTCCTCTTATGTCCCAGGTGAGCTTATATTTCATAATTTTAATTTCACATTTTTATTAAATCGAGAATAAATTATAAAATATTTACTTTCTACGAAACATATATATTCAACTATAGAATTTGTTTTTTTTATTATCTTACATTTATTTATTTTAATTATTTTGTGATGTCTATGGTAATCTATTCTACTGCCTTTAAGAGTTTTTAAATCTGGCTACTTCATTACAAGTTGAATATAAATTTTTTATATTTATATAAAAAAATCCTGTTTATTTAATGTATGTAATTATGTTTTTATACCTTTGTAATCTTTAAAGTAGAGTATGAAATTTCATAAATTTTTTCTTTTTTTGGTAAATGATATTTTTTATTTA
This sequence comes from Ceratosolen fusciceps, assembly GCA_018883505.1. Classification (NCBI taxonomy): domain Eukaryota; kingdom Metazoa; phylum Arthropoda; class Insecta; order Hymenoptera; family Agaonidae; genus Ceratosolen; species Ceratosolen fusciceps. The sequence continues at coordinate 1,212,144 of RCIC01000023.1, read as the reverse complement.
TAAAAAATAAATAATTAATTTTCTTGAAATTTTATACTATTTTTTATTAATTCAATCGTACGAAAATGGTTTTTTTTTTTTTTTTTAAATTCGTTTTTGCAAATTTAGTACAGTAATAACGATAGATGCACGAGGAAATACTTTTAATTCGATAAATTTATTTTTTAAATATATCTAATTTAGAATTATTTTTAATCTTTTTTTTATGATTTTTAAAAGCATCGAATATTCGGAAATGCCTTGCAAGTGAATAGCAGAACTTGTTGTAAAGTGAGTCATGAGCAGGTATCGAGTGATACGTATTTAAAATAATTGATCACGTGCCGAGGCACATTTAAAAGAAGTTTAAATTGCTTATACTACATGCGCTCATTATGGCATATAATTTCACAGAGAAGCTGTGACGTTCGATTTAAAGTAGTAAACGTCTTATTTATTTAAATTGGCCAAAATAGAGATTGAAGAAGTCAAACGATTTATGGTTCGGGTTCGTAATAAAATTCTTTAAAAGTTTTACTAAAACTTTCTTTTATAAATGAACCGCATCGCAATCGTAGAAATCCGAATAAAGTGATACGCAGTCGAATAGGGTAAGAAAAATCGATTGTTTATATGTACCGCGAGTAGTGGTTGACGGGAGGGTTGGTGGGGCGGGGAGGATATTCAGTAGCTTGTCGATCTGTCTACAATGTTCTCATTGTCCTCAATAGATTCATTGTTAAGCATCGGAATAAGGTATATAAAAAATGAATTGTCTACGTAAAAAGATCAACAAGGTAAATTTAATGCGAGAGAGTGGTTGTGGGAACACCGGCGGGGAGGGAACGGGAACTAGAGGAGCATTTCCCGAAACGACGGGCCGTAAATCCGTCCCCACTGCCATCCTACGGGGAATGCTACTAGAATCATCCATAAAATGAATATAAGGGCTAAGAGTCGATCGCTTACCCTCGGCTGAGCCATCCTTTTGATCGTCTCGATCTCCTTTTCGTAGATGACGTCGTGGTAGATGACGATCCTAGGGTCGAGATAGGCTTCCTCCTCCTTAAAGGGCGCTATCTTGAGGAAGGGTATGCCCCGGTCGACGTACCGGCACCTCAGGTCCTTCTGCAGTCGGAGTGGCATCGTGATCTCACCCCGGCACAGCATCTCATACCTCTCCCGTTCCGTCATCTCGTCGAGGCTCTTGATCTTCTTTTCCGGAATGGTGAAGGGCTGCGACGCAATCCCAACGCTTTGTTATACGAGCTCAATTTTTTCCCGAGATAGCGAGCTGATTTTTATTCCCCCGCCCCCCAGGAATCGCTTCTTTCGACATAAATAAACGTAATTTCAACTAGCGACAGTTCCACTCGAAAAATCAGCTCGAAAAATCTCCATCCTCTCGCTATCTCGGGCCTTCATTACTTATTCAATCATACTCTTATCCATCATTCTTATTAGCCGTATTAAATCTGTGTCTAAATTCGAGGGGAACGGTAATCTTACCCTCGCAAGTAAATCATTCTGTAGAACTTTCGCTTTTATTTCACGAAGTTGTACAATCAAATGCTCTAAAATAAATTTACAGTTTGTACAATACAATCCAACATTTCTACGATTCTTCATTTTAAAAATGTTTATTTTTATATAAATTGCTTGAACCAAGAAAAATGTTATTTACTGCATCTGTCTATCCCGGTTCTACAAATAGTTTTATAAAAACGTCTAATTTATTTGAATAAATGGATATTCCCTTTAAATATTATATTCCCTTTAAATACTAATAAATAAATATTCCCTTTGGAAATTTTCCACTAATCAGTCAACATTGAGGAATTATTTAAAGCCATTAATGTCTTAAAAGTTAACGTTTTAATGACAATATTCAAATCTTCAACTTGAGTTAAAAGCCCACGAGCCGGACCTTCGTTATCATTTCATTTTCATTCTTGAATATATACTTAGGGATATTTTAAAGAGTGAATACTTGTCTCATAATAGTAATGTCTTTATAACAGCAGTTTTATTTGACATTAAAAAGTATAACGCGCTCATTGTAAACGACTAAGTGAACTGGTAGTTTTGTAGAATTTGAGATTGTTAATTCTATTTGAAATTAAACGTTGAGTTGTTATTCCTGCTAAATACATTATGCCTTGACAATGGGATTACTTGCGCGTCAACGTCCCTACCCTCGGCTCTATTATCCATTATAAAATATCATGCCGTATGTTATATGTAGGGTGAAAAAAAAGGCGAAGACAAGCAAATTGCGTAGTCGAGGTTCCCGCGCACTTTGAGCAATAATCTTGTAATTCGACGTGCAGGGAGTTTAGTTTACAGGGATTTTTAACAGGCGGCCTTGCTTTATGAAGAAATAAACTTACTTTATCAGCCGCGGGCGTGTCCTTGGTGCCATCTTCGCCCCGCTTCCTCCTCGACTCGTTTGTCTTTTTCTGAATTTCATCCTGGTAGTAAGCACGATTGCCGAGGGCCCGCTGATGTGTCGGCACCAGCTCTAAAAGCTCGTTCGTCATGCTCAAAGCTCTTACTACGTTTCCTGCAACCATTGATTTTCCACTCTCACTTAATAGCTCAACGATTATTTTTCCTTTCCTCTCATGCTCACCTCTAATCTCGCCCGCAATTGAAATTTCACTTTCTACATCTCTTTATTAAAATTATACAAATCTATATCTCATTGTTTCGATTAAAAAAAGATTCCCATTCATTTCAATCACATCCTTTCACTTTATCAAGTCAATTATACGTATTTGAACTTAAGAAATAATTTCATGTGTGACGTGTGCCCTTGTAATCCATCTAATACATTAAATCCGATATAATATATTCGTTTTTAATTTTATACCTCAATAACGTTGATCCCGAAAGTCCAACTAATTTGCATATTAATTAAACTATAAATTCAGCCTGGAGATATAAACGTTAGATATAAATGAAACAAAGAAACGCCGATAGAATTAAAATAGTATTTTACTCAAATGGATGAAATATAGGTAAGCGTTGTTGATAAAAGAAAAAAGAAAAAAAAAAGAAGCCATTTTAATGGGGGTTTTGAATGGGCCAAGGAGAACACGTGTGATGAAAGTCGATGAAAAAGAAGAACTCGTTCCATCTTGTATTTCTCGTTAATTAATCGAACCATTGAAAATTATTTGCCAATGCAAGGAATGAGCTATTAAACCCTGCTTTTTATAATTTGTAGTAAGTAAACAATAGTGTAAAATCTGCCGCGATTGAGGCGACGGCGGCGGCGACGTCCCTTACAGTTTGAAAGTCGGGGCTCCATGCACGTAGTAAAGCTTGCCGGATCTAAAAGAATATGTAGGGTAGTCCGGACACGTAGCGCGAATCCGGCCCAACAAAACCGCGGGCAATCGTTGGCCACATGTATCTCGTCACTCCCGTGAGGCGAGCTTTAATGAAATAAAAATGATTGAGATAACTGTGTTGCCCTCGTTGGGGATCTCGGTCTGACAGGGGAAACAAGTTTACGCCTGTATTTCCGATTTCGATTACACTCGCCATTTACCCACATCCCCCTTGTCACTTCATTCCTCGAATATACCTAGTTTACCTAGGCTGTGGAAATTGCAAATGAACGGAAATACCACGTTTCTCCGCTATGGGGAAAAAAGAAAAAAGGAAAAAAAGAGAAAAAGAAAAATGAAAAAGGGAATCGTGATTAGAAATACGAGTGATGGGCCGAGGTAATGGCGAGGGGGAGAAAAAAAGCAATGGACATTGGGGTACGTGCGCTAAATAGTGAATTCATTTTCCGCAAATTAGCGTCTCGGCTCTTGGACGCAACCGCGTGTAATTCGACGAATACATTTAACCGTACGCGTCCTGTCGCTCCGGTGAAAATTCACGTTACCGTAGCGCAGCTGCGCATTGCTTTTTTACGGGCTCGGTTGTAGGGGCGAGACGTTGAAATAATTATATTGTCGGGAGCACACGTGAATCGCACCCTGTTTAAAAGTTCGTGTCGCAAGTGAATTTTTCAAGATTTCAGCGCGATGCAACTAATGAGAAAGTTAAATGGTTAGCGCGCCAAGGTAATACCGACTCGTCACATTACGTAGAATCGAAGAAGGAATAATAATCATATGTCCATTAGATTTTCAGAGATTTTCATTCCTTTCTTTACTATTTTCTAATATTTTAAAAATCGAATTTTTATTACATTCCAAACTAATAGCTTTTATAGTTGAAATACCTCTAAAAATTTATTTTATTTTACCGAAATCCTACAATTTCAATTCAAAAATTATTCATTCGTAACGCAAACTTATTCAATTTTCTATTTAATGCATAATAAATTGCTATTAACATATTATCTTTCATTTAAATTGAATTTATAATGTTATGTGCTTTTTAGCCATTTTCAATAAAATACTTATGAAATCCTAATTATTGTTTAAATGTAATTTATTAAAAATTGGCTTATTTTTTAAAATTCTTATTTTATTTTTATTGAGGTTTTTTCTTGCAACCTTTACTATAGTACACATTTAAAAATCAATTGAAGCAATTAAACTTTTAACAGCAATTAAATAATTACTGTAATTGCGTTAATTCTTTGTATAATCAATTGCAATAGAAATTAATCGAAGTGAATCGGAAGACAAATATTAAGAATTTTTAACTAAAATAATAAATGTACGTGATTGTCATATCAGTAGATAAGGCAAAAATTTAATGAAAATACGTTTCGATTAAAATAAAATTGCCTCTCTTTTTGTAGAAAGACTAGGGTATGTCTTTTAATAAATTATTTACAAATAAAAATAAGTTATTAATTTATGTTAATTATTATTAACATACGCCTGTTGAGTGCAATGAATCAGAAGCTAAAGAACAACTCGATGAATTTTCACTCCCAATTAAGGCATAATATTGGATGAGGTTGAAGAATGGCAGGCGGCGAATCGTCAGTGGTCGTTAGTTAAGTGATATCGAAGTAGAACACGCCGTTAATATTTGAACTCGAGTATTAAGAATGCAGGGGTGTAAAGATGATAATACAAGAAACAAGTAATTATGGAGATAAAAAAAAAGAGAGAAAAAAGGAGAAAGTTAAAGCGAACGGTATGAGGGGACAAGGTCGTGAGGGGTGGGTAAGACAAAGGCGTCAAGTAAAACGAGTTAGAAAAAGAGGTTCCAAGGGTTGGGGGGGGGGGATCGGGGATCGAGGGTGAGCCGCGCATCTGGTAGCATCGCTTTTCACCCTTAATAATTCAGCGGCTCTCAATTCGTAATGCCGCCTCGGTACTTTTTGCAACTTGGCCGGAGTCTTTTGTCGTCCCGGGGCTCGTGGCTTCACGCACACCCAGAATGCTGCGGCTGAATTTTTCATCCTCGTCGCCCCGTAAATAATTAATGCCGCCAGACATTCGCGCGGCAACCGCGATTTCGCGAGCCTGAAAAGCAGCCTAAATTCTTTGAACGACCTCCAACGTGAATCCTAGCTCTACGCTATTTCGGGACTCTTGGCGAATGATTAGCAACTAATCCTTTGTATCGTTCATTTTAATTGACTACGCCCGGACCCTCCTCGCACACACCACTCGCATACTCGGATTCATTAAAAATCTCGACAGGAGAGCTCGCTCAGAATGTTTATAATACGGCATTTTATCCTCTACGCAGCTACTTAAATGACCGGTACTTGACATCACGTTGTTAGAACAGTCGATTAGCCTTACATAATAGTTAAGATTTTCTGCATATGCTTTATTCACGAAAATAGAAAAGTCTCTTACATTAAACGTCACTAAATCTCGCCGAGACCACAGACTCATGTCCAATTACAAAATTACTAATTACCACGAATGTATTAGATATCTAAATTAAATAATTTTAATTAAACTTCTTTAATTTATTCGCTTGCCTTTCTATAAATTCAGCGTATTAAGTATTTGTAAATTGTATAAAGAGCTCTGCTATAATTTTAATAAACGCTCAGCGGCTTATAACAACTATATATCTTAATCAAATAACGCCAGAATTTTATGTAGTGTAATCAACAATAAGGCTCAAATCAACGTAAATATATTATACTTACAATTGGAAATTTCATTATTCTTATTCCATCTTATAATCGTCATGTGATGTTTAAAAAATAAATTTAAAAAATAATACGTCCCGTGTGTTTTATATTTTTATCTTTTATTATTAAATAATTGATGCAAGTATTTTGTTTAAATTCAATATACGTGAAATATATAATTAATAATAAAGTTATTGGTATCGTGTAGTTTATATTTATACGTCGCTACACGGACTTTGAGTTGTGATAGATTAAGGTTATTCTATAGATATAGTTGCAATTGACTCGAAGACATTTAAAGGTACGTTCTGTTGATACTGATTTAAGCTGGCAAAGCAATCCCAAAGAATAACATCTCATTTAATTATCGAAGCTTAATTAGATCTTTTTACCAAAGGTTTAGATAAGTCAGATAACACTATTTTCTCCTATTTTATCTCTCGTCGCTAATTGTTCTTCTGTTAGTTCATCTGTTGTCTCTTTGTATTTTCTACCTTACACCCTTTGTATGTCTACTTCTGCGTAATTACATTTCCCTCACTTTTATTTCATTTTTCACTTTATCCTTTTCTTATTTCTCTTTTCCTTACTCCCTTTAAACATAACTAGATAGACTTTTATTTTTTTACCTTTATATTTTTCATTTCTCATTTCAATTTAATAAAATATTTTAGGCTATTTACTTTTGTAGCTTTTACATTGATATTATACAATATTCAACTTCAGCCTCTTTTAACGTTACGCGCGAGAATCACTGAAACATTTAAGCCATTTGCACTTGTACCCTCTCTTGCGCGAGGTAAAAACCTCTGTACCTTTCTTTCTATTGCCTATCTCTTCGCTAACCCTATTCAATCTTATTTCTTCAGAGAATTCACTTTCCTCTACGTATTACCTTTTTTTTTTTTTTTTTTTTTTTTTATTAGCAATGAATCTTTTTCGATTCGTAGTACTTTTATTTTCTCATTCAAACTTTAAACTTAAATTATCCAAAAAAATTTGATAAAAATTTAAATTTATAATACATTTTTATAGAGTTTATTAATTTATATGGCTCGAACATTACAATTTGCAAAGTACTGTAATACTTTTTTCATATTATTTTTCTAATATAAAGTTGAATAAGCTACCGTTTTTTATATTTTCATAAGTTTTCCCTTCAATTATTTAAAGTTTTCAATACATTAACATTTTCTCAAGTAAATTTAATACTGTAAAAAAGTCTAAATATTCATTTACTTAAAAAAAAAAAAAAATAGTTCAGTAAGGAATTTTATAAGAATAGTAATTATTTTACAATTTTCAGAATAAGATAAATTTAAACTATAATACTAAGTGTTACGTTGAAATATACAAAAGTTAATTCTTAGGTAAGTAATAAGATTACTTTATAAACTACCTATTGAATAAAAATTTATTTAGTATGAAAACATATTTTTAATTTACATATAAATTTTAATAATTATAAATATATGTTTTTGTTAAATCTAGAAAATATGGTACAATTAGAAATATATCTGAGGTAAATCTTTTTTTTTGTATAAATCTAAAGTTTATTTTCTCTTTATTACTTTTTAAATATTAAAAATAAATATACTTTTAAAAATTCACGACAATTCTAATGATACATTAGTACTCGCTGATTCGTAAGTACGTAATACATGTAAATATAATATATACCTCCATATTTTTCAACTTTCATTATTTTAAAAGATTGTTCATCTTGAATTAAATATTTTTATATACGACGTAGTTTAGAAATAATTATATATATATATATAAATTACAATGTTTTTATATTATATGATTATTAGAACATGACATTACCGTAATTGTTAAATGCATACAATTAAAGGTAGGTTTAAATTGAACTACTTATAACTTATTAATGTATTAACATCCTCAAATGAAAGTTTTAGTCAGTGTTTTTATGACACTTTAAAATATAAAAAACACGAAGAAGGAATGAAATTCCCAGAAAAATAATAGTTTCAAAATGGTAGTCATATAATCAGCATCAATGCATGCACATCGATTTTGCTTATATTTTATAAAATATTATTTGTAGGCTCAAAAAGGTTTATTAATTATATGCAATATATTTTTATTGTATACACACAGGATATTAATAACACTTATTTAAATTATGGTAATAATAATAATAATAATAATAATAATAATAATAATAATAATAATAATAATAATAATAATAATAATAATAATAATAATAATAATAATAATAATAATAATAATAATAATAATAATAATAATAATAATAATAATAATAATAATAACAGTTATAATTATTATTCTTACTCAAAATCGATTGTATTTTATCATATCTAACAATGGGTTTTTTTTTATGAGAATACAAAAATTTTGTTATTAGACTATTTATATTATGTAAATTAAATGCCTAATAAATAGAAAATGCTTTCATGTTAATTTAATAAAAAGATGAATTTAATAATGTTTTTAAATATAATCAATATTAATATTAACATATATACTATGTTTGTAAGGTTTGTAATGTATATACTTGTTAGTAACGTAAAGGAAACTAGTAAGTAATATCTTGTTTTGATTGTTATTTACCTACGTAAATCTACGATTTGTGAATCTACACTGATATAAGATAATGTAAAACGATTAATAAAATAAATAGAAGGTGATTCTTAATATTTCTAATCTTATTATTAATTAAAAATCTTTTTATCTAAAATATTTGTTACAAAATATACGTAATTAAAAAGAAAGTATTATTCTGAAGATATTACCTATTAAATTTGAATGAAACAAATATTACAACATATTTTTAATATTAACTTTAAAAATATTCGTTATGTAAATATACAGATTGTTTACAATAGAAGAATAAATATAAGTAAAAAAATAATACTAGGTACTTACGTATTTTATACAACGGTATGTTCAAAATTTAAAAGAACTCTTAAATAATAAACTCTTAATTCTGAATAATTTAATGGATTTGAAATACATATGAATGTATATATATGCATCCATATAGGCTTTTTAAAAGTATTTCCATACATAAGTAAAAAGAGAGGAAAGTTGTAGCGACTACTATGGATGTGTTCGTTTGTTCCTTAAGGGAGTGTTTAATTGTTTAGTAGGCCATACAACTCGAGAAACAGAAGACGTAAGGAAAATTACATATTTTTTGAATAAAAGTTCGCGGGTAGCGTCATCTATGAGAGGCAAATGAAAGTATTTTATAATACATTACACATTTTCGAATGGTAATAATAACTGCAATAATGTATTCTAAATCTACTTTTAGTGATATAAATGTATAATGTCTATTAATTAGAATTAAAAGGGAAATACGTACGAGTACGTTTTTTAAAGCAATATTTTAGTTAACTTAAATGAGTTTTTATTCAATATGGGATAAACTCAGGCTAAATTAATAATAAAAAGATCTGGACATTTAAGTACCAAGTGATTTGTCGATGAAAATGTAAATTTACGATGATGATTATACTAATACCTAAGAAATAATATGAGATATGTAATTAAAAATTAAAAAGTTGAGAGTGCGAGTCCCTCAGTGAATCCTTTGCGCGTGCGCGTATTAAGTAAATTTAAAAGTCCAACTATTAAATAATATTTAAAATTTATAAACATTAATTTGAATGAATTTGAATATATATTCGGCTTTCGAATTTTTCTTGAAGAATCAAAGAACTTGTAATTGAAGTTAAGTAGAGAACTGTATATAAAACCATAATATAATTAGTTATAAGATGGTATATGAGTATAATATTTTAATTAACGAGTCTAAGCAGTCTGGAAAATTTTTTTTATGTATATTATGCCTGGGGTTACATTTTAAATCATCAAATACGAGCTAAAATTTATGTTTGTAGAGCACATTCTGGTCTTTACGTTGTGAATCTATTTACGCGAAAGTAGATTTAAATTTTTGCTTAGCGCTTAAAGCTAGAAAATGGATGTCGACCTCCTCGAGAAAAGTCAGTAGAAAGTCCGATCAATACACTTCGTGATCCGTAGGGGTAAATCGTCAACGTAAATCAATCAGGTGGCCAAAGCTTGAGATCACGATCCTCTTAGAGGCTCATTCAGGTGATTAAGGCTCCGAGTTCCGAAACTATTCTCTATAGCGCAGAATTACCTTGCATGTAGGTGGAGAAGGCGAGGTACTCGAGTATGTCCGGCTTGGATATGGTAGTGCGATTCTGCTCCTCTTGCAGTCGATCCATTGCCTCCTGCATCCACAGGACAGTGTGATAGTAATCGCCGTTGTTGTACGACTGCCTTCCAAGCTCAAAACAGTCACCCGCTGAAAATGACAAATAATCCTCACTTTATTCCTTTTCCCGATGACCGAAAGATTATTATAGGAGCAGGTGGTGGGGATTACATTTGTTTAAGTTATCTTAGTTCGTCGACGACTTCTTGACGTGTAAGTGAAAATTTCGAATCCAATTTTTGATCTCCGTTACGAAAGCGCAATATCCGCCATGAGATATTTTGATTATTGTGCTTCGATGCAAGAGAGCAATTTGCAACAACAGAAAATAAACGATTTTTTCAATTGCCAGATAAAGCGCTGTACAACAATTCGGAAACTCCTCATTTATTTTTCATTCAATAATTCTTACTTTAATAGATTATAATTTTAAATCAAAATTTTTAATTATAGCTTTGAAACGAATAAATAGTCATTTAACTTTTATAAATAATGAGATAATTATCAAAAGTAAATTTAATGTACAATTCAATTTAAGATTTTTACGATTAATATTTTATTAATCAATATTTGTTTAAAATTGCTTTTATTAATAACATATTTTTCAATTACGTAGAAAACTACGTGATGTAGGCACATGTATAAAGATTACAAGGCATTGAATTTTATTTCTTTTGATAATAACGAAAACTAGATTTCGTTTATAAATTTTTCAAATTTACGTCACAGTGCACTGAACACGTGAAATATGTATACGAATGTATAAGCGCATATTTTCATTTAATTAGGTTCTCTTTTTTTATTCATTGCTTTGATCAATCTTCGAAAATTTCAATGTACAAACCTTGATTAATTTAAGAATAATTTAAAAAACTGCGTTTCAAATTGTTTTAATATTCAAACCATGTATGCCATTTAAATATGAAATAAAAATACGTAAGTAAAAGTTAATTTAACTTTTGTAGAAAATTTAAATGAAATAAAAAACAAAAATTTTAATTTTGCAGATAATATACAATTAAACATTTTCTTGTGTTTTAAGAAATGATTTAATGGAATCGAAGATCCAACAAATTCACATTCATTATTTCAATTATCTTGTAACATTACTTTTTACGTAATGTTTCAAAAATAAAATAACAAATTCATTTAATATGTTTTTTTCAAAGTTTTCATTTATTACAAAAAATAACAAAGCTTAAATAAATTTCATAGCACAGATTAAAATTCTAAATGGCTGTCGTATGCACAATAAAAGCTAAATTGCTGTATGCTAATGTCCATTACGTAATTTGCACTTTTTAATGAAAATATTACTTACGTGTGTTAAATATTTATGTAATTAATAATTTAGTTTTTTCTGTAAGAATTTCTTATTTCATTCGAATTATTGAATCCGGGATAATTATTTATATAAAAGCTTAAGCATTTTCAAACATTAAAGTTGTAAATCAACTCTCTTCAAGTAAGTAAATTTTTTTTTTTTATATTTCTCTCACGGTATAAAAAAGTTAACAAGGAATATATTTTTCTTATTATACATTTATAAGTTTTAGTAAATATATATATATATATATAATCTTGTCGGAGTTTACGAGGAATTCCCAATTTGCTTCTATTTTCTTTTATTCCGCTCTAGCCTTTTTAATCAACATCAATCTAGTCTCTCTGGCACCACGTATGTTTATATGTATATATGGGATAGCAACGATATGAACTCAAACTGGATACTGAAATCGTTGTAAAGGTGACGAAAAATATGCGATTGAAGCTCCCCGGATCGGCAATAAAGCGCCAAAATATAATTAAACCTCAAAAATCCAGCAGGTTTAAACTAATGGGATATATATAGAGAGCTTGTATAATACTATAATTATAATGAACGCTCATAGAATATATACTACTATAATTTGATAAATATTGTGATAATTCTCGCGGGAATAAAGCGCTGATACTTCATTGTTTAAGTACATCGCTTTCAATATCGCTTTAAATACTTTCGGTTACTAAGTCTATCATTACATTACTTTTTTTATTAAAGCTTTTATTGAATCTTTGAAATGTATAGCTTAAACTACGATTTAATAAAATGTAATCATACTTTATTCTTTTTAAAATTTTTTAAAAATGTAAAAACGGTTGCAATGCTATTCATAGCTTTTTAATCCTCTTGAATTTATTTATAACGAATAAAGAAATAAAAATATTTCATTAATTAATGTTTTTTTATTATTTTGATGAATATAACCATAATATACTCTTTGAACAGAAAATCTACTATTCAGTTACTGCCGTAAATTAAATTTGATTATCTTGATCCATATCATGTTTTTAATATCTCATAAAAATCTGAATAATAGGGCGATGACTGATTTTTTTTTTATGCATTAATAAACCTAACAACTGCATTTTTTAAAAACACTATTGAATATAATAAATAGAATTTTAAAAATTGTTCAGTTTAAATTAATATAGTAGTCCGTTCTTTAATTTTTCTTCAAATTATTTTTAAACAATTTGGCCCGTATTATCGTTTGTATATATTATCTTCTGAATTTTATAAATTAATAAATTTATGAATGAAATGACATTGATTTTTATATTACTAGAGCAAATCAAATGGTTGCTTGATTAAGTTTTATAGACGAATAAATGTAACTTTAATGGACTGTGACTCAAGAATTTTGTAAAGAATGAAGCAAAATTGTAGTGAACTGTAGGTTTTCTGCGATTTTAGCCAATAAAGTTTGTAATAAAAAGAGAGGTTGACGTTTAATAGAGTCGTTAAATATTTTATTGTACTGATATTAAGAATCCAATGACTTGATTAACGACAAAGATAGGGTTTATTATTCCGAAAGAATTAACACATTAAGATTAGATAATACGCTATTATTTTTTATATTTTATTATTTCTTTTTTCAAGCAGGGGAATGAATAAAATGGGATAGAAAAGAAAAACTGCTTTAGTTAAGAAATGTTTTAAGTCATCATCGAATGGGATGCGATGAGGAGGAACGAAGGAAGGAGAAGATTATGGATTTCGGACTGTTGGGAGGTGAGGAAAGTAAGAATAGACAGAGGCCGAAGGAGTATCGAAACGAGGTAAGTGAAACCGTGGAGGGTGAAGAAAAAAGAGTTCGGCACACTCACCCGATAACCCGGTGCTGTATTGGACCCCGTTGAGGACGCCTCTGGCAACCTGAGCTGTCTCGAGCTTGTAAGTATCCTGTAGCCTCATTAGTGCGACCGCGGCGCCATTCAGATCCTCCTCGGTCGGGAATTTGAGGTCGCTCCGCGAATTCGTTATATTGGCGACGAAGGCCTTGCCGACGTCCTCGGTAATTAATTCTTCGACTCGCCTCCAGTCGGTCGTCAGTCGCTTCACCAGCAGATAAGCATTTATCGGATTCGACAGGTACTGCTGGATGTTGCGCGAGGCTTCCTCATGCTCGCGCGCGTAATCCTCGACGTTCCTGTGGACAGGTAAGGCCTATTATCTCCATGCGTAGGTCTCTGTAAGGGATTCGGTTTCCACGATCGGCGAAGTGAAGGGCGATTTCCCCGATTTAGCGACTTTGACAAACTATCCCTACGGCCGAATATACCTTAGCTAAGCCCGAAGTATGTCAGACCTCGCATCTATGCGCCCGGACGTTGGCCTATCTGTACGTATTTGCTTCGGCTATGAGTTTACCACCCCCCCCCCATATCAAGAACTTGGCAAATTTGCATAGGTGCAAGGGAAAGAGCGCTGGACAGGGGGAGAAGACAACCGCGCGGCTTTTGCTTCGCTCTGTGTTTCTATGGCTCAGCCGGCGGAAACGTGCCTCATCATTTCGTGATCAATTAATGAAGGATATACTGATATGATATGCACCGAAGGGATCTCGACTTTAAAGCCCCTGTAAATCATTAGGAGTAAAGATTTCTATCTGCTGTATGGATGGAACGGTTTATCTGCTCACGCCCGGTATACTTGGACTTTCAGATAAATTATTTACCCTTAAATTAAAACTACGAACTTTTTGCCAATATAATGATTTCCATCGCACCTTCGGTCTTCTTAATAAGTTTTTTTCTAAATAATGACCTACAATTATTCTTCATACTGTTATGAAATGGCGAATATAAAGCTTTGGAAAAGAGCTGGCTCACGGTGCCTTCACTATAAATAAACGATCATATTTCTTTCACCTTCTATCTATTGTATTTATTTCCACGGTTTTTTCTTACTTATGGCCTTAATTTATATTATTATACCTATTATCTACCACCTATTAATACCATATATTTTATATGCTATTAAAAAATAAAACAAAACAAAAATCGCAGCTGTATTATCAAAATTTTGTATATTATAGATTATTATAATTAAATGAATTATTAATACCTTATTTTCTCCGTGTGTATAACTTTTTGTATCACTAATTTCATTAAAGTAAAAAAAAAAAAAAAAACTACAACAGTCTTAATTAGGAATCGGAAGTTTTCAATTTTTTAATAATTTAAAGAAAAATATTCTTGCATATTCCTCCATCCAGGACAATATTAATATTAATAAATGAGTGAAAGGAACAACAAGTAAAAACTACAAATATTCATAATAAATAGATTTAAGTTAAAGCAACGATTTAATTATTGAGATTAATGGTAACGATAATGGCCTACGTAATAGAAGCTTAATTCAACGTTTATATGAAAATAGCAATTACAACCATAACAAAGATCACACTATCAGGAATGACACATTTAACACTCTTATTGCTAATAGGACATAAATGACTAACGATAAAATTAGAGAATTCGAATACCGCACGATTATTGCGCTAAATCACAAGTTTACATTTCATTTATTAACACTCGTTGATATTATGCCTTGTTAGTGATACGGGCAGGGAGACGAGGAGGGGTAGTTCCCTAGCTGTTTAGGTCGATACTAGCCAGCTCATTAATATTTAATTGTCAGGGATATGCAGAGTTCATTGGGAATCGGTGCAACCGAACCCGACGACTAATAATTTATCCTCCGATCAGTCGCGGCGGTTCCTCTCTGATAGCGAAACAGGAAACGGCTGATGCCTAACTCTCCGCTACTCGTTATACTGTTATTACAAAGTCCGGGCGATCGCACCCCACTGCCAAAGGCTTTTATTAACGTTATTCCAAATGGATAGTTATTTCGACTTGGTTACGGGGCAATATAAATCGATTTCTAATGGCACTCTACCTTTACACATTGTTTTTGTAAATGCCATTTTTTAAATGATAGTTGTCGGCGTATTTCATATATTTTCGATTAAGGTAGATATATTTTATCCTATTATGAAAGTTAAGTGTATATTTTTGGTATTCCAAAGTTAGAATACAGCGCTTTTCTATGTTTGATGTATAACAAAAAAAAAAAAAACACGATTTTTTTTTGCGTTAATTTTACTTTAGTAATAAAACAATTACATTAAACGAATTACCATTATCTAAATAGTATATCGTCAAAGTGAACTATTTCATTCTTAAAAGTCTAATCTTTCATATACAATTTAATTAAATTTCTTTTGCAAAGTTTTAATATATATTGTAAATGTAAACAAATATTTATAAATTTTCTGAAAACCGCTTTAGAGTATCTTTATTCGAATATTAGGGATAGAACACTGACAAACGTTAGAAAACGGATATCTACTATGATAAACTCTATCATATTAAGTCATATAATTATGAAAATAATAATGAAAATAAGAGAAATATTTGCTTATATGTATATAAAACAGCTTTAATACCAAATATTCAATTTCAAGTAAAAAAAGAATTCGATGTCCAGATAAAAATAATGATCAAATAAAAATAAATGGTGCTGTGAAGTTCAATTATCTGTATTAGGATTAAATATTCAGAAGTATCGCATTTACATTTCTCTATAAAGCTTACGCTCATTAAATATTCAAGCGTAAATTTTTTTTGAAAAAAAAAACATTAAAGAATTTATTAACGAATTATTTGTATTTCATCAGTTCCTAGTAAATCTTGAAGTTTCTTATATAAAGTAAAATACTTAAATAAAACTTAATCGATATTAATTTAAAGTAAGGGATTCGTGAAATAGTATTGATGTTTATTAATAAAAGACATACGCTATAGTCGAGAATATATTTCTCAAATAATAGACTTTTTCATTTCAAAATCCACACGTTTCGATCCATATGTCTATACACTTATTTATTCTAATTGTGCTAATATAATAATTACAGTACAAAATAGGATATTAAATAATATTTTATCAAATTTTAATAAATTTTTATAGAAAAAAACAATAATAATCCGACACTTAAGTTTAAACAAAAAATACACGTGCACGTACTTCTTTAAAAGTGAAATTATTATTTGATAGGTTGTAAGTAAAAAATTTTATTATTACATATATAATTATATTCCATGTGTACATATGTAATTTTTTTAAAATAATAAATCTATTATTGTATTGCTTGTTTAGTACTTTTGGCTACAAAAATAGATGAAATATATTAGGATAAATTTCTAAAGATTAAAAACAGTTTTTTAATCAAATAATATGGAAAAACGGTTTGATCCTAAAATGAGAGTACGAGTTTGATTTAAAACGTGCGATTTAAATAAATGTAATGAAAAATAATGTATAAGGATATGTATAAGAGTCTGTTCTAAATGATTAGAGAGGTGTTGATTTATAAACGATGACATGTTTTTTATTGTCTTTGATCATTATCATTGCAGGATTAGTGTTCCAGAAAATGTCTTTCAAGAGTTTATTCGATCATCTGGATGAGAATATGCGTATATACCTTCTTCTTAATATACTCCCTATTTCGTTTTAACTCTTTACGTAACAATAACGTTGATTCAACATTTTTAGAATACAATGTTATTCTTCCATTAATTTTATTTAATGTAATTTATGTTAGCCGATGTATGCACATTTTATCTAATTTTCTCTTTTATCTCCAGCGTTTATTTTAAATGTCACTAAAAATATACTGAAAAGTACAATTTGAAATTAGATTCTCATTTTCCGCGGATTGTAGGATCAACGTGTATCTTTATGATATTACACTCTTAACAATAGGTAATCAAAACCATTCCAACTTAAAAATATAATACGGAATACTGTTTTATTTATACTCCATAAAATAAAAAAAAATTGTAAGGCCTTTTGCTCTTCCCTGGATTATTCGTTCGTGCATTATTTATCTTTATACAAATTTAAAAATAAAAGAGTTGAAAAGAAATAATAACTGTCTATCGGTAATATCAAGCTTTTTCATAAAAGCTATTATTTACTTGGCCTTGCATTGTTTATTATGGAGAATTAATTTCAGTTTGATTTATAGGTAGTGTGAATGGGTAATTTAATTCCTTGTGCGGAATAAATGTACTGGTATTATGACAGCGAATGGTCATTATTCAAGCATCGAATTAATTATTTTCATATCCTCCGAATAAAGGCACAACTTTACGATACTCTTATATTATTATTATTGTTGTTGTTATTTATTATTATTATTATTATTATTTATTATTATTATTATTTGTTACTATTATTATTATTATCTAATCATAAAGAAGACGAGAGTTTTAATCGATAATTAACTTTGAAATTAATAATTTTAACTTTAAAATACTTTTTATTATGTATTTAAGAATCTTAAAGCAATATTTATCAAAGTAAATTAGTTAACCTTAATCGTTATTTAACATTGTCTAGCGAAAATAGTCCCATGTTATCAAATATAAATTATTTATAAATTATTTATTAACGTTATTATAATTAAATGATGATAATAGTAATAAAAATATTGAATTTTTCTTTTCTTTTATTTAAAATATTTTGTATATAAATTTTTTTAAATCGTTTGCATAAAATGCAGCTTTTAAATGAAAATTAATATTACTGGTAATAAAAGCTTTGTCAGTATTTAATAATGATGAATGTACGTGCATATAGAAAATAATAAACTTTTATTTGGAAATAATGAAGAAATTATAGTAGAAGATGTATTAAGAATTTCGGCTAGGTAACTTTTCTCATATGACGCCAAGTTTTCCAATATCAAAAGAAAGAAATCATCCACCTTAAGCTTCTTTGCATCTACTAAGTATTAAGCAATAATATTTCAAAATATTTTCTGTGTATATATTACAAGCTGTTTTAAACCTTTTTCATATCAAAATAATTCGTAGTATTGATTTAGTAAAAATTATATTTATTTTAATAAATAAAAAAACATTACTAAATGAAACTTTGTATGTTAAATTGAATTATTATATTAAATAATTTTAAATATTAGAAAAAATTTATAATTTTAAGAATTAAATTTATTTAAATTACTGTTAAATCAGATTATATAATTTCAGTGTACATGTATATATGATCAGAAACTTTTACTTATTAATCTAATAATAGAATAGATTAAAAGGCAAAGATATTTGGTAATTTATTATGTACGATATTCTAAGGTTACACATCGTATGCAAGTGTTGATCGATCATAAGCTTGTTAAAATCTTTTGTAATTTTCTAAATTAATTTGGAAATCCGTAAAATGATTCAACATTAAAGTCATTCGATATTTATTACAAATATTGTATCAAATAGATTTGCTTGAGCTAAAATTAAGTCAAATATAATGAATTTAAACAAATTTTATATATTAAATTATAATAATCTTTTTTAATTGATAATTATGAATTTAAAATTATATAATAAAAAACTTAAAATTTTAAGACTCATCGTTTACTTAAATTGTAATATTGATTTCGATATTTTAGAAATCTCACATTGTTCGGGTATATACGGTAACCGAGAATATTATTTTAGTATATTAGGTAACATGGTGTAACCTGAGCTATAGTCCTTGGAATTACGCCTGCCATTCGTTACGCACTAGACAATGTCGGGAGACATTCGGAAGTACATTCTAAATTAGCTTTTAGAAATATCCGTCGAGAGAGCGCGCGAGAGAGAGAGAGTGAGAGAGAGAAAGAGAGAGAGAGAGTGAGAGAGAGAAAGAGAGAGAGAGAGAGAGAGAGAGAGAGAGAGAGAGAGAGAGAGAGAGACTTCACTTGAGTATTTATGTGCGGCCACGTGACAGTGAAGTCGTGAAGTGATATGATATGATATTAGGGTGAGTTGGGGCAGCTGCCGCAATCGTAGTTTGATCATCCGGGCTTCGAACAATTTTGTTCCTATAAAGATTTCTTAGGTCGTTCACGACTCTCGACCTAACATCAGAAACTTCACCTAATCCAGTGATAGACCCGCGCAATTATACACCTCTCGATCGAACTAAAAGTTAACAATGAATCTTCACTTGTATGGATTTATCGAAAACACCTTGCTTATCTGTAAGTTAAGCCAATAGCTTTTTTCATTACTTTTTGTAGAATTGATTGCATTCAATTGTATACATATGGATTTGCGATTACGTCGGCATCTATTTGTATTTATACACCACATACATCTCAAGCGAACCACTTTAATTCCTTTTTATTGCAATCTGAGCTCTTTTTAATACCATTGACCATAAATTTTCGTTTAAATAAATATTTATTAAACCTAATATTTGGATTTGTCATTTAGAGAGTACTGAAATTTATCTAATATTTTCTGCAATAAATATTTTTAGAACATCAACATATTCAATTTAATTTATAATAAGCGATCGAATTCATCAATCAATTTTTATTATTATATAAGATGTACATATTTTTTTTATTTCCATTTTAGTTTAAGTCAAATTTCTTTTATTCCGTGTAAGTTGAATATCTTAGTCAATCAAATATGTATAATATGTTAAATAAAACGGTAAAAATCTTTTTGACTTATATGAATAGTGTATTATATTAAGTAAAAGAGTAAAATAAAAATTGATTATTTGAAAAAATACAATATTGGTCATTAATAACCTAGAATAGTATAATAATTATAAGTTTAATAAATTATAGTTAAATTAATTGTAATATAATAATATATGCAATTATTTTTGACGCATAATAGTCTAATTTACATTTAAAGTATATTCTTTTTTAAACATATTATTTTCATTTTTCATCAGTATTTACTGAAATTAGAAAGAAGTCTATATAAATTTTATGATTTAATAATTTATATTGGATGTAAAAATAGTATTTATTGCATTTTGTAATTTATAAACTATGGTTATAATTACTTTCGCATAATGAAAGTATTGTAAATATAATAATTTGAATAAATTTAATTATAATTGAAAACGTGATCTTTAAGCAGATTTTGCAGGTATGCATAATATTTAGTTCAAATGTAAATTTCAGTCGAATATAAATGTTTGTAGTAAGTAAAGGTAAACGTAATAAAATATTTGCGCAAATTCCTTAGTCAGCTGGGTAATGTTGATGGTTTAGGTATGTATAATGGCATTAAACAATCAAGGATGAAATAACGATTAGAGGATGCTCATAGGCTTATTAATATGTTTTAGGGTATTTTCTCCGAAGGAATTCTTGAAAGAACTGACATGAAAACTCTGCTAACCAGATTGAACAAAATAAAATCAAGTGTAGCTCTGATCTCGATCAAATAACGAAGTACGTAACTCGATTAACCGGCAGCAGCAGTCAGCAGACATTGCTCTATATGCAAAAAAGAAAGTAAAATTCTTCTAGAGGGGTTAGAGCTCTGCGGCCGGGGATGGCGAGAAAACTCGAAGGCTATCATCTCTCTCGCCCCTTCCAAACTATTACTGGCACAGCACTGCTGGCGGAGTGGCGAGGCTACGACTGGCCTCGTAGGAGCTCGGGGCGCGAATGATACGAGATGGACAAGACTGGGGGAGTGGGGAGCAGGGGGTTGGGGCGGTGGGGCGGAGGGGTGGAGAGGGCGGCCGAGGGAGCAGTTATTCGACGCGCGGGGAGAGAAAGCCATTGATATTCGCGCGACTTCCTGTCCGGGCAGGCACACGTACGTAGAGCCGCGTGCACTAGGAGCATTTTTATCCGTTTAACCCGGAGGGGTCGCTCGAGCGCGGCGACGCCCGGCTTCCATTATCTTAATTGCTGCCATCGTCGAAACGACTTTTGGCGAGCCGACCGACTATCCGCCCACGAATAAAACGGAAGAGAGTAAAGAGCACGACGGCGAAATCGCGGGGGAGACATTATTACCGAGGATTCCGATCGGGTGATCGTTGGAATCAAAGCAAGAGCCAGCTACCGAAGAACGGAGATCATCTTCTAGAGGAGATGCCGTGGCCAGATGACGTGGCCAGACGACGTGGCCATACGACGTGGCCAGACGACGTGGCCAGACACTTGACGGGATTCTCGGAATTTTCTACTTCCACTATAATTAAAGAGCGAAATGTGCACAATGGATTTCGAATTCCTATGTACAGTCGATCCAGTACCTAGTAACATACCGTATCATGGATATGTACTCTTTTTGCTTTCTTTTTGGATAAAAAAAAAGTCCGGTTCAGACGGGGAGCTTAATAATTGGCTGAGAGCCACACATTCTACTTGTCTGTAAATATATCAAGTCTTGTAATGAAAATATTTACGGTTCATTTTCACTGCAATTATTAAAATGTTTACTTAAATCAGACGGAAAGTAAAAATTTTAACATTATCTACTCTATCCAACAATTTATTATCCATTATGCTGTTATTAATAAAACTTACTACTAAGTGAAAAATATATAGCCATAATATATTACTAAACAACACGGCTTACAGTAAATAAACGACATCGGATTAAACCATGAAATTTTTTATTTCTTAGTCTGTACAAATGATCGAAGTTAGCAAATTAAAATCTTTTCAAATGTTCTATATTTATTATTTTATATAGGATTACTTAGATTATGTATTTTTATCGGGTCTCGGCTTATGGACATATGATATCCGATTTGTAATCTCATTATTTGGCAATTCTTAATTTTAAAATGCATTTTTGAAGTAAAAATCCTTGTATGAAATATATCTTTAGTAGACAGAGAAGATGAAAAACAAGAAATATGTTTTACTTGAATAATTTTCTTTCCATATATTTTTATTTGTTTACTAACCCATTCAATCGAGCTCACTTAAATCTGTCTCTAGTAAAATATAGAGAATAAAAAATTACTTGCAATGAAGATAGAATTTAAAAGGAAAACAATGAAAATGATTTTTACATATATAATAAATTATTTATTACGAATTGAGCTTTTCAAATGTTTTCCATCGTTATATTTATTACGAGTGTGGAAACAATGAAATTACACAATTCTTTGCTTTTGTCTATCAATTAATATTTAATTTTTTTATTCTCATTCCGATAAATTATCATCAAAACTATCATTATTCGTGAGTTTGGAATATAATGAAAAGCCAGATGGAAAACCTTAAATTTCAAATTTTGTAGTAAAATACAGTATAATCATTTAAGAATTTGAAAACTTAACGATGAATCCTGTATTATAATAAAATATCTAATATTAAAAAAATTTAATTGGCTCAAATTATTATAAAATTTGACATTATTAAATTTTATTGTTAAACTTTACAATAAATATGGAATATAAATACATTTTACATATGTTAAATTGCATTACTATCAAAAGTCCAGTTTGTCTTCTGTTTTATAAGTAAATTAAATATTTAAATATATATATAAGTTATAAATTTTCCGACCGTTGATAAAGAAAACGTCTAGAGGATACGAATCGATTTTGAAATTCGATGTATTTTCAAAAATATAAAAATACATCTTTTTTTTGTAGAAAATTCATCAATATAAATAATTATGTCTTTTGTTAAATATCTAAATAACTTTAAAATAATTTAATAATTTTAAAAGACATTAAATTATTTATTATTCTTAATCGTAAGAATATATAAATTTACCAGATAGATAATTTTGAAAAGAAAAGGGTGTAAAGTTTTATTTATATGCTTTTTTCCCGGAAAAACAATACAAATTTATACAAAAGTATTGCTATGTACGTATAATTACTATCTGTACAGTATTCAAGTGAACAAAGAAGAGAAGGAAGTATTACTCTATAATAGTTCCCGGCTAGTATTTCCTACCATTTACTCTGTCTACTATTTCAAAGATGAATGTGAGGGGGTTGGTTCATTCATTTCTGCATAAAAAAACCTCATGCCTGGAATTGGAATAGCAATAGTACAGATAATAAGAGAGATGGGCAAACAGCGAAAATATAAAAGAGGAATAGAGAGATTATTGTATAATTATATTTAAAATAGAACTACGTTTATACCATAATTGTAGTTGTATTTATTACCATAATGCGAATCAAAACGGTAATATTTTTAACAATCCTTGGGGGTATTATTATTTGGAATAATGATATATAGACTGCTTAAAATAATTCAATTATTCAAAATATATTATGTTCAAGAAGTAATATTGGAATATTAAATAACAGTTTTAAAAATATCACGAAACAAATATCATAGTATGATTTAAAATAATAATTTTCAAAACACTTAAATTTTTAATGTCTCTTTATAATTATGCTATAAACGTATTAAAGTAGAGAATACTATTGTTTATTATTAGAATTTCAATGTGGGTACTTTTAGTAATCAATGTAATAAAAACATATAATTAATAACTGCAGATTATGTTACATTTTTCAATTTACATGTACAAAAAAATATTACAAAGAATTGTGATTTATAATTCTACTGATAAAATAATGCAATTTTATTTTTCTAGTTTACAGAGTGAAAAAGCTTAAATAACTAATTGGACAACAATAGATTTTATTTGCCAACACATAATAATAAAATGAAACGTTTGTTATATCAAATAATACGAAAAAGAGATTAATGTTATGCTCTTAAAATAAACGTATCCACACTTGTAACAACTATTGTGAGGCTTAGTATACAAGTCAAATGTAACTAATACGAAAGCGAAATGCATACGGTGTAAATCTATAAATGTTTAAATATAATCAATTAATATTTAAATATATTAATGACAAGGTCAAATATTCAGTGAAATAATTATTCAAGATATAATATTGAAGAAAATGTTTACTTGTGTAATATTAAGTTTTTTAATAAAGTTTCAGTCAAGTTAATAATTAATTTTAATCATTGATATGCGTAATACAACGGATAGCTAAAGCATTTGTTTACGTTGTAGTGCTTACAGTGATGGATTAAATGTTGTAGTGATTAAATATTAAATTAAAATACATTATGTACATAAATACATAAACAGTTTACAACGTTATTATTAAAGTAATTACAGTTCGTAGTTAGTATAAAGTTTATACAAGAACATTAGTTATCAGAACAAATATGTTGTATTACAGTCATTCAATAATAGCGAGTTATTCTTATTTACAAACGATTTAATATCCAACGTCTTCTTATTTATGCATCGTATGGAATAACTTTCAATAATAACAACGGTCTTTTGTAAGAAAAGGCAGTTATAAATTATTGTAAGTGTAAGTATCCAGAGTTAAAATGAAAAAGTGAAAAATTAAAGCGAAGCACTAAACTTGCTAACTAACATACCGTGATAAAAAATTGAAAAAGTTGGAATATTTCCCCCTACTGTAAGTGTTTTACTCTTAATAATAAGAAATTCAGCAACTGCACAGGTTAATTGCTGTTTTTGGTATTGACGACTTACATATTTAAAACCTAATATCATTAAGCAATGTAGATGTCACTCTGGATAGTTGACTAACTTAGAAGTCTTTTCACAATTAATTTCTTCATTAATAAATAAGAATGAAAAAAGCTACGAATATTTATTTATTCATTATTATTCATTACTATATTCATTTAAATTATATATTTATTTTATTTTTATGAAATAATATTATACTTAATTTATTTATCATTCATTTTCGGCTTATTTTATTTTGTAATAAATATATATTTTCAATTAAAAGAATTTATTACATTGAATATTAATTTAAAAAATTTTAAAATAACAATTTCTGTAATTATAGGACTAGTTGTATTTCTTTACCCTGATGCAATGGCATTGAAAAATTTAATTAAAACAATGATATAACATTGTTGATAAAATTCATATATGGTAGAATACTCAAATGAATATTTATAAGCATCGGATGAACAGCTCCATATTGTTCAGGACATGTGCCTATGTTAATTCCTATAAGGACATTACCAAGAAAAATTGGACCACCACTGTCACCCTGGAAAGAATTGTTTATAAAATTGCTTTAATATTTTTAATTTTTCGACAAGTCCAAACTTTTCTCACAATCATCGAATATATTTAGATAAAATATAAAATAAAAAATATTTACGCCGTTTATTACTACAAAAGGATCGGCGATGCTGCATAAGTATCTACGCGAAATGGGAATCCATGAAGCTTCTAACATTTTAACCTTTTCTATGCATTCCGAATGATTTATAATTTTTAACGCTGCATATCTTAGAATTGAAGGATTATTCGCAGTTATCGAAGGGCTCCAACCTGCCGTTACAACTTCCAATCCATATAGTCGACCATTTGAAGTCGGGGAAATAGTTGCTGGGAATATTTCAACTGTTCCATTCAACTAAATAAATAATAAACATCATAAAATTCTTTTGTGTTTATACAGAAGTGCGAAAGTACTTAATTGCTAAATAATAATTAATTAAATGTATCATTAAATGGGAGTTGAGTTGGATCAAGATTTTTTTGTTTTAATTTAATAAAGTATTTTTCAATGAATAATACCGCACCATTACACAGACGAATATCTATAAAAAGGGCATATGCAAGCAAAGCTGTTAAGTACATTCGCTTATTAATTATTTCTGGTAGAAAAAAAAAATAATAATAAAGGTCTATATCGTCGTGTAGTGTTGCTTATACATTTATCAATAGATGCATGTCCAAGGTCCTAAAAGCTTCTAGAAAATTTTCTTCTGTATGCACAAGTAATAGAATTTATCACTGATATATGGAAGAGTTGAGCAAGATTTAGAAAAGTCCTCCATTCCCTCACGGACCTCCTCCCATCAGTCTTGTTCTTTCATTCCTTCCTTCTGGGCTGCTATTTCAATCAGGAACTAGCATTATTTCTGCTCGACTCCCTCGATTCTGTCACTCCGATTGCAGGGATTTCACACCTCCGCTGGCACCAACTGCCGCCTCTACTCGTTCGATATAAATTGAACGGCTTCTTTCCTCTAACGGAGAACTCCCACCTCTATTTTTCTTACCAAGGATGTTTCGATATTTAGGCAGCGGTGATGTAAAGCTTAAGCGGACCATCCCTTCAAATAAAGTGCGCCTTGTTGCGATCAATTCAACAGAACGTGATCTTCATTTGATTTTATGAATCTCCAAGTACTCTCCTTTTACAAATTTAAATTATTTTTTAAGGCGAATTTTACATTTATCCGACCATTAAAAGTTTTCGTATCTACAAATCATCTTATCTTTTAACCGCAATGCTTTACTTTTGCTTTATAAATATTTCAATTCTATTCCAATCAATTACATTCCTACTATTCTTTATTTTCCACTATTGTAATAACAATTTATTTGTCAGTTATAAAGATATTAAAAGTTTTCAATTTAAATTCAGGATCAAAATTAAATCCTTTAATTTTCCAAAAATTTATAATGATGCAGTTTTCATTATAACGTTTTTTATTCATTTTATTTATACATATTCATCTATACTAATTCTTACTAATTCTTACTTTCTTACTTCGTTTATGTTTGCATATTTTTTTCTCATTTATTACGTTAAATAAATTAACCCAATTTTATATTATTATTAGAAATGTGCATTAATAGAAAAATCAAAAAATTGTAAATGTTATTTTCTTATAATATATTAAATTTTCAACGTCTGAATGAGTCTCTGATATAATAAAACATGCTTTTAATTATCAAAAATATTGGTACAGTAACGGTTTTATTAAAAAAAAAAAAAAAATATGAAGACAGTACAAATTATTATTTTTAAAATGAAATTAATTCTAATTCTGAATTCAAATTTAAATAATATTTATAAATACTTTTATTATAATAATGGAAATTAACAAATATATTAAAGTAACATTAATGCTATTTGTATAAAAGTTATTTAATGTGTAAAAGTTTCATTAGCCCCGTATTGTTTGCATTTTACGTTTTTCATTTTATATATACCTGATAATAACTTTTCGCAGATTCATGTAAAAATATTATAGAATTTCTAGAGTATAACGTAAACAATGAAATAAAAAATTTACGCTATAAAATAACTAGTGCGAGTACAAAATTCTTGGAGGAGTATAGAAACTTTTATGACAATGTCGTATTACCAGTAGGAGCTAGGCGGCGACGTCGAGAGCGGGGGTATCGAGTACCGAAGATGATGAGACCGAGAGTCATGCAGATTTATAGGTTCGTAATTTCATTTCATTCTCAATCGAAATTAATTATATTAATAGTGGTTTCCCTTATATTGCAATGATACCCTAAGCGTTGAGGCGCGATCGTTATGATTTTTATGCATAAGAATACACACAGACGCGCACCCTCGCGCGCCCCCACATGTGTTTAATTAGATCTGATATTATAATTACAGACGTATAGTGGCCCACATAATTAAAATATGTACGCATTTGAAAGAATATAGGAAGTCATATAAATAAGAGTAGTTTTTATAAAAAGATTGTATGTTTGTAAGAACTTAAAACTACTTTACCTTCAGAATGGCAATATCATTTATATCATGTCTATTCTCAATATTATTATAACTTGCCCAATCATTATATGTTATTGAATTCGATACTGTATGCATAGTACCGAGCCTTATGTTTACAGATCCAACGACCACGATTAAATGCATTATATTTATAAAAGATACGCAATGTGCAGCAGTCAAAACGTCGATAACAGATATAAGCGTTCCAGTACAGATGTGATTGTTTTCTATCTTTTCGTAATTTATTTCACCATCAAGCCTTAGAATTGATACAATCGGAAGAAATGTACCCTCAGTCGCGGAATCAATATTTTGACCGAATAATGGCTTTGCACTAACGAATTCATATTTTTTGTCTAAGTATATATGTTTATATGTATTTATAAATTTACATAATTTAAATAAATGGCTTCAAAACGTTGCACTTACCAAAAATTAAATTTATAAATAGCATGAGAAAGAAATGTGTGATAACGTAGACGCTAAGCATTTTACTTAAAAAGAAACTGCAATGTTTATTAACGAATTCAAATAATTTCATTTATCCACTTAAATATAACATTATTATGATTTCAGTTATAGTACAATATACATTTTATAGAACTAACATTCCTTATTGCTAAACTGTTTTTAAAATTTATCAATAATCGTTATTATTTTAATTGCTATTCATAAATAATTGAAATCGTATTTGCGATCGCTTGCTATATTAATTTTAATAGGTACTTGTTTTTAAAGAACAAATTAGATTTTTGAAATAACAGTTTTTCATTCTTTAATACTATTTAAGATAAAGAAATCTAAGTTATTCGGATAAATATCATTTGTTTTTTACACTTTTAAATGGCGTAAAATTATATTTAGTCATTTATAAAAACTCAATTTTATTGTGGTAAAAATAAACATTTGAAAACGATCGCCTTTAAATATTTAATTGAATAACTAAAGCGGTATTGTACAAAATAGAAAATAGTATTTTATCGTGTTCAATCAAATTCATATTAATTATTATCATATTAATGTCATATAATTATAACTCTTAATGCATGTATAGAATTCAGATTTCGTAGCATACTCTCATGCTTAGTTAATCTACAATAATATTATTTATAAATAATATCATCAAATGCTTGGGCTGGTATCGTTAAAACAAGTCTTTATTTTTAGTCATTTTTTGACAAATGAATATTCAGTTCTCATTATTGATAAACTGATTTATTGGAGTGTAAATCAATGACGAAAATAAGATATTTTGATTTGTATATTATTGTAATATAATTAACGTTGATCTAAAGAAAATAATGACAGAAGAAATTAGTTGACAAAGAAATAATAATCGGGAGTAAATAAATAAACAGTATAAAATAAATACATATATAAAAAAAAAAATAAAAATAAAAGTAGAATAGCTAGGAAAGATCCAAACATTAATTCTTCATTGTAATTAAAATGAGAGATTAAAAAGGAAATTTTAACAAAAAAAAAAAACTAACTATAAAAATCCAATATTTTTTAATTGTTTAGAAGTTTACTGATTTAATTTTATGGAATAAATATACCTTCATTTGAATAATATAATATTGCAAAATTGTATTCAAAACATAATAATTATCGTAATAAAAGCTTAAAAAAAAATAAAATTACAAACATAGTTTTATATAGTTTTTTTTGCATTACCTAAAGTTTTATAGTCATTAAAAATGAACCATAGAAGATTAATCTATCCTATATAATTGATTCATGAAAATGTATTTCTTGAATATATCATTTGGCTGGAGTTCTTATTGATATAAATTAATTACTATTATAATAATAATTAAAATTTTTAGTCATTTTTCATTCAACAAGTAACTTACTATTCGATAAACATGTATTAAAAAATATTAGCTTAATGGTAATGATTATATAGCTTCTTAAAGTCAACGGTTTTAATAGAATTAAGAAACTGCAATGAATGTACTTCAATCAGATTCTTTATTTTATAAATATCAATAATCTAAATTAAAAAAAAAAAAAATGAATTTCTAGTAAGCAGAGAGAAATATAGCAAATGTAATTTATATTTACGGTTTTTAAACACGTTATACGCAAACAGCTTTTACGCTAACCTTAAATTTATGTAAGACTAAATAATTTGAATAAATGACAAAACAACAGCGAGATAATTGTAAAAATTTAATGTTAAAAAATGTTCATGAAAAGTGCGAGATGTACATTTTTAGAGGTATTTCCTTGTAATTATCATTTTTTAACGTTGACGTAAAGTCTTCGAAGGTCTATTACGAAGAATGGTTAATTAATGCAATTTAATAATAGAATAATAATTTTTCTGAATGCTATATAAAAATGTAGTATTATTAGCAAAATACCAACAGACCACATAAATAAACAGGTATATAACTAGATAGATTTATCGATAATGAGAGAAAAAGGGAGAAGGCGGGCATAATTAGTCTCCACAAACAAGATTTAAGGAGGAATTTCAGACGCAAACAGAGAGAAAAATTTTGCAAGCCATTTTCTCTATTTGAGTATATAATAAGTTTATTTCATGAGCTTAGCGAAATGTTTATTCGCAATTTTTAGTTGGCAATATCATCAAACGGATTTTAAGATGCGGGAACCTGTCAGAGTCATATATTGGAGACGACAGAGGGGCTAGTACGGAAGTGTCATCAGAAGCAGCGACCCGATCGACCGCCAGACCAGCCTGACTTCCGGTCGCTTTGTTTTATCCTCCAAGGTGAAGCGAGACTTGCCGTTTCAATAATGGCTGCACTGGACTCTCAGCGAGTCAGATTGGGTCGGAGTGCACAGCTACCGAAGTAGGTGAATGTATGATAAAAGTTCCGAGATGAAAGTCATAATGGGGTATAAAAGCTGGCTAAAATTATACCATATTCAGAGGATCTAGTGACGTTTTGAGGCCGTTATTGCTCTTCTGCCACGCCATTAATGCCCACGATATTCACTATTATTTAAAGTTTTAATACGCTTTTCTTCATCAATCGTTCATTAAGATTGACACATTTTAATATTTATAAACGGACTATTGGATAACACTGGTGTCTTACAAAACTTAATTAAATCTTCCGAATTTCAAGGAAGCTTAGAACTGTTGTATGAGCACAATACTACTTAGTAATAAGATCAAAATTAATTCAATCATAATAATAAATAAAGTTTCTCTTGTAAGATCATTACAAGTAAGAAAAGTTCTTTTGCGATTTTAGCATTAATACATTATTAATACTGCTACCGCTACCGTTACTGTTATCATCATCATCATAATTATTATTATTATTAATATTATTATTATTCTTATTTGTTATTGTTTTTGTTGTATGCAAGACTTTACATTTATACTTCACAGGCGATATAGAGATGTAAGTAGACGCACTGTTCGTAGGGCCTTATAAATGGGTATGGCAAACGATATGGCAAAGGATTGTGACACGTTCCGTGACATATAGATCCCTGTGCATGCTGGACACCAGTGGAAAGCTTCTGGATAAACTGATGTAACCCCGCGTATAGGGGACGGTACAGCTTTTGGAGAACTAGGCCTACCCTACATGCCATTCAGCAGGTAGTGACGGTGTCCAGGTGGGAAGGGGAAGAACGGAAAGGGGAAATCGTTTCTCATGACCGATATGTTTACTGGTGACACTGGATGTCCGAAACGCTTTCAACTTCGTAAGGTGAACACAAATGCTCGGGGCAATGGATCGGGACTTAAAGGTGTCCCGACATTTCTCGCGGATTAACGTACGTTACCTTAGGAACTAATCCATTCTATACAAGACGGCAGTGAGCTCAAAACGGAGGGAGTTAAAGTCTGGTGTGGCTCAAGGTTTCAATTTTAGAACCCGATCTGTAGAATATTTGAGATTCTTTGATCGGTTATTATTGCATTATATAGTTTTAGATATATTCAAATGTAAGACATGATATTTTTCAAATGATAATTATCATATAATAATTATGCTGGCTTACAATCAATATAAAATAATGTATCTTAGACTATTGATACAACATTTTTATGGCTTTGACTATGGAAATAATTTCACTAAGTTTGGAAATTATATTGACACTATGAATAATTTTTTTTATAGAAATAATAAAAAGATTTTGTTTATAATTTTATGAAGTTTTTAATTCATTTATTATTGCCATTTAACGATAAATATGATATTCTCTGAAAGTTATATAAAATATCAATAATGGAATAGTAATAATAATAATAATAATCATAATAATAATAATAATAATAATAATAATAATAATAATAATAATAATAATAATAATAATAATAATAATAATATTGGTAATAATAAAATGATCGTGAATTACATAATTCAATTTTTATGTCTTTTTTTTAATGTTTCTTGACGATTTATGGGTTCAAGTATTTGATATTTTCAGATTATACGATATTTTTTTTTATTATTGAAAATATATTAGAAAGATTTTATTTAATTTCTTTAAAATCATTTGGACACACACACACACACAGACACACATATAATTATTTAAAATCTCATTTTCATTATATTTTTGTATTGAAAGCGTTCTATTTATTTAAAAGATAATGTATTACCATTCTTAGTATAGTATTATTTATGAGCAGAGACTAAGCTTTAAGTAAAAAATATTATTTGAATATTGGAAGAATTAATTTAATTTACATATTAATAGTCACGATTCATATTTCAATTAACAAGTAGACATGTATGTATTAGTTTTAAAATATTATACAATTGTATTATATTTTCTTTATTATTTGACTACTAGCTTCTTACCTCTTCATTTTAAGTAGCATATATGCTTAAATTTTTAAATATAAACATTTTATAAAAAAAAGGTTTTTTTATTTTTAAAAATTAACTGGTAAGTAAGAAAATAATAGAAAATAAAATAAGATAAAGATAGTTACGTTCGTGCACGTAGCAAACATGTTCTTTGCTATTTCAGCATTAACTCTTGTACCAACTTATACGCTACTTACCATCTCCGTGAGTCCTGCAAGATATTAATAAAGGATAGGAAGACGGAAAAAATAAAAGTCGTTGGTTGAGTGTCAAAGCCAAAAAGAATTTTCTTTATTTAATTTAAATTGCCCTAATCGCCGCGAGGCGTAAAAAAACCTCCTTCGTCGGGAAGGAGGAAAAAAGCCTTTTGACGCACGCACGCAAATATACAATAGCAAAAATCAATAATTATATTAATTGAGACGGTTTCGCGATACGCGCGCGGGAGAGCTCTCGTGAAGGAATGTACGTACGGTACCTTGTTGCCAGCTGGACTTCCGCCCTACGCCGTGACACCGATGCGTCGCGAACTCCACACAGTTCGGACGTCTGGATGGCCGATCGGTGTGTGGGGTGCGGACACCGGGTTGTCTCCAACGTCTTGGAGACCAGACCCGGCCGCAGAGGAACTCACTTTCTCTCTATTTGTCTCTGTCCTCTGGATCGGCCACCGGGAGTCGTTTCTCGGCTCCCAGGGAAGGTTCCCCCTGGGGTGGATTAGGAGCTTCTTGTCACTCAATCCCCCTGTCACCAGCCTGTGCCACGACACCACGCGAATACTAACACTTAATACTTCGCGAAGCGCTATTCAGTAACTCGAATCCGCAAGTCGCACTCCTACCGCCTTTCCAACTCTTGTCGATTTTATACGAAAAACTCGACCTCGGCGGAACAAGTGAGAAGAAGCCCAAAAAGCTCTGTATTCTCACTCGATCTGTACGACCTCGCGTCTCTAAGTCGATTCCCCTGCCTCAGCCCCGAAGTCCGCAGCCGGGCCTTGGTGCCTTTTCTCCAATTGTTTTTCTATATCATTTTTCACGCGCCACTAATGTTCCTGCGTTAGTTAACGGTTTCCAACATCCCGCCCGCCTTCGTCAATAGACGAATATTTACATCTCAACTGTAGGCTGCTTATCACGGTTCTCGCGTCCCTTACGGTCGTAATATGGGCTCGCTCGCGGTCATCTTTACTCCTGTGTCTCCTTCGCACGCTCCCTTGAAACCTTTTCGTTCTCGGCTCCCTCGTAAGCCAAGATACATACACGGGCGACGTGTCTTTTTAACACCTTGCCGTGTATCTTTACTGATACTACACGAACAAGACCATCGTTACCTGCGTGAATCTCTGTAATTATTCCCAAGGGCCATTTGGCGGGGGGGTAACGATCGTCACGAAGGAGCACTAGCTGACCTACACAAATATTATTTTTTGCTACGCGCCATTTGCCCCGCTCCTGTAAATGTTGCATATACTCGACCGACCACCGTCGCCAAAACTGATCGCGTATCGACTGCATCAATTTGTATCGCCGACTATCCGATACCGATATGTCAGCCTTCTCCGCATCCGGAATTATGAACGAGGGATCTCCTATCAGAAAGTGGGACGGAGTTAAAACATTTAAGTCATCGACATCGGCGCTGAGGGGGCACAAGGGTCGCGAATTTAAACACGCTTCTATTTCTGCCAGCGCGGTGCTAAATTCTTCGAAGGTCAGGGTCTCATTCCGTAAAGCCCTCTGCAAGTGGTGTTTCACAGATTTAACACCAGCCTCCCATATTCCTCCATAATGTGGCGTATTGGGTGGGATAAACGTCCACGTCGTACCGTCATTGGCGAGTGTCTGCCCGACTTGATGATAGAATTTTGAAGCAGCTTGGAACATGGATTTTAATTCACGATTAGCGCCTTGGAATGTTGTCGCGTTGTCGCTATACAACATGTGGCATTGTCCCCGTCGGCTGGAAAATCGCCTAAATGCCGCAATAAACGCTCCTGTCGTGAGATCGCTTACTAATTCTAAATGTACGGCTCTCGTGACGAAGCAAACGAAAAGGGCGATATATCCCTTATAACTACGATTCCCTCGGCCCTTGCTAATTCGGACCTGAAATGGGCCAGCATAATCGAGGCCAGCCGTAAAAAAAGGTCGGGCAGGAGTTACTCGCGCAGAAGGGAGATCGCCCATCAGCTGCTGTGCTAACCGCGGTTTGACGCGTTGACAAATAACGCAATGATGCACGACGCTTTTAACTAATAATCGAGCGCCTAGTATCCACGCGTGTCTAAGCACAAAATGTGTCGTTAAAGTTGGCCCCCCATGCAGCGAGGCGAGGTGCATGGATTGAACCAATAATTTGCTCAAACACGAATTCCGAGGTAAGATGGGCGGATGCTTCTGCTCCTCGGATAACTGAGAGCGCGAGATTCTGCCTCCCACTCGCAAGATCCCATCTATCGCATCTATGAATGGATTAAGTGGACCCAATCGGTTTCCCTTGGGTAGATCCTTTGAATTTTTCAACAGGCTTAACTCATTCGGAAAAGCAACCTGTTGTGCTAAACGCATCACTACCTTCTTTGCCGCCGTTAATTCCTGAGTAGTTAGGAAAGTATGCTTTATAATCCCGTTCTGTTTTTTCCGTAAACGATATAAGGGGCGCATACACCACGCGACTACACGTATTAACTTATTATACGAGGAGTATCGACTAAGTATCTCGGGCTCGCTTCTATCCACATTTACCTGTAGAGTACGGACTGTTTCAACAAGCCTTGGCCATTTGCTCCTATCGTTTTGCAACCATTCTGGCCCTTGCCACCATAGCTCCTTGGCTCGCAGTTCTACCGGCTTAACACCACGGGTAGCCATGTCCGCTGGATTTTCTTTAGTTGAAACATGACCCCATATAGCCCGGGGTAGCTCCGTCTGGATGACCGAGATCCTATTAGCTACAAAGGTCTTCCAATGTGACGGATGCTTATTTAGCCATGCGAGCACGATCTGGCTATCACTCCACAAAAAGACTGAAAGATCTTTGTACTCTTCCAGGCGTTGCAGATACGATACCAATTTGACCAATAGAACTGCAGCACACAGTTCTAAATTAGGTATCGAAACTGTTTTAATTGGGGCTACCTTTGTTTTCGCGGCTAGCACCCGAGCGCGACTGGGTTTTCCCGGCGAGGTTATTCGTATGTAAACGACTGCAGCATACGCTCGCTTAGACGCATCGCAAAATCCGTGTATTTGCAGGTTATGGTTTTTTGTAATCCCTAACCACCTATCTATTTTAATATTTTGGAGGGACTCCAAGGAGTCACAATATCCGGTCCATCTTTGAGTCAACTCTGGGGGGAGAGGCATGTCCCATTCATTCTTAGTTATGCATGCATCCTGCATGATAATTTTAGCAACAACCGTGACCGGACATAGCCATCCGAGGGGGTCAAACAGTCGAGCAATGTTGCTCAAAATTGCTCGTTTTGTCGTTGCTTGCTTCAGGGCTGTGATCCTATGTACATTAAAATTAAAGACATCGTCGTCAGATCGCCACGAGATGCCCAGAGTTTTCACTACTGGGTCCTTATCTATCGATTTAATAGAGCCCTTTCCTTCTTGACCTCCTCCTGCTTTATTCGCATTAAGACGTATGTCGTTGGCAGCCCACTTATCTAATTCTATGCCTGCGGTGCTTAGCAGTGCAATCAGCTCATCTCTTTTTTGGATTGCTACCGTTAAATCCTCATCACCTGTGAAGATGTCGTCCACGTAGGTTTCCGAGGAGAGACACGACGCAGCAAGAGGATATGCACTTTGGCTATCACTCGCCAATTGATGCAGCGTACGAATCGCTAAATAAGGAGCGCAGGACGTTCCATAAGTTACCGTTTTCAAACGTATTCAGTTGGTGGACCCTGGCTCGTAGGCGACCAGACAATCCTCTGTAGGTCACAGTCTGTCTGCCTAACCCATATTTGCCGAAACATTTTTACAATGTCGGCCGTAAAGACGTATCTATGTCGTCTCCACTTGGCCAGAATGAGTGCTAAATCATTCTGTAAAGCCGGGCCTGGATACAAAAAATCATTAAGACAGTGACCATCACGTGTCTTCCTAGACGCGTCGAATACAACGCGAATTTTCCTTTTACCCTCGTTTTCTGTCACAACTGCATGATGCGGTAAATACCATGCTGCAGGATTGTTCAAGTCTTCTTCGGGTACACGTTCCATGTGTCCCAGTTCTTCATAGGTCTTCATGAATTCGGTATATTCCAATTCTAAGGTCCGATCCTTCTTAAATTTGCGGTGGGTACTCGCCAGAGCTCCAAGCGCCATGCGTCGGGTTTCATGACCCACTGCTGGAGGTGCGCCCTTGACTGGCAATTGCACCTCGTAGCGACCCATAACATCCCGACGGTGGGTGGAGTCGAAGATGTTCTCACAATATTGCTCCTCAATGGACCATTTCATCGTCGGGGAGCCCACTTCCTCTAATTGCCAGAACCTTTCAAGGCTCTCGTACAAAGATTCCTCCACCGTGCAAATCAATGCACGTAACTGTATGCTCGGGGACCGTTCTCTTTGATGCACTCCAGGCTCGTTAGCAGGACCAGACAAGATCCATCCCAGGGCAGTGTTCTGGGCTACGA
Organism: Ceratosolen fusciceps; assembly: GCA_018883505.1. Classification (NCBI taxonomy): domain Eukaryota; kingdom Metazoa; phylum Arthropoda; class Insecta; order Hymenoptera; family Agaonidae; genus Ceratosolen; species Ceratosolen fusciceps. Next base: position 1,174,681 of record RCIC01000023.1, on the reverse strand, counting down.
TCGCTGTGCCTGGGAGGTTTATAACCCCGTCTTGCAACAAACGACCGTAGACATCCGCCCCGAGTATTAAATCAATAGATCCCGATTGGTAATACTCAGGATCGGCAAGTTCGTTCACTGGCAACCATTGCCAAGGAGTCTCCAGAATCTCGGTCCTTGTCAGCTTGGAAGTTAAACGGGGCAAGATATAGGCTTCAACGGAGAATGATTTCTCTTGATTGACCAGAGAGTGAAGTATAAAGCAGGTGACTCCACGAGTCCGCCCGCCCTTCATGGCTCCAATTCCCGTTAAATGGACTTCGGCTCGTTTCCTTGGTAGTCCCAGGGCCTGAACAGTCGACTCCCGAATGAAGGATGCCTCGGAGCCTTGGTCCAATAAGACTCGAAGCCGACCACTAACTCCTCTCGGTCCTTCGATTTGTACACGTGCTGTGGCCAACAAGGTAGCTCCCTTTGGCACATGCAAGGAAACTGCATGAGCGCCTATTCTTTTTCTCATTGCGGCCTTGGTCTCAGCCGCGTTAGAGGGTCCTGCCTTATTGGGAAGGGCCTTCTCATCTTGTTTCTCTTCCCCCAGATGAAGCAACGTGTGATGTTCTCGTTGACACTTTTGGCAGCATTGTTTTGAAGGACACTGATGTATCCTATGTGGTCCCAGGCATCGGAAGCAGGCCTGCTGCTGTCTTGCTATATTAAATCGCTCGTGCGGATGCTTGGCCTTAAAGATTGCGCACGCTTGTAGCAAATGCGGCTGGCTGCACAAACCGCACCTTTCCAAGTTGGCTGCGTGGCAGGTTCTTTTAGCTCGTTTAAATGGCAGGGAGGGTCTAGGTCTCTTTTCCCCATGCCTGGTTTTAGGACGTTCCGTACTCAGAACGCGTGCTCTTTCCTCTAAGAATTCCATAAATTCGGCGTAGGTGGTGAATCCCTTCGCATCCAGCGACGGTGATTCACCGAATTCAGGTTGCTGCCTTAATTCTTTAAATTTGGCATTTTGAATAATCTGCCACGCACGGTATGAGTTAGCCGGTAACAGTTGGCTTGGTCTAGAAACTAACCATATATCCCACCCGGCTGACGGGATCGGTAGCTTCGTCAATGCTCTGTAAATCCGACTCAGCTCATATATTAGCCGCCGTATCTCGTTCTCCGTATCTTCTTCCAGTGGTTTCATATTAAAAAAGTCTTCCATTAATTTAGAAGCGATGGCCGGCGGATTGTGAAAACGTAATTTTATTTCTTGCCACATGGTGGCATAGTTTGCGCTGGTCGTGGCCACGTTTTCGACTAGGTTTGCAGCCTTTCCGGCGAGACAAGAGTTCAAGTACTGAAATTTTGTCACGTCCGACAGATCGGGATTTATATGCACAAGATCTGTAAAGAGATCTCGGAAAATCTCCCAATTCTCATATTCGCCTGCAAATTTTGGCAAGTCGAGGTCCGGAAGCTTAGAGAGAGTGCCCCTTTTTGGCGGTTGTGTCAATGGGGATGAATTAGCTAAAGGGGCAGGAGTCCCATGGATCTCTCTTTCATTAATCAAACTAATTAGGTTACTCCGAATTTCAGTATATCTTTTACGAATGCCTTCAAAGAATTCATTAGCAATATACGGCTCGTCAGGGCTCGGGTCGAGTCTCGCGATCTCGACATGATCCTCTCGGATTTCCTTCTACATCTCATTTATCGAATCGAGGGTAGCCTGCAGGTGAGGCTTGGTCAATTCTTCCTGGATTGCCTCCATCAGATCCTTCCCCCAATTCTTTAACTCTTCTAATCTAGCTACTTGCGCATTCACGAGGCGCTTTAGCGCTATTTTTTCTTTATCTATTCTCGGACCCATCGCAATCGAATTTATATTTAGGCTTTATTAATTAAATATCCGCTATATAGGGACACGATAAGCTAAACTATCAATGAACGAAACCTATACACGCGATCGGGATTGCAGCTGATTCTGTTTACTATCAACACGAAGCCCTATGAAAGAAATAATATGATGGCTACGTTTGTACACTAACGTAATAATTTCTATGCGCACGTATTATTATAACACAAGATATTTTGGAATAGTGCAATGAGAGCAAGCGAGCAGGAAAGATTACTTTTTATTTTTTCAAAACAAAGGATCGGAATCGTCACCCGATCACGATACTTAGTATCGGCGCCAGATGTGGAAGGCCACACCCCCTTGCCTACGCAGCTCGGGTCCGTCCGTTCCCCCTCTCCTGCGTCACACTAGCTTACTCGAATAACTACGTCTACGTCACAGAGCGCAGACACATACACGAATATCAAAAAAAGTTTCTTATTATTCTTTCCTTTCTTTTCCCAATATAATATATATAGCTGCGCTCATACAGTGTTAATTATAATTAAATAATGTTAAAATTAAATTAAAATTAAATAAGGTTAAATATTAATTCTAATATATATTAAAGTTTATTTACTTTTATAACTAATCACTTCCTGCAAACTATATTCACTTGCACTTTATTCCGCGCTAAAATTGTTATTATATTTATTCTCAAATTCAAACGAGATATGAACCTTGCTTGTGTTATAATTATATATATGTAATAAATTTTCCTTTTAATTTTTCAAATTAAAATCAGTATTAATTTTCTTTTTATTAATTTAACTTTTCACAACTACTGATTAAATAGAGAGAATTTTATATTATTATACTAGCTCTTTATATATTATTATACTATACTTCATATTATTATTACTACTAAAATAACAAACTCGTGTTTTCAAATAAAAATTGTAGACAACGCAACTAGTAATCTGATAGTATGTAGAATGACGACGGTAACTTTACAAACACAAGCAAAAAGTCATATATCGAAAACTGTTGACAAAGAATCGACGAAATCTTAAACACTAATGCGATAATTTTATTAAATTACTATGAAATTATTTTCGACGCGAATTTTCAAACAAACTCAACCACGACCTTTATATTCCCTCCTCACCCGGGGCACCAAAAAATGTAGCAACTTATACGCTACTTACCATCTCCGTGAGTCCTGCAAGATATTAATAAAGGATAGGAAGAGGGAAAAAATAAAAGTCATTGGTTGAGTGTCAAAGATAAAAAGAATTTTCTTTATATAGTTTAAATTGCCCTAATCGCCGCGAGGCGTAAAAAAACCTCCTTCGTCGGGAAGGAGGAAAAAAGCCTTTTGACGCACGCACGCAAATATACAATAGCAAAAATCAATAATTATATTAATTGAGACGGTTTCGCGATACGCGCGCGGGAGAGCTCTCGTGAAGGAATGTACGTACGGTACCTTGTTGCCAGCTGGACTTCCGCCCTACGCCGTGACACCGATGCGTCGCGAACTCCACACAGTTCGGACGTCTGGATGGCCGATCGGTGTGTGGGGTGCGGACACCGGGTTGTCTCCAACGTCTTGGAGACCAGACCCGGCCGCAGAGGAACTCACTTTCTCTCTATTTGTCTCTGTCCTCTGGATCGGCCACCGGGAGTCGTTTCTCGGCTCCCAGGGAAGGTTCCCCCTGGGGTGGATTAGGAGCTTCTTGTCACTCAATCCCCCTGTCACCAGCCTGTGCCACGACACCACGCGAATACTAACACTTAATACTTCGCGAAGCGCTATTCAGTAACTCGAATCCGCAAGTCGCACTCCTACCGCCTTTCCAACTCTTGTCGATTTTATACGAAAAACTCGACCTCGGCGGAACAAGTGAGAAGAAGCCCAAAAAGCTCTGTATTCTCACTCGATCTGTACGACCTCGCGTCTCTAAGTCGATTTTATACGAAAAACTCGACCTCGGCGCTACAAGTGAGAAGAAGCCCAAAAAGCTCTGTATTCTCACTCGATCTGTACGACCTCGCGTCTCTAAGTCGATTCCCCTGCCTCAGCCCCGAAGTCCGCAGCCGGGCCTTGGTGCCTTTTCTCCAATTGTTTTTCTATATCATTTTTCACACGCCACTAATGTTCCTGCGTTAGTTAACGGTTTCCAACAACTCTAACGTTCCAAGTACCGCAAATATTTGGCCTATAAAAGCATAACGTGCAGATTAATACTGTACGAGTCAAGTTGTACGAATAAACTTCGTCACCTTGCTATATATGGATCGAACACGAAGAACCACGTTTTTATATATACGCACATTGTAAAAAATCTTTGCGGCTCTTTTGACTCAAACTCCTTGAAAATTCAATAGTTTATTAAATACGAATTTAATAAACTATTAAACTGTAATTTTATTCTTTTTTCTTTCTTCTTCTTGACTTTTACATTATTTGACAGTCGATTGTAATATATAAAAATTTTATTTTATTTCATAAATTTCTGAATGTTTTAGTTTTAGTCCATTCTTATAACGAATAATGAAAATTGAATAGGAATAATTAATTGTAGAATAATTTGGTTGATTATAAAAAAATTTTGGAAATCAAGTTTTGTTACCTCATTCAATAATTTTTATATGTATGAAAATTTAAACTTTTAGGTAGAATAAGTAAATGTAATGCTGAATTTATTCGGCACATAGTATTTGTTGACATAATTTATGACAAAAGAAATAAATCTTTCCTTCATTTACTCAATATTTAATTTGCTATGTATCATGAAAATTGTAGTACATTCATTTACACAAAATCTGAGAGATTTAGTGATAATAATCGCCGATATTCTACATAACAAATGTTTGAATACTTTAATTAATCTATAGTAAATAAATATTATATCTCAGTAAATATTAAATTAAATCAATCTATAGTAAGAGTGTATATTTTAAATAATAATTTCAGAAATTCATACAAGCACTTCTAAAATTAATAAAAATTACTCATTCAAGAACATCTAATACGAGAATTTATTTGTATTATTTATTGTTTAATACATCGATAAAAGAGAATAAAAATTTGTGTAAGGTATATTGCAAAGTATAATAAGAGTTTTAGGTCTAATAGATAAAAGTAAAATGCGTGTAAAAACAGATTAGGGTTGAAAAAGTTCCATCTCTGATAAAATTAATAGTTATCTTGTACTTAATATTTATAATAAAAGCGGTATAATATAAAGTTGATGGGCGGGGATGCACGCGTGAGCGCCATTATGGCAAGCGCGTCCGTGTACTTCCGTAAAAACGCGTTGATTACCGGATAAAGGCCCGCTGTAAGGTTTGGCTGGGAGAAGGCCTGGCACTGATTGGTAGACGCGGGAGGGCACCGGGGGCAGCGCTCATAGGCGGATGGGCCTGAGCGCATACGCCGGGACTCCCGCAAAGTCGGTTGAAGAACGACGTCCCTGCCCCGCGCTACCTTGAGATTTCCTCTAGAGATAGAGGTTTCATCTACTTCCGGACATCTCAAATTTAATATTTTATATAAAATGTGTTTGTAATCTATAAGAAAAGGTATTCGAGTAGGAGCAATTAATAAAGCCGCCATTTTTTGATGATTATTTTTGGTAACCAAATAAAATAAATGTGAAAAGTATGTAAAGAGGCTTATTATACAACTATTCAGTACCTTTTGTAAATTTTTTTTATTGATACTTTTAATTTAAAATAATTCCTTTAGAATTGAAGAAGAAATGCTTATGATTTAAAAATACAAGAGATTATTATCAAGATACTTATTTAAACTGGTTTTATTAGTCATATTAGACAATCTCGAATAATTGTTTTTTAAAAAATACTATTAATGTATTTATTTTCTCTCTATACATATATGTTACAAATCTCCAAGTCCTTTTCAGCGTATTAAATAGACGTGACCTTTACTTTAGCAATATTCACTGTGATAAAAACATTATAACAGTAATTCTTTCTAATTTTATTCTAATTGAAAAAGTTGCATTGTATTCATCCGACTAGTAAAGTATCATTGTTAGCTAATATTATTTTAGTAGAAAACACAATTAAGTGTTTACATATCGAATGATTCGATAAAACATCCAAGTTTTAAATGAAATTAATTACATTTGAAACTACATGTATTTTTAATAACAACTGATCTGAAAAGTCTTTGTTATATTTAATGTTACATAAAGAATATATTATATTTTTAAAAATTACCTACGGTATGAGTTGTAATTACATTGCCGCAATCTTATATTAAACTTCATAATTAATATGTTTTAAGGATCGTTTAATCTTCGAATGTCCTAGAACTCTAGGAAGAGAGTACATTCTATAAATATATAAAATTTAAAGCGTATTTATACCTACTTAAAATTTAAGCATTATATATAATTGTACCTTTCATAACGTATATAAAGTTAAAAAAGGTTTTTAACTCTTCATTACTGAAATTTAGATAATCCAAATACTATATTAATATTACGTGATTACAAATTTTTAAACTGATTGTTCTAAATTTTCAATAATTCAATTTCTAATAAATGTTTCATGTATAAAGATTTTTCTAACTAAGTAATATTAGCTACACAGTTTATAAACAGTGAATTTTAAAGTATATCAGTGATGAATAGAATGAAGTACTTTAATTTCATACATAGAAATCAAAGTTTTCGAATTATGAGAATACTGTTAATGGTTAAATATAAGTAATTTTGGCATCTACTATCATACGCATTGATATTTTATTTTTATCAAGAGTTTCTAAAGAATATATGAGTATATCTAAAAGAAATTTTCAATAATAATAACAGTAACACCCATAACAACAACAACAACAACAATAACAACAACAACAACAACAACAATAATAATAATAATAATAACGAACGATAAAATGAATGATATAAATGAATGACAAGAAGTGTGTTTCTCTAACGGTATTTCGAAAATATGCTAAAAAATTTTTTAATCCCGCTGAGAATGAAATAAGAATAAATAGACATACAGAATCACTTTATGTAAATGCATTTATTAAGCTTTTTATGGGAAGCGCAAGTGCTTATCTCTTAAAAGATAGGGAGTTTCATATCCGTTGCATGTTCCGCTCGCGAAGCCTATACCTTATCGTTTGTAAAATTCATCAACATTCAACTGCGCTAAATGCCAGTGTCGAAAAAAAGTAAATAAAACCGAAAGTAGAAAGAAATCTGCTGCTATATTCTTATTCTATGGGGATGTGGATTTTGCCCTTTCAGGGTCTATAAAATGTTGAACGTAAATACAGAGTAACTACGCTTTGTATCGCTCCGTCGGAACAGTACGAAAAGGCAGATAGGCATACGTGCACTGCAAAAATATATATTTACCGAATGAAATATAAAAAATATGATGGAAATGAATTAGATGACATGTACCTCTTATATATTAACATGTGCATCCCTACGATTAACAATTATAGCAATACGTATGCATTTGCCTTCTAATTATACACTTGATTGTAATGATTATTATGAGTATTATTTACAATATGAAATTAAATTTTGATATTTTTGATATTATTAAAAAAAAAAATGGCAAGTGAAAAACATATATTATAAATATTTTCTAACCAATGTACAAATATTTGTTCGTTCTTTTTTTTATTAAATAAAATACGTTTGAAGAGTTTATCTTATTTCTCGATAACTATAACAATATATTATGCTTTCGTATGATTAAGGCAGAGACAAAACAATTTTGTTTGATCAATAGCAGTTACGCTATTGCTAGCTGATCTATTTTAAAAGTTTACAAGAAAAAGAAGTTCGATGAAAATGGTTTTATCTAATTGGCTAAATGGTTTATTTGATTCTTACACTACAATCCAATTTTAATAAAAAAGCAGAATTGATATTTTTTTAATGCAATGTCTACGTTGGAAAAATGATTTTTTTATTAGAAATTTTATACATTATTTAAAAGTTTCTTTAAAAAAAGGGGACAATATAGTTTCTTAAATGTATATTCTTCTGATAAATTGCTATGCTTAACTAAAATTTTCTTTCAACTTTAGCAAAATAATTGAAAGCTCGATTATTCTAATCTTTAACGTATATTCTTTTATATAATTATTAAATTCGATTGTATAATTTATGAAATTCGTGATAAAATCTATTTATTATAAAGCAATCTTAAAGATTTATCATTAATTTAATAATGTAATATTTCTCATATCGATAAAGCGCTTGTTGGTCGTACGTTGTATCATATTTCCATCCGTGTTTGCGTGAAAATTTCGGAATTAACGAAAAATCTTTTGTCGGAGCCAAATTACCGTCACAGTGTTGAATTTTAAAGTCGAGAATCACCTTTTCTTAGCCTATAATTCAATGTTGAGGTGTTGCCACTCCCGGCAATCTCACTACTTGCCATTCTGTCAGTGCGTACCAAAGCTTTTATTTTAAATGTGCTTGTCACGTTTGGGAGAAGCAATAATATTTTACTACTTTGTATTTCGTGAAGAAAATAGTTCAAACTAATAATTCGATAAAATTCATATTAAAATTATATAGAAATTGCTTATTAAGCCTTGGAATGTTGGAATTGTGATATAATTAAAACTTATAAGAATTACGCAGAGCATGAAATTCAATTTGTTCTTAAAATTGTGATTATTTATTTAACAGAGTGTAATAAATAAGCGAATGATTTCAAATTACATTGCAAGCTTCATCACTAATAGACAGATATGATTAATTTACGTAATTAGACTAATTTATGTATTGTAGAGGTGTATGAATCATAATTTAATTTTCATGCGCCACCTCAGGAATAGAACATAGTGCGTTTATCGGCTAATCTAATAGTCGTTCTTAATGATACACTATTATTTGAAAAAAAACATGAATATTATATTAAAACTAATGATGCAAAAACAAAATAATAATAAGATGACAGCCATTCGGTATGCAATTGTTATCTTTAATTATTAAATTATTATCTTTTAATTATTAAATTATTTTACGTTAATTGCTGACATTTTTAAAGTGCAAAGCAGTAAGTACATGTAGTGGTAGTGGTAGTGGCAGCAGTCGTATTAATAGTAGTATTAATGGTGGTAGTAGTCGTAGTAATAGTAGTAGTAGCAGCAGTAGTAGTTGCATTACTAGTTGCAGCAGCAGCAGCAGCAGCAGTTGTAGTAGTAGTAGTACTAGTAGTAGTAGAAGTAGCAGCAGTAGCAGTAGTAGTAGCAGTAGCAGCAATAGCAGTAGTAGCAGTAGTTGTGGTAGTAGTCTACTCGTCATTGAAATAGTCATGACGGCTAACCAACACAGAGATCTCCTATTTATAACGAGTCTTTTCTCTACTTGCCTTGCCAGGGAATTGTCAAGTGGCTCGTTAAAAATTTCACGCGACCATGGTATTATAAAATGTCTGCCTCTCCCACCCCCGCTTCTCTTCGGCAGGATCTGTTATAAAATAATCTATAAGCAATACCCTTGGGGTGCGACTTAGGCGCCACAATAACTCCTTCGCATCAGAACTGTAAATTTCGCTTTTCGTCGAATCTCCCCGACTCCGGCGTCTCCCCTACGGCCGATAATTTTTTTATATAATTGACCGATGCCATCTTATTCTAATAGTTCGCTTATTACTGTTGTCGGAAATGAGCGTTCGGTAATGATCTGAAATTTACTTTTATTATTTGCATTGACGATCCGAGATGAACGAACGGGACGACGTTTTTTGAATCGACGAAGAGTAAATTTTAAAATAAAGTAATATTCATTCTGCTGTGTCGGACTTTTATATAAGTATTAGCAATTCAATAAGTTTCCCTTCCTATATTAAAATTTCTTCTATCACAGAAAATAGTCCTTTACAGTTAGGGGCAAAATTGTTTTTATCCGCAAAAATTAATAATTTCTGCATTTGGCCTATACAACATCTATCTCTTCTATAATATAATACTACACTATTGAATTTACTGTTGCACAATTTTCTTGCAGTCTATTGTTATACTAATTTAGTAGTCTTCACTTAAAGTAAGGCTATTATTTAATGTATTTTAATACTTTTTGAAATCGGTTTTTATTTTCATATACAAAAATTACAAAAAATAGTTAAAAAAAATAGTATTTTAACGTATAAGGCATACTTTCTAATAAAATTAAATATGCAGCGAACTGTATTCGTCTAAAAGAAAAGAGGAAACGTGAAATGAAATCGATATCACAATAAATTTATAAGAATATTTTTAGGCAAAAAGTATTTCAATCAAAGCGCTATCAATCAGTTATAATCGAACGCTCGTCAAATTTTGCACTAAATTGGAAAGAGATGAGTGCGTGAGTGCGTGAGTGAGTGAGTGAGTGAGTGAGTGAGTGATTGGGTGAGTATGTGCCTACATGTGTATAAGCGCTGAAAGATCCAACCACGAATATCCAATAACTTCGAATTCTAGAATGTCTTATAATAAGGAAACTCATTCTAATCTTCCTTTATATGCATCGACGTCCTTGAAAAGAAGCTCTTCGATTTATTTGAAAATACGTTTATATACAATAGAGTATTAATAAAAGTAATACTCAAATAGTAATATCAAAAAAATGAGTAATACTCATAGCGTAATATATTAAACATATATATATATATATATATATATATATATATATATAGACACACACACATATTCAATTACGTGAAAAACAGCTAAAAATTCATGAGGCAGAAACAGCTTTTCTAGCAACAATGCTGTGCATCATCTGACAAGGCGCAATAAGAATAAAGTTGAAGAGATTTCTTTCGCCGATCGTATCACTCATGTACTGACTAAAGCATAAAGTTTCGAATAATTTTTTAGTATTTCTATTTTCATCTCCGTTACATAAAATATTAAATCACATATCTTTTACATCTGACACGGAATTTATTCAAATTATTTGAAAATTTTTAATTTTAGTTCTTACAAATTATTTTAATAAATAATAATCATTATTATAAAAGATCTATGATCAATATTATACGGGAATATTATTATAGCGTAATATTATATCAAATCTGCTTGTGAAATATTTTACTCTGAAATATTTTGAGATGAGATTTTTCTTGGTTTATACGTTGTAAATGTCTTCTTTAGATGCGTACGAAAAGACAATTCGAATTTAAAAAATTCAGATTGGAGTTAATGTTGGTAGTACTAAATTAAATTTACGTGTAATACCAAGTTCTTATGTGTGTATATGAAAGGACTGAGTGTAAGGGCTGAGGTACGAAGACGATTATTCGCAAGAGGATTACCTCGTTCGCATAGTAAACGCAGATTCTGAATATTTATTTACCTATATCTATTCATATACACCGACAGTTCCTTTCTCAGTTAAATATTGGAAAATATTGCAAAGTAATGCAAAATGCAACTGAATAAAAATGTTATCGTTATTTCGCAATGTTAAAATTGACACAATTGGCGTGACTTTTGTATTAATATTTATAAGAACGATTTTTTTTCTATTTAATGTGAACATTATTTATGTGTAAATTATTAAAAATATTATTGAATAATATTATTTAAATAATAAGTTTAAACAGATTGAACGAAGTGGTTAAAGTTGTAAGCTCGAGTCGGCTATTCGATCTCGATATATTGAAATGGAAAATAGGCACCGGCAAGTAAAAAAAAAATGGCAATTATTATCGGTTGATATATATATATACATGAAGTGCCAAGCATGATAAATGTACTTATAATATAATTGATAAGTCAAGTGTTGGATTTTCGGTAAGGGAAATGAAGCCGCTTTCATATCTTATAGAAAGCTGCTTTCTTAGGATTTATTGATTGTAATGGATAAGTTGAAAATATAAAATTGTATTAAGTTCATGTGGCGTTGGATCATTAATTAACAGACTCAATAACGGTGAAATATATCATAGTGGAAGGAGAAAATAATATAAGTGAAGGAGAGCCAGAAAAATGCCGAAGAAGCGGAGGAGCGAGCAATGGGCAGCAGTGGGCAGCAGTGGGCAGCAGTGGGCAGCAGTGAGAAAATTATCGAAAAAGAAAAGCCATATTCGCACCGTTATAACGTCCTCGGTCGTTTCGTAGCTCTGCAATTGCCGAGGGAGCTGCAGGTGGAAAGAGAGAAAGAGAAAGGGCAGAGAAGTCGTTGGATTCAGCCGGAGAGCCATATGTAAGGCCGCTTGAAGGGAACTCGATTAACCGGAGGAGGTTCGAAGACTCGCGACTCGAAAATAATAACACGGGAGTCTGAGAGCGGTGCTCTTGATGGACATGAATTATTGTTTCCGATTTACGTTTCAGCGCTTGTACGACACGAAATTTAATTATTGCCCTCCGATGGCAAGGGGATGGAGTCGACTCGAGTTCAAACAGTCAAAATTTCTCTTGTATGTATAATGGGGCGTTGTAAATGTTTATTTTCTAACGCAGCCAAAGTCTCCTTTTTAACTCTCTATGTGACATACACAAAGCAATTACAATAATTCTTTTGTTTGATCTATCTGTCTCCAGCAGAAGAAGGAATTATTTACTGGCATTAAAGCTTTTACTGTTAATTGAACTTTGTCTCTCACTGGATGAAATTAAATATGACAATTTGTCGATTATCGTAAATTCTCATACTTTTGTTCAAGACATTTATTTTAACATTATATTCTTTAATCTGAAAATAAAATTCTTAAAATACATATCACTTTCATTACATATAATTTCAGACACAATACCATTGTTATATACAGAATATTCTGTTAAAAAATTAATTACAGTAACTTGACAATGAGTTTTTCTTACAATTCATTTAATGAAATATAATAAATAGGCTTTGTTTATTTTGTATTTTAGTTAACTTCTTCATGGTTTTATCGAAATTACGCATCTGTTCTTAAAAATCAAACTTCAATTGATTTTTGATAGAGCGATAATATTGAAAGACGAGTGGAATGGAACATAAAACTTTCTTTAAAGGCAGGAGTTTCAGTCACCATAAACAGTATAATTAATTGTCGCTTAATCACAGATACCATTTTTCACATTAATAAAATTATTTATAGCATTGCTAAATCAATATTTATTAAGGAAAAAAATTGGTAAGATAATAAATTTAAAAAGGAACTGGTTTTTTACTTCGTTATTGATTTGCAATTGATTTTTATATTAAATATTCATTTCTCATATTAACATTAATCTGCTTTCAATATAAATGTATCTATAAGTATTTAAGCATATTATGTATACTTAAAGTTGTCCGATAAGATATTACTTTAAAAAAATATTTACAAGAACAATTATTTACTAGTATTCGTTATAAAGCTCATAGCTAATAAATATTGTAAGGATAATATCGAAATAATATTAAAATAAATTGAAATATTATCTCGCGTATGTATTAGCATTAAGTATTATAACAAATTTGAAAGAAAAATGAAAAAAGTATTCGAATGAAAATGTTTAGGAATATATACGACAAAAGAGCTAAAATAAGTAATCATTTAAACGGCAAAAATTACTTTGGAAAAATGTTGGCAGGTGGGGATGTAGATGTGTGACGTTGTGATTAGACGCGATGAGGTGTAGATAAAATTTGCCTAAGGCGAAGAGTAAAAATTTCTTTGAAAAATTAAGCTTGCAAAAGCTTTCGTTTAAATGTATCTTTTGTTGTTTATTACCCGCGTTTTTTTTGTTTGTTTTTTTTTTGTTTTAATACATCCCTGGATGAAAGATCCGAGGAGTAAGAGATAGAAAGTATTTTTCTATCGAACATATGTACGAATCACGAAGGAAGCATTATGTGGCCGATTCACAAAATGCCTTTATAAAAGTCTTTGAAGAAAATTTACAAACATTGATTAGGATAGTGACAGTGGGCGGAAGGGCATGGGAGGGCATGGGTGGGTAGCGTGGAGGGGGGGGGCGGAGGTTATCGAATTCACAAGGCGATAAATTTTATAATACAATATATAATAAGAATAAGTTCTCTTCACTTAAGTATAATACTTAAATTACAAGCTAAATTATGTCTTTTATAAAACAATGCTCTTCATACTATTTTAAGGAATGTAATGTGTACAACTAATTTTATAATAATTTCTTAGCCTATTAAATATATTTCATAACTAATTACTCATGTTAAATGAATTTTTACGAATTAAAGTATTATCATGTAAAATATTAATTAACAAAAGTCACCAAGCAAGCTGTTTCTCGTTTATAGTTCAGGTATATATAAATGCCCTATATAAAAGTAAGGTCTTTGAATGGTCGTTTTCATTTAATTAACGACAAGTATAATGCATCGTAAATGAGTGCTGGTTTATTAATAGAATAAGAAGTGCACAGATGATATCTGTCAATTAAATGCGATAATTACAAGTATCTCTGTATGAATAATTGGAATTGTGAAAATCAGCATTAATTATATTAAGAATTCACTTAGTCGCAATATAATGAATTTCAAGCAAAGCGAACATTGTTTCTCTGCGAGACATACACATAATTAATCGACCTACATAAGCAAAGGTTTAAGTCAAGCGAAACAGTCGATTGCTAATATTTACAAATGAATTGTTATGGTTAAAGTAGTAAAGGGGCAACGGGGACCTTGGCTTTCGCTTTTACGAAAGGTATCAAAGGAATTATTTAACAATCCGTCAACCACTCCACATATTAACGATTTCTCGAGGAACTGTGCGTCAAAAGTGTATATACAATACCTCCGAGTCTTATCGACTAAGTGAACGCGCAAACATTAAATGCGACGAGTGTGTTTGTCGATTTAATGCCGAAACAATTAACCACGGCCCCTTTAAATGCTCTTCTTCTATTATTCGTAAACGTTCGAGTCTCGGCTCGTGTGCGCGCTCGAGTGCATGCCTGGATCGGACTGCCATGGAGCTGTAGATAAAAAATGCTCGTTGAAAACAAAAATGGAAAGAGAGAAAAAGTGAAGAACAAGCGGTCTGCTCAGACGATCGTTTCGCCGCGGAGGAGCGATGAATTTTTCCCCTTCCTCCTCACTGTAGAAAAACCGTGGCCCACGTTAATCACGCCCAGATGTGCCTCTTTACCATAGACTTATATAAGGCTTTTTATGGACGAACCAATAATGAATTACCAATTATCCCAATAACCCTAATAATCCCAATTTTTTTTTTTTTCATCTATTTTTATTTATTTATTTATTTATTTATTCGTTTTTGTTATTCTTCCTTCTCTTTTTCGTGCAATTATCATCTTTCCAATTTTATCTCACCCTTACTAATAGCAGCAACACCCTTTCTGCTACTCTTTCAATGGCCAGTGCTCTTTTGAATTAATTTCGTTTTCTTTTTCAAGCACAGTCCAACTTTACTTCCGACCTTCTCCTATTTACGCGCGCTTTCATATTGCTTTCACTTGCGAACGTGAGTGTTTTTTATAATTAAAATATTGCGACCACATGACAACTATTAACATTTTTATGCTTTCTTTTATTTTCCTTGAAAAATATTAAGAATTTTTCCAATTACTCTTTTATGCTCAGAATGAATTATTCTATTCGTATTCACGAACGTTTTATGCTTCTTGAAAATAATTATCATTACAGCTTTGTCCATTCGTTTAACAGTTTTACTTTACTTTAAAAATTTCAGTGCCGTAAACGTTGTCAGGCTAACAAAGGTAAATAAATCCATTCTTATATCACTTATCTATTTTTATTTTAGAACTTTGTATATTTATTAGTATTTACGATTAGTACTCTGGAAGCAAACTTCGGTCATTATTCCCAATTAGCCGAATTATTGTTAAATAAAATTATTTCAATACCCTCATAATTTAAAATTTATAATATTATTCTGTCTTTATTATTTTATATGAAGATTTATAAATAATGCTTATGAATTATGGAGAGAAAATTTTTTATTTAATTATGTTATAATTAGCACTTGATTATTCATGTATAATTTACTTAATAAAGTGGGCTTTATGAATGATTTATTATATAATATTCAATATTTAAAAATTTGTAATAAATGCAAAATTAAATATGTTTGTTTTTTTTTGGTAAAATCTCTAGATACATGAGTAAATATATTTTCTCACTTTTCAAAAATATTCAATCATAATAAATGGCCAATATCAGGTTTGAAATTAAAAGTTTTCGAATTCGAAACTACGAATTCAAATATTCTGTTCAAGTTCGGTTAAGCTCATTTATATAAAAGTTCAAAAAGTTACTAAAACACGTGAAAATAATATTTCTTGTAATGAAAAACTTATTGGGTTTATAAAATTCTTTTGTATATTGAAAATTAATTTCATCAAGGTTATTAGGAGTAAAATTTGAATAATAAAATGTGCGAAGTTAATGTTTGAAACGAATTTAATTATTTCATATAAGAATTGAAAAACAATGGGATTAAGGAAAGAATTAAAATTGTTTCGTTTTCATATTGAATATTCGATAGGGAAATAAAGAGTTAGTGAAAACAATTAAATTATCGAATGTGGGT
Source organism: Ceratosolen fusciceps (assembly GCA_018883505.1). Taxonomy (NCBI): domain Eukaryota; kingdom Metazoa; phylum Arthropoda; class Insecta; order Hymenoptera; family Agaonidae; genus Ceratosolen; species Ceratosolen fusciceps. Next base: position 1,158,348 of record RCIC01000023.1, on the reverse strand, counting down.
GAAGATATTGGTTTTATTGAAACGTTAAGCGTGAGATATAAATTAATTTATTGAAAAATCTTTGTATTACTCGCAATTGTTGCGCACGTAATCGGAGCCCAAGCGATTCGATAAATAGATCTTTTCACGATCTGAAGCTGCTTATTTTCCGAAGTCATGAGTGCGGCTTATAAGTTGAAGCTCTGAAGAAAACGAGAGGAAAGTGCTATGGATTAGCGCCGCTCGATCTACTCGCACTTCTTTAAAACACGAACTCTTTATTTTAAAAACTATAAGATAGATAGAGATAAAATAAAGGTGGTAAAATGCGAGAGAGCAAAGATCGTCGGATTACTTTCGACAAAGAAAAAACTCGGTCAGAGAAATACTCGTTTCTTAGGCTCCTTTATCGAGTAAATACCGCAAGCGATAATTAAGCGTCATTTTCATATTATTGCGCTGGGTTTTTGCATTTTTCAATGTTAATTTAACGGACGGAACTAGAGGAGCATAAAATTATTTAGTCAATTGAATGATTTCAATATTCTCATTAAGTCGCAGCCAATGAAGCACATTATTATATTCGATGGTTATTGGTCTGCGAGTTGGCGCAATTATAATACCCATCGGGTGAAAAATCATCTTGGCACGCCGAGTAAAAAAGAAGTAAAGTACTTTACTTCTAGTACTAGTAGCTGTACTTCCGATGGAGAAGGTGTCTGTCTCAGTTACGAGTCTACTCGGCAAGTCTGCTCGGCGAGTCTGTTCCGCGTCTAGTCAGATGCACTCGCACGGAGGCTCTAATTCTTTTTAACTTGTCGTGAAACGTATGGCAAGAGCATGCAACTAAGCAACATGTGTCGCATCCAAAACTTTCTCTGAATGCGTTATTTTTTCATTAGGTTGATTAAAACTCGTGACGTGACTTTCCACCTCCACCCTTCTCTCCCTTCTTCTCCTCCTCCTCCTGCTTCTCATCCTCCTCCTTCTCCTTCCCTCCCTATCCCATCTTCTCTTTTAATCAAGCAGTTCTTTTTCGTTTAAATAAACTCGACATTCTACATTAGTTGAGATTAATTGCTTTCGCAGGACTAACAATACTCAGCTTACATGGGGATTTTACTTACTCTACGGTACTTATTTTTTTCATAAAATTAAAAAATTTAATACATCGGAATTAGTTTCTCGCTTCTCTCTCTCTCTCTCTCTCTCTCTATTTACAGCAGCATATTTTTCATAGTTGCGCCTTTCAATTCAAAATTTTACCCTTGTATAAATAGATATATTACTGGAAAGCGTAATTTTCATACTTCCACAACACCTTAAAGAAATACCTTTCAATGCAATGTAATCCTTTTATTTACAAAAGATATATTTAATTGAAAAATTGCATATATTTCATTTCTATATACTTATATTTATTCCATATACAATAGTATCAAATAATTATTAATTTTCTTAATTTAAATGCTTTTATTCCCTATGATCACGATTAAATGCTATATTTTTTTATACAAATGCTTGTAAAAAGTTTAGCCCTATATTTTTGTTTTTATTTATAAAATAAAAATATTCTCTCCTTTGAGATTTTTCTATTTTTTAAATTTCTTTACGTATTATTTCCATTGTTTTATCCGCGACCTCTAACGTCTTAACCGTATTTCTAACTCTAACTTTTAAATTATCCTCCCCATTTCCTCCTTCATTTTTCTTCTTCGATCCTTGAACGGGCCTTATACTTTTTGTAATCCTTGACTTATCCTTTTCCTATCTTATGTGCTTTCTTTTCAACAGTTTGTGTGCAACTCAACGCTTCTTTCTATCCCTATCGTATCTTCAGTTCGACTAAAACTTTTCTCTTTTATTCATCTCACTGACTTGAGAATATAAGTCAACGAAAATCAACATCTGATACAAGACATTTACAATTATAATTGTAGTAAATACATACGAACATCTATACGTTGGATACATTATTTTCTCTTTAAAAATCTCTTTAAACACATTTTTTACGAGTCATTAACTTAATAAAATCTATGAATTTTTCAAAATCTACTTTTATTGAAACGTTATAATATTATAGATAATTTATATTCATGATTCGAGGGAGATTGTGTTGAATCAGTGAATAAGGACCTTTTCAATGTACAGTTAAATCTAATAAAATAATATAGATCCTACTATTAAATAAATTGAAGTTTTATAAATTAGTAAAATTATTGTAAACGATTTAAAAATAAAAATTCATTGCTTTTAGTAATAGAATATCGAATAATAACAAAATGATTATTATACATGAAGAAAAAAAATTGAAATAACATTTTTTATAAATAAAGAAACCTGTTAATTTCATAATATGTACATAAATTTTTACAATAAAAAAAAGAAGTGATGCGGATTGTATAAATCGGGATCTCTATTTTCGTAAAAAATATTAAATATTTTTCTTTCATTTACATATGTGTACAAGAAATCAATAGCAATACCGCGAATTGAGTAACTCATATCTTTTAAAAAAATTTTGAAATAACCCATTTACACTTGTAGAATAAAAGTAAAATAGAGATGGAAGAATTAGATACTGGAATAAAAAATGAACAACCGTCTAACGAGAATTTGTTAATATTTGTCACTGTATAAAAAATTTAAAATTTTCACCGATTGAGAATCATCCTGTTATAATGATACCTGTGTTTACACAACTGTATAGGCACGCATTCACATATATATGTTTATCAACGATTTAACTATAAGATTTCAATATATCTTCAATATAATTTAATATAAAACAATTGATATACTTGATTTCTGCTTGATTAGTGTTTAATTTATTATTAATATTGACATTGAGTACAAATATGTATATTTTTAAATAAAAATAAAGATTTTATGATCTTTTTGTGTTTTTAAAATGAATTAATTATCTAAATACAATTTTTTAATTATAACTATTTATTAATATTAAGATAATTGCATTTTTAATTAAATATCAGTAGTCCTTGTTACTGGAAAGTCTTAAAATGAAACGTCACAATTATAATTGCGATAAATTATTTATCGATATGTGATAGCGCATTTAAGACAGAAAAGGAAAAATGAAGACTTCCAAAAAGTTTATATAAACAACTAAAGGCGTCGGTACTAAAATTTTTTCGTTTTCTGACCTTATTAATTTTTTTCCTCCATAACTACTAACTGTTTTATCATTTCGATTTATTCTGTCAACCCCTCAATCTCTCTCTCTCTCTCTCTCTGTCTCTCTGTGTCACTCTCACTCTCACTTTCACTCTATCCATTAATTTTTCTATTCTTTAGTAACGAAATTTTTATTTAAAAAAAAATAAACTGTAATATTTTTTCCGATAATAGGTATTCTCAGATTCGGTTTACTGTTCTTGCACTTTATGAAAACTTTAATGAATTCAGAAGATAATTCTGTAATTGAAGTCGATAATATGGCTTCTTCTTATAAAATATGATTGAAATTTGAAAATAAATAATCATGGATTCCAAATTCTTCGAATATATCCAAATTATTAAATGCTTAAAAAAAACCTAATGAAAGTATATCAGCTTGTACTAACAATGAATTACGAATAATTATAATAATATTATTACAATTATACAAAATATTGATTTGATGTATACAAATATTAAGCTATCACAATAGATATTGTACAATTACATTGTGCACGTAGGTAGGTAATTATAAATTTATATAATTCCTAAGGAGAGCTTGTCTAAAATAATTGTTTTTATTAACAAGCTAACAAGCCATTAAGTAATGAAAAAGTAACAAGCATTTATAAATTTTCGATTTCATAAAATATAATTTAAATATAACAACAACAATAACCACATGAACAATGAAAACAACAATAATAATAATTAATTTGATGCCTTTATAAGCTCGACCATTATTATTCCGCTTGTTAAAATTTTTATAAAAACCTTATCAAATTTTATATAATAATTTAATAAAACTAATTATTCATTTTATTATATCAGAAAAAATTATTTTATTAATATTGTATAAAATAGTTTTAATGTTTAATTTTATGATGCAAATTACTTGTTTTAATTTATAAATTTACTCGATTTGTCTCTACATTTTCATTTTACATACAGAAATCATATATTAAAAGAGTCATAAAGTATAGAAATCATGACAGGTTTCACTGTTGAAAATGTTATTAAAATTTTGGGAAATATAATTAGGGATATTGATGGAATTAGCTTTTTAGGGATTCTAATATTTTACATGTGAAATTTGATATTTTCTACAAAATTGCCACTTTAAAAATTCGAAAGAATTATTCGGACCGTCGATTTTCTACTCCTTGCAAGTACTCTTTTGGCAAACGTATTTTTTGAATGCGAAAATTACAAAAAATCTTATTAAAAACTGATGAATTTAAACATACGGTTAAAATTCAAATTTCAAATTATACATTATAATTGTTAAGTAATTTTTTTACTGACTATAAATAATTTTGGATTAAAATTAAATCTTAGTCACTCAAAGTACAAAAAATGTAAATCTGTATCAATGAAATCTTTTATAAATGTAAATGAAAGTATTTCTCTCAATGAAATTTTTAAGCAATGTTTAAAACTTGATAATAGATTTGTTAAATTTTTCCAAATTCCATATAAATCTTTTTTATTCAAAACTGTGAAATATAAGTATAAAAATAATTTTAACAAGTTGATATTTATTTAGTTCACAGACATAGAGTTAAAAGTAATTTCAATATTTTCAAAAAAAACATTAATTGTAAAAAAAATGTAAACAAATTTTAATTAAAAAAAAACTCAATTAATTTTTAAGTATAATGTAGTTTACCAAAGTTCTGGTCGAGTATGTATTCTTAATAATGATATAAAGTATCTATCTATAAGTTATCTATTCTATTATAAACTTACAATTTAAAATATTGGTTTTGAAAAGCGTTCAGAAAATTCTTATTTATTTGAAGAGATTTTTTAAATGAATACTCTCTATAATAGATTTACTATAATATAACTATACAATAATAATAGATCTACATAAAAAGTATTCATAAATTTATAAATTAGCTTATATAAATTATACAACTATTTTGTATTGATACAACCTTTGAACTTTATTCAAAAAGACATAAAAAGCGATTCACAGATTTTCACTGTTTGCTACAAATGGATAAAATTAATAAAACTAGTAATTAGTATCTGAAGTTTCTTTTGTATATCCAGTTGAAATTCTACAGCAGTAAAAAGATTACTCGTGAAAATCTTTATGAATCGATGAACATGAATAGAGGTTGTAAAAGGATAACCAGAAGCATTTTTGACATGAATTGAAGGTATTGTATAATACGCATAGATTTATCTAACTATATATATATATATGTATTATTTTTAAAAACTCAATAAGTTTACAATTTGTTTAATAATTCTTAAACAATAAATTCAATGCTACATAGATAAATGTGATTTTTACTATTTATTTTATAATTCTCAATTCACAATCATCAATTCCCAATGTAATTTTTATGTACATAAGTTTCTTTCATATTAGATATCATTAAAACGGTTGGATTTTACGCGTAATTTTGTTAATTTTGCTCCACACGAAATGAATTTTCAATGAAATAAAGTTAAAAGAAAATAGAGGGAAAAAATAGTCTGTTTAAGAGAGTAGTGAGTAGAGCGAATAGATTTTTAAACCATTGGCGCGAGGAATGACGTCGTCCGTGAGATGTCGCGGCACTCGGGCATAGATGGATTCGATCCGAATTCTCTCGTTCCGAGCGCACGCGTACTCTCCTACTCAGTTATTCCCGTTTCGTTTCACTTGGGCGTCTATTGTTAAAGAAGTGCTGGAACGCATGGAACGTGCGAACCGGCCCGAGCCAAGGCATCTCGATCGGATAGTAGAGCGGAGTAGAGAGACTAACGTTGTCGAAAGGTGCGCTCCATTCGCATCTCCCTTCTCGTAAGCAATAATAATATAAACCTCTGCCTCCTTCCCTACTGCCCGCGGTTTCTGTTCGCACGCTCCCTCCCTCCCCCCTTCTCCTCCGCCCCACCACAAATAGTCGTTCTCTCTATCCATCTCGAGGCGGTGCAGGCGGTGGCAGGGGCGATAGAACTGTTCGCGATAGCTAGTGCTAAGTTTCTCCGATATTGAATAGAGTGCGAGTCGAGGGGCTGGCTCGCCGCAGGAGTCTGAGCTTCCGGAGAACAAGTAATCCAGATGTGAGGGTAGATCGGGTTGCTGCGAAAGTCGGGGTTAAAAGACTAGCGAGCTATCGGGTCAGTACGTAGGAAAGGTGTAAGTCGCGGTCGGCCAGCGGTGAGAGTGACTTTCGGTAGCGTCAAAAGAGCGGATAAGCTCGGGAGACGCGGTGGTCCTTAGCCACCGCCGCCCCCACCGCGATGGCCGCCAAGAGCAGCAGCAACACGAGTAGTAGCGGTGGGAGCGATTCCCTTCGGGATGACGATTGGGATTTAAGAAGCGATATCGACGATTTTGAGGTTAGGGCTGAAACTGATTTGAAGGCCGACGAGGAAGATAGAAATGGCACCTTTTATGAGAAGTTGCGCCGACGTTGGCTTCGGACCACTACTCCAAGCGATGTTCTCGTTGACGACCCGGAGATCGCCGTCGAACAGACAGGAACGGATCTGAATGTACGGATCCCTTACGCAGACGAGGAGATGACCTGGACTTGGATTTTTGAAATAGCCACTCAAGGTATATACCGAGCACCGAACTCTACCTGGACTTCTTAATTACTTTTATCCCCATCTCTTATATTACTCATTTCTCACTTGTGCCCCGACGCTTCTTTTTTCCTTTTCAGGTTGCATTGTCTCGTAACAAAATATAATGTTTGTGTACACAACTGATCGTATTATTGTTATTGTTTACACGAGTATAGGCTCTCTTCTTATACACTAGCGCCAATCCCCTTAAGTTATTTTACTTTCAAAATGACTAGAAACACTAGCCGGTGATAAGACTAAACTATGACAAAAATTAATGTACATCAATTTTCTTTATTTAGATAAAAATTCAATAACTTATGTGATCACATTACCAACAAATACTTGACTTACTCGAATAGTATTTTCATTTTGATATACTTCAAATTTTTCTTATGATTGTCTATTATTAATACTAATTTTTATAAAAAGTTATATTGTCCTTATTAGCATTCTTAGTTGAGAACATATTAGTTGAAATATTCAATAATTGTCTTTAAATAACAGTTCTACTAATATAAAGTGTTTATTCCTTTTTCAGGTACAAAGTATCTAAAAAATGTGAGCCTTGTATTGGACAGCCATTGTGAAAATTTTAGTATTAAATCCATCATTAGTGAATCTGTTCGCTACAGTAACCTGTATACTCAAGATTTTGTGATACCAAACATAGTATCTGTAAATGATAAGCCCAGTGTCCACGTTTATATGACAGAGATTGAATTTAAAGCATCGGTTGCAGGAACTTATTGTCAAGATGTAATCTTCAGTTTTAATGATGGTCCAGTAGTGCGTCGTCAGTTGTGCGTTGATTGTGTAAAGCGTGAAGATTTCAATCGTCTAGCAGCAGCAAGGGAATATCTGCTGTACCTGACTCAACAAAGCTCTCATGGTCAGAAAACACCAATAGTACCATTTAAGTCACGTTTTGTGCCGGAACGTGAAGCCCGTGAGGACAGATTATGTCAGTTCTATCCTAAACCAGAGATTAACACCTTCTTCTTGACCCATACTACATTAAAAGAGAATGGGCTTGATCCAAAAAATTATAGAAGGAGGTTACATGAATTAGTTGGTATTGAGGAGATGGCCAGACGTGAACAAATTGCTAGATATAATGAAGTTACAGAGCTTAGACTTTCCAACAATTACATATTGGCATCTGACACTGATGGGTCTACCGTAGCCAAATATGCAGCACCTGGAGAGTTGTTTGCTCAGGTAAGTTGTATGCTTATATAAGCATAAGAAAATTTGTATGCAATATATTATTATTTATAGGAATAAAAAATTGGTTAAAGGTATAGATTAAAAAATTGCAATGGATCTTATTAAAAATATTTGAAGTAATGTATTTCGGTATGGTAAATGTAATAAAGAGACATGAAGATGTTTCTATTTAAGGATTATATGGGAGTATATAGATCTTAATTTAATGAAAATGAATAATAAAAATAATAGGTCATTAATAAAAGTTACAAAATAAACGAATGTAGAAATATATGTATTTGTAGAAATATTTGTGTTCCGTTATATATTTCAATATATAAAAGTTAATGTTTCTATCGAATACTGACATACGTAAATATAAGTATTTATTTTGTGGCAGGTTTTTTAAGTCAGGCTTAAAAAGGAAATTTTTGTCAAAAAATTAGTAGCAATAAAGTAATGTCACTAGTTATATATTTGCTGTCTCGTTTAATTTCATCAAGTACTTTGAAATAGAATATTTTTCGAATTGGGGTAAATCTGCATAAGACTCTAGTAGCCGAAAAAGGTATTTTAGCTTAACGAAATTACAGGGCTGAAGTAGAAACGTATGAGTTGAGTTTAAATAAACATGATGACGAAGCGTAATAAGAAGGGCCTGGAGGATGAGGAGGAGGAGGAGGAGGAGGAGGAGGAGGAGGAGAAGCATGAGTGCAGGAAAGGTTAGTTAAAATATCTGTTTAGTTGCCGTTGGGTCGCGAGGTTTCCGAGGACACGAAAAGCGGCCGATTACTTCTGCGCAGCTGCAACAGTCTGCTCGTCCAGAAGATAAACTTCAAGAAAGGCCAAAAGAGCCGGCCGACCCTCAGTGACAAGATTTTCGAGGCCCACATCGAGGACAAGTGTAACCATACGATCTATGCCCGGCTCTCGAAGGAATGCGTGGAGCACCTCGGACTGACGGCCGAAACCAACGTCAAGATGCATGTGCAGTTCGTTATGAATCGCACCCCCTTCTGCGAGTGGCGTAGGGCCATCGACGCCCTCCCGGACACGAGACTCGTCTTCCCCGAGTCGAGATTCGACAAGTCTATGAATTTCGCCTCGTACGCCAAGTGTAAACGGAAGTTCAAGAACTTTCGACTAAATAAGCAGCAGACGGTGCCGGTGTCCCTTATGATGGCCCCCGATACCGAAATCCTCCCGCCGATTCTCATTCTCGGGCCCTTCGGCACCGGCAAGACCTCCACCATCGCTCAGGCCCTGAGGATTTTGCTGACCAACGGCAGGACAAGCAGAGTCATACTCTGCACGCACAGCAACAGTGCCGCCGACCTCTACGTCAAGGACTTCTTCGATGTCTGGTACAAGGAGACGAACGATCCCCGGCTCAAGCCCCTCAGGATCTACTACAAGGGCCGCGTGAGAAACACGGTGAGAGCTCCGATACTAACCTATCTGCTTCTTTTATTTGCGATCGAGTAAAATATTTAGCATAATTGACATACGCAATGCGATTTAGCGTAAAACGATGGGCTTAAGAAAAGTGTGTTGGCGAGGGCGGGGACGGGGGCGGTAGGGAGAGAGAGGTACGAAAGTTAATAAGATGAAGAAACGAATGCTCTGCTCTTTTGAAAAGGTTCATCCGACAGTGCGCGAGTACTGTCCATCGGACGAAAGCGGCCGCTTCCGTGATCCCACGAGTAAAGACATCGACAATTGCGGTCTAGTTATCTCGACTCTCGCGACTTCTAGTTACCTGACCGCTTTGGACTTTGAGCCTAGCCACATTATCGTCGACGAAGCAGCCCAAGCGCTCGAGTGCGAGGTTCTGGCCTGCCTGGCCTTGGCCACCGTCCGGACGCGAATCATACTCGCCGGGGACCAGATGCAGCTGGCCCCCGAGGTGTACAGCGACCTGGCGAGGGAGCGGGGCCTCGGTACCAGTCTCCTCGAGAGGATCCACCTGACCTACGAGCCGGGACACCCATGCAGGATACAGCTATGCAAGAACTACAGGGCCCATGCGGATATTGTCAAGCTCACCTCGGATTTGTTTTACGGGGGAGAAATTAAGGCGGGCGCGACCCTCCCGAGACATCCGACCTACGCACCATTGACCTTTTACGCCTGCCAGGGCATCGTCATGCAGGTAAACTAAATTCATTCGTTTAGTCGGACGGCTAAACAGAGTGGAGATTTTTTTTTTTTTTTTTTTTTTTTTTTATTGTCGAATGACGGTGAATGGCTGATTAGCGAGGAGACTCTTGATAACGTGTGCAGGGCTCGAATTCAACGGGATACTATAACAACATGGAGGCATACGAGATCGCGGAACGGGTAGCTGAGCTGCGACGTAGTTGGCCGACCGAACAGTGGGGACCTTACGGAGAGGGCTCGATCGGGGTCCTGGCCCACTACGCGGAGCAAGTGCTGCGTATTCGAAGTGAGCTGCGGAACCGGAGACTCTTCAACGTCTCGGTAGAGCGGGTTCTAAATGTCCAGGGCAAGCAGTTCACCGCGGTCTTTATTAGCGTCGTCCGGACACGCCATTGCAGTCGCCACTCGGCTGAGAAGCAGCTCAGCGACTACGGCTTCCTGACGAACCCCAGACTGCTCAATACAGCGGTAACGCGAGCCAAGAGTCTCGTCGCTGTCGTCGGAGATCCAGTGGCTCTTCTAACGATAGGTGAGACGACCATTGTTACACACACGCACTCTCTCTCTCTCTCTCTCCCCCCCTCTCTCTCTCTCTCTCTCTCTCTCTCTCTCTCTCTCTCTCTCTCTCTCTCTCTCTCTCTCTCTCTCTTCTTTTCTCTAGTTGGCTAACCTTGCCAAATCGTTCTCTAAAACAGCCAGCTAAATCATCCCTGGGAATATGGTTTTTTTTTTTGGATACTAACAGGTTCGTGCAGTGAGCATTGGCGTCGTTATTTGCGAACGGCCAGCGTCCATGGGATAGACGCCCAGGAGCTCGACTTCCATCTGAACCAGGTGCAGGAGGTATCTACGACCCCGGCCCTAAATCCCCTCGCGAAGGAATTCGTGCCCAGGAACGGTACCCAGACGGATAATCCCTACTGGATCGAGTACGTCCCCATCCCTATTAATTATCCAGTTATTCATTGCACCGTGGAGACCGGCGGCGTGTTATGAGATCCGGACTCGGACGACTGCTAGGGGGCTGGCTTTGGTTCACCACTGCGAGAGGGCGCTTTATACTTAGTTATTAAGGGCTATCAAGGATTTAAGACGAGCATTTTAATAAATAAACATAAATCATTTAAAGAAGAACACGAAACAAGGGGTTCATCGTCTCTCACTGTATCCTTACGTTTACTTCAATTTTTATTATCATTCACATGCGAATACTACGAAACCATGATCACCACCACTACCACCACCATCAACACCATCACCACTATTGCTACTGCCGCTACACCACAATCAACAATATCAACACAAGTAGCTATTCTTTAGCTACTCACATTTCCTTTCCAGCTGCCTTTTCATTAATCATACTTTTTTTTTACTCTTTCTTTTATTTCTACCGATTACGTAATGTTTAGAAACGTCCATTCCTATGTATTATAACAGTAATCATTGTAATGTAATTGACAAAGAAACTCGTCGAATAAATAGAGTGTAAGTTGTTCTAAAATATGCAGCTTTATTTTATTTCTACCCTTCTCTTCCTTCTTTTTTCCATTTAATCGTCACGTATTTTCTTTTAAAGTCATTTCAAAACATTCTATAATTATAATATATAAATGAGCATAAATGAAATGTCATAATTTCAAACAATCATATAGGCATTAATCTGTTTTTACAAACCGTAGGATGAGGTTTCATTAGACGTTTGCATTTTAAAACTACGTAATTTGAAATTAGTCTAGAAGGAGATGAAAATCCCAAAATAAATTGCTTAAAAAAGTAACTAATCAGTTATTAAGCCTAATATCATTTTTGTACAAATATTTTTCTTTTTATAAAATCCTCTAATAATTAATTATCTAACAATCGGTTAAAAAAAAAAAAAAAACAAAGAAGAAAACAGTGAGCCAGTAAAGTTAAAACAATCATGATGTTAAATAATAATGCCTTCGATTTCCGATTGTTAATGTTATTTGTTTCAATAATACGTTTTTCTGAAGTCATTTGCTGAATTTACATTAGGATAACTCGAGATATAAATTGTAAAAGTTATTCAGATGCTTGTTACAAGTCAAATAATTATAGTAATAATTAAAGCGTAGAAATTTAAAGAGCCGATGTTCATTTTTCAAGGGAAATGTTGCTTTTGGAATCGGAAGCATTTTTGTAAAAGCAGTAGATTGTAGAGTGGCGTTACATTTCGGAGTAACGTATATTCGAATGGGCTTTTGATGAAAAAGTCCGCTCGTACTAGACACACTTGAATAATTCGAAAATGCGGCAAACAAAAGCCTTGTTAAACGAAGTAATGCGAAGGCGCCATGATGAGCAACATTGACAATTCATTTACGAATTCAATGCGCGGCCGCCCTCGTCATCCGCTACCCGGACGGGGAGTCCCGTACCCAGAAAGAGAGAGAGAGAGAGAGAGAGAGAGACGGCGCACCGAGATTTAACCTTTGGCTAGGCCGGGGGTCTGTTTTCACGGGACCGACAATAATCGCGGAGCGTTGACGGCTACGAGTCGAGTTCAGCGATAAAAAGCTCCGAGCGGCTCCGACAAATCCGCTTAAAAGTGAACCAAACGGAAGATGCACTTGCCGTAGGCCGGGCCGTTGCACGGAATTTAAAACTACGCGGCTTTGTCAAGGGGTCGGGCCAGGTTTTTGAGCATCTGCACATCGGCTGTCGTAATGGCGCGTGTCGGAAATTATCGGGAGTACGTCAACGGGAAGCTTCCGCTACTTTCCGGACTCCAACGCTCGACATCCGTAACCTAATTAACCTCTTTTTCGGCCCGCTATACCATTTTCTTCGTCCGCTTCTTCATCCGCTGTTCATCTCTCGGCTCAGTCAGTTACTCTCTATATCTATAGTCCTCTACAGCTTGGTGGTTCGGGGGTTCGGGGGTTCGGGGGCTCGGTAGCTCGAGCGTCGCATCTATGGTCATTGTCATTTTTCGCCTCATTTCCGTTCATATATTACCAGCTTAAAATATTTCAATAACGGGTTCGCAAGCCGATAAATTAATCGTCGGAGTCACGCTAGAAAGATCTACCCTATTCTGCTCTTATCACCACTATTTCAGACTCATTCTTAATAAGTCATCCGTTTTTCGTTCATTGAAATATATACAGTTAATGCATTTTACAATTTTATTGCCCATTCACGATTCAATAAACGAATTAACAATTTCAATAGATTTATCTGATTATCGTATAATGCACCGATAATTAATACTGATAAATTATCAATATATCTTTGTATCCTCCCTGAGGATTAAAATATGAAAGCGCATTGCAATTAAAAAGCATTTAAATGATTTGCTTATTAAATAATTTTACGGAATCCATATGGTGATTGTCTATTTTTGCTTCTGCAAAATGATATTCACGTAATCGCGAACTTTCTTGTTCTCACATAATGAAAAGAATTATCTAATAATATTAATATATCATTATAAATAATTCGTACATATAAAATTAGCTCACTACTCAGTCCTTCACGATATGCTTTAATAATGACGAGATCATATTTCTTGAAAATTTTATTAAATTACGTGCTTTTCGAGAACTTCAATTTCGATTTAGATAAAATGGATATTTTTTATATTTTAAAATTTTAACTTTTAAAAAACTCCGATTCGCCTAAAAAGATAAAAAATTTGAATTAAAACAATAGTTTAGGTTTAGCGAAGACTAAATATATTATGCCTCTTCATTAATTATTTCATGTCGAGCCAAAAATGTTAATCATCGTTAATGAAAGAAAAATTTATTTATAGCGTTTTTATTTATAAAATGGTATTACGAGTACTAAATCTGTATCGGGTTTAAAAATTTTAAAAACTAATTTTAAATTATTAATTGATACTTGTAATATATAATAGTGTTTGTAAGTAATATAAAAGCTTCTTTTTATGAATAAAGTGTTGTATCAATAAAGCGTAGCGAGTACTGCGACTCGTTATATTTAAAGTATATAGAATTTTCCAAAACTGCATTCTTGTATTATCAATTTGTTTTACCGTTAGTTCATAAGTAGGAAAAATTGTCGTAGGAAAAGCGCATTTAACGCTGGAAAATATATTGAAAGTTGTGTTTTGTATATCTTAATATATATACAAGTACGCACCTAAAGTATTTTGAGATAATGAAATCGGATGCTCTCAAAGGTCAATAGGTTTAAAAGAACCGGATTTGGACTGCAGATTTAGAATAGTTAAAACGATGATTAGGGTGGCGGGGTTATGACTTGAGCCTTCGATGCAGTATAAGAAAATTTTAGAAGAGTAGCTGTGGCCTGTTAATTAAACGTCCATCCAAGTTGCTCGAATAAATTCCCATAGAGGCTCGGACACTCGAGGAATCAGGGTCCGGTGAGAGCCCGTCCCTCCCCCTGCTCTTATTTTCTTGCAACGGCACTCGTTCACTACATTCGCTCAACCATTCCCTTGTTTCAGTTAGAATCTAACGCAAGGGCGCACTCTCGTCTTCTCCACGGGTCTCGCGTTTCGTTTTTCCCCTCCTCCCATTTTATTTCGTTGAGTGAATGCCTCCCCTCCCATGTCCGCGCCATGCTTTCCCGAGTTTGAATTACGCGCTCGGACAAACTTGGCGAGTTTCATCTGGCGTCATGCATCTCGCAATGAATCGCACGCCAGCTGATTGTTTCGATTTTCCAATTTATTTTTTCATATCTTCCTTTCGACTTGTTACGCTGGATTTCCTCCTCGCTTACTTTCCTCAAATCCGACCACGCGATCGAGATCAATCGTGCATTTTTCTATTCAATGCCTGTTTCACCGCTAGCCTTTTTTAATTTTGCGATTTTCGTTCATCCCGTAATTTACCTTTTACTTCCCACGTCCGCATCTACCCCATATACGTGTGCGTATGCGCGCGCACACAATAACAACGATGCTACGATCGAGGTGTTTTATACATTGGCTATATATATATATCGTATTTGTCCTGCCGGAGAAAATATCGATTACACAGACGATTAATTTTTAATTACTTGGACTATAAACGAATAAGCTAGTAGAACTATATTCGTGTTTAGTCCATTATTGTAGATATATTATTGCTACCAACATCTGTGATCGCCGTTTTATTAATATTTTTATTTGCATTGTAGAATATTATACTTCTTGGTCTAGCGCGAATTCAAATACATATACATATAAACAAAAAGATATTTTTACTGAATTTATTTTTATCGATTTTTTAAATATCGCTAATACGAAGTAAATGGATTGAGTACCTCTTAGTTTTTCGTCGTAATCGAATAATTCTGTATTACCGATTAATATAATGAAACAAATCTATATTATACGATCTAATTTTAATTTCATCAATTTGAAAATATTTTATTCCACTTAAATGAGATGAGAAATACATTTTTATATTATCGAAATTTTCCTTTTCATTAAAAAATTATAAATAATTTTATTTACATACTTCACTTAATCACAAATACAATAATAACTTTGGCTTTGATTTGTTTTTCGTACTACTATAAGCATAATGTAATTATATACTTCATTTACGATGATCATCGCCACCATTATTACAAATAAACGAAACTTCAATTATTTAATCGTATTAATGATAACTTGGTAGGGCAAGGAAAAAATGTTGGTTAATTGTTTTCATGTTACCGTAAACAAACGTATACGGACTAATAATTGATTCGAAATACGTAATTATGTATTGAATTTTTAAAAGCGATTCCACAAGCAATAAATATTTAATAGGTATTAATTTATTCAATTTATTGTTCGTAGAGACGCATCAAAATGAATATTCATTTAAAGTTAACTTGTTAGTATAAATAGTTAATTAAAATAGGTCATTAAGCTTTACAAGATGCCTTCTAATGGACATCTATAATATATTTATTAGAAATTGAAATTAAATATCATAAACTAAGGAGCAAGTAACAGTAAATCATATTCCTTTTCAGTCAAAAATTCCAGGAATAAAACTTCTGCTGTCTCGGTATTAAACCTGTCGTAAGCAAAGTTAACGTTTTTCACATTGAATTTTTTTTTTTTTTTTTTATACGTTTTAACTTGTTTTTATACTGGAGTTATATTTAAAGAAAAGTTTACATATATTTTTTAAATGCTATATGCCGCACGTAAATTATATCCAGGTTTCGTGAATAACCAGTATTAAATTAATTGAAGTAAAAAAAGAGCATAAAATTCATTTTTGTAAACAAAAAGCTTTAAATCCATCAGCGATAAATCGTTAAAATTAATATCAGTGCAATTGATTAAATAAATAAAGAACTTGAAATTTAATTTCGTTTCAATTTCTTAATTATAATAATATTTTGAAAAAGTTTTATGTTTCATACTTTTTTTGATCAACTATGCAATTATTATTATTTTCTCGTGAAATGAAGTATTACTGCGTAATACATTTTTATTAACGTCTCAAGTTTCATTATTATAACATAATACGTTTCTGTATAAATAACTTTTATTAATAAAAAAAAAATTTAAAGGAAAACAATGTTAAATCAATGAATATGCAATAGAAAGTTATTATAATTTTATTAGGTAATTTATTTATGATTTTGTTAAATATATATTTAATTTCTCTGTGATAAATTTCGCAAAGGCTTTATAATTCCTGTGGATATGATTTTCAAGCAAATAGCCTTTTGATATTTATTGATTTTTCAAATATTTGCCTCGATATATTTTTAAGTACAATATCCACGAACGCATGATCTTATATTTAAATGTGAATTTATCAGTAATGCTCAGAACGACAATTCTATTAATATTGAATGTGTAATTTGAATCCTTCGTGTCAACTATTTATTAGAAAGATCAATATTGCTTAAAATTATCACTGGTATGGACAAGGCCGTAATATATTCCAATATTTGAAATAAAAATATGAAAAATATTACCTTTAACCAAGGATTCAGTTTATACATAATAAAGTATTAATTATAAGGGAATTTATTAATTAATAATCGATTTATTATGATGTTAATATTTTCGTAAAGAAATAGCATATTTCGACACGGTTGACTTCTTTAGATTAATTTATTGAGCTTTTGATTTAGATATATAAGAGCGATAAATAAAAGGACTTACTAAAGTTTTTATATAAAAAACAATTAATTAATTATTTTATATTTTACTTTCTTCTTTTAAATCTGTAATATTCCATTTATTGTTTCTTTAATATGAATATGAATGGACAATATGAATAGTTATCCAATAAATACAATAAGCATGGTATTACTTGATACGGTTCAGAAGGGCATTATTTAATTATATATCATTTTGATATGAGTATCTTTTTATAAGTATTTGTTCAACAATAGATTATATGTGTATAGTGTCGATGGAACAAGAAGCGTGGAAGAAAATTGGAAGACGGCAAATTTCAGTAACAATCTTGGGAACAATGGGATAATCCTTGTTTTACAACAAGATCTGTTTTTCAATGATACATAATACATTGGGTTTAGGATGCGACGTGAAGGAAATTCCTCCAAGACTATTACCATACATCATGGAAGTATCCAGAAAATGTGCAGATAAGATTGATGTAGATAACCGAGTAAGTGCTTCAAGAATACTATTAGAGAAAAAGAGCATTTTCTGTGGCGATGGTGAATTTTACTTTTTCGATTAATAAGCATGCACAGGTATCGAATATATATCTATAACTTCATATTTACAAAATCTCCTCTTTAAAATGTATTTAGATAATTATAACTGTAGAAAGTATTGTTCATTGATTTAATTTAATTCGAAGGCTATGAAAATTTAATTCAAATGACTCGGAATTTTCCTGGACCATGGTTTTTAAAAAATTGCAAAACTTTGATTGACCTAAGTTTTTTCGAATAAGTTCAATAAATTTTCGATAATTTCTTCGATATCTAAACAGTCTATTTTAATAAACCGTCAAGTTATTTAAAAATTTTGAATGTCGTATGACTCGCTTGAACTTGATGCATTAGTAGTAATTTACTTTATATCACTTAGAGCGAATTTCTGGCATCGGTTAAAGTAAAAATTTTAACAAAAAAATTAGGCTTTTAAGTATTTGAGCTAACAATAAGTATATTTTTATAATGGCAGCTGAAATTTTAACTCCACTTCTTTGGATTTGTAAGTCGATCATTGGGGGTGCACATTATTTAGGATATCCCCGTGCGAGAAACTCGCAGAAATGTTTTAAAAGTTCGGATACGCTGATGGACTATTACAATCTACTCGGCCTAATAGCTGTTCCTGCCTCCGCGAAACTTGATATGTGACGCTCTCACATACGAGGCTTTCTCGACACACGAGTGCCCTCAGCCTGGCCCGGCCCGCCTTCTCCGCAGCCTCGCTCTCCTTCTCGAAACTTCGCGGAATAAAGCAATTTCGTTAACGTTTTGTCTCTCTGAGCCGCGGGGCCCATGTCAAAACGGAAATTGCGCATCGTACTGTCGTGCAGAAGCGGTAATAAGGACAACCGGGTTGCGATAGGAAGGGGTCGGGGAGAGGGTTATTGGGGTAGTCGCGTCTCCTGGAATTAGAAAAACGTTGAAACCGACTGAAAATAAAAGCAAATTGGATGGAACGAAAGAACGAGACTAGTGCAATGGATTGTGTAATTTTTCGTTCGTATGTAATAGTGCATAGAGTTCCCATCGTATAAGGGAGCTAATGAAGGCTTTCAAAGATCGACAAATGGCTTTACAAGTTTAATGTTATGCTTTGTCGACAAAAATAAAATGGTACGTGCGCTCGCTGACCTGATTTTAAAGCCGTTATCGTCATTAGTTTAATTTTCATTTGCATTATTCGATGAAAGTGTGTTATTTTCACTTAAAGGTTATTAACGTGCTAAAATAATTATAAGAGAAAGAGTAAAATATACTCTAAATCTAAAGTGTATTCATATTATCATAACGTTAATACCTAATTTGAATATGCAGATAGAATAGCCAATACTAGAAACTATAACGGAGGAAAATGTTGTGAACGCAGTCGGTTTATGATCCGAAAAAAGAAGAAGAAAAAGAAGAAGAGGAAAAAAAGAGAAAAAAAAGAAAATAAGACGTAAAACTATAGAATGAATAATATTAATAATATTATTATCTTGGCTTTTAATGCAACTGCTACGGCGAAATATTATATTGAAGCGGTGTGATTATTGCAGGGGTTTGGAATTAAAGTGTAATTCCGATTCATCGGGCTGTAAAAGCTCCTCTTTTTATGATATTGTTACGTAACAGTGGTGGCGAGGGCGGGTAGGGGGGGCGGGGTTACCGGACATTTATGCCAGACCAGTTATTTATACGAACTTGGGCTCTCGTTATTTTCCGATGTTCACTTTTAATTGAACTGAAAAGCAAGGCCCGTCAATTCCTGGCGGATAATTCAACACATTAGCTAACCGGAGTGGCTATGTGCGCCCTTCTCGGGAGCAAACAACGAGGACGATGTTACACGGACAGGGAAAGCCGCGCTCAAATGGAGGCTCAGCTACTGGGAAAACCCGGACATGCCAAGCAAAGAGAGATAGGGCTGTTAAGGGCGTACCTCCTGAGGGTGGCGAGTCGCTGCTCCTGGGCGCTTATGAAGCCGTGGAGGGTATCGATGAGAACGGACTCCGTCTCGAGGAGCTCCTCCATGTCGACGAGGGCGGTGTAGAGCTCGGCCTTGGCCACCTGGAGAGAGACCACCGATACCAACCACGCGAGCAGCCAGCGACTCTGTGACGACATTGTCCCGAGCTTCGATCCGACCTGTAACAAACATTAGATATCGTTAATGGCTCGATATTCGCTATCTCTATATCCCTTTTACCCGTCCCGCTGACACGTGTTAGTGCACCACTTATCCGAGCCCTTGCGATCTCATTTTATTCGGATTTTTTGCCAATACATCTGCCGTCCCGATTAGTATACTAAAAAAGTTGGATAATTCGCTATTTGCTTCTTCGAATTATCATTAAACTTCTCGCACTCGTACAATTAGCCTAGCTTTCTTTCATATAAATATTGATTAACTCTTATCCTTACTCACACATAATCAGCGCCTAGCTTTAGAAAATAATCATTATGAAAGCTCGTTAGGATACTTACTTATACGACCCCTTAGACTTGATCCCACAATTGATTTACTCAACACGCGGTGCACGAAACCTTCTCGCAAGGTATTTTTATTAATGGATCTATATATTAATACTCTGTGTCTTATGGGATGAGTCTAAAAATATTTGTAAGCTTCGCTTTCATTATTTTTCGATTGCAATGCCTATCAATCCAGTATATTTTATATCCTAATTTTTAAGGTATTAATATTCAACTTTTTAACACTTTCTCTTTTATTGTTTTTCTTCTTCTTCATATTTTTCTTCATTATTAAAAAGATAACGAAATTCACTGGACGTACTGTACGACAAACAATATCGACAAATACTTCATTTACCTATTTTGTAAAAGTTTTTAATGCAGAGTTAAACCGATTTTCAATATTTCTAGAAATTATCAAATTTTTATTTAAAGCTGTAATTATTGTTGTTTAAATAAATATCAATAAGTCAGAAATTTTAAAAACCTACCAAAAAACTTATTTTTATATTAAAAGCCACTAGTTTTATACCATAATGATTTGATTTTTACTATTTTTTCATCGAACTATATTTCATTATTAGGAAAATATTAAATATTGCAATAGAAATATTTAAAGTCTAGAAAAATGAGAAAAGTAAACATAAATTGCAATGTGTAAAGCGCTTCTTTAAATATAATTAGAAATATAAAAAAATCTACCTTAATCGAAACACCACGTAGAAGAATATTTATCGCAAATCAGGAATTTTTTTTTCAAAACAATGACAAAAATAAGGAACTTTCTTCCACTAAAAATAATAAACGCGTTTAATAGTACCATTTTACAGAAAAGACAGTTACACTAAAGAGTGCATTTTATAGATATTTGATAAAATAAATGTTTAATTTATTATTATCGATGTTAAATAAACTGGTACATTAGACAAAGTAACTGAAGAGAATTAATTTTATCGTAAGTAGATTGAACTAAGCAACTTTCTTAATATGATTTCTGGATTTTAGATAATTTGAAGAAATAGTATACTATAAAATACTGCGTGCATATATTAATAAATTATCCGGAAAATCAAATACTTTTGAACGAAGACATAAAAAATATTTATAATATTGCTTAGCAGCTCGTATTAAGCTTATTAAGACATTTATAAAAATTAATGGTGGTATAAAGCATAATAAGTAAGTAGTTCCTTATGGACAAACTCGTTAGCAAGATATAAAATTTCAGTTATTCGTAGTCGAGTCTATGAAAGCTTTGTGCTTTCATCACGTATAAGGGAAATCCTCACGTTTTTCTACGTTTCATTATACCGTTTCACTTGAATAAATAGACGAAACATATGACGATGAGGGGAGTGGAGAGAAAAAATCCGACTGGCGACAAGCCAGTGTCTCTCAAGCATCGGCGTGACGCGACTAATTTTTAATTAACATAAATCTACGAATGAGAAGTGAAGAAAATAAAGGGAATGGAAGGGGGGGGAAGCTCGTCTCAGTGGATGAAAAAGTTTTATCTTATTTGGTTTCTCGACCGCAGGATGGTTAGCTTTTTAATTAAGAGTTGCTGGCAGCTCGTCGATCCGTCGATCGCGCATCCGCGAGCTTAAGAGCATATGAAAAGTAGGGTGGGCCGGTGGTAGGATAGGGGGTGGTTGCGAGGGAGTTTCGGAGGCAGAGAAAGACATCGCAGTCGTGACGAGAATTTCTGTTTATTTCGCATGAGGGCTCCTGTTCATTTTACCAACGAGGTTATACGAAAATTATCGACAGTCTACTGCTACTACTACTCCGACTACTACTACTGCTACTACTACTACTACTACTACTACTACTACTACTACTACTACTACTACTACTACTACTACTACTACTACTACTACTACTACTACTACTACTACTACTACTACTACTACTACTACTACTACTACTACTACTACTACTACTACTACTACTACTACTACTACTACTACTACTACTACTCGACAGTTATCGGGAAAAAAGTCCGTCCCCTCGCGCTAAGCTTAGGGCGAGAGAACGCAACACGCGATCAATGCAAGAATTTAATTAAGAGAAGGTTCTGCACCAGAACGCACCCGCGCACATACGTATGCATCGGAAAGAGACGGAGAAAATAACAAAGCCGGGAGACGAACGGCTCTCGTGTGACTGTGCATTCGAGGGCAGCTCGATCAGAAGTTAGACGCGGCTAAATTACAAGGGTGGAAAGAAAGCCCTGCTTTTTGCTCTGACGTCTCTCTCTCTCTCTCTCTCTCTCTCTCTCATGAAAGAGGGAGAAAATGAGATGAGCTAATGGAGGGGGGAAGGGTTGTGCGTATTCAAACTAAGGTACAAACCGATTGAGACAAAAATAATCATTGAAATGTCTGGAGAGCTTACGCTCTTCCGTTATTACAAAAATCTTTATAAATATCTAATGCTCAATTCATTCTTCTGTAAATCCTTACATAATTATTACATTATCTTCGGATAAAGTGCCCCCCCCTCTCTCTCTCCCTTACATGAACTTGTGTTCAGCTATGGCCTAAAATCTCCTTCACTGGGTATTTATTTGAATAGCCAATGTTTCTTTTCGATAGCTTCGAAGCTCAATCGTGTTCAGAAAAAAAAATTTTACATAGGTATTACTGTCTATATCATTAATGGGCTACGTGAAAGCTATGCTAAGTTTTTGTTATTCTCTAAAATAACTTATGTACCATTTCAGTGTTGATTTTATGCAAGAATTTACATTTTATAATACAAGAAGTTCTGTCTTTAAGCTTTTATATTACTTTGAAGCTTAAAAATATTACTTAATGCAATCTGCACTTTGCTTACATGATGTGCACATATAGTATTAACGATCTTACTCGAGGTAAGAGGAAAAAAAATTATTAGAAAATTTCAATTAATTATAGCGCTTGTAATATGTCATAAAATGTTATAGTGCACATATACAGGATTTACTCTGTTTAATCTAAAAGCTTTATAGAATAAAACGTTATTTTTTACTTTTTGAAGCAAATCTATATTCTTTCATCATCCATTTATACATCATTATGTGCTTATACAGGCCCACAATAATTGAGGTTTTAATAAAATACAAATTTTTCTTGAAATTTTATTATTTTAATTCATAAAGGTGTCTGAACAATTATAATTATCTTCGAAGTTAGCGATAACATTCATAATATAATTAGATTATCTATCAGTCAATTTATAGTGATATTACACATTTACTAAAAGATAATTATAATAGATGAAACTTAAAGACGATAATTTATTATTATAACTATTACTATTAATTCATAAAATATATACTGATTTTAATTGATAAAATAATATAACTCTTCCCTATTTTGTGATGTATATTCACGTAGGATACTTTAGCGCCCCTTACTTCTCTTAAGTACAATTTAATATTATTATCTTCTCATCTTCGTCTTTATCTTCGTTCTACCTTAGTAAGATCTTGCACTTTATAGTTTCCCGAATGAAAATCACATATACGGTGGTCATCCAAAGTCCATATATGACTTTATTACCCTTGTAATG
The DNA here is from genome assembly GCA_018883505.1 of Ceratosolen fusciceps. Taxonomy (NCBI): domain Eukaryota; kingdom Metazoa; phylum Arthropoda; class Insecta; order Hymenoptera; family Agaonidae; genus Ceratosolen; species Ceratosolen fusciceps. Next base: position 1,134,597 of record RCIC01000023.1, on the reverse strand, counting down.
ACAGGTTAAAAATAGATTTTCACGATTTCGTGATTACCTGATTTCATATATTTGTCATTTGTTTTAAAATAAATTTTAGAACATATTTTTATTTTTAGTCTTTGCAATATTAAAACAAAGTTTTTTTTTTATAAATATCTCTAAGAGATTTGAGAACGTTATTATAATCACAAGTCAAATTCAAATGATACTTTTTTGAAGAATTTCTTTAATATAAGTTAAAATGATACAACACGTATATTAAGATATTTCCGTAGAAAATATCTTATTTAATATAGTTTTCTATTACTTTATGTGGTAATATGCAGACTTATGAAAGTTATTATACGAAGAGAATAATTTTTATTTAATAATTACGTATATTTTACTTATAAAATAGAAAAACGTAAATAATTAGTTATGAATATATATATATATAAAAGAAAATAAATGGATGTAGTGCAAGATAAACCTTGTGGTATAAAAAAGAAATTATTGAAGAGAGCCATTAAAACGGAGTAGAAGGGTAATTTAGTTTCAATGGTGGAATACGTATTAATTAAGTAAAAGTAGAAATAGAATTGCTATCGACAGCCTTGCTTATACGACTTTTACAATCTACGCGTAGATATTTAAAAGATTTAGAGAGGGGAGTCGTTTGAGGCGGTGGTTTAAGATAGGCGATTCTCGGTATTTTTCTTTTTATATAAAAATGTGAACATATGTCCATCAAGAGAATATCATATAGAGAAGGAAAATCGTGGAAAATTTAAAGATGGCGACGGAGAAGAGTGTCAAAAGCCGATAAAGAAAGTAAGTAAGGGTAAGAATTAAGGTGGCAAAGGAGCAAAAGCATCGCCTAGATGAACTCTCAACGACGATCCCCGTAATAGACGAGTCGCTACGCGTCTTACCTACTCATCGACCTCTTTCACGTATACCTCTAGTACATATACCTCCGCACTTATGTGTACATCACGTGTAGTTTGTCCCTTTATGGGGGGCTACATGTACGGCTTGATGTTTCTGCGAAGGGAAGATGTTAATGCCTTGCGGTATAAAACGGTACAATACTGCACTCCCCGCCATCGTCTCTTCATCTCCTCTCGCTCATTCTAATTCTCCAAATTCAATCAACATTTAGATTAGTACAACAGTATTCCATATGCTATTATAAGGTGTGAATTGCATTTGAAAGTACGCCATGACAACGACTATTGCCGACGCTAATAGTGCGCCGATAAATATAACGAGCAGAAGCGGCTTACTCATTCGTAGTAATTGTTATGAGTACTGTAAGAAAGAGAAAATTTTTTTAATCGGCATCGATACTTCCTCGAAATAGAGCCATTAAAGAAACTCGCGCGCGTGTTAAAAGTCTTGGGGATATTTCGGGAAAAACGAGTGCATTATCGAGTTGCGAGATTGGCCAAAAAGTATACATTTGCAGTGTCTGGATTCGCATCTAGATGTGCGCTGGTGATTGCTTACGTGTTTCCTCCTCCGTTTTATTTGCAACTCGCTTTCCGTTTCTAATTCTTTTCTCTGTCAGTGACTCAAGCTTCGGCCTCCCCCCATTCCCCCGACGGGTATTTCTCATTTTGCGCTCCGAAACGCGAAATAAAAAAGGAGAGAGCTCGGAAGAAAATACAAAAGACGGGCTGACGGGGTGGAGGCCGGCGGGTAGGTAGGGGGAGAGCCGGGACGGGAGGACAATCCTCCCGCAAAAAGCAAATAAAGGGGCGGGGCTGAGCCCCGCACGCATTTTGCGCGAACGCGGAAGTGCAAAATCTGCAGACGTGCGTGTCCTCTGCGTTTCGCGTGCTGCCTTTCTTGTGCGACAGATGAGGAGCGAGTGAGACAGAGATACGGGATACCGAGCGAGCGCGTGTTTGGAAACTACGCTCCGACTCCAACTTCGCTTTGCTTATCCTCTACTCATTTCCTTCTCTCACTTTTGACACAGGCCCCTCGCCGTTATATTTCCTCCGGATCACCTTTATTTTACATTTTTTTTCTTTTTTTTTATTTCTCCCAATATTTTTCACTACAATACTTTTTATTCCTTCCTACGGCTTAGTTGTTCAATTGATTTTTTTTTTCTTTTTTATTTTTTCTTCTTTCTTTCTCTCTATTTCATATCGAAATACGTATTACCAAGTCGGTATTTTTCAAACTCGCGACTTTCGATTCTCCTTCCAAGGTCTACTTTCTTCTTATATTAATAATTTCATAAGCATTAAGAAGTGTTGCTTCCGAAGGGCTTCCACTTAAGAAGGGGAAAATATTTTCAATCGATCCTTCGTAAACGAATAAGCTTATGCAAAGTATACGTATCAATAGGTTTTATGAATTGAAGCAACTTAATGCTATAAAGAATGTTAAAAGCATTTAATACTTCTTTTGAATGGACTTTTAATATTATCAAAACATTAATAATTAATTTCATTTCTTATACATTTCTTTAAAAAGTTACGATAATTTGCTTTATCGCCATATGACTTTCATCGTAAATTGTATAATTTTTTCTTGTAAGGAGAATATCTTACCTTACTTTCGAAATAATTTTAGAATTACATCTTTGCTAAAGACGCAAAACATTAAACCGGAATATATTTGATTGACTGAGAAGCATTTTTTCAATTTAACTACAAATACAGTAATACTTTTTATATACAATATTAAGCAACTGTTAATCATTTAGAAATTAAATATAAGTTATAAAAATAATGTCAAGCGAAATATATATATATATATATATATATATATATATATGTGTGTGTGTGTCATATGTATATTGAATAAAAATAGTATTCTATTTTTATATTTTTGTATATAAAAACTAATAAAAAAATATTAATATTATAAAAGTTAAGATAATTACGTGTACTCATGCTAAAAATTCTTCCTTGTATACACTTTGACTACGAATTCTTTATAGGTTTAAAAAACTAAGAAAATAAAATTTACGAACGCCATATTCTTAGAAAGTATGGAAGATCTTGGCATAGCATCGAACCTTTCACGAATAAAAAGCCTGCACGAAAAGCTCATATACCCTTTCTCTGTAGAAAATGCTTTACACGTGTTAGGGTATTAAAAGCTTGTTCGTATAGGAATTAAAATATGAGATAGGCTAGTCGTGAATTCGCATAATATCCGAGAATTTTAGCAATATTAAAGCTAATTGACTTATCAATATGCATAAATATCTTTAATAGATTGCATAAAGGCTGCCAAAATTATTCATTTAGCATTTTAGTTCTTACTTTTACACTGGATTATTATAATAGTATAAAAATGTTTATTTAATATTTTTAATTAAAAAGGCTTAATTAAAATTAATCTCTACTTAATAAAAAATATATTGTTTATGTTATTGTCGTATTCAAAATAAATTCTTTATTATTATTATTTAATTATTTTTTAAAATTAATCTTATAGAAATAAAGAATATTATAAAACCAGTATATGATTCGATAATTCTATGCAATTATTTCTGAATTACGTGGAGTTTCTTTTAAATATATACACTGCGACCTACGATATTTTGAGTTTCTAGTTAAAAACTGGCTGTTTTTCGTTCTTATTAAGTACATGTTACTAAAATAATATTTTTTAGCAAGTCATACATCTAATTTTTTAATTGAAATACCTCTAGGTAAGTGAAATAGTTTTCTAATTATACTTCTACTTTGAGAGTTACGATCCAAGTTCTTTCCACTTTAATGATTTTTTAGACTTGACAGATTTCTTTTGGTAACTCGATTGGTTTGTTCCATTTTTTAATGTCTCAGAAAATACAAAAATATATTTTAATTAGAATCCACCGTCTTTTAATTTATTATAGATTTATTATTACAACCCAACATTATACAGCTAAATACTTCGTATTGAAGATTTTTTAAACAGGAATCAAGTAGTATTTTTAAACAAAAAATGTTATAACCTTTCATTACAAAATAAAGTATATAAAGAAAAGAAGCTTAAAAGAGTCTAGATAGGAAAGTGAAAGGGAAAAGTTGATATTTTTCCCCCTGCACATGACAATGTATATTAAAATTTGTAATTTAAAAGTTTATTTAAATATAGATGAAGCTTTTTGACCTGAAATAAAAAGGAAAACATTTTGTTCGTGGTGAAATTGGAACGAGCGATCCTTCTTTTATCAAGCTTTTCCCTTAGACGCGCCAACGTCTCGCTGACGTGCATGGGGCTATATAATTTTGAGTTATGTGCGTAAAAAATAAATTTTATCTATGAATATCAAGAAGTATTATATATTATCTCTGTAATTTTATTTATTTATTTTTTTTTTTAAAAAGTCAAATATTGAATGAACGAGCATTTCAGACTGCAATTATTTATAATTGCTATTACGCTAAATGATAAAGCACATTTTATATTTTGCATATATGACCGAAGTGTTTCTATTTAAAATCACGCGATAATTGTAATTTTTTTACAGTTTCGAGCTCTTATAGTATCTAGTTGACTAGTTTAGTTCTTCATGTGATTTATTTTCTATTAGATCACAAGTAATGTACTATAATCAAATAAGTATATTCTAATGGATAAATTATTTAAGAAGGTAATTCTAAAGTAGCTTATTGCGTGACATGTTGCTGAGTTAAAATGTAGGGAAAAAGTAGAGAAGCTTATGAAAAATTAATTATAAACAAAAGCATATGATGATTTTAACTTTCAAATAAAACAAATAATTCTCCTATTGAATTAGACTCTTTTAAATATGCTTTCAGCGCTTTTGACGTTACATTATGGCATTAAACGCGTAATACAATTTATTTAATTGCTTTTTGAATTAGACTTGTAATTTAAAAATATTTTTTTAAAAGTTAACTTAATCTGTTTGAAGTGACAGTAATATTATTTATAAATATGAAATACAGTATATAAAAAGTTTTAAGATATCTAAAATTACATTCCAACATTTCTTTATAACATAAATACAGCACATAACGAACCGAGAAACTTGATTACATAATAATTTTTTACAATATCGGTATTTTTGTATACTTGTATAATAGCTCTGATAGATACAAATTTAGGATACGGTGACATTAAATGGGTGTGGGGTAGAGATAAATAAAGAGAAGGAATAGATCAAGAAAAATATCTGCTACAGTAATCAAGGGTATTTAATACACAATATTATTAATATATTGATAATTTTGTTAAGAAATGCTCCGTAGGTTATATTATTATTTTGTTACTTAAATTAGAAAATCGACCTGGTTGCGGTAAAAGTGATAATAAGAATAAGAATAAGAATAAGAATAAGAACAATGGGAAATTGATATCTTTTATTTTTCGACTAGTTCTGTCGTTTCTGATTCACTACGACAATGGCGACTGCATCAAAAATTGCAGAGACGATCCTTCCAACTGCTTGCCTCGCTTTATTCCTTTATAACCACGTACATAGACGCGAACTGCGTATAATGATTTTAAAAAATCAGATCTCTGCCAAGAAGACAATAGATTAAAGATATTACAACATTAATTCCAATGAAATAGTACGCCGAGCCACTTGAAAGTGCGCGTTATTACCCGAAAAGTAAAAAAGTACATAAGAATAAGTTAGAATTATAAATGAGACGGTCGGCGGCTGACTGAAATAGTAGTTTAAACTTTTTGAATCGGATAACGCTTCATGACATTCACCTTAAGTAGGCATACGAGAAAATGAAGTAAAACGTCTCGCGGCTGCGAGCGAGGGAGATACTGCCTAAGCCGTATGATATTACAAGTGCAGCGATAAGAGGACCTGCATGGGTTACGCGACCAGCCACAGCGCGAGTTTCTTCAGATGAAGGAAAAAGTATTAAGAGCGCGAGGAAATAGGAACATGTCGGTCGGCTGAGTAGGTACCCCGGGGCGGAGGGAAGGGAGGAAGAAGAGGAATATTAGGCTTTCGGAGCAAGACAGCCTCCTCGCTCACTTTAGATCAGCGCATAGATCCTAGGTATATACCTTTTTATTAATTGAATCTACTAAATGATCCACGATTAAATGATGTGTGAGGCTCAGGGCAAGTACTACTCCTTAACTCGGACTAATCAAGGGGAAAACAGAATAGCTCTTACTGGTGGGACGCTCGGCTTAGTAACAGCTTCGATTGAAAATTATAGGTATGGCATTGGGTGAAGATATCGAAGTGATGCGGGAGACCAATGGTCGAAATATCGAATCTCGGAATCGAACGAACGCGACAATATGCTGGAAATTACAAAAGTTCTCGATTGATATTCTACAGTTATACGTGTTCACTAACTTTTTTCAAAGCGATTGTACCTGTTGTGTAGATCAAGAACACCGGATAGTTATTAAATAAGTTTGAAAAAACTTTACCATTATATCTCTCGGTTAAGATTCTAAAATTGAAATGGAAAAACATTATGCTTTAAAAATACTTTCAATTTATTATCTATTTATTATTTTATTATTCTTTTGATCAAGAAAGTATTAGAAACCGACGAATCCTTAAAATCATTACTACATTCGGATGTTCTTTGTAATTAAAATATTTAACTGTTTCAATAAATAAGCGATGTTATTATTATTATTATTTTTTTTTTTCTCCCTACTCCCTTACAAATCCACTTTCAATTATAAATATGTTATCAAAATTTAATTCAATGATCTTGATTTGAGCCAAGTTGACTTCGAATATCTGCTCAGAGCAGTTAGGTTTTCAATTTTTGCTTTAAATAGCTATTAAAATTCTTGTAAAGTGAAGTTTAAATGTAGGTAGTAAAAAAAGGAGAGAAGAAATCTAATGCATTTGTATGTCTGGTCAATGATAATTGATTATATTTACTTAGGGGTAGAGAGTTTACAAAAGAGCTAAAGCACTATAATTTAACGAGCGGAATATAAAGAAGAAGAAGAAGAAGAAGAAAAAAAAAACCGTTGTAAATTGAATTTTCGAGAACCCATATCATCTATCATTTTTTCAATCGAGATTACTCATCTGAGAAACGCAGTTGAAACATTTTGCAGTTGGGCAGAATAAAATGGAGAAAAAAAATCTTTGAAACAGAACACATTTCCTCTTGTCTGATTCCGTTCTCGTCTGGAACTCTCATCGTAAATAAAATTTTTCCACATACGTAACAGCACATATTCCAAACATTCCGCATACAGAAAAAGCGGTCCCCATAAAAACATGCGAATGATAAAAAATTGAAGAACAGATGCGCCATGATAGCTCAGCTAATGGACGGATTAGCCTAAAAAAGCGATGGGAAGCGGTGCGGGGAAAAAATGCGCGGACAAGTAAAAAACAAAGTGGGCTCGCTTGTTGGGGGAGGAAGAGAAGAGGGGTTTGAGGGCAAGTAAGTGACGGCGGGGGTGGTGGCTAGTGAGCGGGGAGGTTATTGGGGAGGGGGGATGTAGAGATAGAGAGAAGAGAAGATAAGAGAAGAGAAGAGAAGAGAAGAGGATGGTAGGAAGGAAGCTCGCAAGAAGCGCGAACTTGACGCTCGCGACGTCGTTCGAAGCCCGGGGCTGAGGAGGCCCGGGGCTAGGGGGATGCATTAATGGAAAGAGGCGAAAGAACGTAATACGACGGAAAGGAGGGAGAGGAGGGTTCTGCTGACTCGCCGGCTGCTGAAAATCGCCGGAGTAAAAAGCAGACGATCCGATGAATAATACATTGTACTGGGCGCTCGCTCATTCTCTCTGGTAATGTATAATAGTAGCCGAGCGCAAGGATGGATGCACGTTTTTATCTATATACATATAAACACGTAGTTACAGGAACATCAGCACGGAGTCCCGTTGATGTAATAATACGAGCCGCGCGAGACTTACGGACGTTTTGAGAAACGGGATTCTCGGTCATTATCCGAGTCGCGGTGGCGGGGGCGGGGTGGTAACGTTATCGTCATTGCACCCTATCGCGGCTTCACGCACTTTATCCGCTTTAAACGGGCTTCATACAGATGCGACTCGAAGCCGATGTTCTTCGCGCCTTTACTCTGCTTCTTCTCGACCCTACCCCCACCCTCCTCAATCTCTCTCTCTCTCTCTCTCTCTCTCTCTCTCTCTCTCTCTCTCTCTCACCATTCTTTAGCCTTTACTTTACTTTTTGTGTCTACTTTACGGCAGATAAGTGCCGAGGCAGTCTTCGGTAATGGCTAATGACATCGGTACGTGCGATACCTTTACTCCCACACGAAACAATCGTAAGAATGATTGACGAGCTCGATACTTCTTCCCGTTCAATGAATAAAATACGAAAGTGTTTACCTCGAGTCGCATTTTTCCAACTGCACGGTATCGTTAAAGTGTCCCGGAAATTAAAGAAAATTCTGACAAATTTCAGGTACTCTTTATCCAGTTCTCCCATTAAAGGTTATACATAAGTTTATACAGATTTATTTTATTAATAAATTGAAAACAATATATTAATTACCAATTAACTAGGATCTATTCAAAATATTGTTTAAATTAGTATTGGATACAGATGCTTTTCGGCGAATATTCGATAAATTCTATTACAGATATTTGATACTCCGCAAGTACACAAAAGAAATGAGACTAAATGCAAACGGTTCCATTCAAAATCTTATTTATTTTCATTGGTACATACAAAAAATCTTTGGCCATATATATACATAAGGTAATCCGTCACTTTTTACATATTTCTCGATAACCTTACATTGAGCGATTTTCTGATTTTTCAAGAATTTACCGTACTTACTTTTTATTTTCGTTATTTGAAACACATGAGAAATTTGTGAATTTTAATTTACGGCTGACTATGTAAAAATATTGAGATCTTATTTATTTTGTTGATTCACTTTCTTTATTTGACTCTTAATCTTGATTTTGTCGCTGACAATATTATTTCATTGAATAATATTTCTGTTGAATATTCTTAAAAATGTATTTTATGAAAAAGTTATAAAATAAAATTGTTTTCACCTTCGAATGATGTTATTAATCTACTAAATACATAAAATGTGTATAAAAATAAGGAATCCATGAGAAAACTGTATAAATTGTAATAAAAAATATAAATGTTTTTACTCTATAAATTGTGCAATAAAAGCTGGTAATGCACTTCATTGTTGTTTTAAGTTTCGTGAAGCAAGTTGTAAGGCTAAGTGGTATTACATATAAAAAAAAAAAGAAAAACTAAATATTCTCTAATTGTAAAAAATTCTTGTTTTCTGTATTCTTCTTGAATGATTCAGTACTTATTATATCCAATAATATCTGTGCCCTTTTATTCCAAGTACTCGTAATACAATAAATCTATTTCGTTCCAAGATATTTATCTATAGTGATTTTATTGTGATTCTGCTGTTTCATGTACTTAATTCATTTTCTTAAACAGCATAGCGATAAAAAAAATAAAAATTGTTTTACAATAAAATAACATGCAATATTAGATTTGTATTATCTTGACTATTTTTTGAAAATAGGCTCGTTTAAGTTCTTCGCATGCTAGATTCGATAATAATAATTTTAAAAAATGCTTTCCTTTAAATTACCCCACACAAATAATTCTTAAAAGATATCTGAAAAAGATCGTTGAATTGGCTTATTTAATAATAGTCCTAATTAATTCATACGTGAATTGTTATTATTACGTTTTGACTTCTAAAGTATATTATAGAATCTCTCTACAATCCAGTATTTTTCTTTTGCAAACAGAGTATGTGGACAAATAATGTAGTATTCTTAAAATAATAATTTTGTGATATTGGACAAATGACAATAACTGAAGAATATGAAATAAATTTATATAAGAACACAATATAGAAAAAAATAATAATAAAAGCCCGTAGATATTTAATAAAAATATATTAGTAAGAATTAATATAAATAAAATAGAATGAAAATATTATATCTGTATAACATTTGAAACTACTATTCATTATATAGAGATGAAATCTGAAATGTGCTACTGAATCTATTCTATTGATTAATAACATTATTAACAGAATAAATTACAAATAAATTACAAAAACTTATTAATTAATGCGAACCTTTTAAAAAATATTATTATTACCGAACGGTACATATACATGAGCGTTGATACATGAAATTATATTTAAATGGGCAATATAATCCGTATCTACGTGTGAAAGTATGTTATTACATTATTTTTCGATCTTAAAAGAATTATTAGAAGAATGCCTTAATCAATAAATAAAACAATAAGAATTACAATAATTTATTAATGAATAATTTAACTTGGGCTATTTTTAAGAAAATTCAGAATGAGAATTCCTGCATTAAAATCTAATAAAAATAAAAAACATAATCGCATTAACGCTAATCTTACACAGGAAAAACATGCATACATTTCTCACGCTTTTGAAGAATTATGTGAGAGATAACGAAAGCTTGAAATGATTATTTGAATGCGTTGGTGAATTTATGCATTCATAATACGAATACCGGCAAAATAAAAGATAAATTGCTCAAACTGCATAATATAGACTAAATGCTAAATGCTAAATCGCAATGAATGTGTATTAAATCGCGGTTACATAATCATTATTAATAAATATTATAGATTGCAAAAATTTTAATTTTGAAGAAGAATATTAACTGCTTCGTTAAAATTTATTTAAGGATTCATTATTTATTTCAGAAATTAACTACTGGTATCGTATAAAATTTGTATACGTTAATTAAAATAATCTCTTCTTAGGCAGAAAAGTGAGCAAAGATATTAAAGAAGCACCTACTTAAGGTATATTCTCAAGTCACGGTATGTAAGCGTACATCTGTGCTTCAATTAGTAGTAATTAATGGTAGTTAGAGGGGTAACAATGCGAAAATTTCAGCAGAACTTGAAGAAACAAACATGATACCGTTTTGTTTATCAGGAAGCATCGCTGATATAACTCGAACTATTAAATCATGAGTAATGTAATGGAGGGAAGCTCAAATATAGTAATGAAATGTAAAACTTACAGACAACGTAATTCATTTGAGCACATATAATGGATGACATAATATATAATACGTATTTATAAAATTTTAACAAATATGAATAAATATAAGGTTTTGTTAAGAATAATTTTGTCCTGGATAACGCATTACCGTGCTTTGTATGCATTATACATGCATAAATAGCATTTTGCGTCAATGGCTCGATCGGATTTCGGCGATAATTAATATTTCATTTGAGTTGAATCAGAAATAATCTCTAAAGTTTATATGTGTAAAGTTTTGGAATTATTCGTACAAAAGTATTTATCGGTTAGTTCGCGGAAAAAAGAATACTTTCGACGAAAGTAATTGAAATCAGTTGCCGTAATAAGTTCGATATCGATCAATAAATGATTCCAAGAATTTATCCGATCTTCGGAATTGTTTTATATCGATCACGTCCAATTAGTGCTAATATTCCATTGCCACCGTAGTCGGATAGTAATTTAGTAGCCACGGCATTGATGAAATTAAAATTGTTTTCACGAAAGTTACAAAAGCATCTTCGGCACGTGAAACCATCGACGATACCTTCGTCCGCGACAAAGGACATTTAATCGTTTAATGAACGGAAACAAATTTTTTTAAGTACATCGATAAAATCCAAAGTTTCTTTTCATACGTCTATAGTGAAAAGGTATAATATTATTTTTATTACCTAACAAAATTTTGTTAAAAGCTTTGTTCAAGTTTTACTTGATTACAAGTATTTACTGAACGATATCAAGCCTTTATACGTATATACGTCAGATAACGCTTTTCTTTTACTAAAAAGCTTGTATAGCGTTAAAAATGAATGAGTAAATAAATAAATTTTGCATTAATTGAAGAAACGGTAGAAAATACTCTTTTACAATGAACATAAATGTGGAAACTTTACTTGTTACATCGTCGTGGAACAAGTCAAATAACATCTTTACAATATGAATAAATGTTTATTGCAAAGTAATGGTCGATATAAATATGCAACAAGTTGAGGATATAAATTATAGAAACTTATGGTCATCAATAGAGGTGGTGAATATATAGTATTCGAATTTTAAGCGCTGAAGCATGAGGCGTTCGTGAATACTTATTCGACCGAATAGATAATTGATAATATTTTGACTCTCTTTCGATTGTGAATTATATATCGACCAAGCATTATTCAAAACCAGCAGAAATACAGGAAGCTTTAATAATTTTTTCATTTAATTAAAGCCAATGCTGAAAAGAGTAAAAATTTATATTTTATCATTTTACTCTTGTTCTCTTTTTGTTTAGGATTTCTAATTAATTCACTTTCATTTCTCAGCTTCACAACAATTGCTATGGAAAAATTTTCCAGTATTAATTAATTATAATAGAATTTAAAATCGCATTTAAATGAACAAATTTTTATGTATTAATATTATTTAGAAACAGCGGAAATTTATATTTGATACGATAAGTGAACTCTTTCAGGATGATTAGATTACTAACAAACTAATTATTTCGCCAATTAAATATGGATGATAAATTTTACAACTTACCACAAGATATAAGGAAAGTCTTAATTTTTATGATTTTCAAGTTTTTATGGCTTTTCTACATATAGAGCTCCGGCACTAATGCCTCTGTTTTAAATTTATTATAAATTTAAGTACTTTTAGAGGGTGATGTTATAACCATGTATTTTATTTCGAAAAGAAATAAATCCAGTTTACATGAACTGTAATAATAATAACATTAACAACAACAACAAACAACAACAACAAACAACAACAACAATAATAATAATAATAATGATAATAATACAAATAATAAAAAAATGGATTTTACAAGAATATTATTTAAATTTCGTATTCATGTATAAATATATAGAAAGAAAGTTTTTTTAAACTAATTTCATTTCTCAAATATAATATTTAAATAAAAAGAAAATAAACTAAATTCTATTTGAATTAAATGAATGAAAATATTATATTATATATTAATATATTGGCTACATACCTTACGTAACGTACACATATTTGAAAATAGGTATTCGCAATTACTGGATCGAAATTTCTCGAATCAGCAAATTAACTTGGAATATTACCTTAGTTTTATAGATACAATTTTTAATTTTCATCATAATATTTGAGTACTTAATATTCTCATTCTTTTAATCTAAAGAGGTGTATTTTAACTATATTTCTTGTACACGTAATAAAAGTGATAATATATATATATATATATATTAAAATAAAATTTCGATTTTTATCATTTCATCGGAATTATTACTACAAATTTTTAATTTGAGTTTTAAATGCTGTAAAGATTTGACGAATTTTCCAGGTTTCACAAACATCTTATACTACATTCTAATTTCAAATTATAAATGTACATGTACATTACAGTCCATAGATAATTACTATACGTAAACATTAACTACTCTAACCGTGTATATTATAAAAATTTTAAATTGAATAATGTAATGAACATCACTGACAGATGATCGACTAAATGTAAATGCAGTCAAATGCAGAATCAGATTCCAATGAAATATAGTCGCATTACAGTTGATATAATTAATGTATTACTAATTATAGAATATAATAAATTGATTTTTTTTTTCTCTTAACGATAATGCTAGAATTACGCTGAATGAATTATAAATTAAAAATTTGTATTTATCTTAATTTCACTACTAAATATTACAATAAGTTTGATATTTATTTACGAAATAATTTGTACGCAGTGTAACGTATAAAAACGCAATCTAATGAAACGGAAAGTTTATTTCATTGTCTAAAAACAGACAAGTAATTAAGATGTATATGATAACAGAATTCTGAAACGATTAAATAGATTTCCTAAGATTTAAGTATAATTATCGGCAGGTATTGTATTATTAATTGATGTCTGTAAGGCAATCAGTGAAAAAATGAAAGAATTGAGGCAATATTGCATATAATGTTCATTTAAATCGTCGTATTTTATTCAAATTACATTGACTCAAACGATCTCTTTGGTTTTACATATAACAATAATCATATTTAATGAGATAAAATCATTTAAACCATCAGATCATTGTTAAATAAATTTATAAATATTTATTAGAAATGCGGAATTTAATTTAACAGGGCACCGCCTTCATTTCCGCGTAGTTCTTTATTAAAGGGCTCTTGTAATAATCGACAAATTTAACGCTTTAATTTCAGCTCGTTAGTGAGGACGATACCTTTGGGCACAGTTGGGAGCCCGACTAGTTAACGGGAGGACAAAGTAAAGAAAAAAGAAAATAAATAATATCCGTAGTAAAAGGGAAGTAACCGCGAGGGTGTAAATGGAGAAGGGAGGCAGGGAAGAAGAAAGGAAGGCATGATTCCACGTGGAAGAAAAATAATCTGGGGTGGGAGGGGGTATAAAAATTGCCGGCTACCTATAAAGTCGGAAATTAATTACAAGTGCTTTGATCTCGATCCAAAACCTGGCCTCGTATCAAATATACATGTATCTATATACGTAGTCACCTACATCGGAGTCGGGGGTCGGGGCTGTGGTTGGTAAGAATCTCGGCAATGTCGCAAATTGCCAAAAGCAGGAGCACACCAGAGTGCGAGAAGAAAAAGAAAATGGGAGGGAGCACGAGAGCAGCCGCAAACGTTCGGCTGCAGCTGAAATCCTGGAAGATGGAGCGAAAGAACTAAGTAAAGTAAGGGAGTTTAAGCGTAGGATATGGGGAGAAAAAGGGTAATAGAGAGAGAGGGAGGGGGGGAGAATGGCCGGGAAGAGACACTGAAAGAGAGCAGAGCAGCAGAGATAGGGTAAAGGAGTGGTGGGAGGGGAAAAGGTGAAGCGTGTCGCTGCGGGCTCGCGGTAGACAATAAAGCCGACGGGCCAATGAAAAGACAACGACGATCAGGACGACTTGTTCTCTTCTATTCTATATGAGAAAAAGAGAGCAGAGCCAGAAAAAAGAAAGAAAGAAGAAAAGGCCGATGATGGTTTAGGGGTAGATTACACTGTAAATTAAAAAGTTGAGCTTCTGTTTGAAATATTTTTATAACTCTTTATAACCATTATATATATATATATATATATATACATCCTACTTTCGATCCTGTTAATTTAACTCTTACGGAGATATAAATTTTTTTTTTAAACAAACAAATTACCATTCCGCTCTGTATAATAATCTAATAATTTGAAATTATTCTCATCACCTTAGCTGATCGAGCTAAGCTTGCCTCGAATATATCATTTTTCTTCCACGGGAAGCAGGAATTTATACTTATTAAATTTAAAGGTAATAGACTTGAGGATAAAGGAGCGTGTTTAAAGGACTTAATATAAATTTATTACTTATATCTTCACGTCAAATATACTTACAGTTGACACTAATTATGAATTTGATATGGGTACGTGCTTACCTTGAATAATACACTATCCTAAATATTTACTTTGGCTTATATATTTTTATTTACTTTTATAACATTGCATTTGACCACTACTTTTTAAGATTTAAAGTGCTTCAAATTTTTATTCAAATAAGTTCTACTCAAGAAAATAATCAAATTATCTGAAGAATCTTAAAAAACAATTTTGTCTCTTGCACTTACTGTAGCATTAATAATTAAAAGAATCCGAGTTACTACTATATACGCGATTTTAACATCATATATTATTTAAATGTAAATATAAATTCATGCAAATATTATAATTATATTGATACAACATTTTATTATTATTCCATGATAATTATATAAAAATAAGAACTAGTATAATTTTTCTTTATATTTATAAAACAAATTTCAGTGAATACTGTTTTTTTTTAATAACAAAAAAGTTCTTACGCTTTTTTCATAAGTCGAATAAGCACTTTAATTAATATTTTATAATTTTAATGTTTGTTAGTATTTTTATACATAAATAAATTATGGAAATTAATATTTTAAATTTTTATCTTTCTTCAATTAATATTTCACACTTTTATTTTATTATACAACAAATATATTTAAACAAAGAATAACTACATAGGATATGATTTTAAGTAATAATCAGATTGTTTTAGTATTATAATATCACATTATCAAAATTGCACTAAATATTTAATACAAGAATTATATAAGGAGAATAATCGTGTATATTAATGAATATTATCTGAATAATTTATGTAATGAAATAAAATGAGTCAACACAACTTTAATATTAATCAAGAATTATTTATAAAAAAGTCCTAACTCAATAAATTAAAATAAAAATATATTGAATAATGAGACCAATTATGTTTGCTATTTACTATTATTAATAATTCTAATATATTAATATATTAATATTTCTATTATTAATATATTTTGTCAATACCTTTTATTGGCTAATAATAAAATAAATAAAAAGGTGTAATAAAATTTAGTATTATTTCAAATCGAAAAGGAACAAGTGAGAGGGATAGATAGAGAGAGAGAGAGATGTTTATGTAGGAAGTTTTCGCAAATATAACTTAAAATAAATAATGGTTTTTAAAACCAGTTAAAAAACAATTTATAAATACATAATATATAATACATAATGAAACTATAAAAATATTTAACAGTTCATAAAGTATAATTGGAAAATATTAATTTATGAGAATGAAAATTTGCCGCTGCGCTTATTTTTATATTTAATAAAAAGATAAAAAAAAAAAATGAGTGCACACAATATTTGAATATTATTAAAGTTTACATATTAAAGAGATTTTTTGTAAAATTCAAGCAGGTCTTATTCATCAGTTTAGCCATGCATGAAAAATTAAATTAATTAAAAGGTGGAGAACTTGTTAAATAAGTTTGTTCTAATAAAAAAAAAAAATAAATAATAAAAACATAAATAAAAAAGATCAATAACAATGATAATGATTACAACAACAACAACAACAACAACAACAACAACAACAACAACAACAACAACAACAACAATAATAATAATAATAATAATAATAATAATTTAAATGTACGATATGATTTTAATTTGAATAACGTAGCCTAAGTCGGAGGAAAGGTAGATAATTTTCATTAGAAACTTTGAAGTGTAGAGGGACATTAAAAAAGAAAATGTTAAAGTAAATTGTCGCAAAATTAAAAGCCTTTGAAAGAGCAATATTAAATAATGACGAGCAATGCCTCGGTTATTAAAGAAGCTCGTATAATATTGAGAAAAGCTGAAAGAAAAGTCGGCTCTCGATCGTGTAGCCAAGCCTACTTTTTGAAAATCCAACGACCACTTGGATATACATTCCGGGTATTGTGAGTGTGTGCGTCTCCACGCGGCTGTGGTTCAGAGAGGGTGGGACAACGAGATGTGCCGATGGAGGAGGGAGCGAAGTGGAGTAGGAAAGAAGAAAGCGAGGCCGAGCCGCTATTGGCTTTCCGTCAGTGCCAGGTACACGTGGAAAAGAGGACCAGGGCAGAGGAGAGGACTCGTGTTCCCGAGGTGCGACAAACGATAAATTTCGTCGCTGGCGTTGCGGCGCCCCCGCGGCTTTCTTCCCTCGTTCTCCTTTATCCCCCGCGTTTTCGCGAACCATCCATCCCTCCATTCATCCCTCCACCCCTACACGCCCATACGGAGCCCGAAGCTCCACGATCCCGCTCGCTCTCGCGTGCCCCTCGTCAACTTGATTTTCCTCCTCTTAACGCTGACGCCGACGATTCGTCTCCGGTCTCCTCCAGCCGCGCCACCTACTCGAAATCCACTGGGTCTCGACCGCATCGCCCTTCCTATCTAGCCCCGAGCTTTCAAATTACCGGGAATATCTCTTTTAACGCCCGGGAGCATGCGTGCTACGGGCTTTCTTGGCTCTCCCGAGCTAAGACCCGAGCGATCCAAGCTCGACGATCGAACCGAGAGATCTCGAGTTCCATACCTCCTACCTCCCTACGTATAACCTCGCGGTGCGCCTATCGTCGTTTCTTCTCCATCCTACTCCACCTCCTCACCCCCCCCCCGCTTCCAATTTCCCCAATCGCTCCGAGCCCCGGTATATTCTTTTCCCTTTTGATCTATCGTGGCTATCTTCTTCATCGGGCTTCGTTCAACTTCATTTTTACTCTAGCGAAAGGCAGGATATAGGACACGTACGCGTCCTTACGTACGGAGGTTATTTCGAAACGAACGCGCTCGATCAAACCTCTATAATTTATGAAACTCGGAGAATGCGGAACGTTTGACCATTAATAATGCCTCCAGAATTTGTTGTCCATTGGATCGCATTGTTCTTATATAAAGAAAGAAGATCTAGCAGATTTTCGAATACGTCGTTGAAGCTTCTCTGAATTTTATCAATCCTTAATAAATAGTCCAATCTTTTTTCTATTTATTTCCCTTATTCAATTGGAATCAGTATGTTATAAATAAAAAAGAAAAACCTTTTCTCGCAGCTTCGATTCCCGAATCCGGCAATTTCTATGCTAAATTCTACCTTCTAGAGTGACCACCACATTGAAAATACAATTTAGTAACAAATTCGAGAAACGCGTATATTTTCTTGCAAATCGCTGAGAAGTCGTTCCTTTCAAAGTTAAGTTACGTAAATAAACAATGCGAGAGCCGTTATATATTATCAAGTATCTATTAACAAACCGTGTATTTTTTCCTGTTGACGTAGAACGATGGCATAGAACGCAGCGAGTATGCAGAAGGAGTATTATAAAATAAAAATTTGATTGAACATATTCGATTTCGATTTTAGTAATGACTTAAAACATCAAGGAACCGTATTACGGCGCATCAAGTAGTGCTCGTGTATGTATTTAAAGAGACTGCTGAATACAGGCTTTAGAATGTTGAAGGGGAACGTAATCCGAGTAGTCGTTTAATCGAGTTATACAAATTTAGGGTGGGACGGGAAAGGGAAATGACAGCGAGATAAAGTATCGGCCTGGGCTTTATAAAAAAAAATAAAAAAAAAAAAAAAAAAAAAAAAAAAAAGAAAAGAAAAAGAAAAGAAAAGAAAAGAAAAGAAAAGAAAAGAAAAGAAAAGAAAAGAAAAGAAAAGAAAAGAAAAGAAAAGAAAAGAAAAGAAAAGAAAAGAAAAGAAAAGAAAAGTCGCGATACAAGATTTGCAAAAGGGTTGGGCAGACGGTTGGTTGGGGAGTGGAGGATGGGTGTGTGGGGGTGTAATAATTGTGTGGATTTGGCGATGGTAGAGGCGTAAATAAAATAAATACAGCTGCGTTTGTATTTCGCGTAAAGTATGAAAAGAGCCTCGAGGACAGTGCGGAGCAGCAATTGATTAGCAGAGGCAATAACTCAAGCCGGAGCCTCGTTCGCCCGTAAATTACACAATGAGGAGAAAAACAAAAAAGGGAATGAAAGAGAAGAAAAAAGGGGGTAAGTAGTCGGGGTAATTTAGCCCTTGTCGTTGTATTCCACCCTCCACTCCCTGCCTCCCTCCGGGGGCGTAAAAATGGGAAGAGATGTAACAAGCGGCAATGAGGGATAGGAAGCCTCTCATAAATACGCATCTCGTCAGGTTTAAACATGGAGCTTTACGGATCGGCCCCTGCCCTGTGTGCGACCCGCGAACCACGCGACCGCGCGACAAACATCCGCCCTCCGTCCATAAATAGCTGATAAGCGAGCGCGTTCCCGACCGTAAAGTACCGGCAGACAATCGCTCGTCGCCGTGGTATCAAAAGAGGATTGGGCCATAGGTAAAAAAGGGATAGGGCGGAAAGCCTTTGTGACTAGTTTCATATCGATCTCGGAGTAGGGCCGGCCCTTTTATTGCTCGAGACGTCCAAACGATCGTTACGCTTCTTCTATTCCCTCGGCGCCCCTCGGCGCCCCTCGGCACCCCTCGGCTTCCGTTGCCCAGCCTAGCCGCCGATCCTTCCTACGATTCGTTAACTTTTGTTTACATCCAGCGGAGCTTTTTATTATCGGCAGAAGCTTTATTTACCGGATGCCGACTCACCGACGCACGACTCCACGGACACAGGCATTCGAATTAAAAGAATCGCCGTACGTACGACTGTCTCTCCCACAGACTCCTCGTCACTCCGGCCCCGTTCGGACGGTTTTATTTATTTTATAAATTCTTCTCGTTATTGAAGCTCCTTAAGCTCTTCAAGCACTTTTTCGCGCAATTAATTTTCATATATCCAGCATCGCGAGCTCAGATCATCGCGCAATCTCTCCGCTACACAAATGCTTTACAATTAAATATTTTCCATTTTTTTTGCCAACTGATAGCGACGCAGTCTGGCTCTTCGTCCGCGCCGGATCAACTTATCATCCGGACTTTTATCATCCCGCTTGCCCATGCCCATGAACATGCAAATTTATATTGGCGCGAATGTCTCTATTTAAATAAATAAAAACTATTTTACAATATTTCAATTCACTTTTACATGCATTAGGTTCAGAAGTTTTATCGTCTAATTATTTTCACATTAACAATTCAGTGCTTAATATTCTACAAGATATTTTCCAACCGACGAGCGGTTCTTCCTATTTACTACGTCATATTTAATATTTTGTGCGTTGAAAGGAACATTTTAGGATAAACGTATCTCCATCAAGTATTCATAAAGAAAATTTTCAACCATCTAAAATTTTCTAAAACTCGTTAAAGAACACAACTTTATTTCAACTATTACGCAAGAAGTTAATTTTACGTAAGACATCAGACGGAAATCCTTAAGTTGCAAATAATAAATATCGAATTAAGATCTATGAAAAAATCTTGGGAGTGGAATTTGCCTCGCGAAACTGCCTATGTGAAAAAGAAATTAAGGAATATTCCAAAGTACTTCCATGCCGTTCGATATCTTGAATAAAGCACGAAGCCCTTAACCTGACCCGGGCTGGCATTCCGAATTGCGATACTTACAATGAGAAATTAAGATAAATACGCACATCTACAAGTGAACTAAGTATAGTTTCGTACGTCCGAGAAGTTTTCTGTTTGTTTCAAATCAGAGGATATTGCTGACGGCATATCATGCTATGAAATAGTCACTATGAACAGACATGAACCGCTTGTGCGTGTACCTAAACTACTAAAACTTTGGTATTTGTATAAGGTTGCACCGTCAATAGGCGAAGAATTGAAAGCTTCTTATGGATATAAAATTTGCGACATAATTCGCAGTGATACGTAAGATTAAAATTACTAAGTCAATGAAATATTGTATTAATTGGCTCACAATCATCGAATTTATTCAATAAAATAAGCCGAAAGTTTCTCAGTCTGTACAATTGTGTTAGCGGGGCTAAGTTAAGAGAATTAGGCTATTTTATAATTGTGAAAAGCGATGTATTGCAGTAACATCTTCCTCTATTATGAATTTTAAATGAAAACGCAATTTCGTACTCATGGGATATTATAGCAATTAAATAGTTTAAGTGTTGTTTATTTCTAGGAGCTCATCCTTGACTAGACTGATCCTCTGCTGAAGAAAAGGCACGTAACGTTCTATAATGGTGTGAGCGTCGGCACTTGAAGCGAAACTAACTTTAAGTGCGTTCTAGTGTAGTCGACATAAATTTCAAATTGATCACGACGTACAGCACAGGCACACATGTGCGCGCGCGCTCGCGTACACCAAGTCATCCAAGAATGCCAGATTTTCGTCTGCAGCCCAACAGACGAATAGTAAGTAATTTTTGCTTTTATTTTAATGAATTCTTTAATCAAAGTCAATCATCATGGCCAAAGCAATCCTCGTGTCAATTTACACATTGAAACTTATATTGAAATACAATAGGATGCGATGGCTCTTCTTAGCGGATTTAATTGTCACATTAAAGATTTTAAACATTTTTGTCTGCGTAGGAATTTGGATAAAAGTAGGAGGTGTTCTGGAATAATCTGCTTGTACCAAGCAGCCTTTAGTTAAAATTTTAAAGAAACATGGCAGGATTAGTTTGTGCCGTTCTGTCTTCGCTGTCATGTACTCGCTTGCAATGTCACACCCTTACATAAGGGAGTAATAACCTTCAGCTCGGTAATAAATAAAGTTTCCGAGCAGCAAACAAGCGACTGAATCTTCAAGTTAAATCAGCGTCATCATATAAATAGGGGCGTAAGATGTGACTTGTCGGAAACTTTGCTCATCGCATCGATCCTCCACTTACATTTTTCAGATAACTAAGAGCTCCCACCCCCATCCCAATTCCCCCGCCCTCCCTCCGCCCATCCGGCCCTCCCACGATCATTTCATTCGTAAATTTCTTGCCGATAACGTTTCAATATAAATATGCAATATTACGCATGAATTTCAGTGAATGAGTAAATCGATGGGCTAAAGTGTCGCCGACTCCGCTGCTAAGTCAGCCGGTGAATTTCGCAGGCCCTCGTATCATCGACTTTCTCGAGAGCTAATGCTACGTAGTCGCACGAGCCGTTTCCTCCACCAGCCGAGAAGGACAAGACATCTTTATTTAAGCTGCCTTTATTTAAAAGCCATCGGAGCCTCAAATTTATTTCAGCCCCGACGGTGGATATTAAGAATTCACAAGTCGGGCTTTAAATTTGTAAATGAAAAATTGTTACGAGCCGGCGCGCGTTCAATGTGAGGGATAGAAATACGGCCGGGGCCCGGAAAATTTATCGGGATTCATAATACTTGTATTGGACGGCCACTTTAAACGATTACCAAGTTCCGAAATAGTCGGCACGGATGCCGGCGAATGGGAAACAATAACGTTTGCCCCGACTTTGCTTGCACAGGAAAGACAAATAAAAGCGCTATTTGACGGATATCTCATAAAGGTTCTTCAATTGCTCGAGGAGCCTCGTGCCGAGAGCTCAAAAGCTCGTTATTCAGAGGGCGCTGCGAAAGGGTCTGAGATCCGCGGCGTCGGCCGAAATGCAAATAGAGGCATTAGTAGGGGACGTCAGGTGCCCTGATGTTCAGTCTAGGACGTAAGGAAAGAAATTGGCTCGGCAGAGACAAGACGGCGACGTGCGGGGGGGGGGCTCTTTTGGGCTGATTTCATGTACGTGAAGCGTGATCGTGAGCCCCGTTAAATACCTGAGTCTCGGACGTGCCCGTGATCTTCGATTGCCGAGATGCGCGCCGAACGAGTGCTTGATGACTAAGGAGAAGGAGGGGCATTTCAACCGAGGCGCCTACAACTCCGAGACATCCTCAAAGTGTTGTGATTATACTAAGATAGAGGATGTTTTCGGCCAAACTCGGTGCCAAGGCTGCAAATGGAGTTACCTCGGCTCCGAGACTCCGCTTTCCCATTCTTGAGCTCTGTTACGGATACTCCTGACTCTCTGTGCGCATTTAATCTCATTAGGACCGGCCTATCTTTGTTTTGCCATTCCCTACCTTTGACAAATAACGACGCCGGCTCTGTTAGAGGTTGCATCTAAAAACTCCTTTCCTTCGACTTCCTTAATACCTCCCCGAGCCTCGTTTATTATGCATTCTCAGTCTAAGCCTACGTCCTCTACTCCTTTTGCCCTTAGAATCTTATGCATTTTAAACTACTCACAGTAGCGCAAATATAGAAACTTTATAAATATGTCCCCTGTATTATTCTCATTAACTTTCTCTTATCTATATTTCGTTTATCTCAGACTGCGTGTATTATTTTTAATTTTTATTTTACGTCATCTAAGCATTTTAAACGTTAAATTCATTCATTTATGTATATGATATTTCCATGCCCCAGGCACATAAATGGATTATTAATACGCAGTCATCAATTTAATAGTTTAATGTGTATCTGTAATCGAATATATCATTTTCCATGTATTATTCCGTAAAATTTAAATTATCAACAATCCTGAAATTCTTATAAACTTATTATAAACTTATTATATATTTAGTTTAATACGATCGCCGTCTTATTTAAATATCATATTCTTACAATATCAAAATACGAATTACGATAAAGACAAAATGAAAAGTGTTTTATTAGCGATTGAGATTTTCTCGGAATTATTTGAAATATTAGTAAATAATTGAAGACATTATATATTGTAATTATATCCGTAATTATGTTACTCAAATTTTTACTTTCGTGCATTATATTTGTATTTGATTTCCTGACAATATTATAATAAAATGAAAATTAGCTCTTTAAAAAGGATAAATTAATTACCATACAATTAGGCGCCCCAGTAATGTATCTAATTTATACTGCAGTCTTGCAAAAAAAAAAATTCTTAAAATGCCAAATTAAATTTCATTATAAATTTGCTAAAATAAAAAGAGTTTCATATAAATTAGCTTCGTCCTACCAATTAATTCGAGTTTATCAATTAGTCCTTAGTTACTGTCAAGGACATTGCTTAGTTTCTAGAAAGTTTTACTGCTTCGCAGTGGCTAAAAAAAATATGCAATTAAGCCATATTTTACGATAGATTTACTAACTAATTATAAAGGGCTTAATTTAAAATTAAAAATTAGGTGACGCATTAGGTGACAGCAATATTTAGAACGTATTATAAAAGCTATATAAATCAGAAAGTTTTATTATAAGTTTGCCGTGAAATAAATGAACTTGAAAAAAGAAGGAAATATAGTGATTGTACTTTAAAAAAGTGGAAGATAAATATTAGTTGTAGTAATATATTTATACAAATATTATAATTCGTTTACATATATATATATAATGATAAGAGCCACTTATATTGGGGGGGAGGGGGGATTTCTCATATGCTTCTATATTTATTGTATGCATGGTGTCTGCCATTCGTATAGAAGAGTATTTTTTATTTTAATCGATCATACAGATTATTTTATTTTGTTGTGCTATGATTAAATTTAAATTCAATGCGGTACAAAGAAAAAATTAAAAAAAAATGGAAACGGAGAGATTTTTTAAATTCAAGATTTTATTCAATCATTAATAGCTCATTTAGAGGTGACGAATAAACAGAAAAGGACAAAATAATAATAATCCATTAAATAGAAAGAGGGTAAGTCGAGCGCGGCGGGGGCCGGGGAGGGCAGTTTTAAAAGAAAAACAGAAAAAGAGAAAAATACAGGGAGCGCAGGAGCGAAGAAATGTGACATCAGCAATGTCAGGAAATAAGTGGGAGAAGGATGTGGAGGCGGTGAATGAGGAAGAGGAGGAGGATGAGTAGAAGAGAAAGAGGATGATTAATCGTGCCTGGACCGCAAGGCTGTCGGGAACGTTTCGAGCGTAATTGACAAGACGAGGGAAACATTGCGATGCCCCGCGTGTACACATGCGCCTCCGCTTTCGTACCAATATCATGGATTAAATTCACTATTCCGGCATTCTCCGGCTTTTTCGTACACCGAGTCTCATTCGCGGAAAACCTTCCTACGCGTTTACTTCTTTCCCCGGTACAGGGGGCGGCTACTTTAAGTGCGAGCCAAATCCTAATGAAGCCTTTGGATTATTAGACGATCCTCCATTTTTATTATCAAATATTAAGATTTTTTATTGACCCATACGTACACGAGCTCGGCATTAAAGAAATAAGCATAGATTGTCATATCCGATTAATTGCTTGTAAGACTATATATACTATAGACTAACACAATAGATTACTTTAATTAACTATTAATTAATATTATTTAATCTTGCATTTTTGTCTTATTAAGAAAATATATTAATCAAGGCCTACTTTAAAACAAAATTCTTACGAAACGATGGGTTTAGTTTAACTTTTTTATTATTCAATTCAATATTAAATTAATTCAATTATTAATTATTAATTATTGAATTAATTCAATATTATTATTCAATATTCAATATATTATTCAATATATTTTTATTGTCGGCGCGACATGTAGCTTTTCTCGTGGAATACAATATAGATAGCATTCCTTTAATCAATGATGAAAAATCCGTACTTGATAAGACAAACACAAACACAATTTTTCCTTCGATTTTCTTCTTCTTTTTTTTATATAAATAATATCACGAACAATACCAAGATTCTTATAATTGAATTAATAATCAGCAATTAGAATATATACTTAAATTATACTACGAATTTTTATAACAGCGATAGTAATAATAATAAAAAAAAAAAAAATAATCAAAATGACGTCGAGGGTGACAAATATATAATATATATGTATAATAGGAATCTTATGTTTAATAATAATAAAATTAATAACTGTAACGATCACAATAATAATAACAGTAGCAGTAAAGAGTATCTGTTTCCGAGATGATTTTCTCGGATATTGGGGCTAAAAGTATGCACTCCAAGTCATAACATCAGCTAGCTCACGGATAGCTGTAATAATTTATTCAGTATAAAATGTGCTCACCTTTCTCGTAGATTTAGTCGCTTGAAATCTATATAGAATACTTCCCCGAATCATCCATTAATGCTTAGTACTTTTACGTATATTAAGACTTTGAAAACGATTATTAATAACGATACGCAAATAGATTATTGGCTTTGTATATACATGCGTATGTATTAGGAAGCATATTTGCACAGACTTGTTTACAAATAAAGCAATAATTTAAATACATTAAACAAGTTAACAGAAAATATTATTGTTGCGGCTTTTTATTTATATATTAACCTTTCAACAAATGAGCCTTATATGAATTGACAATAATTTTAGGAACCCATGCAAAGACGTATCATCTTTTATTACAACGACACTTAATACTTTATAACGGCTAGTATTATCAAAGTAAATTTATTATATAATAAAATCAATGAATAATAACGCGTATAGAGGCTATAATACGCGATACTTATATTTTTCTCTGGATTACCTTTAAATAAATTGATAATAAATGTCACTATTTTATTAAAAGTACTATTTTTTGTATCTAAGATAAAAATGTGGTAAAGATGCGATTATTTAAAAAAAATTATCGGTTTAATGACACGGCACCTGCTCGTCGATTATCGTTTATGTTTTTCGTGCTCGTATTGAAACTATAATAGGAAGCTATAAATTTATATGTTAGCAGGCATGATTAATACAATGGCGCAGTTCTCTCATTAAAGAGATGAAAATCTTTTGACTTACAAGGGAGTTTCTAGTAAAATATTTATCCGGCGTTAAGAATTATGATCTTCAGCACCTGTCCCCGAAAATAATAAACAGTTGAAACCATGGTCGCCATTTTCTCGGCAGTTTATCCGAGCCGGCGGCTTCGCTGTCATAAACAAAATCAATTCATCTAAGAACTCGGCAATCGTAGTGTAAATGTCGAAATAAGCCGAATGGGCTCCGGTCCATTGAGACTCCCTCCCCAGCCTCGTTCCGTCGATACGCCGATTAAAGGGACTTGAAATGTTCAAGATATTCAGGGCTCGATATATATGAGCTCGAATCATCGAACGGATAGAAAATAGAAAGACTGTAATTAAAAGGTCGGACAGTGCTGATTTCCCGCAGGTGCGGAGCCTCGGAAAGATGGAGAGTATGCGTAATCGGTGGGTCTTGGTATGCAACGCACGTGGCCGAGGAGAGTCACCCACCGCGGGAGTACCTCGCGAAAGCCGCGACAGCTCAGGGTTATAAAACAGGGAGGGCAGAACACCTTGGGAGCGCTCAAAGGCTATCTATCTCGCACTTTGTCTTTTTCCCTTGGAGCGCTCGCTCATTCTCTTTTACAGCCGCTTTCCCCTCTTGTCCCATTTTCCGGCCCGTTTACCTTTTACAGGAACGCGCGCGCGCTTCCTACTTTGGCCTTTTCCCCGCTCCGTGTCTTTTATACCAACTTTTCCTCCCATGGTCTACGCCTGGGCGTGCAAAATTATTATGTATGACTTTAACTCTCTGCGTGGCCGGCTCTCGGATGGCCTTGAATTAAAGGTCCCGACGCTTCAGGGCTTCTGCGCGGCTTTAATTTTAATGCCAGTCTGTCTGCGGCTCTTTATTTCAATTCTTCTTTGCCCCTCGGCCTCGGCCCCATGAATTCCCCTTTACATATTATATTGAGTGAACCGAACTTGGCCGCCCAGGAGGAGCCGAGAGCCAGCAAAGCTCGACTAGCAGCCAACTAGCCCCCTCCCTCCTTGGAGCCGTATTTATCTTCCTACGCTCCGACCGCTTCGAATATCAGAAAAATCTTGGATCTTCGTATCTCACTTAATATTACAAATTTCCTTTTCACTTTCTCTTGAAATTGGCACTTTATTAGACGAAAATCAAAACTGATCGAAAAGCTCCGCGTGGCAAGCTTTGACGTATGAATAAGTCAAGGAGCACGTCACCAAAAGTCATTACCCGGTCATTAATAACATTCAAGGCTAAGTTAGTGTAACTAAGTTACATACTTTATGAATACCAGTCGAGCTTTAATGTTGTTCTATTTCGACGTTCTCGTTTCGTAAACGAGATATCCGAATTTCTTAATTAGAATAAAAGCTTCGTCTTGATGATTAGAATAGAAGTCTAAGATAAAATTTAATACAGAGAATCTGTTGAGTGATTGTCCTCGCAATTGTAAATCATACAGATAGTCATAATTGGTTAACAAGTCCACCGAAATCCATGGTACGTATTATATCAAGCGTGCGCCTAAACATGATTTTAATATCTTAGTAAGCTGAATTCGGTCGGGCAGACTCATGAAGATATGCGACGGATAGGTTTAATGAACCGGAATATAAAGGATAGCAAATATTACACGTAAAAGTACATAAATAATGCATGGATGGGACCTCGTGTTGGGCCGGCAATCCCCATTGGGGCGAGCTCGCGGGGACTTTTATCCGGCGAAGGGATGCTCGAGCTGCTTATGGGAGTTATCCAGATTTTGCATTCGGCATCAATTATGCGCGACAGAGTCTCCGGGCATCGAGCAAAAATAGCGGCCGCCGTCGCAGCGATCAAAATTACTTGCGCGAGGTTATTGGGGAGCGTGAGAGGTGAAACGAGGCCGGGACTCTCGCTCTAAACTCTCGAGCCTCTACGGCTTGGAATTATTTACGAGCCGTAATATTAAGAAAGCAGGAAGGAACTCGCTGAAAAGTCGATCGAGGCGACGCTGAGGAATCTTTGCGCTCCTCCGACTCCTTATGATGATCGCTTACTTCTGCTCTACCGAACGTACTCTGCCGGCGGGAGCGACGACTTCCCTCCACCCGCCCCATTTTCTTAAATAAGCTTATATATTTTCAAGTCGCTTCATTAATTATGAAAAATGCCATAAGCGAATTTATTAATCCAAAGAAAGTAATCCCTTACAGGTATCGCTTTCTATTAAATGGTCGGCTGTATTCCTGCATGGCGAGAACTGCAAGTGACAGCTAAGATCTCGGTATTATACAAATATTAATAAAAATAACAATAAAGATAAACAAAAAGCATTATTCACGATAAGGCGGTTAAAATTGTAATTGTATATATACGTAGCGGAAATCAAGCAGTTTTATTTTAAGACTTTTTATCAAATGAACATTAATTTTCTTCAGAGGCGAGTATATTTTCGAGCTGCTATGAAATATTATAATTTTTCTTCATGAAGATTCACTTTAGCGCAAATTTGGTCCAATGCTTATAGTTGAAATATATTGAAAAATATTATCACGTAATTTTTAATGTTAAATTAACGTCCCTTCTTATTCATTATACGTTAAATTTCTCTTACATCGAAGAACAGGATCGTGAATATTTTGAATAATCAGTTGTACAAAAAATTTTTGAATAACTGTACTGAGATTCAAGTATAATGTGAAAAATCGTTGTCATTTAAACACATGGAACCATTTTATTAAAAAGATTTCAATTTGAAATTTATAAATGTATTGAATTAGTTGTAAATATAAAAAAGCGTCTCGGTTTAATGAAATTTTCCTTCAATATTTCAAAATAAAGTATGAATGTAAATTTATTTTAAGGTTTTTTTTTTATTTTATGAGGTTACACGATATAATAAATTTTGGTAAATTATACGTGCCAAGATCTGTGCCTTCACAGTTGTGATATTCAATTATTTCGTGTAAATATTCTTATTGTAGGACTAAACAATTATATTATCCATTATAAAAATTAAGTTAACTAATTACTTTTAATAATAATAATAATTATATAAAATGCAATAATATAATAAAATAGTTTTAAATTGTTGGAATAAAATTGTATGAAATGCTTTTCCTTGAATTTTCTTTTTAACGCTGAAAATTTTCTTATAATATTCCGTAATTATTTGAGCTTATCAGCTGACTTAGGCAGTCTCGAGACCATAAATTAATATCAAGTGAACTATCGTATTGTCCTTTTCTAAGCTCTTTATCCTTTTGTACCCTCCTAGATTCTTTATCAGTATATTGCTCATTTGCCTCTCTCTCTCTCTCTCTCTCTCTCTCTCTCTCTGACCTCTCTTTCCCCCTCCCCGACCCGTCCAACCACCGTCTAGCCTCTTTGATTCTACAATAACTCGAGCTTCTATCTCTATATGCAATGGCTTTATTTTGCTCATACCCTGTGCTTCTGCGTATAATCGCTCCATCGTTACTGAGTAATGATAAGGGACTTAAAATTTCCGTAACTTCATAGAACTGAAATTCGCAGCATCCATCTCCATCCTGCGGGAATTATTATTATTTTCCTCCGTAGCAGCACTATAACAAGTAACGTCCCGATACGCTTCTTCCAGTTATATTTTTATTTCAGATTTTAAGCAAATACCGCTGAATGTTTTCAAGGGTAAAATTTAAATGCCAAATCTCAATTGAACGGCGAGCTCCACACCGAGCCCCACACTGAGCCCCACACCGAGCCCCACACCGAGTCCCGGATAAAGAACAAAATACGGATATCAAATGCTTGAAAATCAAGAGAAAAATCCCTGACATCATCGATATTCAGAATCGTACAAAGTATACACATCGTATATTGAAATGCAGAGAAAGTATGATTCGGAGAATCTTACAAGTTGAAAAAAATCTGGTTGATGGAATGGATGGCCCTCCTGGTTACGAGTAACATGCAACTACGTAAAGCAGAATTTACGAAAATTCGGTATCGTTTGGGAGCTTGCAATTCCAGATCAAGTAGATTTGTTTCTTGATACTAGTGCAAGATTGAAAATGAAAATCGAGAGTAAGGAAAGTCCCCGGCTCTGTGCGCTATTTGCACGTAATAAAAGAAAATGAGCTTTTCTGAATCTTTACTCTCTCTCTCTCTCTCTCTCTCTCTCTCTCTCTCTCTCTCTCTCTTTACTGAATATCGAAAGATGTTCTACGTATAAAAAACAAAATCTCGTATTTCCATGAAATTATTCTATACTCTTTATATGAAAATATTTTTCTACGGCATTCAACCTGTATTAAAATGTGGCTTGTAAACGATGTTTGCAATGATTTTATTAGGATTAACACGAATAAAATCTGAGCATGTCATTAATTTTTTTTAAAAAAAAGAAGGTATTAAAGAAGGTATATATACATATAGAAGGTATATATACATATAAAATAATATTATTTTATCAAAAGCTTTAAAATAATTATTACTCGTTTTCTTTTAGTTTATTCTTTATAAATACTTAATAACTTAATATTACAGAGATTTTTTTATAAATAATCCCAATGAATATTTCATCTTTTATTGAACGTAATTTTCAATATAATAATTCATTTATATTGAAAAATCTAGATCACGTATTACCAGACTACAAGACATTTATGTTTATTTATTAACATAATTATAAGGGTAATAATTTAAATAGAAAGTTATTATCGCAGTTGGTTTCGGTATTGCTGGTAAGATAGGCATTCAAAAACTAATTTTGTAATACAATTCTGAATTTTTAAAAAATCCGTTTCTTTATAAGAATTAAAATTTAAAATTAAATAAATAAACTAAAAAAAAAAAGATGTGCTAATTTATAAACATTAAAATATACGAATTGATGTAATAATTGCTTATAAATTTAATTTAAACTTACACAGTAAAGAAAATTCAATTCCTTATTAAAGTATGCAGCGTGCCTGAAACAAAAATATTATAATTAATTAACGTTTACGAATAAATTTCGAAATATCAAATAAATATTTAATTATGTTATTATTTATCGATATTATTATATTATTTATATAATGCTTTTATGCTCGCTGACCTTTTTTAAACGCTCTTTTCTCCGATCATTTTTAATCTAATTTTAGATATAAAAAAAGTTCAATTCTAATACGCGTCGCAAACAATCAGAATTGATTAAATTTTTTTTCATATACTTTTAAAAATTTAAAGCATTAAATGCATTGATTTAGATTTATTGTACTTTAAATTTTTACTTGAAACAGGATGAATCTACCCGAAGAATGACTGAAATTTGTTTTAAACATTAAATCCTATTTTTATAATACAGTATAAGTTTAAGTAATATTTTAAAAATACTACCTTTGAAAAGTATTCGTGATATTAAGGATATGATTTTAATTACAGTATGACTTCAAATTTTCAATTTTGTAATTAAAATTTTATAAAATCCTTGGCATGTGTAAATTAAAGTTGATAATTGTCATTAAAAAAAAAGAATTAACACTCATGATTCATTATATTTCATTTGTATTTATAGTAACTTCCCAACGGTATTCAGAAGGAAAGAACATATTGTTATTGGCTTTGGTATATTGCCACCTTGGCATTATAAAATACAAAAAGTATTCAATATATTATTATGAGCGTACGATAAAAATGATACTTATCATAAACATGGCATTATAAAACACCCGAAAGACATTCAGAGGATACGAGACAAAAATAAAAGAATATAAGGATGTATATGTAGGTAGGCAAAGGTGCAGTAAGGAGAACGAAAGTCTGTGATTTCTGGAAGATGAGAGAAGTAGAAGAAGAGGAGGGCCGATGCCAACTCCGCGATCGTATAAAAAGATGGAAAATTTGAATATTATTCCACGAATAAGCACGAAGAACATGGAATTTTTACGGTGGAATTCTTTCGCATATCATACAAAAACGAGCAAATATGTAAATACGTAAGATCTCTCGGGGGAGTAAGAGATGTGTAGGTGAGGGTCGGAATCGAAATGGAGAGTATGGACTCGTTTGAGGATAAAGAGGGACAGGTATATTGTAAATGGCGAATTCCTAACTCAGGAGAGAGACCTTCTAGTTATTCTGAAATATGTACATGTATGCTTTTTGTCACTTTTGTCGCCTATCAAGAAGATGGAAGTACGGTCGTATGGAATTCGACAATACGAGCTTACATCGCTATAAGGAGCTCATACCTTATAAAACTAAGTGGGAAAATTTTACGTAGACAAGCGTGGTTAAAGGACAGAGGCATAGTGACACAAACCGTGTCCGTATAGAACATTAGCAAGTAGAGAGAGAGAGAGAGAGAGAGAGAGAGAGAGAGAGAGAGATCTGGCAAAGAAAGTTTTTGAAGCAACTTTAGACTGTAAAAGAAGAACGGAATGAAAACGAATTACAAAGTCAAAAGTTATAGAGATAGGCGGGGGGGGGACGAATTCGAGAAGTACGAGGAAAATGCTGACAAAGAAAAGAAGAACCAAATTCAAAAAATAGGAAAGAAAATAGTAAAACTGGAATACAGAAGGAGCGTTAAAAATGAGAGGGGTTGATGGGGGGTGAGAGAAGAATGGGGGGGGGGATTGAAGCATAATTGGCTGTTTTTCCAGACATTTATAATGAAATTTAGTAAATGTTTCTCGTGCGGGGATCGTCGTAAAAAGTAAGGGTCAATCCCCCGAACTATTATACATATGTATTCCTAAATTTAAGTGAACAAGTTAATGCATAAAGCAAGTACGTAAAAACCCTTTTAATTCTTTCTCAGGCTTTACGGTTAGTATCATCGCCTCGCTAAAGTCTTCATATTTTATATAATATTTAAACTTCCGACTGCTCAATTTAACTTAAGGACTTGTTCCGCATAATTTTTGTAGCTGCGTTTTTTATGCACCTGCATGACGGGGGGGGCGGGTTGACGGGCGGATGGAGCCTTATGAAAAAGGACGGGAAAGCTTTTTTTATAGAATTAGAAAACGTAAGTATCGTATTCGCGTGATCATAGCTTTATTCATAAAACGAAACCGAATTTTCCCATTAGGAGCTGCTGCAGCGCGAACTCCTCTCGTCTATCGGCAGTCCATAAGCCATTCGCATCGGACTGGTGAAAAATTTTCTTACGCGTTCCCGCGACGCACCGAGAATAATCAACATATCAAAGTCAAAGTACGCGTTGACGGTGATGGCTTCTGGTCAGGGATCGGGACGGAAGGAGGGAGGTCAAAGACGGACACGTATACGCGAGACGGGGATAAAAAAATGTTGAAAGATAACAGAAATAGTTTACGGAAGGGCATCCGGAAGAGGCCGGTGGGGGGGGGGTTAGAAAAGGGGAAAAATAAAACGCATTGCGAAACTTCAAGGATGCTAAAAGAAAGAAGGAAAAACGAGTAAGATCTTATGAAGCAAGAGTTACACAGTGCTCGGGACCGATGACACCGAGAGAGGGGCGTAGGAGTGAGCGGCGAGGCGTAGGCAAAGGAAGACGGAAGAAGTTTGCGAAGTGAATCCGAGATCGAAAGGTTCTGGAGTGGCACACACATCTCTTCCAGAATGCATTAAGATCACTTGAATCACGCGCCACCTGACTCGAACTCTGCAGCCTCTATGTATTACAGCAGCGATGATACGGGACGGCGGGAGGGGAGAGGGAAGACTATACCCCTTGCCGCGCAAGTTCCTATTACCTGCTTTCCAGCACTACGAAGCTACCGTCACTCGAGCAATTTTCATTCAACCTTCAAGTCCCCCTCCCCTTCCCCACCCTCTCGCGCTCTCTCGCTCACTCGCTCTCATACTCTCACTCTCTCTTGACGGAACGCAATTTCCTTATATCAGAAGATACAGTTCTTACGTGACTCGCTCGCGAGTCGTAAAAAAATCATCGTCTCCTCTTTTATTGTCTTTTATTTTCTGACTTTTCGCCAGCTTCGGTCGCGTGCACTACCACCCTTCTCAACGTTTATGCTCCTCCTTTAAAAACGTTCGAGATCCCTTACGACACCCCCCCTCCCGCCTTCCCTCCCCCTCTCAATAGCTTTATTCGAGCTTGCGCGGCGCTCCCTACGTTATTAATTGATGCTCACGCCCTTAAATCGAATACAGATCTTTACGATGATCCGTTTATCGACATTTTATTATATATTTATCTTCGATTATTATCTCGGGAATAAAAAGTTAGCAGGATTCCGTAAGTAAAACGTGTGCTCTTCCTAATTTGAACTGTGAGCCCCTTCTGCTTTCTGTTAAATTCCATTCAATTAAACTACTTGCTGCTCGTCGTACATTTATAATCGAGGTATTCCTTAATCGTATATTACATTATAACTCATAATTAATCTCTTCAAGTATTAGATATTATTCCGAATCGCTTAGTCATCTCTAAATAATTTCAATAAGTCATCTTAGTCAACTCAGATTATGAATTATTATTATTTCTACTGAAAATTAAATTGCGAATATATAAATTGTTATTTTCTTTTTTTTTTTAATATATTATTTACATACAAAATTTGTTAAGGAATAAAGATATATTCGAATATAGAGTACAGTGCTTGTAATAATTATTTAAATTTTGATAACTTTAGTTCGAGAAATATTTTTAAAATTCTCTTTAGTTCATAAGCATATTCTAGTCATGCGTTTGAAAAATTATTTTATCCGCGTATCCTGGATCTCTTTCTTTAAATTTCTTTAAATCATGAGTAACAGTTAATAATACGCGACTGAACTCGTACGGTATCAACGACAGTTCGTATTGAATTTCATCTTTACAATTTATTTGTAACTTTAGGAATAATGAACAAAAAATCTCAAAAATTTTCAGTTTTTATCTTTAAACTACCAGAGTACGCCGCAATTCAGTGTGTAATAGGTATTGTATTTTAAATAATCGTGAAATAGTATAGTATTTCCTGGGCGCAAATGCTTAATTATGCAATAGTTTTGGCGTACTCGGAGAAATTATCAGTGTTTTGGCATTATCAGAACTTTCTTTGAAATCCATCGGAAGCGTTTACACAGACAGAGGGACCGAGGAGGGCGGCCTCGAGAAACGGCTAAACCAACTTCGATCGCTTTCAGATGGGAAACCACTTGAAACTTACGATTGCGCTTTACTACGGGCATCCCAACGAAAAATGAGACGAGTCACGTTTCAACGGCATCTTGACTATGACAAACACGTTCCTCAAAGATAGCACTCACTCACCTTCAATTGGAATTTTAAATAATCTTAAATGAAAACACACACTATCTCATAAATAATAAAATTCATAAGACTTGTTATCTATATGTGATGTACAACATTCGCTTACATTTTTACAATCACATTTATTATATTTCCCATCTTATTTGTTTATCTATTCTTATATATAAAAAACAAAATGTCCTTATATAATAAGAATATATTAAAAGATAAATTTTATTAAATAATTTCGGTACGTTTTAAGTAAATTATTTAAATAATAATTTAAGTATAAATTATCTCATTCGATGAAATATTTTTATTAATCTTTATAATCATAATTTATAACTTATGCGCGCATATCCAAATTTATTCTTTTTATTAACGTTACAAACTTATCTGCATTATAATTGTACTTTATTTAAATTTTATTCCAGCATTTAATAAGCGTATTAACTTTTACATGAAATAAACATTTATAACCAATAATACTTTATTCTGTATACGTTGTTAATTAAAATTTTTTTTTGTCTTTTTCATTCATTTTTAATGTTAATTATGAATTATTTTAATTATGATTAATATTATGTTTGAAAATAAGATGCATCGTTTTTATTTTGATATAGTTTTTACATATAAGTCTATATTGTTATTGTTTTCAAAATTTTATTTAATACTTTTATAGTTAAACATTAAATGATTGAATTGAATTTTTAATCGTATTCATGACATTTAGACTCTATTATTTATGTCTTTAATAAAAACAATATATATTGAATTCGTAGTAATTGCAATTAATTGAAAACAAAATGTTTTTCATTTTAAGATAATCAAAATTAATATTTACGTGCTCGTTAATTTACGGAGACATTAAAATTTAAACAGAATCCTAAAATACGATATTTTGTAATTTTATTTCAATTTATAAAACTTTTTAAAATTCGTTGAATTTTATTGTTGTAATTTAATATTACAAAGCAAAAATAAATACATTAAAAATGAATGTACGCAAGCTTTGTTTATTACTTCATTTAATAAATATTATACAATTTTAGGTATTTATATAAAATATATTTAATTGGAAATTCGGTTGCTGAAATGATGAAATTACCACGACGAACGTGATCATAAAAAAAAATTATATAAAAATCTGTTTTTATCCATAATGCAAAACATCATTTTCAGAACATTCGATTGTAACACGAAAGAAATAAACTTAATATAATAATTTTGCAATTTTTCAGTCAATTTCAGTCAATCGTCTTTACGAAGAAAAGATAATTTTAAATAAATTACATTCCTTAATTGTAATTTAATATTTGCTCAATTATGGAAGGAGTAATATATATTGTTAATAAATATAATTTGAAATAATTAGAATATTTTTACAGGCAATACTTTTCTTGCATCTCATGCAAGAATAATGTGAGTCTGTTTATTTTGTTTTTTTTTTGTTTTTTGTCATACAAAAACACAAATATAGTTTTATTCCTTCAGTCATTTGATTTGATTCAGTTATTTGATTCTTATTTTTTTTTATAAGTAATTTTGAATTACATATTAATCTTAATAAATTATGAATCGTGTAAGTTCATACTAATGTAGCTATTTAGACATGTATCATAATAACGTGTTTGTTCCCCGTAGAATTTTTATTATGTGTAGAAGAAATGTTATACTGTGGCCAACAATTATCGGGTTCAATATATATTTATTTATTTATTTATTTATTTATTTATTTATATATATATATATATAAAGGAGGTATCAAATAAAAAGTCAGAGATATTCCATAGCGAATTTTAAAATAAATATTTTTCAAAATATAAGAATGTGCAAACAAAATAATACAACAACAGTGGGCTATATTTATTATTTTATATAGACTTGTATAGAATATATGGATATCGCCTATGTTTAATATTCTTCTTCGCTCACTCTGGCTTCGATAGTAAAAATTCACGTATATATAAGAATGAAGCGGACCGTGGTTGCTTTTACATCGATGCGAATATTCAGAATATATTTCAAATATTAGAATACATTATAGACGTTGATTTATGTTTGTTTCAGTGATTTCTTTAATAATTTTGACCTTTTATTATAAATTTTATATAAACAAGTACTGGAATATCGCAATTAAGACTCGGATGAGTAATTGAAGGCATTTATTATTAAAAATGGTTTGACTTCCACGAATAAATAATTAAAGGGAAAATTAAATAAATAAATAAATAAATAAATAACTAAAATATAAAGCGAGTACTGAGCTTTGTTGTAAGATTGCGCGCTTCTTATCGATATATTTGAAAAATATTTTACAAAAGCATTGGTCCGCTTGTCGAGTGTACTCGATCAAAGCATATTTTTATGGAAGGCAGGGTAAAAAATGGGAAACGGGGGTGAGCTAAGAGAAAAGGAATAGAAAAAATCGTATATATCTCGGTCTCCGTTCGAATCTCTCTTTTTGCATACATATCTCATTTAAATCGATGATGGCAGCCCTTGGAAAGATTGGTGTTCCCGTACCTACGTCATGTGCACACGTATTCAGAAAATTGACACGACTTCCTTCTAGGCCTTAGCGAGCATCAACGGCCGCCTCACTCGCGTCGAGATAGAGCGCTCGCTATTTAAATGTACTTTCGATCGAATACAAGAGCCACCCGCTGGCCGAGCCGGCCCGAACACGCATGAGTATAGAATATAGATTGCGGGGCGAAAAAAAGTGGGTAGGGTAGTACAGAAATAAGAATAAAAAGAAGAGTCAAAGGAATTTTCTAAAGGAAAAGTAAGGGTAAGCTGGTGCTTCGGGTTGCGATTCTCGTTAGTGACGGGCCGCCGTACAAGATAATCCTAATCCGGGCTCCGATTTCTGCGGAGGATCGAAGAAACCCGACAAAGTCACGGGCTAGACATGCTTACGCTCAAGGCGAGGCGCTTCCTCTAGCCATTGTGGCAGATCTTCATAAACCGACCCCACCACCTCGGCACCCCCTCCTCTCTCTCTCTCTCTCTCTCTCTCTCTCTCTCTCTCTCTGCCCCTCTCGCCCAAAAAAACGGCTTTTTACTTTCGCTGCTGAAAGACGAGATCTCTCGACACTTCTATCGCGCATCACTTTCAAACTCTTCTTCCTCCACCCGAATATTCCAGTCAACCCTCAATTTCCGTTCCTTATTATTTTTCAGGATCGCTTTATTACGCTAATGTTCTTACATTTATCACAGACTGCCGCTAATACTTAATACACGCACGCGCACGCATTAAGGTTACTCATTGACATGAGATAGATCAAATACAAGTTATTATTAACCTTTCAACAAGAAATATGTCGATAATACGAAAAACTATAAAAAAACATTTTATACTATAACTGTTTCAAAATAAAATTTTTCTGAAAAACTTTAAACGCGTAATATATTAATAAAAAAATACAATGCAATTAAAATAATTAAATCATAAAAATAACTTAAATTGGCACTTTTTTATTTAAGCAGTTAAAAAATTATAATAGTAATTAATATTTACAATTTGAATTCTTGAAATGTATTTGAATTAAAATATCTATGAACAATTACTCAAATTTATATTTTAGTTGCTTCTATATGTATAAAATTTATATATTTTGTAATTAAAGATTTATGTCCGCTGTCCAATCAATTTTTATTGGATTAAATAGTCATATGCATTAAAATAAATATGATAGATCTTGGCAAGCAATTATTCGACCGTATAGAGCCATTTATTCGTAATAAATACTCAGTTATCTGAATTCTGTGATTTGAACACATTGTACCCTACATATTTTATACGAATATGTATTTAAATGAGTATACTCATCAATTAAATATGTTGGTATTACAAAAAATATTTATATTTTGGCCGATATTTTTTAAATTCAGGAAAATTATATAATGTTTATAAATTTATGGAACTGTAAAGTGAATATTAAATAAATAAGAGATTGGATAAGCCGGGGCAATGATAATATAAAATTTGTATGAAATTATTTTATATTTAATGCCCATGAGTTTTCTATTTACATACACCGACCCACCTACGCACGATATAACACGTAAAGTAAGTTATTTTAAAAACCATTACAACGGGTAATAATGTCTATTGCTTGTTAATTGCAGTAATCTTTTTATAATTACCTTCTTCTTGACTGAATAGCTAAAGCACGCAGATTATAAAAAATAAATTAGTTCCATAATTCGCATTACTAATTCTTGTCGAATGAGCACGTAAATAATTTAATAATTACAGTTTGTACAAATGCTTGAATTTTCATGTTATGAGGATTAAGGATTAGAATAAGCAATGAGTATTAGAATTAGTTTACATCGACATTGAAGAAATTGTTATAATAAAAATCATCTAAATGTGACAATATTGTGTATTAATTAAAAATGACAAATTATGGGATAGTAAAGATAAGTTTATAGATCGAATGACAATATTGTAGTAAGGGCATAAAAGTAATAAAGTGAGGGTAAGAATATTTTGTCGGTTTGACAGCTAGCTTAGAGAAACTAAATCCCTTACATCGATGAAAAACTATGCTTCCTCGTCTTCCCCTTTTTTAAAATCTCAATCGAGTTGCCTCGAGGATAAAAGTAGTTGGGGGGCTAGGGGGTGGTGGACGGGGTTGAGGGGGGGAGGCCTAGCGAACCGTGGAACGATGACTGAAATCCTCGTAGGAAGTCGTTGGAGTATTGACGTCTCCATTGTAAGTCAATCGTCTGATTGCTAACGCTCGAACGGCCGGAGGAGGAGCTTCCGCGAGTTTCCACGCCGGCGACAAGGAAGAGGACAAGTAAAAAATCGCGCATGGATGAATGACAAGAGATTCGAACGGCGCTAAGACCGGGGAGAAAAAAGGGGGAGAAAAACTTGAGGGTATGAGGACTTGAGAAAAGCCAGGCTTTAAGGGTAGAAGGAGGAACGAGTCTGAGGAAAATATTCTGTTGTCTTGGGTGAAAGCCCGGATACAAGGTGAAGAGAGGGTTGCAGACGGAGCCGCTCGACCATGAATGCGAGATGATGCTCAGGGACGGAAAGACATTAATGGAGATTAATTGGCGAATTATGAAAGAACGGACGGCCGCCCTCGGCTGATGAAGCCTTCTTGTAATTGGATGTTACAGATCTTAAGCAAAATTTATTAGCAGCTGATCATTTCGATCCTTTCATTTCTCTTTATAACGCGAGACGTTTATGCTCCGCTTTCATGACTATCCTTAGCCGCTCCACCCTCATCTTGCTCTAGCCTCTTTTATACATTACTCTCGAGGAGCCCTTCCTTTGAAGTTCTGTGAGAAATTGGTCTGAAATAGTTTAACTAATCTTTTTTTTTTTTACAAACAACGGCAACTGACTATATATGTCTTACGTATTTTATCGATTCCTTCATGAGAATTAGCCTATGGGAGTTGATTTTAAATATGGAATTTAGATTAGATTTATCAAACTATACGTTCCGTTAATTCCTCTAAGCTTAACGCTCGAGGATTATTTAAAACTAATTTGGACTATCGATACGAACGTTTCATACGTTAATTATTATTATTATTTCGGGCGGTTATTGTTTCATGCACAATAAATACTTGATGCATAGTGCAGCATAAATCGTTTGTTTACGCAACTCCTCTGTTGGCTGGAGATAAACTTTTCCTACCGAGACTTCAAAAGCATACAGGAATTACAATTTGCAAATTTAAATTTTTCTTCAAAAATAAATTACTAAGCTTTTAAGGCAATCCAATAAAATGAAGAAGATTCTTTTTCCTTCTTTCATTCCTTCGTACCTTTTTTTTTGTTTTTTTTTTTTTTTTTTGTTTTAAATTTAACTAAAGATCCAACTTGAAACTAGATAACTCGAAAACCGTTAAACCAACTTTCATAAAACTTTTGCCAGTCTGTTTCTTAAGTTTGTACAAGTACAAGTTGCGTGGGCCATGTAGATATTCTAATACTTGTTTAATATTTGAACAGATCGAAGAAAAAGTTAAGAACCCCTCGTAGTCAATAACACGTAAATAATTATTTACATCCTCTCAATTTCGTAAACAATAATTTATATTACGCAAGCACATAATAATAACTGAATTCGAATCGAAATTTAACTAATATTAGCCTTGAAAATAATATTTCATAAACAGAAACGTATTGTTGACTCGGTAATTGAAGTTTCTTAATAAAAAAAAAAAAAAAAGAAAAAGCGATGTAATAGCTAATATAAGTATGGGATGAAATAATGTATTGCGGATATTCTCTTGCAAGGACGATAAATCTTGAATTGAGGATGAAACTATGCGAAACTCAACTGCGGTCTATTAGTGGCCAGGAGGGTGCAATAAAATTCCTGTTCAGAAAATCACCTTTCACGCTCCTCATTATTCTAGAGCTTAATGTACACGTCCTTGTCGTTTATTACATCAGGAGAGCTTCGAATTACTGTCCCAACGACTCTAGATAATTTCTACATATTAACTAAGCCATTTATACATTCTATAAACTTAATCGTTACATTTATTGGAGAATTACATTCTGCGCAGTGAAAACTTAAGTTGATAAGATTTAATTAATTTGATACGCTTCATTCATCGGCAGAACAGCAGGCTGCGCTTATTTCAATTTGATGAAATGCCTTTTCAATGAAAAGAAGCCTGTATACATGGGAATACAAGATAGTAGTAATAAAATAAGTAGCTCATTACACGTTCTTATTTATTTGAGCAATGCATGTTTGCGTACAAGTACTAATATGCATCTTCGACTGTTGCAGTCTTACTTGTGATTACTCAAGGAGCGAGTATCGCTCGTTGCTCTTCAAAGGCCAGACAAGGAGGATAAAAAATACTGGATAAACGAAAGAGTAAAATAAAAGCAGACTGGCTCGATGGAGAGGTACACGCTTTAATACCATTCCTCGACTCTACCCCCGAGACTTAGCGAAAAATCAACAACTCATAACATCAATTTGCCTGCACATGTTAACGTTCCGCACGAGAATAAAATAAAGATAGGAGAAAGGGGAGAGAAAGATATCAGTATTTTACGTAGAGCACATAATCAATCCCGGCCTGGACTCTTATATTGCTAGTGCAACTCGGTCGATGACGAGTTTACCTCTGGCTTCTCTGACTTCATCGTAATTACGATAACTTTTCGCATTCAAAGATTTTTGTTTATTCGCGACTTTCAGTTTTCAGCGAATGCGCTTATATTTATATTTATATTTATATTTTTTACATATAAAAATTACTAACATCAAACGAGCTTCTGTATTACCCACTGGCACAAAAATGCGTAGGCGCGATTGGTAGTTTTAAATAAATAATTAAATGGCCGTTTCGCTTCTTTTTCTTTATTTTTTAAAATTAC
This sequence comes from Ceratosolen fusciceps, assembly GCA_018883505.1. NCBI lineage: Eukaryota > Metazoa > Arthropoda > Insecta > Hymenoptera > Agaonidae > Ceratosolen > Ceratosolen fusciceps. Next base: position 1,091,159 of record RCIC01000023.1, on the reverse strand, counting down.
CTCTCCGAGACAGCGGCCTCTGAATGAGAATAACTCTCGACAGAGTATACCCCGGCATTAGTATAAGATTACATAGTATCACCGCAATAAGGATCGCGCGATCGCATCACCTTATGAAAATAAAGACGCTGAAACTCATATTCTTATTCGTTCGTGCCAGAAATTGACTCGAGACAAAAGCAAAAAAGTAATAGCATAACTATTCATTTGGCTACTCTTACGAAATACTTACTCTCAGTACTTTGTTAAATAATAAAGCAATGTTGCAGAAGAGTTTTGTATTTAATGAGCGCCGGTAAAGAACGGGCGGCTCCTTTTGATAATAGAATCGATCAATCAGAGCGATAAAATGTTAAAACAGTTATTCGAATCAAAGTTATTATGGTTTTAAAAGGTAAATAGAATTTTTCAAATCAATAAGCAATAAGGGAATTTGTATTACATGCCTTTATTTAAAGCACTTTTCCTTTTCGATCACCTTAGTGTTCTTTAACCCAACTCGTACGTTTGCTTCTTTTGCCATTTTCCTTTGACCTATTCCACGTACTATTTATCGTCTTTTCTCGCTGACTATTTCCACGAGTTTTACTTAAAAAAAAAAAAAAAAAAAAAAAAAAAAAGGGAGGAACGAAGGATAAAGTAAAGAAATGGTCGAGATACACGTAGGGCCCACGTAAGGGAAAACTCATTTTCCAGCCCGACAACTTTTTGAAATCGGTGTAAAGTCCTAGTGCGCGCGAGCGTAGGGAGGAATGCGAGCCAGCGGAAAAGTCATCACTAGTGATACGGGTGAACCCGAGTGAACCCGAGTCGCACCCGATTCGCACCCGAGTCGCACATTATCGGAACTGTAAAGACGGGAGGCCCAGGACAGAAATGTAAATTTCTCCAGATGAGAATTCGCTCCGAGTATCGTTCACGATAATTTTTACCTCTCCGCTAAAGCCACGATTGGACATCGTGTTTGCGTATGTGTCTGTCGTTCTCCCCCTCCTGCTCCACCTCCTAAGTTAATTTAATTTAAGAAAACTTCATTCGCCAATTGAACTATTTCCAATTCCTTATGATTATTGTTATGGAAGAAGTTTATTGAAGCGATGGTATTGGTCACTGGTACGTTATTTCCGATTCGATCGAAACGAAGTTGTTATTAAACTTAAATTTTAATTATATATTTCGGAGCCTTGGCTTTTTCGACAACAAATTTTGCATATCGTTTGAATTTTATGATTCAGAACAACGGAATCATTCGCAATAGCTTTTATCTTAATTAGCCATGACTTTACCTTGCTTATTATCAAGTAAATCTTATCCGATTGCATAAATATTTTAATTACCTCATCATTTATATACGTATATTAAATCTATTTTGCAGATAAAAGATGTTCATTGAATGTTATAAATTCACATTTCAAAAGCAATTATTCTATCGGTTTATCTATTAAAATAATTGATCTTAATTAAAGTAGTTTAATATCAACCTTACAGAAGATGATTTCTAAAATGTTAATGGAATATGTAACTGAACTTTCGCAATTTAGAAAAGGCTACTGTGAATTAACGTATTCCTTTGATTTAGAGTCTTTGATTTGCAAATTTAGATAAGATGCAATTAACTGCACGGAATTATTGATTATTATTGACGTTATATACCTGAAATATAGAACTGAATTACTTAAAAAGTATTAAAGTTGAAAATATATTTAAAACAAAAAAATACGTTATTGCATGCTTAAAATAAATGCGGGATATATAAAAAAACATTAAATAAAAGCTGCAGGTCAATTTTAAAATCGTACGAGCTCACTTTTGTAAAACTTCTATAGGAGCTATATATTGTTTATTCACGTAATTTGAAATAAGTGGATTCAAAATGTCCGTCACATCGAAGAAAAAGAAATGACAAAACATTTTTTAGTATAGTAGTGCCTAAAGAACGCTTATTTCTCGAAATACGTATAAAACCACAAGAAATAAATAATAATAATAATAATAATAATAATAATGATAACAACAACAACGATAATAATACTTTTAAAAAAGAATTTCTATCAGGTTTTACTTGGCCTGACGTGCTTGCATTATTTATATTATAAGTAAAATTGTAGGTTCATGTTAATATTAAGTATTATAAATTCAATTTAATCATTATATATTTGGTTTTCCGGGCTTCTAATTATTATAATATTTGAAGACGACAGGAAAAGCAAAGAATAGCGTATATAAATAATCACTGATATTCCTTTATAAGCATTTCCGAAACTAATCAAAGGGAGAATTTAATAATTTGGTCGTTAGACTTGAAAATTAGAAAATTTACTTTTAAAAAGCCTAAAGTGCTTTGATCACTTAAGGTAGAAGAAGCCAATGAAAAATTGTCATGGCTAGGATTGTAGAATAGAAATGGCGGGAAATGTGGAGAAATGTCGGAAAATGTCGGAAAATGTCGGGAAACGGCGGGAAACGTCGGGAAACGGCGGGAAATGGAGCGAAACCCGTTGGGCTCCTTAATAAAATCAATAAAAGCGTATCAATAAGAATAGCATCTGAAAGTTAATGGAGGAAGTTCCAGTCGGGTTATCCGGAGTGACAGTGGGAAAGATAAAAGTTGGCCAGCTCCTGGAGCTCGTGAGGAGGCTCCTCCATGTATAAACTTTGTAAAGGCGTGTCGCGGCAGCCGGAGTCTCGCCAATTAATTAGGGAAGCCAATTCCCATCGAGCGAATAGGTATAGAGTAACGTAGTTTGGCGGGTGGGGGTGGGTTGGGGGGGGGGGGGAGAAGTTGGGTCTCGATGCTTTGGGAGACCGAAGAGGAGGAGAGAGTAATGGCGATTGCGCAATTATGGCGCGGCGAGCTTGAAGAGAAAAGTGCAGGAGGCGTGCCGGGCACTTGGAAAAAGTGCGGGACATGGATTGTTATCGAGATCGCGTGACGGGCCGACAATCCGCGTCCGCAATTAGACTCGGTCTCGGTTAGGAGCCGTCACAGGTGAGAAGATGATGGCACCGGCAATCGATATCGAGCGCAAAGCCGCGCGACCCCGTGCAACTATCACGTGCAACGGATTCGTCCCAACATTCGATTCCCAAGTTTTTAAAAACAATTTCAGCCACCACCAGAACGACATGAACTTTTAATTTGCTCATTACATCGGACCTCTCTAACGAACCTTTCCATCACAACTCTCTTCCTATAACTTTTGCAACTAACTAAAGGAACTCTTTTCCGATAAACATTGTTTACTTATTTCATTTATTTTTCCTCGCAGTTCGCGGTAATAAAGAATTACTGAGGTTCGCAATATTTGACAAGCCAGTATCGTTGACGATTCGAGCATGTCACCCATACCCTACAAGCTTTTGATTTAAAAGTTCAAAGCTTTATAAAATTATATGTTACTTCACAGTCGTAGATTTCCTTATTTTCCTTATTTCCCTTATTTGAACCGTCTCTAACTCAAAAGGACGCGTTTCATGTAAATTTAACATTCAATTTTCTCAAAATCTCGCAAAATGTTAAACAAAAATTCCTATATATATATATATATATATTTTTTTTTTTTAACCACCCCACTTAAGATTAGCTTCTTAGAATTTGAATATTTTAAATATCGAGCTTATTTATGAAAATATTGTCCCCTCACCTCATCGTCATTACAGCGAAACATTGCGCGGACAACACAACCCACGTTAGTTTTACATTTTCAAAGATTGGCTTTTTCTAACTTGATGGACATTGTTAACTTTGACGGCTTTTTCCAAAAAAGTAAATTAAATTTTGTATAAATAATAACCAGATGAATTTATGTAGGTGGATTCAGTGTGTAAATGAACGCTTATAATAAATGAAAACCGTAAATTTATATTTTATAAATATATAATAATACATAATCTAATTAATTAAAATAACTTGAAAACCTTTTCTACTGCATTTATATGAAAAATTTGAAATACGATTATAACCTCGACATGTGACCTCTATCAGCAGTTATAAAAAAAAGGTTTTTTTTTTAATCGTCATGTGTTATTAATTTGTTTTTCATATGTTTTTATTACTTTACGTGATTAAAAAACAAACAAAAACAAACAAAATAATAACTATGAAAAAAGAAAATTTTTTTAACACTTTATTTATTAATTGCTTTTATTTTTCATTCTAGAAGGAATTAAAATGTTCACAAATTACTAAAATCGTTAATGCGTGCATACTTATAATTACTTATAAATAAGTTTTACCCACGAAATTATAAAATAAAGAAGAATTAGAGTAAAATTTATAATTAATGTGTATATTAAAGATAAAATTTTAAGAATTAATTTAATTTCTGAAATAACTTAAAAATATTTACTCTTAAATATTGCAGATATAGTTCAAAAATCGCAAACGATAAAAAATTTTTTGAATTTCGTTTTAGATACTTTTATAGAATTTTTTAAATATGCGATTCTTTTAACTATGCATTTTAAAAATTTCTTTTGAAGTTTATAGTAAAAAACATGTCTTTTATGCTGTTTATCTTTTTTTATTTGAATTTGAAAAGTTTCATAAAATGCATTATGAAAGTATAAATAAGACAAGAACTAAATAGAATCATTACATAAAATTAAGCAAAACAAAGATAATATAATAAATGAAGTGAAATTTATAAAATTAAATTAATATAAGAAATAATATATATATATATAAAGTGTTATTTCACTATCTGTGAATATGAAAATGTTTGCATCGATATCAAATAAAATAAAATTAGTAATAAATATGTATATACTTGCAAATGAAAGTGTAATATTTGTTGAAGGGTTGTATTAGTAATTGGAAATCAATTATCGTTTCTACTAATCAAAAGAATTCTATAGTACTAATAACTGAGAATTTACTTTAGCAAAGGTAAAGTCGAGAATTTTCGTAAGAGAAATGGATGCTGCTTTATAAAGCTGAAATGATAGGAATTTTGGATTTTTCAGGGAATATCCGTTAAGAATTGAGAAGCGTGAAAAGAATGAAGTAGAAGAAATGCGCATGCTAACGAAGAGTAAGAATTCAAATCAATTGGCATTCGGCTCCGGGTGCATAGGCTGCCATTGGAGTTATATGTCACTTGGCCGACTTGGTTCACATCCTTTTGGAGTTTAGTCATGCATTCCCAGGCGATGCTTTCTATCCGCACATTGTCGAACACCGTTCGCTCTTTGTCGATTGGGATTCGAAAAGCTCGAAGGCTCAGGGAGAAGGAAGCCATGTAATCGTAGGTGCTATCTATGTAATCTAGTCCCGATCGAGCCAAGAAATATTCTACTGCTAATTTCGTATGAGAGATTCGTCAGATGAGCAGAAGATGCTCTATCGCAGCATCCGGCGATCAATATTCGAGTCCCGTTGACGCAGCGTTCTAAGGCACCTTTAACGGATAATGGCTGTTTTTGGTCTTGCTTCGGACGCTCATGCATGTATCAATATCCCTCGCTGGTATTGGAAAGAACAGGAAGCGTTACGGTGACTCGTTTTATTTTGTATAGGGCGGGAAGTTGATAATAAATAACGAACCCTCAATGTGCTCCGCTCCGCTCAGAAGCTTCGATTCATGTTTATTACAAAGGAACGGTGATAAATTCAAGAAGTCGGCCGCATTCCTCATTACTAAAACTCATTATTACCGGAGCTCTATCCTTCTCTGATAATTACGAATATCTATCCGTGTAGTCGAGGAGGCTCTAAACGACTGAGTAGCAGCGTGTTTCTACCGAATATTATAGAATACGCGAGTGATATACATGCTCTTCCTCCGTGAATTATCTTTCCTAAGTCCACACAACCAACTATTATTATTATTATTATTATTATTATTATTATTATTATTATTATTATTATTATTATTATTATTATTATTATTATTATTATTATTATTATTATTATTATTATTATTATTATTATTATTATTATTATTATTATTATTATTATTATTATTATTATTATTATTATTATTATTATTATTATTATTATTATTCCCATCCGTAGTCTGCACCTTGTCGAAGATCGACTGCTTGCAGTCGATCGGGTGATGGGCTTAAGGGAGTGGAACCCGAGAATGAGTGGCAGTGTGAGTGGGTGAAATATTTGTAAGAGAGGCCGCTGTATGAATGATTCGAGAACCTTCGAAATAGGGTTTTCTCGATGAGTGAGTACGCGCACGGAGCGGATATCGAGGCCGCGGGCCCTATAAATGGGTCTTCGCCGGCTATATAGAGATGTAGGTGGACGAGCTCCTCGTGGGCCCTATAAACGGGCATCTTGCGAGGAAGGAGACCACCCGCGGAGCGCTGGCCAAGGAAACCCCGCGGAAAAAAAATAAAGGGGTATAGCCATGGCCGTTTGAGTGCAGGTGAATGAGGGAACCCTATAAACGGGCTATTCCCGAGCAAATGAGGGCATTCTGAATGTGCTGAATGAATGAGGGGAACCACTCCCGAACTAATGGCAGACCGCCGTGTTGGCCGTGCGGTGCGACCCGTGAGCTGCCAAAAGGAGATCCTGGGTGGTGAGGCGCATCCGAGGCTGCGTGCCAAGGTGACCCAAACCATCTTTGGCTCCCGCTGGAGGCAAGACGGGAGGCTGGACCGTAGCCTGGTCCGGTCAATCGGCTTCGGGGCGAGTGCGGTCTGGTGCGTGACGTCCCCTGGAAGCTCTCCAGAGAGTGGAGTGTCTTTGTTGGGACACAAAACTCGAGAGAGACGAAGGGGGAATAACGTACCAGGGTGTGCTATATCCCTACGTGATGGCCCGATCCAGGATAACCCCTTCAGGCATGTGTTGGGGGGTTATTCTGGTGAGCTCGCCGTTGAAGGGTCCATGGAGGCCGGTCACACGTAGGGACGAATCAAAAAACATAATATATGGAGAAAATAAAACAACAGGGGGGAGGGAAAGGGAAGAAGGATGGGGAAGGGAACACGGCGGTTCCATTCCCTGAAACGGTGATCGAGGGGGAGGGGGAGATCCCATCCGCGACCGGAACAACACCCGAAAGTATCGGTACCGCGTACGAGGGTATCTTTGCCTCCATAAAAATCATTATGACGGAGATGATGGAGGCGCTAAAGCGCCAGCCAAACGTCTCCAAAGTCATAAAAGAGGGCCTCCCAGTATTACAGGGGAAGATAGAGGCCCTCGAGGAACAGGAGAGAAGGGAGCGGCGAGGGATCCGGAGGAAGGTGGCGCCTCCTCTCCTGAAACCACAGACAACGGCCGGTAAAAGACCACCACCGGCAACACCACCAGAGGCCCAAGCGGGCAAGAAAAAGAAGAAAAGGAAGAAGGAGGCAGCGGTAGCATCGCAAACGCCTCCTCCAACCACCACCGTGGGGAAGAGCCCGACTGGCGCGGAGTGGAGGAGAATCCCCACGCGAGAGGAAAAACGGGAGGACCGCCAAAAGACGGTAAGAGATAGGGTAAAGGGGACCCCTACAAAAAAGAGCGCCCCCAGTAAAAGAGGGAAGGTGAGGCCAGAGGCCATCGTCCTTAAGCCAGCGGAGGGCAAGACCTACGCGGATATCCTGAGCGGAATCCGACATCAGGTCAGTCCCTCCGAGCACGGGCTCTCGATTAAGGGCATCCGCAAAACCCAAAAGGGGGATGTCCTCATCGAGATAAGAAAATCATCGTCGGTCGAGTGCAAGGAGGGCTTTGCCGATGCCTTGAAGAAGGCCGTCGGAGCCAGCGCAACACTCCACACTCTGATCCTCAGGAGTACACTGGAGATCAGGGACGTGGACGAGTGCGCTACGACCGAGGAGGTCAGAGGCGCCCTCCTTGCGATCCTGCAGGACTACACTGGTCCTCTAGAGGTGCGACTCACGGGAGCCAACAAAGCCGGCAAACGGCTGGCGATCGTGACCGTCACAGAGGAGGCCAGTAAAAAGCTACTGGAGGTGGGCAGGGTCCCAGTAGGGTGGGTCTACTGCGGCATAAGACCACGGGTCCAAGTCGAGCGCTGCTTTAAGTGTCTCGGCTATGGACACCGGGGTACGAGCTGCAGGGGCCCAGACAGGAGTACGACCTGTTTCCGGTGTGGGGAACAGGGTCACAAGGGGGCCGGATGTAAGGCCGAGCCCAAGTGCTTCCTGTGCCCGGGGACCTCTCCCGCGGCAGTACACCATGTCGCGGGGTCAGGAGCCTGTGCGGTTTTCCGCGAGGCTCTAGCCAAGTGCCGCCGAAGTGGCTAATGTCCTGCAGGCCAACTTGCACAGAAGCCGGACGGCGCAGGATCTGCTCGCCCAGGTCCACCTCGAGCTGCGCGCTGATATTGTTCTTATCAGTGAGCAGCATCGGGAGGGGCCTGCGGGGGGGTGGTATCGTGACATCACCGGTACCGCTGCGATCTGGATCCCCAGCCCGCACTGCTTCCAGGCAGAGTGCCATGGAGCTGGTAGCGGCTTCGTTTGGGTGAGGAGCAGGGGCGTATATTACGTCAGCTGTTACCTCACTCCAAACGAGGCCATCGATGGGTTCCAAGTTAAATTGGATGCCCTCGAGGATGCTATCGGGGACATGGAGGGTGAGCTGGTAGTGGCCGGGGACTTTAACAGCAAGGCTGTAGATTGGGGTGAACCTGTGACCGACTCCAGGGGAAGGCGAGTCCTGGACATGGTATCCAGGACAAGACTGGTAATTTTAAATACCGGTTCAACGGCGACCTTCCGGAGGCCCGGTTACAGGCAGACCATCCCCGACGTCTCCTTTGCGACGGAACGTCTGGCCGCAAAGGTGCGGGACTGGCGGGTGATCGAGGACTATACAGCCAGCGATCACCAGTACATCACGTTTCGCGTTCGTGATGACCGGCCGGTCGGGACGGCGATCGTACGCCGTCCTTCCAGATGGCTCGTTGCGAGGATGGACGACGCCTTGTTTTCCCGTGCCCTAGAACGCGGACAGCGAACCCTGGACGGGGCTTCAAGGAGCGGAACGTCCTCCAAGCAAGCGGAAGCGGTGTCAGGCGCAATTATGCGCTTGATTCGTCAAGCTTGTAAGGAGGCGATACCGAGGATGTCGGCGAGAAAAACACGCCGTCCGGTTTATTGGTGGACCAGCGAGATCGCGGAAATGAGGCGGAAGTGCCTTCGGCTACGACGAGTAGCCCAAAGGGCCCGACGCCTCGACCGCGACAACTCTCCGATGATCGTCGAGCATCTGGTGGCGAGAAGAGCCCTCAAGAGAGCCATCAAGGCGAGTAAAAGCCGATGCTGGAAGAAGCTGGGGGAAGATCTCAACAGAGATCCGTGGGGATTGGGCTATAAAGTCATCACCCGCAAATTGGGGGCGTTCGCCAAGGGCGCACCCATGAGCGAGGTGGTGATGGACGGGATCGTCCATGCCCTCTTCCCCACACATCCCGTTCGAAGGGATGAGCCCCCGGTGCCATCGGGTCCTGAGGCTCCGCCGTTTACAATGGCGGAGCTAGAGAGCGCGGTAAGCTCTATGAGGAGCCGTAAGGCACCAGGTCCCGATGGCCTTCCGGCAGAGGTGATGAAAGCGGTGGCCAGGAGTCATCCACAGCTCTTGCTCACCATGTACAACTCGTGCCTTCGAGCGGGAGTTTTTTATTCCCGTTGGAAGGGGGCGAGACTTGTGCTGGTGAGCAAGGGCAAGGGATCGTGGGACGCTCCGTCGTCGTATAGACCCCTGTGCATGCTGGACACCGCCGGGAAGCTCCTGGAAAAGCTGGTGAGACCCCGTCTTCAGGCGGCGCTTTTAACATCTGGCGGCCTCTCCGAGAGTCAATACGGCTTCCGGAGAGGTAGGTCAACCATCGACGCTATCCAGAGAGTAGTGGAGGCGGCCAGGAGCACGGAAAGGGGAAACCATTTCTCCCGACCGATATGTCTCCTGGTGACATTGGATGTCCGAAACGCCTTCAACTCGGTAAGGTGGACAGATATGCTCGGGGCAATGGATCGGGACTTCGGGGTGCCCCAGTATCTCTTGCAGATTATTGGGGATTACCTTCGGGACCGGTTCATTGTATACGAGACGGCGGAGGGCTCAAAAAAGAGGGCACTGACGTGTGGTGCGGCCCAAGGCTCCATCTTAGGACCCGATCTATGGAATATTTCCTACGACGGGATCCTGAGATTGGAAATGCCTGAAGGCTGCTCTCTGATCGGGTACGCGGATGACGTGGCAGCCATCATTACAGCCCGTAATATGGTCCTGGCACAGACGCGACTCGACCAGACCATGCGGAGAATTCGCCACTGGATGGACGATCATGGGTTGGAACTGGCGGAGGCCAAAACCGAGATTGTGCTCCTTACGAAGAAGCGCGTACCCAGAGTGCAGTCACTTATTATCGGAGAGGAGTCGGTTCAGACCAAAGCAGCCGTGAAGTACCTGGGGGTGACGCTAGATACGAAGCTCACCTTCGGGGAACATATTCGGAGGGTGGCGGATAAGGCGTCACGGGTAGTGACTTCCCTGTGCAGGATCATGGCCAACGTAAGTGGGCCACGTCCCTGTATCAGGCGGTTGCTGCTCCGTGTCGCTGAGTCCGTCATGCTTTACGGTGTAGAGGTTTGGGCCGACGCGCTTCGGTATTATATGTACCGGAGACGTATGGCGGCTGTGCAACGGAGATGCGCACTTCGTGTAGCGTGTTCGTATCGCACGGTCTCGGAGGCGGCCTCTCTAGTGGTCGCTGGTGTAATTCCCATCGATCTCCTAGCCCAGGAGAGGAAGCTGGTCCACCAGGCAAGGGGGACACTCGACCGTGGTGAGGCCAAGGTGCGAGCCAGGGAGATATCCCTGGCTAACTGGCAGGATAGATGGAAGCAGGATACGCGCGGAAGGTGGACCGCCAGACTAATCAGTCAGGTGGCCTCGTGGATCGGCCGACAGCATGGTGAGGTGAACTATTAACTCACCCAGCTGTTGACCGGCCATGGGTACTTCCGTGCGTACCTCCACCGTATGGGTAAGGTGGCGGATCCCCGATGCGTGCATTGCGGATCCGCCAAGGACGACGCCTTGCACACATTTTTTGTGTGCGAATACTGGGGGCGACAGAGGGAAGCGTTGGAGGGCGATGTCGGAAGGGTCACGAAGTCGGAAGTCAAGGATATCCTGAGACGTAAGAAGCCGGCTCTTTCCTAGGGCAAGGGGGGAAAACTTAGAGGGTGCCTCGAAGGCATAGTTTCTGGTTCCCTCCCCGAAGTAATGCTTAACGGCGGTGCCGGGGAGGATATAAGAACCAGGAAAGGAGATCTCCTCGACGAACTCGCGTCGTCCCCGCCCTGTGGTCTTCACTACAGGGTGCGAGCGGCGGGAGTGCGCTGAGGGGGTGAGGTTTTAGTGGGTATACCGGCATCTTCAATGCCGGGGAGTCCCACACACCGGGGACCCGGGTCCCTGATGGTCTTTAAAAGATTTCCTCCCTCCTTTATAAAAAAAAAAAAAAAAAAAAAAAATTATTATTATTATTATTATTATTATTATTCTACATGTTGATGTACAAGAAGAATTAAATCCCCCGCCCAAATACATTGAAAGAGCAACAATTACAAGGAGCCGCACTATCACAGGCGCACTGGCAATAAAGAAGACTCGTAATGAAAGAAGATCGATAAAAATTGGCCGAGATCGTATCTCTTACACCGTCGTTTCCTGGCGGTAAGCATCATGCCCTTCCTATTTGCTAAAATTAGAAGTAGATAGAGGTAGTAACGTTTCTCTGCGCACTGATAACCAGAGCAATTCAGTTGCGATAATTTATTGTAGGTCAACGTTATTTTAACAATACCATGTGTTCTCTACATACTTAAGCATGCACAAAGACCATAAGCGATACTTTCATCATTTGTAATATTATTTTACATCTATGTAATTAAACATAAATTTTAAATATTGATTGACTCTCTCTCTCTCTCTCTCTATATATATATATATATATATATTATATTCATAAAAATTCATCTACACATCATTATACTTAAATTTCTAATTTTTTATTATTTTTCGCTTATTTGTATAAGATTAATGTTGAGTAAAGAAAACAAAATTACAATACGATTTTAAAGTAAAGTATTTCGGGCGTAAATTTTGATTTTAATAAGGTATAAAAGTTGTTTCGGCTGCAAGAGAAAACCTGCAGATTTAATGAATGTACATTGTAAAAAAGCTAATATGAGGCGAATGAAAAAGAAAAATACATTCGGTAGGTTAATGAATTTTAATCATTAAAAATTCTATGTAGAGATAAAGTATTTTCATTTCATGTTTTCAAATAAAAGGAAATAGGATTGTAAGGTTTGTAAAGCTTACACAATACTCGCAATAAACGTAAGTAAGTATATTGCCTTGTCTACGAAATGTACTTAAAGTTAATAAATTTTCCTTGCATCTGAACAAAATAGCATATTGTATGAAAAACTGTAAAATATTTTATCATTCCTAATTTAATTACCATAAGAAATAGTAATTAGAAGTGAAATTTGTATTAAATTTTTGCTATTTATCTCTTATTCTATTTTTTCTTGTTTTTTGTTTTGTTTTGTTTTGTTTTGTTGTTTTTCAAGTTCCCTTTGACAAAAGCTAACACATACGATCGTATTTTGTCGCAGGCTGGTGACACTTTTTGCAAACTACGCTCGCTTTACTACAATGTGATACTTTTGCAAAACGTGCGAGGAATATCGCGAAATTATTTTTTGCAACACAGTACGATTTCAGGTCGACAAAATCATTTAATCAATTTTATTACGTTTGCAGATTTACGGGAGACTTTATAGAGCCTATTATTCCCTATTTATAATGGCAAGACTACGTTGTGTGAATCAGCCTTTAGTATCACTTTGACCGATAAATATAATATATATATACATAATATATAACATATATACATAATAATACATAACATATATATAATATATGTCAAATATATCGACAGGGTTTCGGTAAGTTCAGTTTCATCTCTTGCCGAGCTTTATAAAGATACTTTAAATAATTGAACGAGCCAATGGTAATTAAGCTTTAGTAGATAGAAAAGCCGAAATTTCCTGAGCCCGGTGTCAACCGCAGACCGACAGCCGGACAAAAGTACCGAGTCTTCGGTCGTTTCTGCTCGCGGACGCTGCGCGAATCTGTCTCACCCCCGCACACCCTCCTTTCGTCACCTGCGGTCCCTCGTTCTTATCCCGCACCTGACCGCTATCTTTTGAAATTCAGCTTCAGTGCTCCCGAGACCGATAGGAGATCAATCTTCTCGTGTCTCTGAATTCGAAAATCCGAAGGCCGTCCTCTCTTGTTCGACTAGAAATTCGAGCTATGCGGAACGCGTCTCCCCCTCACATTACTCTACCACCAACCACGACCCACTAGCTATTCGCTCGAAGCTCTTTCAGCCCTTACTTATGCATAAAGAGGTAGGTATCGAGAATATTAGATAATACCGGAGCGAGAAGTAACGGTAATCGGTAGTAAATGGCGTGATCGGCTAATTTCTTTCCCCATTATTACGTAATTATTTACTTTCTCTAAATAACGATGTGCAGTTATTATTTTTCATTGAATGGGAGTGGGACGTTAAGTTTGCGTCTGCTCCCGTCAAAAACAGAGATTTACCTTTGTCATCAGGTTCACTTGCCCTCTTTCATCTTGAAAAGTCTCCAAATCCCTACTGATTTCGTATCGGAATTATTATTTATGTTTATTTACTTCTAACATGTAGAGATGTACAGCATTCTTATTCACAATTTACAACCTCATGAGATACATTAATTTTGGTGGAACATTTTACATCACGCGTAACTGAAACTATTTATTCAATATGTAATGACGATACTAAGAAAACCGCAGGTGAGAAATTTTTTAGGCAACTTGAACTTTTTAAAATTTCATCAGTTCGTATTAATTGTAAAGGCAAATTTAAAAGCTTACTTGTGCCATACAAGATTAGTAATAATATAGAGGTTAAGGTCAAAATTAATATATCATTCAGCCGTTGTAAGCAATATTAGGTAGAATCATGCTCGTGATATTGAATGAGCTTCTGAGTCTTAGAACTAATAGTTCCCCATCGATATTGCATTCGAAGTTTATATTCAAAGAGACCTTATAGATTAGAATATTTTCGGTTCTTCATGCTTTATTGAGCTCGCACAATTAATATAATGTTAAAGGAGAAAAAGTTAAAGAAGAGAGTAAAAGACATTGAAATAATTAAATACGTAACGTATATTACCGAAAGTCGATGACTGGTAATAGAAGCTTATTTGTAGAAAGGTTATTTGTAGAAAGCTGTTCTTTGAAATTATGGAAATTTTCATTGGAGTTGTGAAAGTATGCAATAGACGTTAATTGTATAAGCAGGAAGTATCATCCCTTTGAAAAATTGCTAAGCGGCACAAGTTCTAAGGCCGAACGAATGCAGAGCCATCATTATATTGCTAACGCTATTTCATCTGCAATTTCAAGCTTTCAACATTGCAGGTGACTTAGATGTACTCGGCCGAGATTCAACGAATCCGGGCAGGATAAGCATCGGATAGGCGCCGGTGCATAGCGAAGCGAAAGATGCGGACATGCGATTTTGCGGCGAGCGCGTGAAGGGAAGCGCGGCTTAGAAACAATGCGTGCCTTTGTGTTAATGGTTCTTGGTACATGAACACTTTCGACCTGTTGCCTCGAAGGCGAGGAAATTATTTTGCAAAATTCAGATTATTAAGCCGCCAGTAGATCCTTCATTCCAAGCTCCTCACCATTACCAACTTTTCCAATCGCATTATTCAGCCGAACTACCAATCCCTACTGCTCAATGATTGTCCCAATGATTAATCAGCCTCAGTCGAATCTAATAATATGCCTCCCCGTAAGAAAGAATTGAATTTCTTTATGCGATTCAGAGCTCTCGAGGACGACTATGAAATCGCTTCTTTTTTCATTGTTTTCGAAATGGTAACACGTATCTGTGGACTTTAGTCTTTTAGTAATTATTTAGAAATACTTTAGTAATCTTTAGTAATAAGTAAGCTCGTTATTTATAATTATTGTTTATTAAGGTAAATACTAGATTTAAAAAATTCAATTTTGAAAATGAATAAATAGAATCTTTATTGTATTGTATAAGTGTTTTTCCAATTTTTCATTAAAAAAAAACGAACAATTTAAATATTTGAAAAATCTTTTTCTTTCCCTTCCATTCGCTAATGAATTTAATAACATGTTCTTACAACAAGTCTGCATTTAATTAAAAAATAAACGAATACTTGTATTGTCGATATCATATATATTACAAGAGTAATAAAATTTTGAAAGGAATATTTTTAATTTTACAAGTGCTCCATAGTTGTAGACCGTGAGTTTTAATTTCATTTTTCTATTAAAAGTATAATTTCAATGAAATTTATAATTCTTTGAAAAAATTGGCTTGTGTATTTCTATGGAAATATTAAAGTAAGCAGAAAATTAAATTAATTTCATGTAAAAATTAAAGTATCAGTTTGTTATATTAAAAATACAAGGGACAACATCATTAAGCGAAAAGGATAATTTTTTAATATAAATAATGTAAAATTAACATGTTTTTAAATTACTTTTTCAAAATGATTCAATAATCTGTTATTTAAACAAAGACAATTAATACCGATGCATAAAATTTAGATAAAATTAATTATAGAAAAATTCAATTTTATTTATATTTACACCAGAAATTGCATTGATCTTATTATATCTTTTTTTTAAAGCTCACGTGGCATTCACGCGAAAAGCTTGCACGCTACAATAAAACACTACACGAAAGACTTTAAAAATCTGACTTGCAGTTTTTATAAGACTCTTGCGAGGACATAAAGGAACCATGGAAAAAAGTAGCTTATAAAACATCAGATCAAGAATGGCTTGCGTTTGGTACGTGTCAACGTCATTAATATTTTATGTTCCTGGATGCTTAGACTTTTGTTAGTATTTATTAATCGCACTTCATACATTAATAATTCACAGGAATGAAATGTTGTTATTTTAAAAATTGTGATATGGGAACATACTTTTAATTATGCGGCTAACATCCTTGCTTGTATGGATGGGAAATTGAAAATAAAATGAAAATAAGAAAATAAATCCGCAATGCAAAGGGACTCGTTTAAATGAAGTTTACCACTAGTTTAATTGCATGAAACGTAAGGTGCCTGTGTAGGCTTTTAATTATTCTATCCTACCTTACATTCTAGTACGCAATGCTCTAATTAAGTTCGGGGAAATGCTCCGAAGTTGAGCTTTGAATCTAAAGATGAACCACTTGAAACTGCCTCTCCATCAACAAAAACATTTCGCTAGCATATTAAAAAAATACTAAAGGACGCTCATTCGCATCGCTAAAACTATACCGGCAATACACCAAACTTCAATTTAACTGACACTCGAAATTAACTGCGAAAAAAAAAGAAGAGAAAATTAACTT
This sequence comes from Ceratosolen fusciceps, assembly GCA_018883505.1. Lineage (NCBI taxonomy): Eukaryota > Metazoa > Arthropoda > Insecta > Hymenoptera > Agaonidae > Ceratosolen > Ceratosolen fusciceps. Next base: position 1,074,714 of record RCIC01000023.1, on the reverse strand, counting down.
CTAGATACTTTTTCACTGCTTATACTAAATTATGAATAAAAATATGTATTCAAATATTTCCGTTAAGCGGCACCGACAACGATATACAATTTTAAAAATATAGATTATTGAATAGAAATTCAATTTTTCGACAAATGATATAACAATGCGATTATTATTCATAGAAAATTAGACAAAGTCATAAGTAAAATTTTGTTTAATTTCTGCTCTTATCAGTAGAAATACTACAGATGTCGACATATACAATATTAATAACATATTGTTGAATGAAAAAAAAAGAAAAAGAAAAAAGAATCGGTGCTAATAGGATGGGAGATAGTAAATTAAATACTGATATTAAAACCATTAAATTATAAAATACTTAACAGAAAAAGTGGTGGTAATTTTACGATACGTAATTAAAAAGTTAAAATTTATGAGCTTAATTCAAAAGCTTTTTTTCCTAACATTTCCGAAACTTTGAGACTGATTATTACCATGTATTTAAAGCAATCGATATATACAGTGTTGAGTTTGACTTTGAATAATCTTGCAATTTCGGCTTTTATAACATTTTAAAATCTTCAACTTTTTTTAGTTCTTTTACATAAAAGCGATTTTTAAATTGTTGCCGAGTAAATATTTTTAGATCTCTCAAAAATTAATTAACTTTTACAGCTAAATTGCTTTTCGTATATAAAATTAGTATCAGTGAAACATACATTTAAAGATCATGCCCTACTTGAGCAAAAGATAAAATTTGTAATTTAAGACATTAGGTATATTGTTTATTCAATACTTCCAGTACAAGTTAATATAAAAACTTAAAAATATTTGAAGCATAGAATTTACAGAGATAAGCTGAATAGACAACATTATTAAATAAATTCCTTTTATTTTAATTACAATAATATGCAATAAAACGTAAATGTACAATTACAATAATATTCTGACGTGTAACGATATTAATTAGATGTTGAGACTATTTTAATATTATTTTAATAGTGTATTTAATCCAATTACATTTAATAGATATAATCTTATAATGCTTTATTAATAATAATATTGTTAGTTATAATTGCGAATAAGTTAATTCCTTAAAAATAGTAGTTATACACATATTATGCTTTTTCAGTTTGTTATACGAGTTAAAAAAATTGATGAAAATAAAAAAAACAAATTAAAATCTTGGAATTTGGTGGAAAAGTCTTTATTCGCTTTATGCTCTTCAAACTTTCATTATGCAAATAGGCTAAGTGACGTAATTACTACCTTATTACTAATATAATTGTAAAACAATTTAACTATAAAGCAGGGAGTTGAATTAAATGGCAGCTTATCAAAATTATTCATAAGAATCATTCGAAATTGATTTTATCCGATAAGATAATCAGATATTTAAGTCGTGTACTTGGGCAAAAATTTAATGTCGATTACAGAATATTATAAGCTATTATGTATAAATTTTCAGGATTCGCTTGAAAATATGAAAGTGCGGCGCACATCAAGATCACTGCACCGACCCTTGTTAATCTTATTGCCGTCAGCCATGATATCATTATTTTCCTTCCCGGTTTTCCTATTCAAAGGGTTTCGAACAAAGTGATTCAGTTTGAAAATAAATTTACTTCTCATTTTAAAAATATTAAATATATTTTTTCTACATAACTTTGTAATGTTCCTAGTACAAAGCATACCCGAGCAATTACGCGTCTCCGCAAATACTTTAACGAATTTTATCTTTTCTTCATGAGAAAAGGAGAAGCTTTTTTATTTGCTTAATGTTCAAAACAAAAAAACCAATAAAATACCATATAATAAATTTATTTATGGCTATGACTGAATGAAAGAAAGGTAACTACGAAAACTAGCATGACAATTTAAGCTTTTAAAGATCATTTAACAACAATTAAAAAAGTTTATGTATTTAAGTTTATGTAATTTAAATCTTTAACAATACCAATTAAATCATAAATAAGTTATGTTTCAATATTTTTATAAATATTATTAATTCCTTATAAAAAAAAATTTATTGCAATAATTGTAATAATTAATTTTTTTAAATAATTCTTTTGACTATTAAACATCACAGTTACCGTATGAAATAGTAAAAAATAGTATATATTCAAAGAAACGATGAATGTCTTGGGCTGTAAGAGACGTATTCTGTGTATATAGTGCGGTTAATTATTCATACAGTAAGTGAATATTCAAAGAATATAAGAATATGGATACAATTGAAAAAAGAAATAAGTGGATCAAGATCGATGTAGGAGTAAAGCCCAATGGATTTGGGGCGGGGCGAGGATCAATATTAAAAAAGCGTACGTTATTTCTGTTGCATGCCTGAAAGTTTTTATGCGAAAGAGAGAGAGAGAGAGAGAGAGAGCTGGAAAGTAAAAAATTAAAGTTGCGACACGATGAGTCAATAAAAATAGCCTGCGGTAGGATTGATCGTGGAGGGGAGGCCAACGAAGGACCGAAGCGAGGCGCGAGCCTGGCCCTCTGCTGCTCCTCGCTCTTTTCGATCCAGACATCGCGCCGCTGCTGACAAAACAATCGGAGAACAAAAATTTCCCGGCACTCGTTCGATGAAATATTTTTTCGGTTCCGGACGTATATTTCCATCAGTGGGCTGCGAGTTCTGCCGTCGCAGCCACCCTCACCGCCACCCTCACCGCTGAATCGAAGGTCCCCGTCTTTGATGCGCCTCCGTGCCCCACCCCGTCCCCGCTCCCCTGTACCACCAGTATCCCGATCGAGAGGACGATGAGACGGAGCTGGATTAATTTATTGAGAAAAACCGAAGTTCCCTTTTGGTTCTGAATTCTCCAATGTATGGCCTATCCCCGGGAGAGTCGAAATAAGAGAGATTGGAACATATCTTTCATTTTAATAAAAATAACGTTTAACCGCGAAAAAAAAGAAAAATAATAAAGACGACAACAGTCCAATGAATGCGGAGCTTAATCGAACTTTTACGTGTCACGTGGTTTTCGAAAAACTAATCCCGACTAGTCTGCGCTGAAAATAGATTTATTTTATAATGCACACTCGATATGATTTGCGTGCTACACACGCGTGCCCCCCCCCGCCGTCTCTCTCTCTCTCTCTCTCTCTCTCTCTCTCTCTCTCTCTCTCCTCTCAAGCCTTCACAAGTACGTAATTTAAAAATTTTAAAGGCTACCTCTTACTATATTATTACCTTTAAATGCACTTTAGATTTTTAATAAACCCGCTTAATGTAACATTAATGGCCTTCTTTTCGTCTAACTCGATACATGCATACGCCAAGTATGTATTAGAGTGGCTTTTAAAGCTACAAATAAGTATAGCATTTAAATATTTAAATTTCTTATCAATATGAATACATTTAGCTCTAGAATTCATATCTAAGAAATGATTGCTTTTTAAAATTTTTTTTTTAATTTCATATATATCTCTATTGTAGAATTCTTTTTTTTTTATATCATTGATTAAAAATTTTGTCTCAAGTTTATTTTTTGATAAACATAAAACAACTCAAAAATTACTTAATGTTATATGTATTACTACATGTATCAATATAGAAAAGAAAAAATACTTTAAGTTCTAAAACACTTCATGAATTATTTAATTAGATATTCGATTAGTTACTGTCTTGTGAAACATATAAAATACAACCTGAAAATATTGGTCGCGAATCATTTTCCTAAGGTCTAATAGAATAATTTTAGTTAAACAGCTAAAAATTATAGAAATAATATTATTTCTTGAATTCTTTTTCGAATATTATTAAAAATTCTACATATGTATAAATATATATAGGCCGATAGTATGATTAAGAAATATCCATGAATAATTTTTATATTCTTACTTCGTGCGTCTGTAATGTAAGAATAATAAATATAAATATTAAATATTGTCACAAATATTATAAGCAGACAATAAGTGTTAATGAGGAGTAAATTAAGGCCATGAATTTATGAATCGATAGTTTTTTTAAATAAGTGAAATTTTGAATGTTTGCTTTGAAATTCTTAATTTTATAAGCATTAAATACGCGTTGGAATTGTTTCGCTATAAATATAGTGGGAGAAAAATAGCTGGAAATAATTAAAGAATGCAGCTTTTCGTATTGGGCATTGGAGGTCTTGTAATCTCGTAGATAGATAATTCATTAGATGTATTATGATAGTTCGGATGGTGAGGATCGAGGAGGATTGAGGATTTGCGTCGGCGGGGTAAATAATATATGTGTTATGAATAAAACTAGCTTGAGGAGTGACGGGTAGTGAAGTGAAAGGTAGTAAGTCAAAGCAGACGTAAAGGTGCGTTAATTTTTGCAGCTCGAGCCAACTCGACTAAACTAATTCCTTTAATGCGCGGAACGAAGGAAATAAATAAAAAGCAAGGGGAGGATAAAATATAAGCGGAGATCCATCGAGGAAGAGGAGCTAAATTTCAAATTTCTTCTTTCAAATAAATTTCAGCATTGCGCTAAAATTGGTGTTGGACTGCGGCAAAAGGGGAGAAAACAGTGTATAATGGAAAGAGCATAACACGCGGCCGCAAACGTGTACATGCAGAGGTCGTAGGCAAAAAGTGAAATACTCGCGCCTCACCCCACCCCTAAGCTCGTACTCCTTTCCTTTTCTTTCAAAAACACCGACCGCGTTCTCTTTAAAGGCATTGCTACCCGGCTAAACGGAGAGGGCGAGTCGCTGAATGGACAGAGACAAGAAGGGGAAAATCGCAAGTGCGCGCGACACGATTTATCGAGAGAGGTTGTTTTTCTTCCGGAAATGCAGTTCAGTACATGCGAGCGAGCCGCCCGAGATTATTGATCGCGCGCCACTACTTTCCGTGCTCCACGTATATGAAACGAGGTGCTTTACGATTTTCTCCGATTGCTCCCCCGCACCCCAACCCCATTTCTCCCCTTCGCCGTCCGATCCTACTTTCGTCTCATCCTCGTCCCGTACTCTCACATTTTCCCCGTGTCACGAGTTAGCCGGTGGTTCTCGCTTTTTCCGTGAGCGAGTAGACGAAGAGGAACCGAACGAGGAGTCATCTCCGCGGATAGAAAAGCGAATGGCCGCTCAAGTACTCCACTTTTGTCCCCAGTCGGACTTTTTATGGCTCATCCGATCTCTCGGCCCCGATATCTTAATCGGCACCTTCTTTTCCAGCTTACCAAGCCATTTGCATCGAATGCAGCTCAATCTGCATCTCAACGGTGCTTCGATCGAGCCCTCCCTTCGCGCCCCTCGAATTGTAGCCCCCAGCCAACTAGCGGAGCTGTCCGGGCGAGGGGACTGTACCGTCCGTCCAGCCCCTATTTTAGAATAAATCCGAGGAGAAAATTATCTTCCCTTGCTCCGTATCCCCGAGAATGGAAATAATAAAACTGCGCATAACTTCCTTGCCCATAAGCTTATTATAACTACGGTCATTTTTATTTTTTATTCCTTTACTAAGAGAACAAATGCTACCCTAATGCTAAGACTAGTATTTTTTTTTTTTTAAATTTCTTCCTATCTTCTTATTCAGCTCTCTTTATTCTTGCTCCACTTATTTATCTCCCACTTTACCTTTTCCATTCTTTCGTTTTATTTTTATTGATTTTTTTGTTTTTTAATTTATTTACTTCCAAACCGAATTTCGCTCAAAGAAGCCAACGACCGAAAGAAAAGGAAATACACAATAACCTTTTAAACCACAAAGGATCATAACGAAATTAATTTAATACAACATAAGCTGTAAGATGCAAAATTCCGCGTACTTCAAAGCATTGTAAATGAATTCTGAAAGAGCGGATATTTATTCAAAAGCTTATTCTTATTTCAAGAACATGTATCCCAACATAATGAGAAACGATTGCTATGGAATTAATGCAGTAATGACAATAATGAAATGAGGTATAACAATATGAAAAGGTATAACAGGTATAAGAAACTTAGACAAGTTTCTATATTTGTTTATTTGCAAAAAAAGTGCAGTAATTATCGATTTGAATTCTTTCGAATAGTTAGTTAAACTATTCGAAAAAACTCTCGTTACTCGATCGAATTCCAGTACAATTGTCCAATAATAATGAATCCACCATTGTTATTATCAATTGAGGTAATTATGCATATTATTTATTTGTATTAAAGTAATAGATGGAGAGAGATTTAGCTATAAGAATACAATCGAGAAGGGATATTTTTGCTAAAAACTATATTTTATAGCACATTTGGAGCCTTTTGACAAAACTATTATGGACCGATTCATGCTATATATATATATATATATTATGAAAGATTGCAGAAGACTTGATCTTATGTATTGCATGTCACTTTTGGAGCCGCTTCCGAGAAAGTCCTATAACACATAGGGCGCGAGAGTGTAACTATCTGGTGTTCCTTTCCTGCAGTACTTTGGTTTTTCTCATACATGTTTCCCCTTCGAGCGAAGGATTCGAGTCCCAAAATTATTTTACTTAATACCACATGATAAAACATTCCTTTAACCTTAGTTAATTATCATGTCTTAATTCATTTTCCCAATTACTTATTAAAAGAGTCCGTTGAAAACAATAATTAAAGTAAATGTCAATACATAAAAAGAAATTTAATTGAATAATCCATTTAATACGCTGTGTAAATAAGTACACAAATAAGTGCTCGTTATTCTATCCCTTAGTTCGAATTTTATATTTTGCAAAAATTATAAGTATTGCATTGAATAAATATTTTTATTAAATCCCGTATATAACCTTTTGAATAATATAAATAAAAAATGTACTATAACTGCATAATATTAAATATTTTATAATATATATCAATTGGTTAAGATAATAAAATTTTTGTTTGCATCTTAATAATTTCTAATTACACAGAAATGAGATTTATCATAATTACAGTATGCAAGAGTCGAGTTACTTAGTAGTTAAAAATACAATGTAGAAGAGAAAAATATTTACAATGTCACGGATAAGCGCGTCATTTGTATTGTCCATTTGAATCGAAAGGGAAGAAGTCAGTGCGATCGCAATCCTTCTGACTAATATTGTAAATATAATGCTTTTCTGGAAGAATAGAATGCAGAGACAAGGTGCACTAGGAAATATATAATAAGCACCTTCTAAAAAATTTGTCAATAGAAATAGATGGGGGTGCTTATTTCGATATTCCATAATGCGTTATTGAAAATCGTCCTCGCGAAATTTGTCTTGTTGTCATTTTAAAGAATTTATGGCTCTCGACAGTATGGAAAAATGTCTTGAGGTTATACGATGACATCTTTTCTCGACAAATATTTCCCTGTAATAATACGTCAAAGAAAGTTTTTATTGTAAAAGGAAATAAAGAATCTTTCTTTAGCTTTCACAAAGATAAAATTTTATTATGAGGAATCAATGAAATATATATATATATATATATATACGTATTTATATCTCAAGTGCTTAATCGAGCAGATGATATCTTTATTTACAAATACTCTGATTCGGATACTTTACATTTCTGATAAAATCTAAAGCTTAAAGTGCATGAATAATAATTTTCACTAATTATATTTTATAAGTTATAAGTAAAATAGTATTTCTTCTCCTTGATATGTTCTCATTTATGTAAGTCGAAAAAAGTAAAATGTTTTCATTTATAATAATCGTATCTCTTTTACCTAAATTTCACCTAGCTTCTGTTCAAATAAATATTAATATTATTCAATTATAAGTAATTATAATATCAAGAATCCTCGGCTTTGTAGCCTTTGCATTGTACCATAATAGATAATTGTGATAACGACAGTAATGCAGAGGAGGAATGTCAGTTATAAGTATTTAGAATGCACGACTCCTTAGAGCTGAAGGGAAAGCTTCGGGTCGATTCAGGGGTAATTCTTATTAAACTTGGCAGATTCATGTAATAAAATGAGGGAGACTCCGGTGAGCTAATGCAAAAAGTGAAGAGGTATTGTGCGGTCTTACACGCAGCAGTTCATGTAGCGGCTATGAAAGAAAGCCAGAGAGCGAAGAGGGAAGAGGAAGAGCAGATATGAAAACTCATTCATCGGACAATGGTCTCTTTCGATGTTTTCGTCACTAGCCTATGACGAGGACGCTCTCCTCCTCCAGCTCCTCCTCCCCCGCCCTCTTCGTATTTACTTTTTGTTTCGTTCCTTTCAGTTCTTTCTCCATTCTTCCCTTCATTCTTTCTGTCGAGCAAATGAAAAAGTTGCTCTTCTAGCCGCGCCCCGTGCCCTCGCAGACTTCTTTAAACCGGCCGCAGAGGGGAAAAAGCGAAGCGTCTCCGTGCAAAAGATACGGTAGAAGATACGCATTGAAAAAAACTCGCACTGAAGAGTCATCTTTATCTGTTTGCGTGTATGCAGTGGCATCCGGCCGCCGCGAAGGGAGACTTATAGAATAGAGATAGGAGGTCCGTATTGGGGAACGAGGTGCCAAAGATGCCGCGACGATGTACGAGTAAATAATCTCGATGGTACGGGGTAGAGACCGAGCTGAAAGAGCGTGATTGTGGGGCTGCGGGGGAGAGGGGGGTGTCTAAAGTATTAAAGTACATACTCGAGCCGGTGACATTATAGTGAAATGCCGCGATATAAAGCTAATTTAGCAGGGTAGATGTATCGAATGCAAATACGCTGATTCGTCGTATTGGCTTCTAATAACATCGCTTATATTTTTCTTGGGGACAAATTCGACATAGCACATAGTAGATACGGATTCCTGGAATCTCCGCTATTATCGATTCTATTATTCTTAAAGAAATTAAGAGTTTCGTAAACCTTAATTTGCGTTACTGTGTAAACGTTTGAGATTGCTTACGTGAATCTCCGGATAATGGAACTTTTTACCAGCAATTAACTACCTAACTGACTAAATCGGTTCATTTATATTAATTATGCTTGTTATATTTCAAGTCGATTGGATTTTTATAATTTTTAAGGAAAATTTTAAAGGAAAAAGGAAATTTTTAAGAACCGAGACGTTAAAATTGTTACGAGCTGTTATATGCACCACTCACAAAACGAGTTCTGTTGACTGTGCTTCTGCAATGCTTCGAACATGAATATCTTCATTATTTTCAAACAGTAATTTCATTTTGTTAATTATTAAATTAAAATGAGACTTTATGGCCCGATAAGGACATTTCAACGTTTCTAAATAATATCACCTTAATTTTCTCCTTTACAGTAATTTAATTTATTATTTTATTAAGCAATATACTCATCTACCTTGACTGCATATTTAGTTATAAATAAAAACTAAAGCAATATAACTAATAGATATAACAAAACGTATAATTTGTAAAATTTTAATGGAATGCCAATAATTACGTAACTGAAGCGAATGATTTCTTAAAAAACAATTATTATACTTGCATTGACAAATCAAGCTAAATATTAGTGATTTAAGATTTAATTAACTATTGTCAAAGTAACCATTGTACATAGTATTTTTTCATTATTTCCAAGTAACAAGAATGGCTTAGTATATAAAGTAATATGCATGCCAAGTCTTCCAATATATTTATAAAGTGCAGCAAGTTTCTCAACAAGTAACTCGGCTAAAATGATGTTTTACCCAGAAGAAAGCCAAAGTTCATAAAATAATCCAACATTTCAACATTTTCATTATTTTCTAGTGACTATCCTGACCGTAGTGAATGTAAGCGTAGCTACCTACCATTGTACTTAGCTCCCTTGCCTTCCAAACTCTTGGATATTTAATTAAATCTCAAACTAGCATGCATGTTTTAGCAAGCATATCCATATACTTTCACGAGCAATATGAAAATTCATTTACATAAGCACGCGAAAATAAATAAAAATATGATAATCGTAAAGCGCTATTTCTCAGTTTGTTCTACTTGTGATGTTTTAAAGGAATCTTTGACTTCCCATAGCCTCCGAGAATCAAAAAACGGATCAGTAGAGACAGATAGAGAGAGAGAGAGAGAGAGAGCGGGGAAATCTGTCAGAGCGGGAAAGTTGAAAATCGAATGAGTGAGAGTGTAAGAAAGCAAGTGAAAGGCAAAATAGTAAAAATAAAAACGCAATAGAACAGAGAAGCGAAAGGGGAATTTGGCGGTTTGCCAGTATGCCATCCCCTCCCTTTTCTTCAACCCTTCGCAACTTATTACGCGCATCCTGAAAGAGTTTTCCTCTGCACTACCTTTTCACATCTGAACAGGTCCAAAGAGATGCTCGCGGATTTTTTAAATCTCAGCTCATAAGCCAATTGATTAGCAACTAATACGAGTTTAATATCCGTGTTTCGTTTGCTCTGCTACTTTTTGCTAATATGGATGAAATTGACTGCAAAATTTATCAATCCATTATGAAAATATAAATTAAACCCAAGTTATTTAGTGTATTTATTTTTGGCTTCGAAAAACATAATGACATTATTTTATATAACAATATTCTTATTATTTGCACAGCACGTGTTATTATTTATATGGATACGTAAAATAAAATATTATTTATTTTTATCTTTCCAAATTCAAAAATTACTTAAAATAAAAATCTATGAATATGGGATGGAATATTTTATTTCACTATAACATAAAATAATCTGTATTGGCAAATGAATACAAATATCATTTTTGAAATGCAAAGTACGACATATTTTTGTACATCACATACTCTATAATAATATTTAGTCACTGTACAAATGAAAAAAAATTTTAATAACTCAACGGTCGGATGAAGTTTATTACTACAAATAGAGATTAAATACATTTTATGATTATATAATAAGGCAAATGTAAGCGTGCAATTTAAAAAATCTTTATAAATTGATATAATAGAAATTACTTTTTATCTATTTTACGCTACTCTTACGAAAAAAAAAAAATAATAGTTAAATAAAATATGTTTTAAAAACAGTATTAAAATTTTTTAATAATTCAAAACGTAACTTAGGAAACTTGTACATTATTTTCAAGAATACAAATTTCAGACAAACATATTAAAGGTCATAGGCAATTATTTAAAATGTTCTCCCTGAGGTCAAAGTTTTTAACTAACTACGTTTACGAATACATTTTTGTACCACAAGTTTAAAAGAAAATTATTATCAGAGCTTAATAAAGAAAACTTTTTAAATAATATTCATATTTAAAATTACATTTATTTTTTAATCTAGAAAATGAGAGATGGAGAGAAGAATTTGCGGAATGCAAAAAAAAAACCTTTTTGTACTATAGTTATTTTACAAATTGAAAATATTAATTAATTGAAGTAATTTTTAAATTTAATATTGAGAAATTTATGAAAAATCATGTATATTAATATAAAAAAAAGCATGTGAAATATTGTTTAATAACAAACAAATATATAATTAACAAATATAAAATAAAGTTCTAAAATTAATTTATTTTTATATTATGAAAAACATGGCATGAAAAGAAAATATATAAAAAAACATTTTTAATTTTTCCGAAAAAAAAATTTTTATTAATTATTAAATTTTTTATATTAATTATTAAAAGTTATATATAACATTGTGAAATTGAAATATATAAAAATAAATATAAATATATGAGTATAAATATGTGTATATATTAGAACAAATTTTAGGTTAATAAATTTTGATAAATAATTCTTGTTACAAAAAAGTTGAGACTTTAAATTATTAATTGAAACATACAATTTTCTAAATTATTTCCGTAATGTTTATTTTAAGCAATTTTCATTAAATGATCTGTTTTGCTGAATATAAGCAAGAAATATTCCTGTTGAACTCTGATAATGGAATTTCCAATAAAGATGGGTTTTAATATTTATAGATAATAAAGCTTTCGTTAGCTCTAAGTAATCCATTTATTATTTTAGCGAACTGGATATTTCTTATGTTATTATCCCAATTCATTTTTTATTTTTGCGAGAGTTCAGAACCCATAGGTACTTTATCTAATATGGGCTTCATTTTATTACATGTAAATTAAATGAAATTTCTGTTATAAAAAATATAATTAATTTATAGCATTTCAATAAATAACAATAAAAAGTAGCTGAAAAACATGAAAAATTCAATGCCTACGAGAACGGAGAATGAAATCTAGACTATTATTATAAAATCAAATATTTCTGATGAAAGATCTTAATTCAATTATTTAAATTTATTTATTATTTGTAATCTCGAGTAATTATTACGAGTAATCATTCAGTCATGATTGAATAAATATTATCACTATGAATATGAATAATAAAGGGCTGAATTATGTTTATGCACATGCGCGTATGCGCTCATGCTTATATAAAAAGAAATATTTCTTGAAGATTAATTTTATTAAATGTCTTAATCAGAAAGGCCTCGCACTGTGCCTGAGTAATTTCATTTCAGCCAGAATGTAATAAGTAATTCGAGCGATCAGTACAATACGTAAGTTAAATTTGATTAAAAAGGGACGCACCGGTGCTCGCGTAAGAGCTTCCTCGGCAAAAAGTAAAGGGTAAGCAGACATGAGCAATAACATTAAGCATTGTAGAGAAAAGATCCATGGATCGTGAGTGATTCGCCACTATTATAATATCGATAAGTCGGAGAAAGGGAAGGATATACCAGTGAGGAATGTGAATAGCGATAGTGAAAAGTGTCTTTGTATGAATGAGGGAAAAATGTATAGTAAGGATTATACGAGGGATGACGTGTAGTGGTGTAAGGCCATTTCTGTATAAAATGACGCGTAATCGGGCTCATACTTGTGCTTCTCGTACTAACCCTATATAACTTCCGACTGCTCTGGCGGACAATCAAAATTCAGCGCCTATAAGCGGTCGCTCGGCTCGTGCGAAATTTCAACGTAAAGTACGCTACTCTCTCTCTCTCTCTCTCTCTCTCTCTCTCTCTTCCACTCTTCTGCGCGCGCGCATACCCAGACACGGACAGACACGTATACAATATCCCTGCTGTCTCTCGATCCCGCTGTGTTCCTTCCTTGCGAAGCACTGCGGCGAGAATTATGGAAATTTTGGGTTTTCGCGCCGTCCGATTACTGCGGTAATTTGCCGGAATTTCCCGTGCCCATCTCCGTCCCCCTCCCCCCGCCAACCACCTAACCCTTAATTTCTCCTAAACCCCCCTCCTTCTCCTCCGCCTCCTCCTCCTCCTCCTCCTCCTCCTCCTCCTCCTTTTATCAAAGTCCGTTATCTCGCTTGCTCGTCCTTCTTTCTACCGAATCCTTTCACAGATGTGCGGCTGCATCCGTTAGCTACGACTTCTATTCCGCACGTACCGCTAATCTCTTTTTATTTCGCCCCTATCCACGGACCGACGAATTCCCTTTTCTCATCCTCCCTTTCCATTTGCTATCATTCCTGCGTTTCAATGCATGTCTATTGCTAATCTTCTTTTACGTCACTCGACTCTCTCCTACCTCTGTACTCCTACCTTCATTCCACCTCGCTTTTCATATCCAATGGCTTCTTTTTCTTTATTTATTTATTTATTTATTTATTTTCGTCTTTTTTTACTGTTTTTTTTTAAACTTTAATTTTTTTTTATAATAATCCATGTTTTTTAGTCATTTAAAAATTTACTAACCATCAACCATCAATATTAAATCAGCCACTCTATGATTAATATTTCATTTTATTTTTTATATTTAAAATTCCTACATCCCTTTATTCCTTTTTCTACCTTAGTATATGCCTTTATAAAAAGCATTACATTTCATTAAAAGCTAAAAGCCTAAGGTATTTTTAAATTATATATATTAAGCTTATTTTACATTTACTTGAAATTTAAAATTAATTTTAAGCTAATCTTCCATTATATACGTGTAATAAATTGTATTTTAGTTTTTTATTTTATCAACATATGTATTTTTCGAAACTATAGTAAATTCTCAAGTGAGCGACTTTACTATAAAAAATTTTACTATAAAAATAAATTTTATATTTATTCATAAGTTAGTTAAATACAAATAATTTATCCTTATCATTAATTAGTACTAATAAAGCATTATTCTGGTTATTTGATTTAATGTACAGAAGTAAAAAATAATTTTCCTTGCGTAAATAAATCCGTCAGCACTATGATATATTATGCCCTTACACTCATTCAAATAAGCTAAATAATTATAAGTTTTAAAGAGTTTTACCACCTAATTCGATCTAAGTAAGATCTACATTGTTCAATTTTTTTTTTAAATTGAATTGTTTATAAAAGACTCAAAATAAAATTACGAAATTATTTTTTTTATTTATTAAAATTTCTACATGACTTAATATTGAAGTTCTTAATTCATGTTATATTTTATAACAATTATTGTATGAAAAGTCACAATTAATATATTAAATAATATATTAATAATACGTATAAATTGCACTAGTGTGACGTAGGCTGGATTTTTTAAGTAACGAATTCTCCTAAAATTGTTTTTGACAAGGTACATTATACGCATATAATATTCATTATTTCAAATTACAATTGTAATAATAGTACTTTGTACGAACTAGGAACGTTCTATAATATTCTAATTTTTCAGATGTAATTGCAGTAATTTATAAATACTGAATAACCTTTAATTATAGGTTATAGTGTGGAACAATGCAATGTTCTATTTTTCAGACATTATTAACGGAAACCATAGCATTTGTATTTTTAATGTTTTATTCAACATTCAATGAGCAATACATAAAATTAGATATAATAATATCATTGCCGGAGAAATAATGTATTTCTTTTTTATAACAATATTACGATAAATAATATTAATTTTAATATACGTCATGTATTGTTGGTAACAGTAGCATTAAAATGTTTTTGCAGACGATCATTTATACTTGACTTCCTCTACATTTCCCTATTCACATGTTCACATGTAAATGCAAAAAAATACTTTCTTAGTTACTCTATGTATTCATAAAAATTCAATATAAATTCTTCCCTTTTTATCATCCACTTTCGTTATGCACGTTGCTTATAAATTACGAAGAAAAATATTAATCTTATGTAGCATCAATTACCAAGAATTATTTATTTTTATTTCTCCATCGCTCTAATTATTATGTAACACCTAAACTAATTACTAGATTATTCGTCCATTTGGATTTCTCATTTCATTTAGGATCGAGCTAAATCTTTTCAATCACTGAGCTACAACTTTCTTATCCATCTTACGGCTCTATTCACTTTACTTCGGGGGTCTTCCTCGTATTTATTCGCTCTGCCATCTTCCTTCTATTACCTTTTCTTATTATTAATCTTTTTTCTTTCATTCATTTGCTCAGCCTTATATTGAGCTTGCAAGATCAAATGCTCAGAGCCTGAGGAAGACGTTGATAGAAACTTGTTAGACTACTCGTACTACTTTTGTTATGAATATATTAATAAAAAGCTAGAGTTATATGAATTATACTTTGTACGTAATAAAGCTTTATTGCATTCAGTTGTTGACCTGTTAGTAAAATAAAATCTGGTATTTGCATAGCCAAGTACTAAAGCATAAAATTTTTATTTCAAATGGAAACATTAACAGCGAAACAGTATATATAAAAAAGTAATAAAATTAACCTCGTTAAAATATATTTCATTTATTTTATGAATTTATTTTTATATTTAAAATTTAATTCAATATTACATTAAAGAAGCTGTATGTTCTCTAATGCTATATTTAAATTATTTTGATTTTAGAGAATATAACTTATTATGAAAGTTACATTTTCTTTAAACAAAATATTTATTAAAACAGTTTGTATAAAATTAAAACTATTTATATTTTTATTTTATTTAAGTAGCTTATGCTTTGTTTACATTATCGATTTCGCTGTAAAACGCAATTATACAATTAATAAGAAACTTAGAATGGTTCAAAATTAGTTAATAAAAAAATGGTTAATAAGGTATATCCCTGTAATAAAAGAAAATAGAAGAAACCTATATAAAATTTATTAATTGACGTAGTAATATGGTAATTAAACCATGTCACAACTCTTACTTTTTTGAAAAATTAAAATATGCACGATACATAAGTAATACCAGAAGATAAACTTTCAGCTAATCAATAGAAATGTCAAATGATCTTTAATATCCTTTAACTTTTGAATGTGTAAAATATTCCGTAGCACAGGTATTTTCTCACCAGTGACAACCGTGTTTCTCTTTCCTCACGAACGACTAAAAACAACGGCTTCTTCCACGTACCAATACACTTGATTATTTCAATCTTGTTAATTTGTAAGGGCATAATGAGAATTGATTTAGTCTTCTTTCTTTCTATTCCCGGGAAAAACGTTAAGTATCGAATTTGTGGTATCAGATGACCGAGTGCCATTCACCTCCCAAGCCCTTCTCACATGGACGACCTCAATTTCCCTCAACTGCTCCATTTTCACCCTTAAGGAAATTCGCAGTTGGTGGCTTTTACTCTTATTAATTTCAAGACTGAATGAAAAATTGCATTCTATATACACCTACATCCATATAAGTCAATAGTTTACTACAATTATGAAAAGAATAAAAAATTCCTTCTAAAAGCATCAATTATCTAATTTCTTATAGTCTACTGAAGCGTATGCGTTGTTTATGTTACAAATAGAAAAAAATATTCTTCGTAAAATAAAAAAAAAAGTTAATATAGAATTTAAATAAATTTCAACTACGAAGCAAAGAATACTTATTTTTCATGTTTGAATTTTATTCATATGCGAATGAATGAATTTGTCTTGATGTGTTAATACTCAATGTTAAACTAATAAAGCAAAATCAATCAATGTACAATATTATGAAACTTCATCACTTCACTTCCAATAAATCTTCACAATAAATAAATTAAGTAATACCATTTTCAAATTATTACGTGTATGATATACCAATGTAATTACAAAGAATCCATATTCATAAATTCAAGCAATTATTTTATATTATAATTTATAATTAATGGGGACGTTTAACAAATATGCACTCTAGTACCAAAAAAAAGAAACGAACAAACAAATGTTGAAAAAGTATTCTTGTATCATTTTTAAACACATTTAAACTTATTTAAATTATTTAGATATATTTAAACTATCTTTATATATATATATATATATATTAATCCATTTGAAATTATCTCAATTAGCATTCAATTTAACGGTATCTGTAAAAATAAAATGACTAATATCTTTTTAATAAATTATTTCAAAATGAAAATATAATCAATTTATTATAATAAAAAGAATTAAATATGAAATAAATTATTTAAGTCTTGTAATAAAAAAAAAAAATCTTATAGAAAATGTATAATAGAAACATTCGCTACTTCAGCCTAATTAACATACAAAGTTAATTAGCAAAAGTTACATGTGAAAAAGGGAAAACGTTAAATCGTCTCCTCTTGTTTTCTCAACTGAAACGTGATAAATTTGGCAACAATACTTGCATGCATGTTTCAGATGAAATTATATGATCCCCAAATGAAATGAAGTAGGAATGACAGAACTATGATTGCGATAAAAAAGCAAACGGAGCAGGCTTATTTCATTTTCTCGAGTAAATAATGTTTGTTTAAATTCCCATAACAGGCTTCCCGAAGACCTTGGAGAGGAAATTCAATTTTTCTGGAGAAACGAAGTAGTTTTCCCTGTACGCTAAATACACGTGTCATCCCAATCGGGCCGAATTGAAATATGACAGAGGAATCAACATAATTGGAAAAGTATTGACCATCGACCTCGTGCATCCCTCGTACATCAAGTGTCAAATTTCCCAAGCTATCGATGATACTGAAGTATCCCCAGTTTGCACTACTACTGGGAATTTTAAGATTTGTTCAGTAAATCACTCACTACCAACATTATGATAAATAAATAACCAAATTCATAACCAAATTGTCAACAAAATGTAATTTTAAATGAATGATTTCAAATGTATATTATATTTAAGAGCCACTTTGGCTACTATCAACATGTTATTTTATTTCCATATATCATATAAAACACTATCCGGCTTCCTTTATTTGTCGTCAAATAGGGTCAACGCGAAACACTATCTTTAACTAAGTTCTTTAGTTATCACATCAATTCTTTAAAATGAAAGAAGATAATTAGAATTTAAGATAGAAATAAAATACAAGAACTGCTAAATTTATAAAATTTCGTATACGAACATATTTCATGAAATTACTTTTTGCGTTTGTACATACTTATAAGGACATTATGTTTTTAAGATTTTTATCTATAATTTTGTGTAAAATTATTTTAGTAGATTACATTTTTGAATAACAAAATACTATAAATTTATTGAATAGTTTAAATTCAGGATGAAAATACATAAAAAAAAATTTTTATGAGCCTTATTCAATCTTTTTAATTCTAATTGAATTACAAAATTTATATATATATATACATATGTACATATATACATATGTACATATATACGGATATATGTATCCGTACGGATATAACACTGCATAAAAAAAATCATTTTTTTATGCTAAAAGAAAAAAATTCTAATTAATTAAACATTATTATTTAATCGCTATTCGTCTCACAATGTTATGTATAAATTGTTATTACTATATTATTAAGTCATAAAATCGTCGATATTTTGGTAAATAATATTATTCTACTAATAGTCTATATAGTATTAAAAAACAATAGTAATTTTAATGAATTCTCAGTATTCATTTATTGAAAACAAAATTACAAGTTCAAAATTGAGTGTATGAGTATAAAAAAGAATATTTCGAAGGTAGAATTTACATTTCAACAAATGCTTATAAGCCATTCAATGGTTTTGATATTTTCAAAATGTAAAGTAATAGAAATATGTTTTATTAAAAAATTGAATATGTATTATTTATAAATACCGGTTGTTATAAAGCCAAACTGAATTCTGAAAATATTTATAAAAATGTTTTTTTAAATATTTATTACGTTACGGCTTTTCAATAAATTTTGTAAATAAGTATAAAATTTAAAAAATTCATAAGTATATATTTAATATAATATACATCTAAAACAACGTCTGTATCTTTAAGTTAAGTAATCTCAGATAAATAATCTGATTAAAAGTAATTGCTTTTTAACAATATTTAAAAGCTTTATAATAACGATTAAAACTCAAGCTTATTACCTTTCGAGAACCATAAGTGTTTATAATTTGATATTATCTCTCTGAATCTTACGTATAAATGAATAACTGGAAATTATCGTTATTGACTAATGAGAGAATACATTATTTGATGTTGTATTGCGTATACTTGTAAATTTAAACTAAACGATCTTAGTTTCTTATAACATATAATGTTTATGCTTTATTAGTTAATAATCGTAATTTATATGAGTACGTTAATTAACTTTTCTATGAATTGACGACCAACGCGACGGGTATAGATTCTAATTAATATTCAAAAGATATAGTAATTCAAGATTGAATTGTAGAAACATTAAGGATTGGATAGAAATAGAAAGTTTAAGTGAGTCGGTTCATAAGATCTATTTTATTTTTTCAGAATAGGGGGTAATGATTCGATATTCACAAATTTATTACGATTTCTCGTATTATAGAAGAGAAGTACAATTATTAACATTACTACTTCTTCATTCTATGCTCTTAAGAAATCTGTTAGGAAATACTAAATACGTAATTAGGTGGGAGATAAACAAGGTTTTTTTATATACAATGGGTCACAACGCGTTTTCGTTTATCTGCGGAACTCTGGCACAGTCTGCAGTTTCAAACATTTTTCAATCTAATACGTACAAAGTAATTGTATATACGAATGAGCGACTGCACATAAGTCAATATTGATAAATTGCCAGTTTTATAATAGTATAAGATGTAATATAATGAATAATGAAAGAAAACGATTAAAATTAAGATAATTGTGTCTTCCGTTAAGATATATTGAGGTCGTATCGTAGAATATGAAAATGGCGGGTAAGATTTGAAATTGGAATTTGTTGGTGATGGGATAGCGCAAATGCAAGTGCTCGTAAATCCCCTTGATTATTTCAGCCAGTGTAATTTATTGTTGCGCATTAATACTCGCTAAAGTAAGAGAAAGTGTGAGTGGACTAGATGGGAGGAAGATAGAGATGATTTAAAAGCCGTAGAACAAATGGGACGAAAATTCGTGCTGCAGTACATGAAAAATCGGAGTGAAGCGAAAGGGGTGTTAAAAACAGGCGGGCTGGGCGTAAGGGTGGGTGGGGTCAGAGAGGATCGGAGACTCGTCAAAGAGCAACCACTCAACCGGGAGTCGAGCAAGCGAACATAATTAAAAGGTCACCGCGGCCAAGTCACCCCGGCAGGATTCAATTTTCGTTGTAAAAAGCCCGGGGGCTCTGGGGTGGGGACGGGAGAGAGAGAGAGAGAGAGAGAGAGAGAGAGAGAGAGAAAGAGAGAGAGAGTGATAGAGAGAGAGAGAGAGAGAGAGAGTGATAGAGGGGGGGAGGCCGTGTGAGTGAAGAGCTCGGGCTGTCAAGGGCAGGCGAGAGACCCGCGCGACGCGAGGCAGGGACGAAGGGAGGAGGAGCTACGGCTGGAGAAAAATGCAATTGCAGTAAGCTCGAGCCCGTGGAGCAAATTAGCCTCCCGGTCGCGAGACCTCGATCGGTCCAATGGCGGGACGCACGCCATGATAAACGAGTCCGAGTCGCTCTCCCTTGTAATCTGGGCCTTTTTCGCACTCCCACGCCTCCTCCATAAGTTACACAGTCGGAGCGCACCAATTTGCTATTCGGTTTCGTTTTCCGGATGGGAAAGTGAAGGCAACAACATTTTTCAAACTAATTGTAAGTGGAGTCTCTGGCGCCTGGTGTCACAAGTTCTCGGTACTAAATTTCGGTCTGACGTATCAGCGCGAACCGGAAATCTACTCCACTCCTAGGTATTTAGAAGCCCTGACCATGACACAGCTTCTGTGCCACTGGATTAAGTTTTCTCATAAACTATACTGTAATGTAATATACAAGTTAGGCTAGCAGCAATGCTTTTGACTAGTAAATAATCATCTCGACTTTTTAGAATGTCACTCAGCTGTGAAATAACCGGACCAAATCAACTTTTTTTTTTCTTTTTTTTTTTACCTCCATGTTCGGCCAACGCGTTTTTACGATCGAAATGTTCCGCTTAGATGATATACAAGCTAATGGAATATAAATCTCTATTAATTGTTATTTCATTAAATACCATAACAATTAATCGTAATAATAAATAAGTAAATAAATCTGTCGAAACTCGAGCTTTATTTATTTATGTTATCTTTAACGTTTGTTATCACCCCGCAACTTCTTTAACTAACGATATACGCCATAAATATCTGACACAATTACGATAGATTTCTATTGAAATACATTATATCTATTTAACATAAAGTTGAAAACACGTATGCTCGATAAAAAAACCCTTTATGCAGATTTTATAATGCAAATGAGATTTCAAGTTAACAAAGCAGAGCTCTTTTGCCAGATGCTGACAATGGAGATTTTTTACGACTCGTTCTCCATTTCACGTGCAACGCACATCAGTTTCCGAAGAACCTTTGATAAGACTATGATAAAAACAGCGAATTGATAAATTCATACTCGTATACACGAAATGTAAATAATGAATATAAATAAACCAGTGCATCGATAGATAATATAAAGGGCACAGGAAGCAAGTGTATTTGTGCATGTGTTTGTATTTATTTAAGCTAATAAATAACTAAATTCAATTATTTTAAATTTAACAGCTATAGATGTAGTAGATACGTATATATGTATATATATATATATATATATACACATACACACAATAAACTATTTGTTTAAAAATATTTCCTATAAAAATCAACCGCATTTACATGTATTGATTTTGAACTTTGAAAAGGGGAAAATTAACAAATTAATATATCCGTATTACAAAATTAAGCTATTGTTTGTGCTGTTGATTAATGGCTTACATAATAAAATATTTATTTTGAAAATGAACGCTCTTCAATAATCATCATTACAGTATTACGTGATTCCTCTGTCTATTTACTTGTATTCTGCATGACAGTCCATACAGGACTCTGACGGATAGTGATGCACAGATGTACAAGAGGAATTATTGTACTCGTACCATAGAAATATGCAGGCTGCATTTAATTTGAAATCGGAAACTTTGTGTACACTGATACTTCGGAACTTCAAATTTTATTCTGTGAACTGTGAATACATACAATTCAGCATATACGCTGTTTGTTTCTACTTGATATTCAAATGTATTTATTAATAAGTAAGTAATTATATAACATTAATTTCGTTTAGCAGGAAATTCGTATTACTATACCAGGATAATAATAATAATAATAATAATAATAATAATAATAATAATAATAATAATAATAATAATAATAATAATAATAATAATAATAATAATAATAATAATAATAATAATAATAATAATAATAATAATAATAATAATAATAATAATAACAACAACAACAACAACAACAACAATAACAACTTAATGACAACATTACCTCGTTTTAAATCCCTCGAGCAATACCAATGATTGATTGTAAGACGCTCACGTATACCTATTTCTTGTATATTCCTTATTTAAAATAAATCTAAATTTTCGCCCTCCCTTTCTTATGAAGACTTACTCTACGGTTTAAATGAGCTTTTATCTTGTACACTTTCAAATGAGATTGTATATTACTTCCATGCGGTCCAGCTTCAACATTTCGTATATTTACTCTACTTGAGCCTAGATTAAAGCTTTTGTAAACTAGTGGCAGATATATTTAACTACGTACATTCTCAGACTATGAATATTCCAAAGATTTTATATTGATGCTTTCTCTAGATTTCCGGAACAATATATGCCAATATAAATTACAATAATTCAGCGTTAGTAATAACAAAAGTTCTGGTTATTTAATAACGGCAACTTTTTTTAATATTTATATTTTTATTAACACAAAGATGTTTTTTTGTGTCCGAAATATCTGAAATTTTTAATTTAAGCTTTAAATGATTCGTTGACAAATTTTATACAATTACATAATATTTTTATTTCTTATACGTCATTCATGTTATTACGTTAAATAAAAAATTACTTAATAAAACAGATTTTTATAAAATGTATAACTTTATAAAAGTTTATTATCAGAATATCACTGCTGAAGATAATGACGATTCATCCTTTAATTTTCTATAACCAAACTATTAATTTGATCTAATCCGTATTTGATAACATTTTATCTTCGGATTTATAGTAAAGCTCTTGCGTATAATAGTAACCTAATTACTTGAGAATAGGAAGACTAGAAAATTTCAAAATTATTTATGACCAATCGTACACCTGATCATTTTCTAAAATGCAGAATCACGAATTTATTCACATATTCGATATAATATAAGGTTCGATGAGAATAAAAAAATATGTAAAATAAAAATATTTTTTGAACAAATATAGAACAAGGCATTCGAGGCTTATGTCACATCGAAATTGCTTTTCCGAAATCCTCGAATGTATCTGTGTTTGCAATCGCACATTGTTAATAAAAACGGTATATTTTCTTAGTAAAAAATCAGGAATTACTTGGCAATTGCATAAAGAGGATGTTTTTGGAAATAAATAATGCTGTTATATACTATGATTATTACCTTCCAGGAGTTCTATCTTTATTTGCTTCAATAACAACTACTGTTTGCAATGACTTTATCCTTTACCACAATAAATGTTACCGAATAAATTTGAAGATAAGGTAATTCTTTCTTAGAAATGAAATAAAATCCGCAGAAATTTTATCACACCATTACTATAAATTTTACTTGAAGGTCAATTTAAAGTTGAGTAGTAAAAACTTTAAAATGCCTGCGAAAAAAAAATTGTATTCTATAGAGAAGTTATAGTATTTAAATGTTAAACTTGCAATATAAAAAATGTTCTGCTGATGAAAAAGGGTCATCATTGCTGACCAGATTAGAAGCATTTTTAAAAATATTGCATATAAGTATTCGCATTGCTTTCACGAATTTTACTATTAAATAAAAAGTAATAATAGTTTTTTTTATACACATACCCGAATATTTTCAAAGAAAGTTTAAAAAAAACTCTCTGTATATTTTTCCAATATAAGTTTTTGATGAAATGGGACTGGAGTGATAATTACATCAATCGTAAAAGATAAAATGTCTATATTTGACAAGAATTTAATAACTTTTCGGAACCAAGATTCCTTAGGGCCTCGTACGTCAGAGCTTGAGTTTAAATTCGATTTCAACGGTTCGATATGAATTAGGCGCTTAACATAAATAATGAAAATATAACGGATTCGGAGGCGCGAAACAAAGAGAAAAGTTGGTATGGGGAGGCCGTAGGGAGATATTGATCTTGTAGGATAGAGTCTTAGAGACAACACGATCACGTATAACTGAGTCGATATTAAAAGAAGGCGTAAATATTACACGCGGACGTGCCGAAGAAAAGCCCGACCTTGTGGTTAATTATCTCGCACCGCGTGAAAGCTGTAATAGTTGTGTACAGGGCTGTTGAGAGTGTATTGTTCGTGCTTCGTCCGAGTTGCAAGATACGAGCCATTGACGTGTGGAGTTGGGTAGATGGCACGAGGTCCTTTATGACGTTCCCGAGGTAAGAAGAAGCGCGGACTGGGTCCAAGGCGACATCATCAATCTGTATATTGGCTATCGTCGACCACGAAGCTGCGGTCTGGTTACCTCAGTGGCACACCTTCCGCCAACAAGTGGGCCGACATCCCCACATCAGTTCCACACACTCAACGTAATTCAGGTGAGAGAGCTCTCGCTCTCTCTCTCTCTCTCTCTCTCTCTCTCTCTCTCTCTCTCTTTCTCTCTCTATCTCTCTATCTCCCTCTCCCCTCTCTTATGCCTCGAGGATCCCCAATCGCCGTTTAACCATAGTATTTCACCGGTTTTGTAATTTTAAGTCGCACTAATGATTGTAAAATGTCTATTCTCTCCTTCCACTGCTGAGAGGGGGGCGGGGCAGGGAGGGATTTTTCATGCCCACGCGATGAGTAATGTATAAATTGTTTGTTTTGATTCCGTAATTACTGTATTTTACACGCGCAGTCCTTCCCCCTCCAAAATGTATTCACCTTTTCAGATAATAATTTTCTTTAATAATAATACTAATAACAAATAATAATCAATAATAAATAATACTAAATAATAGTAATAAATATTACTAAATATTAATAAATAATTTATAATAAATTTTCAAATTTTACAATAACTTACATGTATTTATACAATTAAAAAGTATGAATTGTATTTTTAATTTAGCGCCTTACATTATGTAGCTTACGACTTTATTACATAGACATGAAATACTTCAAGTTACATTTTCATAAAATCTCAACATTATTCTGAAAATGTAAATAGAGTATTTAAATAAGCTCCAAACAGTATATTATATGACGGTTTTCCAGTTCTTTATTTCAATGATTTTTCATCTATTTTTAAAGTCTAGTTTAAAATTAAACTAAAACTAACTCGTATCTTCATTGTAATTTATTAAATATGAAATTGGTCGCATACAAACAGTCGCAAAAGCAACATTCCTCGATTAATATATAAAATTCTTTTTAATAAAACATTTGTATAAATATTTAATACATATTGCGATGTACAGATTCGTCTGATTAGACTTATTAGCAGATTAGAGTCTGGCGAGTTACTAATATATGATTCGGTTTAAATGATTTTACTTCATGTGTAAAGGTTGAGTTAAATTTTGAAGATAATAAAATAGTATTTTGAATAATAATAAATCATAATACTTAAAAATAATTTATATTTTAATAGACATAGATAGATAAACTTTTATGAAATAAAAAATTTATTTAAAATATTTAATAATGCCTGGTACGATTTTTTTTTTTTTTTTTTTTTTTTATAAACATAAAATTTTATTACTTACATCTAGTATTGTGCTCAAAACGCTTATAATATATATTATATTGATTTAAACTTTTACAATTTACGTCTAAGCACTGATATACTTACATTACGAGTATCGAGCAGTACTATTCGGTTTAAAATTAAAGTATATTTCTTTTATCAGTTTTATTTTGATTTTCAATGAAATCTTTTGTTTCTGTAATCTTGTCATTGACTTTTAACATTGACAGCATTTAATAAATACCAGCCCATAATCAAATACCAATTATGAATAATGAAAATTTTAAATAAAAAATATAGAATCTTAAAGAGATTATTATGAATTTAGGAATATTTAATTTGTTTACGAATATTGGTATTAAAGCTAATAAACAAATATTCAATTCCTTCATTTTATCCATAATAATCCCATTAAAAATGTTGTAAAGGAATTTGTTATGTTTCTATGAATTTATAATGAAATATAATTATTCCTTACTGTTTGACATCAAAGCTTAAGGTTTTAAATATATTGAATAGCTAGTTATTTAAATATTTTTAACCTATTAAAATACTTATCAAGCAGAGGTCATAGCAGAAGAGTGATTACACGAACCATTTAAAACTATGCGCCAGAGTAATTCTAATAAAATATACTTGGCTTTGTCAAAATTTTAATAATCTTAATATAGTATGCAAACGATTTGTTCAAAATCGAATAACAAAGCTATTCATGAAACAATATAGACATTATAAAATAAATGTATTTTTCATCAAGCCCTTATTTTATATACTTACAAACTGTGAACTTTATAAACTATAAATTACTTAAAAGTGTATTTAGCACTTAATTAATTTCTGTCATTTATAACATACAAAAATCGTTTGCTGAAACTCAAAGAAAACTACACTAAGAGAATTTATTTGTCTAATAAATTATCATGCCGGTCGTGAATGAATTAAAAACCCTTTAGGATTTAACTTTTTATTAAATATTATAAATAATGCGATTAAAAAACATTTGGGGAGCTTTAAATTTTTAAATATATCAAATCCATAGCATTCTACAACTAATCGTATTAAACGAATGTGATTTAAATTTTATAATATTTTTTAACAGATTATATGTAGCTTATTTGTTAGTAATATTATTAAATGTATTTATAATCTTATTAATAAAATTAAAATATTTTTTTCTTTGTTCTCTGCAAATTAGTAATCTGAAAACTCGAGATTATTGATATTGATAACAGTGACATTATATACTGATTTAATATACTGAACGTATTTACTATACTGAATGTATAGTAAACAGTGTAAAATTAGGATAAGGAGTCCATCTATTTATTAAAAATAATCTATTAATAGCTGGATGGAAGTATTGAAACGTAGTTGTATATCCGCATTTGGTAAAATCAGCGAAAGAATAGTAGTGGTAAAGCACGCCTCTATTCGCAGCTTCAATTTGAGCATCGAAATCCCGGTCAGCCGGCCGGACTTCCGGCAACTCAACATATCGCATCGAGGACGAGGATTTCTCACTTCTCGGGGGCACGCGCGGAACGCGATTTAATATCCTGAGCCGACACGTAAGGAATCCTCCGAACCCTGCTCTCTTTGATTTCATACTAAAGACCTATTAAATGAGACATTCTCGCAGCCTAGTCGAGAAATATACTCCTATTGCTTATTATATCGAGCATTTATATTTTACTTTATCCTAAGCTACAAACTTCAACAAATACATTCCATTATTTACGTATGCACGGTATCCACAATATCTAAATTTTCGAATTTTTACAAGAATTTATTGACTTTTATTATTACAGAGAAATGACTATTTTCTCTATATAAAAATAATAATTACGTGAAAGTGTTAAAATTAATTATTATGAATCTACGAATATTATTAATCGTATGTTAGCCATTATCATTTTTTAAATAAAATCCTATGAATTATTAAAATCAGAACAATTTTAAGACGTGTTTTCATTCTCTTATTTGAATTAGGTATATTTTATTAAAATTCATTCTCCTTTAATTGTTTTAGAATTTAAAGTGGACGTATTTTACTAAATTAGTCTCTAGGATAAATATTTGATGGAATTATTTTGAATATTTCTTTTATTTTACCTACACTATCATTACTTTGATAATATTAGGTAACTTTTAATTAAAAAGGTAGATAGCAAAATGACGTATTTATTTAACAAATTAGATTAGATAATAAAAATGATACGATATAAACATATACACATAGTGAAAGATTAATTTCATTTGAAAAATAATTTATCAATATATAATTAAAGTCATTTATCATTAAGGATATAACAAAGAAAATTGTATTTCTAATGTATTTTAATTGCTTTAAACACGATTTAATTTCTTCAATTGACAGCGAGACACTAGCATAACCACAATCTGTATTATGTTTAACGCGCATATCAACTGAAGCACTGGTCTGATGAACCTCAATGAATTACTTTTGTCTTTAAAGAGAATTAATATCATTCGTTCTTCATTTTATTATATTTATGAAATATCTATTTGACTTTAAAAACATAATAAAAATACTAATTATAATAATAACAATAATACAGTAGTAAGCTACAAGTGTTTAAAGATTGTATAGGAATTGAAATCTCTATTTATTATACTTATTTATTCGATTGCCGTTATTTTAAATTTAAATAAATAATTAGTACTAATAATTATAAAAAAAAGTTTGTATAATTATTACTTACTTCTTGTATGAAAAAATTTATCAGAGTATGAAACTTATTGTAATCTATTTAGATAAAAGTATAATTGGTTCACTAATTGTTTTGCTGAAATAAATTTAATTTACTACTTTAAAATTCTTTATTTACCTAGATACACACAGTTACAAAATTTTTACAACAACTTTTCTAACTTTTTATGTATTGTAAAAAGTAGAGATTCGAAAGTAGGAGTATCAATATTTTAGTTAAAGCAATGTTCATCTTGTAAAACAAATTTGTATGTCACATTCTTATACCTCATTCCAAATACATTTTATAAATACATTGCCAAATACATTTTATAATAAAAATTAGATAAAATTAATGCAATAAAATTAATTTATTAAATAATCATGGATGAACGAATCATGTATTTAAATATAAAAACCGTCGAGTCTCAGTTTGTAATTTAGAAATTATAAATGATAATTAAATTACTTCGATAGTGAGGACGTATTGAAATTAACAAAAGTAAATAAGAAAAATAGCTATGATTGACTTTGTCCCATAGTGTCCCTAAAAATATGACTAATGACGTTAGAACCTCGGTAATTACGATAATAAATACGAATTTCATCGAGGGTAAAAGATGTTTTGGAATTTAATGTCGACGGAGTTTTGAAGATGTTTGAAGAGGATGAGGGGATTCGTTGTCTTTCGACGGGAACCGCGATTTCCGAGTCTAAAAGCCATACTCGACCATAAAAGCTCAAGCTCTAAGCGTCACTGCCCAACCCCGTCCAGGAAAAAAACCTTTTTTAATTAACCCAGGCACGCATTACCCGTAGCCAGCTATTTGCATCAGCTCGTATACAGAATTCCGTTAAAAAGTAGCAGCGACGATTCGAGCGTAAAAAAATAAGGATAGAAGGAGGAGAAAATGTAAAGCGGCCATTGTAGAATCGCGATTTGAAAATGAGCCGAGTTTAGTAAGAAGAAAGGGGCAGAAGAATGCAGAATAGCGCAAATTCCGGTCTCGTCGAACGCGCTTCGCTGCTTCGAATCCCGCCGAAAGTACCTTTAGATCACGTGATCCTCTTTCTCTCTGGCTATGAAGCGACAGACCGGGATTTCTGGCTCTCTGGACCGCGGACCTTTCCTCGCCGACCGAGCCTCCCCATACATCAGCCCCGCATCTATTACCTTCTTCTTTCCTTTCTTTCTTCTCCTTTCTTTTCCTTTCCATTCCTTTCTGTTCCTTTCTGTTCCTTTCTGTTCCTTTCTGTTTCTTTCTATTCCTTTCTTATTCTTTCGTCCCCTCTTTTCTCTCTGGTCTTTATAGTCTACTTTAAATGTATGAATGTATAGATATAAATGTATAGATAGCCTGCGACGCATTTCTCTGTATAGATTTATTTATTGTTAATTATTACGTATTACAATAATTATACTTTCTTTGCTCATTATTTGAAAAACCTGAATAATAAATTGCACAGGAATTTTATTAACCCATTTTATTCGAATGCAGTTTCGGCAGTTTGAATTATCTACGTAACATTCGAATTAGAACACGAAAATAACTATTTGAGTGTATTTACATAAGTTTTAAAAATATTTTCAATATTATAATTCAAGGTGAGAGTTAACTTAAATTGCTTAAATTTCAATTTTCATAATCGACTCGAATAATCATCAATAAATCAATTTCCTGTAATTCGGCTCCTTTTCTTTATTTATGTTGAAAGTAAGGAATTATTACTCGTATACTGTACGGTTTTTGATTAAAGATTTTATTAATATTCATAGACGTTAATTATTCTTTACTTATACAACTTATTTAAAGAGTCAAACTTTAAAACGTAATTGTAAAATGCAAATAATTATATTAAATAAATCTTTGGAATAAATATTTTTGGAAAGCATTTCATCTTCTGCATCTATAATTATACAAGAATTTTTTAAACTTAATTATAATCATAATAATATAACGAATATTTAAAAATAATTGAAATTTACAATATTATTTAAAACTTATATGAAATTTTACTAAATTTTTCATTTCTTTTACATATATTAAGAAACTACTAATTATCTCATAATTAAGAAACGTAAGAAATATAATGCATACAAAGATTAGAATCAAATCTGATCTTTGATTTCATTATTGAGAGTAATTAAACTTGAAGTAAGTAAACTACAGAATAATGAATAAATCTAAAAAATTATTTGTATACTAAGTATAATTGTAATAGACGAATTTTAACTTTCTTATTGCAATACAATGAAGAATGAAAGCCTATTTAAAAAAAAAAAAAAAAAAGTCACGTTTCAAGTGGAGCGAGAAACATTGAATTTTCGACGGTCAGGAGGAGAAGGGAGAAGAAGCTAATACATTTACTGGATTCCGTATCCTTCGACTACTCCACTAATTGTGCATTGCGAGGATGTAATTATACAGTGGCTCAATGCGATGCGATAAACGCGCACTTGTACTTTCCCGACCGCGATTCGAATAATACCTTGACCGAAAAATAAACAAGCCATTGTCGTAGATTCGGCTTTCGAAGATCGAAAATGGGACGATCAGCCAGCTGGATAAAAAAAAATTAAGGGCCAGGATCGTCTCGGGTGGGCAAGATCAGCGCTAATTGTCGTAGCAGCTAGACGACAAGAGTATACGGCCCTTAATACGTACGTTATTACGGGAGTAATTACATGCGGTGATTATGACGGGTATAAAACTGAGTAATTAATTTCGCAGACAGGTGAGCGGCGGAGTCGGCTAAGCAGTAATTAAGTTTCAGCCAGATATTTTCTGTATTGTTGCCGCTGGGAGGTCGTCCTCCCGAAAATGTTATTAAGGAATTTTCGTGGGACGGCGCGCCCGAGCTTCGCCGAAAATTTTAATAACCAAAACAAAGGACGAAAGTTAACTAGGGCCGGGGGCTCGGACTCGCAAAGCTCCTTCCTCCCTCTCCCTTCCGTCAATCCCGCCACGCCCCGGCCCCTTGTGCACCAAGGTTAATTCGACTCTCAAATCGCCGGAAAATTAATGTATCATTGTTATAATTTTTGCGCTTCCACGTTTCCTCGCTTCCTCGCTTCCTCGTTTCCTCGCTTCCTCATTCACTCGCACCAACCCACCATCCCAATTCGCTCTTTATCGCCTCGCTACCGATACCCTCCCTTCCCCCCGCCCATTAGATCGAAAAGCCCGCGAGACTATGGGGTGGTGACCGCGAGGATTATTATATTAATCCGCGACTTTTCCGACGGCGCACCTAGACAGACGGGATACAAGTTTCGATAACTGATAAAGCACATGCATACATCTACACGTATCCTCGAACTCTGCTCGAGGCAGAGCTGCTCGGGTATCACATACGAGCTACGAATGTCCCAAGCTGCCGTCACTGTCAAAACTTCGAATCACGATCCGAGCAATCTTTTCTGATCTTCTTTTTATGACTTGGAGAATGGAGGCAAACAAAAGTTGAAATTGTGCGGAGAGGGACACGTGAGAATCTCGATGCACTCTCATCCATCTTGAGCACAACCGCGACATTATCAAGAACATCAAGTGTCGCTTCGTATGGTCTATAGATCTTGGTAACGCCATTTCTCTACTTCTTCCGCCCGACTCACACACTCACACTCTTTCTCTGTCTCTCTTTCTCTGTCTCTCTTTATCTCTCTCTCTCTCTCTCTCACTCTGTCGCGCAAGCGCGCGAGAGTGCACTATCTTTTCCTGTATATATATATATATATATATATATATATTTCCCCCAACGTTTACCTTATCGCTATTGATACTCTTTCTTCATGTCTGCTTCGCTTTTCCATCGCTTTTATCCCTTATACATTCTCTACAACACTTTTTCATACTATTTAATTCTTCTATTTCTTGTATATCAATTTAACAATTATTCAATTATTCACTCAATTGTACAACCGTTTTTCAAACAATAAAGATATTTTTATGATTGAACTTTCATCTTTTATATAGCTTTTTTCATACATCTGACTTCTATAATACATAGAGATACTATAAAATATTCTATTTTTCTAATATACTTTGAGATATTTAAACGAATATTTCTTAAATGTTTTACATAAATACTATTGCAACAGAAAATTATTTTTGTTTCTAAAACTTATTTACTAATAAATTTCAATTTCATTTTTTCGATATATTTTAAATAGCCAATTAAAAGGTTTTATTCAAATGTTTACCATGAATAGACAGTATAAATAGAGAGTAGGAAAATGTAAATAAATAATCACTTAATAAATTTATTACTTTAAAATTACTAATTTTAAAATGTTTAAAATGAATTTCTATTATTTGATTTTAATATATTTTTGTTCGCGTTAAAAAAATTAATTTCCACAATTTAGATGGATTTTATGTTTAAATACATTTATAGACTACAGTGCTGCATATAGGCTTCATGCAAGATTTTTTTTTTTTTTTTTTTTTTAATTTATAGGTTTCAGATTAATATGTTTTTTATTTGCATACTTTGAACCCCTGGTTTTTGGGGTTTCATATTTTTTTAAGCTTACAAAATTTAAATTTATAGTATTATGGATTTTTGTGCAAAGTATTAAAGCAGAGGTTTATGAGTTTCAATATTCTAATATTTATGTTCTATAGTTTTAAAATATAATGTCTTCAATTGCTAAAAATACTCCTCCATTAACTTTCATAAATATTATTATTATTGAACGATTGTTTTTTACTTAATTTCTATTCTAAATAATATGTATCTGCAGTAATAATAAATAGAATGTTTGACAAACAAGTCATGAAGCCTTATAGTATTATAAATTTTTATTAAAACTACTAAATTACTATTTGTTAAATATATCAATAAAATCAATAACTATCAGAAATATTGTATTTAAAAGAATATAATTAAAATTATAGAGCGGTATTTAATTGAATGAAATATATATTTTAAGTGACATTTAATAATATTCATAATTCTTTCAATAATAAAAATAAAATGCAGAAGTATACTTTACAGCATATTGCAGTTGAATAATCATTGAATACATCTTATCTTAATAATAAAAATTATAAATATAGGTTAACAACTATATATCGAAAATTTCATGATCGTAATTTAAATTTAATTTATAAAAAATACGATAGAAAAGAATACTTAATTTTGATTTTGATCGAAGGTATCATATTCAAAAACTAAATCCATATTGAAAATAGACAGATGAAACTTTATAACTAAACAATATTTTATTTTTCAATAGTTTTTATTTAATTCTTATAATTACTAAAATAAAATTGTTATTATTATTATCATTTATTATTATTGTTATTAATGTTATTATTACTAATATCATTGAGCCAAGGAATAATTAAAAATTCAATAACAGGACTAGAATGCATAGATAGAGAACAATTGTATTTCTATTGAAAATTGAGGACTGGAATTTCCATTTTCTTATCTCTTATTATAATTGAATTTATTTCTTAAGCATTGTTACACCGATAAGTGCGACAATATTCTTAAATATTTTAATCCAATTATTTAATTTAACGACGATATATCCCAATAATAAAATGTATGAACTATTTTGATGCCATAAATTTTATTTCACAAACTATGTCCGAACTATTTTCATTACCATTACCGACAAAGAATGCGAGTTGACACTATAGCAGTAGACGAAGCTTTTGTTAGAATCGGAAATAAAATACTTTTACCGAATATCAACGCATCCTTATTATTTTCCGCAGTCTACTAAAAAATCCTCTTTGTTTTATTAAACACGTACGTATGCGTTAGTTTGTTTTTGAGGTGGATTGGGGGGGGGGGGTAACGTACTCGTGCGCGGCTATAAATCAAAAAGCTCTCGCCAATAAAAATCCATAATTATTATAATTTTACTGATATGTTAGCAATGAGTTTCGAAATTTAAAAAAATTAAAAGTATTTATCTTTTTTACATATTTTCAATACTTCTTTCATAACATCGTTTTTTTTTTTTTAACATAAGCTTAAAAAATGTAAAAATATAACTTTTTACTAGACCGTTATGCACGGATATGAGAACATTTTTATGATTTTTCATAAAAATTGTGCAATATAGAAATACTTACAAATTTACTTGAAATAAGTTAAGACTGTAGATTGTACACCGTATAGTGGAATGAAATAAACGTATAAAAATAGAATTAAAATTGTAAAAATAATAATACGATTTAATAATAAAGTTATCAAGTCGAAAAATTTACAATTTTCAAGATTCACAAATTAGTTAAGGATCGGAAACTTCGCAAGTTCTTCAGACACACTTACAATTCACGAGCGTCATCAAGTGATCAGCTTGTCCCCTACTTCCTATTCAAAAAAAAAAAAAAAAAAAAAAACGCAAGCCATGCTTAAAACCTAAAGAAAATCAAATCAATGCCTCCCTCCTTCGATGGTTGATAAAGATCTTTTCCCTCTCTCGGTATATAACATCAAGATCGACTATTGTAACTTCATTTTATTTATTGGTAGTTGTATCTAATGCTTTCCTCGTACACTTCTTAAGCTACTTCTTAAGCTACCAACTATCTTACCCCTTTGACAATTCAGCATCCTTATTTGTTATCCTTCATTGTTTTGCCACTCTGCCAAATGAACTTACAGACAATCATACGAAATACCTTATTATTATGTACAATTAAACGTAAATATCGCCTTACTTGCTACGCGACGACGACCTACAAAATCAACTCGAAAAAGAAGGTAGCGAGGGTAGCGAAAACTCTATTCCTTCCTAAATTCAAACTTCAGTCACACATTATGTTACACAGAGGCTGAAGTAGGAAACGCTTCTACAAGAACGGACTGCTTCAACTTTGTGTTACCCTGCACGCACATTTTTATACGAGCCCGCGTAATGTACTCAATCTGATCGTACAGGATATGCAAAACGTATCGGAATAGCCAAATAAATCATTAACTTTAAAAATGCTTCTTCGTATCGCGTAATTTCTTGTATTTTGTTGTTAAAACCATAACCTTATTGACACGGCATTATTATTATTATGAAATAAAAAGCATCTTGCATTAAAAATCGTGATTCTTAGGATGTTTCAATTTATCAAAGAATAAAAAATATTATTGTTTATAAAGCAACGCATTTCATAAGTATTTATAAAAATATTTCATAATGCAACCCAAGTTTTTTTTCAATGCACTATTTGAATAAATTATATTGAAAAGCTTTTGTAACAACTCGCGATGCTTCGAGAAAAAACACTTTGTTTCAATTTTTATAATTTTATTGATCATTCCACCAATGTAATTCAAGGGTTAATTAATGTAAGTATTATAATTGATACCGTAATCGTTATTACTTAAGCATTTAGAACTACAAATATAACGTTTCATTTATGATTTATAGTAATTTATTTTAACTTCTTGCTGTACGTATACAGGGTTGCTCCCTTGGTTTTGCTCTAATGACGGAGCGCGCAACAAACTGAATAACGAATGAGATAATAAAAAAGGATTGATAAATTTGCAGGTAATGTATTTACAAAATTTTTTGAAATTCCGTATTTACGTCGGCATTATTCATGTTAGTGAATAATAAGTAAGGCTTATTTGCATTTGCTTTAATCTTATTTCTTGTAGGAAAATTATTTTCTTATAATAAATAAGGGAAAACCAAGTGTGCCTAAGCTTTACTCTAGAAGGATATAGAAATTGCTGACATGAGAATTGATCGTACTTTTATACAATAGGAACTTTTCAAATTACAATTCGAAAGCGTTATATCTATAAAAGTTATTCAACCATTTTGGTATTTTACAAAGGCTCTGCATATATATGAAGTGGAAGTAGGCGAATGAAATGAAGATACGACATCACACTTGAAACGAAGTCCTCGTGATATTAGAAGGTTCTCGACAATATTTGCCGGATAAGAAAACAAAACATAATCGAAACAAGTCATTGAAGAAGGGGATGAGTCATATGTTATTAGTGACAAGAGAATGTAACTTTATTATATATAAGAAAATATTTACCGCGATTAATTAAGTTAACGTAATATTTACATTCCACCTTGTATTCTGTGTACTATACGTTACCAATTAAAGAAAATCGACATAGTCTAAATTATATTAAGATGTAGCGAAAAATTATATTAAAACTATCGTTAAGGGGATGATAACTGCACATGCTGAATTCGTAGAATTATAATTAACGTTACTTAAATAAACTTTAATATTTACTGAATAAGTTCTACTCTATACACGATATTTCTTCTATTGCATAATTCAAAATAAAAGCAATTATTTAATAAGACAAGCCTATTAGTAACATAAAGTTAGAAGGTATTTTTTTGTACAAACATCTATAAACGTATGCGTATATCAAAAATATTAAAATGTTTGATCATTTTTCCTCGAAATAGTATTTCATTTAAAGAAATGACTGTAAATTAAAATGAAATACCTGTAAAATATTTAAATACTATATAAATATATACAGTAATTACTTATTATAGTTGTCTGGATTTGAAATCGTTAGTTACGATTGCATTGTATTTGCACGTACTTAAGAAGGGGACTTAATTTTATATTCATATTTCTGACATTGTCTTCAATACTTTTGAGCTTGTAATAGAAGCTCTGTTAAGTTATAACGAACAGATATTTTTTAAATTTAAGCTCTTTTATTTAGAAGATTATGGCATTAATTTATTTATCATGCAATGAAATGTAAATATTGAATACTTCCCTAAGCACGTATTTAGAAAAGATTATCTATATGTTAATTAATAGTTTAAAAACTCAAAGTATTATTTAAAAATATATCTTTAATTTTTCCTATTACATTTTCCAAGTGTACAATATTATTTAAACATAGGATTTAATAATTAAAATGTCAAGGCAGTAAAATTAAAATGATACAAGCTGAGATAAACGCACATTTTAAAGACCCATTAGAGTATTTGAAAGGAAAAATTTATGGTTAGCATTTATAGATTGCAATCGCGTTTAATACAGCATTTATCTTGCAAAATAGTCGTATCTAACATTATAACAACAATACTTTTAGTATTACAATTAAAATTTAAATACGCATCTTAAAATTTTAACAGCCTTATTTTTCAATATTCTGTATATTTCATAGAATATTTAACTTATATGGCTATAAGTATTGTAATTTACTATATCCCTTATAAATTAGCATTATCGTATTATAATATTTATGCCAGCTTTAATCGTAGATTCAATGATTGTAAGTTGTTTTTGTGTATTGATGATACTAATACAATGGTATTTCTGATTTTTATCAGAAATCGTAAGATATTTGGAAAATTTAAAAAAACACAAAGCTTAAAAAAATGACATTCAACTTTTAATTGTAAAAGAATCAATTTTTCATTGTACGATAACAATAATGGAAAAAAAATACTTGTTAACGCTTGAATAGTATAAATATGAAATAAATAAGATTCATATGAAGTGAAATGATAGAAAATATAGACTCGTAGCTTTTATTATAAAATGACTCAATGGTGTTATCTACTATTTGATACGGGACGATAGTTCCATATTTCCAACGTAAATTTTATTCTCATAATATTTGTTAATATAATAGCGAATTATAATTCGGAATATAATTACTATTGAGATAATATTAGAAGCGCAGTTATAATTCCATAAGAATCTGAGTAAATATGCAGAATATCGAAGTGATATCTTGTAAAAAGGAATATTTGTGAATAATATCTATTTTTAGCAATAAAAAAAGGTTAGTATTTTTCCCTTTTATTGGGGCCATTTCTTTGTGCCTATATTCACTCATTTTACGAGGTAATAAAGCATTTTTATCCTTGAAATTTTACTGTTTTCTTTTATCGTCGCAAAGATCTGATGAAAACATCAGATTTCTACGTCATGCATTTCGAATGAATGAACGAGTGAAGGAATGAACGAATGAAGAAATGAACGAATGAAGGAATGGACGAATGAAGGAATGGACGAATGAATATTGCAGTTAATATAAAAGGTAGGGCAGGAAAGGCAGGTGAGGGCTCATCAATTGTCGACGCCTAAAAACAAATCTTATCGGCATCTTTTCTGCTTTTAAAGCTCCCCGTTCGTGCAGCCTCTACTCTCGAAAGCGAGAATACGCAGTCCTCGAGCGTATTTATACGCGAGCAGTAACTCCGGAAGGAGCTCGACTAAAGCGCATCAGGAAAAAACAAACGATCGGAAAACTCATCCATTCACTAATACGGATATACTGGGCAGCTCCGCATCTGTCGCCATACGTCTTCGCCGGCAACAAGAGCAAAGGGACCTCAAATGCGGAAAAGCCTACAGAGCCACTTGTACTCGTTACGGTAAAACGAATCGCCCTAATCCGCGTAATCGGAAGCTCAGGGCCACGGACTCGCCGCTCCTCCCAATAAAGAAATATAAGGATAATTCAGTGCCAATAAAGGGATTTTAGGAGCCGATGCGCGCGGTAGGAGGCAGAGGAAGATGTCACAAAGGAACGAGTCCTAGCTGAGTCAAGAGGGAAGAGGGAAGAGGGA
The DNA here is from genome assembly GCA_018883505.1 of Ceratosolen fusciceps. NCBI lineage: Eukaryota > Metazoa > Arthropoda > Insecta > Hymenoptera > Agaonidae > Ceratosolen > Ceratosolen fusciceps. The sequence continues at coordinate 1,035,637 of RCIC01000023.1, read as the reverse complement.
AGTGGAAAAAGCCCGGAAAAATATGCGTCGGCTTGTGGAATTTATTTTACGGCGTCTCGGCTTATTGTCGCGCCTCCGAATCGATTCGTTTGCTGCCCTCCTTGAGCTCTTCCTCATTTCGCTTCCTCGTTGGCACGGCAGGATGGGGTGGAGCGCCCACAGCCCTCCAGACCCCGTTGCCTTTCCTCCTCTCTTCATTCCTTTTTCCTTCTTCTTTACCTGCTTACTGCTCTTTTTATTACATCGCTACTGTCGCAAAACGTTTTTCTCATATTCCATTTTGTTTTGCCTTCTTCTCGCGCGACGGCTATTAATATGGGATTATCCGTTTCTTTCCCTCGATGCCATAATGGGTTCATTTGTAAAGATATTAAAACGACGGGGATTCCTAGCTTGAAATTTCAGATAAAAACAAAGTCAATGACATATTAAATTTAATTGCATATTAAACATTCATTTGGTATTGACTTTGGAATCATTATTGTTTTAGCGATTCTGAAATAATAAATATTTCTATAAAAAAAAGTTTAATCTATCAGTTTATTTAGAAATAAGCAAATAATTTTAAATACCTTTATTTTTATGCACTTTTCATCAAATATTCCTATTATTCAATCACATGCATGAATATCTTAAAATTTCAATGGCTACGAGTCTTATGTCTTCTATATTACATTTATCTGTATTTGTGCAAAATATTATTGTCCTATTATTATATTCAATTATAATTAAGAGTTTAAGAACTAATTTTTATTAAAACGAGAGCATCGTCATTCCCTATTATCATTCAAATTACCCGAAAACGAATTTTTAACCTATATTCATTTTACTTACGACTATACACATTATTTTAACTCCACTAAAATCATGTAACTTTAATTTTATTCTTCTTTTCAATTACATGTAATAACCTCTGTAATTAACATAATTTAATTACGATTACTATATTGAGTTATTCCACAATGTTTTCTTGATTCATAATTATTAAATATTCTGTACTTCTAGGTTTTTCATCATATATTTGCCGTAGAATTTTCCTATTTATATTTGATTGTTTATTGTATTTTTATATATTTCTTACCTCATAAAATTTTATTTTACATGTACTTCTGTTTTAAATATAATAAAAAGATCGTTTTAAAATATTTGTTGAATATCGTTTGATAAAATATTATACAATTCATCTGCAGATTACTTTCTAATTATCTAGATTTTAAAAGCTTATTAGTAAAATATAAGCATGTAATTCCCTGTATTGTGATAATGTATTAATAACCGTCTTTATATCATGGGTGTTCTGTTTATTATTCTATATAATTCAAATTTAAATATTCATCTGCATACCGTTCATTAAATCAAAATAAAAGCAACCTTGTAATTATATTATTATAATTAATAACATCTTTAATTCCGTTTATAATTAATTTAACTTACAGTAGATTACAGTAATTAATCAATATGTTTGAATAACTTGAGATTTCTACTTAACTAATTATACTCATTGAATAACATAAATTTTATATATAATACTATCTGTTTTAAAATGTCAATCAAATTAGTAAATAGATGACTAATAAAAAAAATTTATTTGTTAAATAAATTTATAAGTTAAATATTTATTTGTTATTCAAAAATGTTTAACTAATAATTTTTAAAATTACTAACACTAGTTAGTATTAAGACAATAAGAATTGTATTTTAATTTAAAATATTTACAAAAATATTATTACTAATAATACATAATCCATTCGTATTCTCAGCTTTATGCGAAAGATTTTTTTTCAATAAAATAAAAATTTATCTTTATTATAAAACTCATAAGAAATATTAATAGTAGATTAATTCAATAGAAGTTAAATTGGATAAGTTAGATTGGTATGGATTCTGCGGTTCAATTCAAAGTTTTTTTTATTTATTGTAATACATAAATATTACTTTACGCTAAAGAGAATTAAAAATACAAAATAAGAATGTTAACATCAAATTAATATTTATCACGCGTGTTTATTAATGTTCCTTTGAATTAGAAAATATCCAGTCTTTAAACAAATATTTATTTATATACATTACAATGGATAATAATACATTAAAGTATCAAAGTTATCACAATAGCATTAATGGAAATCTTAGAAGGTATCATTTCTTATACAGATATGTCTAGTACAAGTTTATACTTGTATATATCCTTATTTCATTTCATATTAAATCAGTGAGTAAGGGTCATAATAGAAAGTTATTAGTTGCTTTGGAAATATGAGAGACGTAGTCGATAATGAACCGTCAAGGGATATTTATTATTCTCTCTTCCGAATTTTTATTTGTAAATTTAAATATATACCCTCTAATAATAATGAACAAGGATTTAGAGAAGCTAATTATATGAAAACCAGTGTAATTTATATTTCCTTCATTAAATTACAACCCAGTAGTGGCAATACTTAGGTATGCATTCGTAAATATTTTATTATAAAATCCATAACAGTAGAATTGTACCGTTATATTTTTTTATTTCATACAGTTAAATAGATATTAGAAATGTGTCAATTTAATCAATATTAACAAGCTCTTCGACAGATGCTGTTAAGACGAAAGAAATTATATGTAAAATATGTTCATTTTGATTTTCATCTATTATATTTGACTTATTGGATGAAAATATTGATCGAAGCAATTTTCTTACTCTTAACAAATGCATCCGCACAACAATTATTTTTTCTTACGAAACCGATTTAAGCAATGTGAATTTATGTAAATAGAAAACAGTCACATGTCTTAACTAATTTGAATAGAAAAAGTTGAAGAAAATTCTATATCCATGTGGCAAGCTTTATGTATATAAATATTACATATGTTTTCGAAAAATCCTTCCCCTTAAACTAATACATAAGGGGTCATTACCCTTTCGTGACCTTACATCGATTACCATTACAAGGTTTACGATACAACAGAGTACTTTGATTATTAGAAACTACAACGAGCCATGAACAGTGCAATCAGACTCATCTTTCATCTCAGACATGACTGTCACACAATTCCCCGAAGGCATAAATTGGTTTGGTTGAGAGCTCCCTCAAATACTTGATCGGCATCCATATGTTGCTGGTTCTAAGGCTAAAACAACAGCTTCATCTGAGTGCTCTCTTGACAAAGGTCGACCCCTCGTGTAAACCAGAGTCCACACAAAATCTTTTTCAGAGTCTTAGATTCGAAACCATATTTAATAATCATAAAAGTATTTAAAAGCTTAATGCAAATTCAGTCTGGTAGAATCCGATGAATTTTTCAAATTAAATCTATGCAATGCAATGAATATCACGCACACAACAACGTTTCATTATGACTAACAAATACGAAAATCATGCATTAACTAAAACTTGCGAAAAATTGAATTCCAAAATTAATTATTCTAAATGTAAGTAACTTCATTAAAAATTAGAATCTGAGGATAAAACCAAAAGAAATAATGAAAAATGGATGTAAATAAGCTATTTCGAATCGTTGCATTGTAAATTAATTCTAAATTAAAGCTGATTAATACAGAGTTATTAATTCATTGGTAAATATAATGGGATTTTGTAAGAAATAGTTAAGTAAAAGATTATAAAGTAAGCATAATACAGAATATTCATAATTTTCAAAAAGCATATAAATTTTTAATAATTAACTAAGGTTAAAGATGCGCGTTTACCAGATTTAAGTTTAATGTGTATTAAACAGTTGACGCAATAAAATTGGTGAGATGCATTATACTATATAAAATCTGAAGATATATTTACGTGACCTATTGTGCAATAGGTTTCCTAAATTTATTTGACCTATTATTAGACAGTAATTCTCGAGACTTCCCATGTTTTTTCCTTTTCTCAAAATTTCATTTTGGTTACAGCCAAATATAATTATACACTGCCAGTCTCTGAGCTTGCGTACACATACATCCCCTTTAAAGACTTGCCGCAGTTAAACTGGATTACCTCTACTGTCAATGTTTTTCATTTTGTATCTTGACGACATATTGTTTTAAATAATTGAAAATATAACGAAAGAAGAAAAACTTAAATTGACAGTCGAGTGATGAATTTCTGCGAAATGTGACCCTTGAAAGCAATTTTTTAATGAATCGAACTTATCGAATGTACATAATTAAAAGCATAATGTTAGTAAGTAGCATTGAAAAGCAGAACCTCAATCAATCAATATCAGGTGAATACTGGACACTAAAATAAATAAAAACTATTTTTTCATTAATTTTACTACTCTCGCACATATCAACCGAACAGACAACTCTAATTGGATTTTTCTTATTTATCAACAAATTTACCTTATTTCAATACGCTTTGAAAATTGTGAAACGAAAATACAATCATAAAGTCCTTTGAATTTTACTTCGGGCATTTCTACGAATAACACATTCGGTTAAATTATCCAATATTACAGTATCCAATTTAATTTTCATTTAAAAAATCGTTGATTCGTTAGATAAATGAGCATTATGAATAAGAATATTGTGTACATGAGTATTGTGTCGTTGAAACGTAAAAGATTATTTAAAACCTTATTGCGTTAAGAGTGAAAAATTTTTAATTTCATATAAAATGAAATTTCACTATATAAATTGTAACATATTGATGATATATCAATGGGTTATAAAATCACAATCATAATAGAAGTAAGGAAATACAAGGGTGAAGAAAAGCACTTGGATTCTTATTATATATATTTAAATGTTTGCTAATGAATACAAAGATACAGTTTTTGTTTTTATTCTTTAATAAGATAAAATCCGTAAATTTAAAGGAATGCGAAAGCAATGTCGTTGAAAAGTTTCCGGAAACTTAAAGCTTCGAGTATAAAAAATGCCCTCGGAATAAGCCAGCGAGTGAAAAGGGATCGATTTAAGTTATTAAAATCAGAGCTCTGTAATAAAATACAAAAAATCCAAGGAAAAAAGAAGGAAGAGCTGCAGCCGAGCTTGCGAGCCAACGCACGAACTATAAATGAACAAAGTACGTAATTTAGGGCTAAGGCTAATTACCTCCCCACCGCTTTCTGCCACCGCTCGAATCAGCATATCTAATCGTTTCGAAAAAAAACAAAAGACAGAGTGAGAGAGAGAGAGAAAAAGAGGAGTAGAGGAATACGGGGCAAGACAAATAGCCCGGCAATCAAGCCGAGATTCCTACCTTCGGGGGCACACGCGCACGCGCGCACGTAGAAGCACGCGCACGCATAGGGGCATTAGCCGTGGCGGAGGGGGGACAGTCGGACGTCGTACGCATTCACGTCGTATAAAGTGGCAAAAGGTCTCGATTCACGTCTGCGCTCAGCTGCTCCCGGCGCCTCTCAGCTGAGAGCCACAATGGACCGCGGGAGGCGCATCGACTGTGCCGCGGTCGCTGCCTATTTCACGCGCGCTACACTTGCGGGAAGATTCCAGAACGCAAATACGAGGGTACGACCGTCCGAGCAACTCTGTGTGTGGATGCATGGGTGAGAGAGAAAAAGAATGAGAGAGAGAGAGAGAGAGAGAGAGAGAGAGAGATAGGAGCCTAACATATTATTATTACTATTATTATTATTATTATTATTATTATTATTATTATTATTATTATTATTATTGTTGTTGTTGTTGTTGTTGTTGTTGTTGTTGTTGTTGTTGTTGTTGTTGTTGTTGTTGTTCTTAATCCTCGAAGGAAAAATCCGTTCTGCTGCACTTTCGAGAAAGACTTTGGCTCGTGATCGACGACGGCACAACTCGCCAACCTGAAAATTCCACCTAGACTTTGACGGCGGACGATTTAACATGTTTCATCTATTGATCGATCGCTTTTTTAAAACGTCACCTGCTTTTATTGCTTCGAAGCCTCGTTATCTTTTACAGGTTCAAATTTTACTCCTTTTATTATTTATCTACACTACTTTTTTTATACAAATACGTGAGCCTCTTTTACACCGGTGAGGTCATAAAAAGTTTTCTATTGGACAAATTTTAGAATAATTTTATATTTTAATAAAATATTTTTAAATCCTACCGTACGGCAAATTTGGATTCATTTGGTCTTATTAGTCCCAGCTGGTGTTCTACATTTTTCTATCCCGACCCACTCCGTATGCTCAATAATATATTATTAAACAGTAGCTTTTGCTTAATTCAAGCTTTCTTACAATTTTTAATTGGCAAATATATTATACAATGCCCTGTTTAACATTTTTATTTAAGATCATTTAATATTCGTTAAATATATTTGAACTCACTTAAATATAAATTCGTACATTCTAATTCTTAATTTATTACGAATAAACAATCTAAAATTTACAACTAATCTTTTTGTTTCAATGTAATTAATATTAATTCCAATTTACAACTTGAAATTATAAAATTACTTTTTCGATATTCTGATATAAAAAAATAAATACTGTCAATTTATTGTTAAATAGGTCGATAACCCAAACTTTTTATATATCTATGGAACTATTTAATTAAATCGTGAATAATGTAAGAATATGATTTTAATAGAAAGCTGAGCAATAGCTTATTAAATATTCGATATTTAGAATAAGCAGTATTACATGAGATGAAATTATTTTACTTCAAGATATTTATATGTCAATATAAGGTCCTTTTATTAAGTCTAATACAAAAAAACATAATCGAGTTTCTGAAATGAATAATTCAATTTCAAAATTAAAAATTGTGCTAAGCATAAATCATAAAGTAATAGCTCGTAATGTGTAAAATAAAGAGATGGAATGAATTACAAGATGAAAATTCAAAGACAATAAAATATAAGAAAGGAAATGAATAACGATGATTAGGAAAGATTAAAAGTGAGAAAATAAGTAATAGAGCACAAGTATGTGTCCACGGAAAAATCTGCTAAAAAACTCTTTAAAACTTTTATCTGATGAACTGTTTATATGTTCGTGTTTGTTTAAGTAAAACCCCTTTTTATCTCAAATCAAGAATTTCGATATTTCAACTAATTCTTATATAAGTAATCTAACAAATAATAATAAATTTAATAACAAATAACAAAATCCGTCAAATGTATATTTGGCTTTTTTTTCAGTTCGACGTTCGTAAACAAATTCCGAAAATGATCGACTTATTACAATGTTCTCATGGTTAAGATTAAGTATCGATGTAATAGCTATTCTAGGCTATCTCCCAGTATATATATATATATTTATTTATATTTATTTATATGCATAAATGCATGCCTGCATTGATGCATCCACGTATACGTGTAAATAGGATACGTAATAAATGGCAAAAGGAATAACGAAGGAGGGAAAGACTATTCAAGGATTAATAGTCTTGGTCGAACAATGGAATGTTGAATGTGTATAGGGCTGTATTTACTACAGGTCTCATAACTGGCGATTTCTCAAAATCAGATAAATATTCTTGTTATCTCATTGATGAATAGCCGGCTTCGAGCTTAGAGGGCTGAACGTTGAGGATCGAAGGTGTGAAAAGAATAACGCTTATCTCGACAGTCTTTATTTAAGTTAATCCGTGTTTCAAGAGACTTCTCAAGCAAGTTGCGCTTCCGCTTGCTCTGTAAAACTTTTTTGTAACCCGATGCCCAAGTCTTAGCGCCCCTTACCGCAACCTCACCTATCTTTCATCAAAATTTATTACGCTCAGCTTCAATAAATCCTTCGCTTTATCAACTCCGGAGATTTATCCTACGAGTCGAAGATGCAGAGGAGGATGAAAAAAAGTTATAGGCCATGAATTGTACCCTAGATGAATTTGCAGCTCTCGTATGTATGTGCAGCATAGGAAAACTAATGCTGGTCCGATGGCCCAGAGATACAAATATTAATCCTTTGATATAATGCGAGCGTGAGTGAAGTGGGAAGAGACGGAGCCAGGTATTAAATTTCATTACAAACTTAGCGATTATCGCGTTATCTCTTGTTAAAGTTTGAGTGCCCGGACTCAGAGAATTATAGTTACAATGGAAGTTTGCTGACGAAACGAAAACGGTGTGCATATATGTACGTTGAATCTATCAATTCCTCCAAATTCTGTCTTTTTTAAAAGCTTTAAAATATTCTTATGCAGAATTACTTTAATCCATGTTTTAAAATAAATTCTATTTAAAGCAACCCTAACGCTCCAATTAGTATACCCAAAATCTATGAGCCTTAAATGCTTCTCAACTTTAAACTTAAAACAGGTACGTGGATTATGTATTTTAATATATTTTTATCACTAGCTTCTTTACTCATTAATCTCCTTCTTAATTTCTGCCGTAAAAGTGCAGTAAAAAAGAAATTCATATTAAATCTAATAGTTTTGTATTATCTCTATAATTGTTTGTATTATCATATCTTATATTTTATATACATGATTAATTCGGTCGCCCGGGAATACGAAGCTTAAGCAATTTTTCCCAGCCGTTTGCAGGATAAGTCACAAATACTTATAATTAACAATAGCCAAGGGCAATATTAATATTCATAAAAAATATCGTCCATTCCGACATTTACTTTAAGCTTGCATTCGTATGCGTACGGCTGGATGTAACAGGTGTATTTTATTTTTCAAATGCAATATCATCAGTCGACAATCCGATATTGTGAAATTAGTTAGTAATTTATCATAATAAATAATGGATTTGATCTGTTCTAATACAACCTTAAAAATATTTCTAAAAATTGAATCAGACTTTGTGAAAAGTACATGAAGAACCGAACCGATCTTAAAGAGGATAACGAAAGCTCAAGCGGATAACACATGGTGGGAATCCGTAAAAAATGAGCCAGTATAGTAGTAAAGGTTTTAAAATACTTAAGTATATAATGAATAGCGATGAAGAAAATTCAAATAAATGGTGTGGCAAGATATATTTACAGATTTATAAAAAAACTTTTAAAGACTTTCTGATATCGTATTGTTATAATTTTTTTAAATATTGAAATGCTTGTATTAGGACACGCGTTGTTCGTTATTACTCAAAATAAAATATATTAATTATTACATAATAATAACACGGATTTAATAATACATTAGCATTGTTAAGCGTGCGTGCGTGTGTGCGCATGAAGGACATTCCAAGAAAAACGAAAAATATTAAGGAGAAATAACATTTTAATTTTGCAATATAATACTTAGCTAAGGAAGAATGGAGTGAGTAAAATATAAAGATGAAAATTCACTCCGGGTTTGACGACATCATTAATATTAAACATGCGAAAAAAAAGATGCGACAATACGCGAAATCATCGAAAAAAGAGCCCCTATTCCGTCCCTATGACGTCCCCGTATTCCGTATTATAGAATGATAATGAAGGACTCGGGCAAACGTTCATGCATGCACCCTAAAATGCAAAGATAGGGGGTTATTGGGGTGGGAGAGGGGGAAATAAAACTCACCAGTAAGCTTATAGGTTCGGAGAACAGAGACGAAAAATCTCCAGCCCCTTGTTTCTTCACACCCTTGTGCGGCGCGCTCGAACCCCCTCCTCTTTTTGGAGGTTATGCAGCACTGTCTCCTTTCACTCAAGCTCTCTCTCTCTCTCTCTCTCTCTCTTTCTCTCTCTCTCTCTCTCACACTCACTCACGCCTTAAACTTGCACGTCTAAACTAGCGCGCGCGCGCGCGCAACTGAACACGACTTTTGATGCTGTCAGTTTCTAAGTTTGCGTACATGAATGCAAAAAATGTAGAAAATTGGATGAAGTTGTGAAAATTTTTTAATAGTCACAGGGGTCTTTACAATAATTTTCCACTCTTATGGCTGCAGCTGATTTCTATGCACGTGGTAGAGGTCGTAGAGGTACACGTGCGACTGGCTATACGTATGCCGCCTTGATTATTTTACTCGAAGCGAAGCTCCCTAATAACGAGACGAAGAAAATTTATTAATTAATTTATTAATAGGCCGTGAGGTGAGCCGGCGAGCAGACGCAAGAATCTCTTTTCCTGAAAACCATGAACGGAATGACATATAATAAGACAATCGAGGAAAAAAATAAACGAATGCTTGAGAGAATAACAAACAAATAAAGGAAGATCGGTTGGTACGGAACAGGATTATCGGGACCGGGATTAGCAGCGGTGACTAGCAACGGGGATTAACCGCCTGGTCCAGAGAGAACCAGGGTACAGAAATGGTGGTTAAGAGGGGGGGGGATATTGAAAACAGCTTACGCGATATTCGAGTTATTTTTCGTTGGGAAAATGGAAAAAGTGTAGCACGTGTGAAGGTGCGGCCAGCTCGCCGGCATCGGACAGATATATCGGCGAAAACGAACCCGGCAGAAGCTCTTCGTCCGGGAATGAACGAGTCAAGGGGCAACCGGGACCGGTACTCTCTGTGTATGTCTCTTTTACTTTAATGCCGGCCTTTTAACAACAGGTTAGGTTATGTTTACGTCGACCGAGGAGGAAGCCGCCAGGCTACTTACTACGTCTCCGACGTGACCAAACTTCCTCAAGAGAATCAACCGCGCGTTCCGAGCCCTCGCGCTCGACTAACCTCCTCCGGTCGAGTCGGCCAAAACTTCAACTCGGGTTCCCCCGTCGGCGGATGCTGCGCGTCTCTCCCACGCGGCCCCTGCATACGTGACCATCGGATGCGCGCCGCGCGCCGTTCTACGCCCCCCGTCGCGCACCTCGCTCGCTACTCTCTCTCTCTCTCTCTCTCTCTCTCTCTCTCTCTCTCTCTCTCTCTCTGATGCACGCCCGCTCGCTCCGGCCCTCATTGTATAGCTGGGTGTTGTGCGGAGACGCGATGCCGAGCTCGAGATGTGGCCGGGATTCGACGTGAAAATTTCGCGTGGCCTGATAATTACCGAGCAACAGCCGAGCTTCCTTAGAATTAATTACCGCGGACTTGTCGGACCCTGGCCCGAGCCGCCGTCCATCATACATCCACCACGTCTTTTCCTCCCAAACTCTAGCTTTTCTTTAAACCGAACCTCGTACTGCCAAATCTGGCTTTTTGAAATACCTTTACTTCCTACCCCTCCCCCCTCCAACCCCTCACCCATCCCACCGACTCAAGCTCTTCCGCCCTTTCGCCACCAAAATCCCCCTTTCGCCACCCACATTGAGAAACTTCCCATTAACAAAAGGAAATCTCAGATGCTCTGCGGGATGTATGTCTCGCTCCCGACATCGTAACAGTACAGCGCTGTAATAATAAGAGAAACAACGTGTATAACTTCTAAAACGGCCCTTTAATATATGTATGCGTTGCTAAGGCTTAAACGCATTTTGCTTGAGGAGCTCATGCAATTAATCAACACTTTCCATCATCTGGACCGTATTCGTGAATTTTATAAATTTTACCATTTTTCAATTTCTTTCGTACTTCATTCTCACGTCGTTCGTTATTACTTTTCGTTATCGTTATTAACATTTCGATTTTCCCGATCATACGGTTTCCTGTCATTCGACCATATTTATTCGGAAAAATTTATCTTTAAATTTTCAATCCCAAGCGTAATATGACATTTTCAACACAATTGATCAGTTCACCTAAAGTTTTTATACTACAAAAGTATTAAACTCGCTTTTCTAAAAATGAGTTTTATTTCATTTACCGGATAGCTTCCAACAAAAATTTCAAATCATCTCGTCTAACAAAGAATTTTACTTATAATTCAAATGAAACTATCTGACCTAGAATCTTGAAAATTCAACAAAATAATTTAAAAGAATATCCATTATATCTCTATTTTGTATAATATAACCAAAATACATAAATAAAAATCAATAGTAACTTTTTATAGATACATTTTTTTTTCGTTTTTCTTTTTTTTTTTTTATTTTTTTTCGTTTGAGTAATTTAATTGTACATAAAATGAATCCAATAATAAAATATCAGTTATCATATTTCAGTTTTTATTTTCTGTACTTTTATTCATCTGTATTTTTTTCTTAATTTAGAAAATTATATTTCTTTTTTTATTAATTATTTTTTATTTCAGTCAAATAACTATAAGTTTTAATATGAAAATGTTATTTTATATGCTTGAAATCTTGAAACTAAAGCATTGGCATCGCTTTATATTATCAACAGATATATTTAATTTTACTTACTTCGAAAACTTAAACATTTGAATATTCCATTCGTATTTTTTCTTTTTAGAATGTATTTTATATATTATTATCTTTCTTGTGCATCCAAATATGGATTCTCCGTATCTGTATTTAGTAAAATTTTTTACCTTTTCTTTCTAAAGCTAAATAAATACTCCAAGTGATTTTATATAAACGAAAAATATACACGAAGATCAAATTTTTATAAATCTGTTATTATTAATTTTGTAATAAATTTAATAATTCCAGTATTTTTTACTGACTGTCAATTTTTCATTACACACACTCACACACAAACACACAAGCGCGCTCGCACACACTTATGTATATATATATATATATATTATTTTATAAATTGACATGTTCATAATGCAAATAACACAAAATTATTTTATTATTTGCACAGGTATATCTCAATGTATTTCGTAAAATTTTTAATAAATGAAATTTTAGTTTAAAAAATAACACTATGGAACACGAATTTCAATAGAAATATTTGTAATTAGTATAATAATTTTAATATTAACTTTTCAAAAGTATTAAAGATTTTCTATTTATTAAAGTTATCATTTATGTACTATTGTGCAAAACACAAACTTTTTAAAAAGTTATCTAAATTCATAGTTAATAACACTGAATATTAAAAAAAATCATATAAATGCTTATATTTTAATTTAATTTATTTAAGTTTTGTTAAATTTGCAATTTAAATAAATTAAGAAAAAATTAAAATAAGTGATTCAGACTTAAAAATTTATGTAAAAAATTTTTTTTACACAATATTATAAACCATTATTGTAGTTATTCATCATTGCTATTATAATCTACTTTCATTATTTAATATAACTTCAATATGTTTGATACATATTAATTTGCGATATTAAAGTTGAAATTTTAATTCTTTTAATCATATCAGACTTTTTGATTGTTTTATTGTAGGATCAATTATAATAAATAAATAGAATCATTTTTAATAAAATATTTTATATAAAATCATTTTATATAACAGTTAATTTATTATTATTTACCTCTAATGTTATAGTTTTAGCTGAATGCAACTGATATAATTTTCTTTTGAAAATTTTGAAAGTATTTTTTTAAAACTCCACATCCTAGATAAAAAAATCAGTATATCATGTATACATTCGTATGTGCGTATACACTCTTAAATTAAATTTCTAACAATTCATTTGTTTGGCAATTTAAATTATTCTGATTATAAAATTGGCTGTAAATATAATTTAATGAAAACAATCCTAAGTTATAACTAATTACACATTTCCTAGATTAATTGCTTTTAACAGTCTTAATATTAAACATATATTTTTACTTTTAAAAAGTAAAGATTAAAGTGACTTTGTAATAGGATGTAACAAATACCTTTTCTTAAAAATATACTAGAATCTAATTATTTATTTCGAATATTATTAAGTATATTTTTAAGTATATTTTTCTGAATGTTTAAATATTCTAAATATTGCCAATGTTAATGCTACATAAACTTAATCAATATTTTTAAATTTTAACATATTTTATATGTTATATATTACATATAGTAGAATATGCGCATTATACTCAACAAATCAATCGAAACTGAAAATCTCTTAAATATATGCATTTTTTAACTTATTTATATTTTTTATTTTATTAGAGTTAGTATAAAAAGATTTTTATTACATTTAGATTATTTCGTTTTATTTGTATGTCATTTATAGAAAAGTCTTCCAATTGGTCTTGTGAATTTTCGCAGACAACACAAAAGCATTTCGATTATCTAACGTCATAAAAGATATTACATGTGACAGTTTAGAATAACTTTTTGTATACTACTTTAATATGTACCGTGCATTCTGTAGATGTCAATGCTCTGAAGAAAGTGAACTCATCATATGATTCTTTTGAATTTTTAAATATACTTTTTAAATATTCAGTATATTTACGTAACGAAATTAAATATTTTATTAGATTAAAAAAATATTGCTCGCGAATGCTGAATTGAAATATTCCAATACAATAAATAATAATTTTATCGTCATAGCTTTAACAAATTCAAAGTATTAAATTTTCTTATTTATTTATTTTTTTTTTTTTTGTTAGTTAAAATATACATCGTAAATGTGTTTTCTGATCAAAAATATTAATAATTAAGTAAATTTTTTTATATAATGAAATTTTTATTGGCAAAAAGACAGAAGAAAAGATAATGTAAAAATGTGTTCTACAACAATCGAAATGTCATTAAAAAATCACTCGCCGTACTTCTTTAAAATTATGGATTATCATTATAGAATGATACTTGAATACATCTTGAATTTAAAATTACATCGAGCAATTCAGTTTAATTTAGAAATGTATTTACTATTAAAGTGAAGTTGAAATAATTTGCTCTGCAGATCTAATTTATTTACAAATATATATATATATATATATATATACATTTATATATACACATATATATGTTTATATTTATAGCTGATTTCATATTGTATTGTTATTAAAACTATGTATTAGTATCAAACTATTTTAGTGGCTTTACAATAATATGCAAATGATACTATGAATAATAAATAAATGAATATCCAAAATATATTTAGGTTTACATTAATAGATAAATTCAAATGTACTCGATTGGAATAGGGGGAATTCTGTCATATTGAGCCAATCAACGATGTTATCTAAATATAAATACATATGCACGTGTTTATATTAGGATAAGCATACGCGTGTTTATTAAATGTTCGTTTATAATATGTCAATTATTAATTTTGAAATTACAAGTTAATTTGTTTGAGAATCTTTTAACTCAATAATATTCTGATATATTTAAAGCATTAAAAATATACTATGAAATTTTATTGCATATAATATTTATATATGCGTCTACTTTCCGTAGTATGATATCTGAAATATATATATATATTAATTGCCGTTTATATTAGCAAGAGAACCAACACTTATATGTAATACTTAGATGCTGCCAAATTACATCCTCTGTCAATGTGCTTTCGGCTCTTGTGTGCATACAAATAATAGGGCTTTTGAAGCATCTCTGATTACGAATTTCAAACATTTTACTGCACAAAATAATATCTGCCTGTAGTAAAAGTCATAGCGTATTATGCATTACTTATGAGGAAACAAGTTAATTCGAAACATACGCGGATGAATGTTTCTGAGTGAATAATCTGATTGTAAAATTCGAAATAAATTTTATAAAATTAAACCACTTAAATAACAATTAAAATTCTTAATTAGACATTGTTAAACAACATCGAATAACATTCATAGCAATCAATAAGCATCATTATGACATGAAAGGGTTGTTCTTTTCAGTCGAAGGTTCTCCCCCTTTTAGATTTATTCCCACTCTTCATGAGCCTTAGTTCCTCTGATCACGAAACCGAGATCGACCGATCGACTGAGGCGCACCCGTCTCTCACACACTTCTTTTGTCTTGCTTGACAATTACAGCGCATAAATCTAAAGTACTGCAAACAAACATACATCCCGAATTGAATTGTACATCACGATCCTGAAATTCCGTAGTCAAGCTATACCTGTTTTATGGGACATAATGTGTTTACTTACTTTGGCACGCACTGAAAAGATTAATTCGTTTTATATCATCTTTTAAATTATTACCCATGACAATTGGGTTCTAAAACTTTTATAACATATAAAATTATATTCAAAGATATTCTTTAAAATTTCATTACGAAAATTTAGCCTTTTAATATTAATTAATCTATTTAATTCTAACAATAAATGAATATTAATTATAATATTAAAAATAAACATTATATATTTATCATTTTAACTCAATTATTGCTTTAAAAATACTGTACAGATTAATAACATATGATGTTTGAATTTCGTTTAATTCTTTATATATAACTATTACTTGGTGGTAAATGAAATTTAACATTACAGCCATTATTAAAGTAAATAAAATTCCTTAAAAAGAAAATGTATCTGTACTTATAATGATTTAAATATTCTCTGACATAAGTCAATAAGTTCTATTAATCATATTGAGACAGGCTAAGATATTGATTAAAAACTAATAATATTACTTAATGGAATTGTATAGTTCAAGTCGTGTCTGTGGATCCCAGCCTAACGCAACGATTGCGCTTCGTTCTCAATTAAAGACTTTCAAATTAAAGACAGCAATTCCAATGAACTCGAAATTTGCATGAGTCAGTATCTTAACTAACGCGCATTTCAAGTTAGTTAACTTAGGAATCAGGCGTCGCCGACAGATTCCGGCTATATTAAACTTCTTCTGTCTATAGTTTTGCGACGTAAATAAAGAAAAAGAAAGATAAAGAAAGAAAAAGAAGAAGAAAAGTAGAAATATGGAAAAACAGATCTGTTGAGCTACAATTTTACCACTATTTCATTAACAATTTATTTACTGTATAAAATAATACAACGATAAAGTGTTCACTTGTTATCTCACTCACTCCGTGAAGTCTTTGTTGCATTGTGCAAATAGCCCATTAGATTACTGCAGACCAGCGGTGGCGTGTTTGAAACGGACAACGCGTTAAGTAAAGAAAAGAGAGGAAGATATAGAAAGGAAGGAAAGCCGAATGGCTGCGGACACGAACGAATAGCGCACGAATTGAAGAGCAGACAGAATTTTGGCTCCTGATGACGCACAAGAATTTATTTTACTGTGAACCTTATTTGACATTCTTTGGAAATGCTTTTTCTCGAACTTAACAACGCTAATCGATACTCACAATTATTACCTACAAGACATTCTAAGTACATGCAGCATCGGGGGAATTATTTTTTATATCACAGTGAGGACAAGGAAAAGTAATAGTATCAATATCAATGCATTTTATGCAAACAAATCTCTTTCTCTTTTTTACTAAAAGAGAAATTTATTTAAAACGTTCTTAGACGACTTCTTAGACGTACATCGCTTTCTTCCCTATTCCAAGCTATCTACTTGAAAATAATAGGGGAGACCCCAAGATTGATCTATCGTTCGACTAGAATTTGTTATATTCAATAATGTTTATTATCGTAGTCGGTAATTGTGTATTGACTTCCTCTTGTAATTCAAACTTTATTTATTCTATGAACACCACCTTTAGAAACTGAGTATTTAGCAACATGTTGAAATAAAACGCAACTATCCCAGTAGATTGAGTAATAAATTACATTTTAAGCATACATACGTACACGTATATACATATACATATATATATTATACAACTAATAAAAATTAAATAAACTGAAAACTTTTTAATATGCAACATTACATGTACATAATTGTACAAAGTGCTTTTTGTTTCTAATATCAACAAATCTTTATTAGTATATTTATACAAAATTATACATGCATACAGGATCAAAGGCAATTGAACATTCCGTAAATATATAACTTTAATATTTGGGTTTAAATATATATACGAATGTTTCAGATTAAAGCTACGACACGAAATTCCGGCCTCCTGACACTTACTTGTATCTATCGTCGATTCAGTCTACTCAAACCGGAAGTTGTTTATTATTAATAAAACATAGTTATTATCTTATTTACTTGAAAATTTTTAAAATTATTTTCCACTACATTTATAAGTATTTTGCCCTGACAATGTATTATCATTAATTTTAATATGCAAAAAGTTTTAATACTTTTCGTATGCATAAATACACACATACACACGTTACACTTAAACAATTATTATATGTAAATTCATTTTTAAAAAATGGTTTATTCCGCACTTTCATTCTTTATGCATAATTTACGACAAAATGTGAACACATGCACGTTGTTAATAAAAATATAAATAATATAAAATATAAAAATATAATAAGTAAAAATATTGTATTTTAAATTAATTTTTATGCAATATTATCATAGTTACTTGGATATTTAATTTCACATAAGTTTCATATAAAAAAGATTTATTTTCATAGTATTAAAAATTGAAAGTAATTTTACAATTTGGTATATTCTAATGCTTAAAATAAAAAAGCATATGGTTATAATAAAAACATAACGTTTTTAACTTTTTGTTTGTTATTAAAACGTGTAAATTATACCGATTATTTACCTGTTAAATTACTAATTAATAAAGTAATTTTATTGACTATATCCTATCAATATTTTTATTAAGTCTTTACGCATTCTTACGTATTAGCAGAATATAATTATAAATATTGCGTTCATAAATATTGCATATAAATAAATAATAAGTTTCTAGTTTTGTAAGTATGATTACTAAATCTGAAAATATTTTATAAATCTTGGAAAAATTGTAAAATATTGGGTAGGTTATATAATTTACAGTGGTATTAGTTTATTTAGAACTTGTTTGTAACCAATTCTACATTAGACGGTAAGCAGAACAATTTTTATATTTAAGATTTTATTTGAAATTAATAGTACTTAAGGTGTTTCTATAAAATATTTAAAAGGATAATTTTTGTTTCAAATAATTAATAGAATAATTGGTTAAAATGCAATCAATACATAGACTGGTTTTACAAATATATACTATTCTATATGATAATATGTCTTATAAAATAGATTTAAAAAAAAAAAACAACAACAGCTTTACAAGTTTCACTATTAATATTACCCAGAAAAGTAATATAATATTTTTTAATAATTGCTGATTAAATATCATATGAAATTTATTAAAAATCATAAAAATAACAAGAATAAGTAATAAAAAAATTATGTAATGCTAAATTTTAATTTCTCATATGAATTTTATTATAGTATTAATAAAAAACTAATTTTAATCCTAAATACTAATTTTCATGATTCGCAAGAGATAAAAATCATTTATTCAAATCAATATTTTTTTTATTTAAATTTTGGCATTAAATATAATGATCGACACATGATTAAAATAAAAAACTATCTTTTCGATTCAAAATTCATCTTTGGATTTTTGCGTTATAAATATCTGCAATCGACATGAGTTGCATTCGATAATGTAAGTTAATTATAATTTTTGCCCAACTATACGGAATTCTTTTCTATTATAATGGGCGTTAAATTTAAATGACAATAAACGTATTACCTAAAATGCTCTGTAAGAAAGATTTTTCATGTGCACAGACAAATTTATCATGATTTCACCCAATTAAGAAACATAATTTATATCATTATCCATATTCATTATCCATAGAATTTATTAAGTTATTATAAAAAGTTATATAATTTATCGGTAAATTATTCTTAATTCAATTCTCTGGGTATGCACAATGCATGAATCGGATCGATTTTTCATCCTATCTATTTACAGAAATATACCGAAAGCGCACATAATCCTTCTTGAATTGAATACTCCTTAAATGAATTAATTTTATTATGGGAGAAGCATGAGATAAATACATTATTAAAATAGCGCATTTGAATGTTAAATTCGTGAAATTTCATCAAATAATTAATAATGAAAATATCGTATATGTCAAATTGTATAGTAATGAAATAGAATATTTTTTTCCTATTTTACTTTTATTCCCGAAAAATAGAACTAAAAAACTAAAGATAAAGTATTATTATTTATACAGAATTAAATTTTTAATATTTTACATATTTATGTGGATTTCAATTACAATAGACTTATCAATTAATTTACGAGAAATTCAAAACTTTAGTGTATATTTTAATAAAAATTTTAAATTAAGATTTTTCAAATTCATGCAATTCAAAATAATGAACCATTTTCGACGGCGTATTAAAATTTTTCTTAACATCCATCGATATTTAGCTTACTGGAAATAGGTATTTTTAGATACGAACGGATAGTACATAATTTTTTTAGATTGAAACAGTTGTATTTATACAGTGAGAGATTTTTTTTCTTCTTCAGTTTTTTAGATATTTTATATTTTAGAAAAGACTTCTTTTTATTACTCAAATAATATGAGGGTACTATGCTTTAGTTAGAAATAACGTGTTAATA
Organism: Ceratosolen fusciceps; assembly: GCA_018883505.1. Classification (NCBI taxonomy): domain Eukaryota; kingdom Metazoa; phylum Arthropoda; class Insecta; order Hymenoptera; family Agaonidae; genus Ceratosolen; species Ceratosolen fusciceps. Next base: position 1,015,636 of record RCIC01000023.1, on the reverse strand, counting down.
TCCAGGATCAACTCCAGCATTTACATTTCAAATGAAATGAACCAACAACTTGTGCCTTTGTTAGTTATATCAATTTCTAGATGTTTATCTTTATAACTGCATTAGTCTTTAATCTTGAATATTTACGTCCTTTTAAATACATGTTACATATAACGTATTAGTAATATTTAATTTTTACTGATAATTTTTAAAAATATTTTCTTGATTACATTCATGATATCTATTTAAAAAAGATCATAGAAAATATAAGAAAATAAACAGGTGTGTCTAGACATGTTTAGACGAGTCAAGATCATAATACTTTTAAATTCAAGAACGACAGTTCTTTAGTTTTTTTACATTTAATCTCTGATTAATTAAATTTTACAACTCTTAATAGACATTACGGGAAAATAATACATTTTTCCGTATGTGTTTTTTTTTTCAATATTACATGAAATGGAAACCGGGTTTAACAAAACTTTCTTAGCATTATTTATTAAAATATTTTCAATTATATAATCACGTGAATTTAAATTTTCTCCTTAAGTTTTTATTTGAAACTGGTAAATGGCACTAAATATACGGATACTTGATTTCTGGTTCTTGATTATTATTGGATAAATTGAGCTAATGACAAATATTTTTATAAAAATTAAAAGTGAATTAGAATTATGAGTAAGATAAATTTAATTCGGATGGCTAGAATTAAAATTAGGATTACATTAAAAGGTGTAACTTATTATAATTAATAATTAATAATAAGCCCTCGAAATGTCGTCATTCTCTATGTACTTCATCATGTATACAAGCACTTTTGTCTGTTATATCCTTTTCAAAGCGACGATGCGTCTAATTCATCCTGTTCACGAACAAGTGGATAAGGTAGAAAATGTAACAGGACCGGAACTAGAACTCTGCCGCATACGGATATTATATAGCCTTTACCGGAGATTCGAGTGCGTTTCGGGGTTCGACCGCAAACGTACATCTTGCCTAAAGTTATTCTCCCACCCTCTTGTTCCTTCGACCAGCATCCCCTTCCTCGGCTTTCTTCGTCGCACCGTCGTTCCACCGTCGCTCGCCCCTTCTTCGTCCTGTCACCCGCCCTCTTTCACTTTTGCATATATAACTGGATTTAAACCTTCACGTAACTCTCGACGTCGACGTAATTTGCTCTCGGAAGCGCGAACATTTCCTAGTTCAATGAGCACGATACTTATACAACACATGCAACTACTACCTACCTACCTACCTACCTACCTACCTACCTACCTACCTACCTACCTACCTATCTACCTATCTACCCATCAACCTACCTCAATTTGTTATCGCATGATTCCTGCTGCAATATCCACGACACGCCAAAAACAAATGGTCTCTCAAGTCGAAAGGGAAATGCGAATGACGAGGAATGAAAAGAAAGGGAGCAATCGCGATAAGGAGTGCCGTGACTTTCAGAAAATTGCTATCGACGAGAGAGAAAATTTATCCGACAGAGGCTAAACTTAGCCATTGTAAATCTTCTCTCTCTCGCGAGGGTCTTCCATGCGTGCCCCCCCCCTTTCCTCCTACCCCGTGACACTCCTTCAACAGCAGCATTAATTCTGGATTAGCCGAACCCGAAGCATAGGATAATAATATTACAGATTTTCGGTTGGCTTTTCAGAAGACTTTTCAGAACAATCTTGTGAATGCAGTTGTAAATAGACATTCGAGAGTTGAAATAATAAGCTTGTTGACGTTAGCCGATTACTGCATTAACAACATCGTTTTATAATGTCTGAACGGAGTAAATTTAATGGAGTTTAAGGGTCGAGAGTAAACGGAGTTAATGCTCAAGAATCAATATGTAGAATGGGATAGGATGCTCGGATGCTAACAGAAATTCATCATAACAATCGGTAATACTTTTGCAAGCCTAGAGCGGCTAGTCTAGCCGGCGTATTAACCGTCCCTATCTATACGTACATATACTTAACGCAGAATCTGCATAATGGCAGCCATAAAAGTCGACTCTAAGCAACGATATTCATCGTGAAATAGCCAGTATATAGTTGGACATCCGAAGGCCGAAGTGCAACTACCCCGAAATCGAAATTACCAAGTTGCAGTGCGCGCCGCCCCCGACGGCAACTTATACGACCGGCCTCGCTTACGTGCCCCGCGTTTCCAAGCACGGAAGCGCCCCGATACCCGACCAGTTGCCGCCGCTCCCCACCGCCGCCAAAGAGTCGACCACCGGAGCTGCGGCCTCCTTAATTCTTTTCTTTTTTTTTTCTTTTTCTTTCTTTTTCTTTCTTTTTTTTCTTTTCCCCTCCTCCCTTCTTTTTTTCGAGCCTCGCTCTGATATACGAAGCGCGATGATTGTTCTTACGTACTTGGAATAACTCCCGGCTGCCTAGCTATAACTAGAGTCTACTAGCGCTCGCCATGCGGCTGCATAACTTTTCTGCGCTCTGCCAATTGAAACTTGGCGTGCTTATTGTTTCGCAACGAATGGGATTCTGCTTTTTAAAACACAACGCTGAAATTGCGGCCACTTTAGTAACAGGCCGCGGCTTTGTTGCCTCCGCTGACGCCGAATCCGATGCCTTTACGTTCGAAATACGCTCTTAAGCTCCCTTCACCTCCCCCCATTTCTTATGCGACAACTCTGCTGCCGACACAATCCCCTTCTCCCCATATCTACGAACCCATACGTATTCATCATTTATCCAAAGCCTTCCCCGACACCATCAATTAAAGAAATATCATTATTTTTTGCGCTGTCACAAGCTACGTGCCCTTAATGCAGTCTCAGAAAAATTAATGCTATTCTCCCGATCTTCTATAATACTCGATGAATTCAAAAGACCGATACTCAAATCGAGCTCTTCTTATTTCAATCTTTTATCAATTCAAATTATTTATACAAAGAATAAATTTTATAAATTTTTACGCCCCATAACTTTTATTATTATTATACCCTTGCCATTACTACCTTCCTAACAATTAATAGTTAAAGTTTTACTTTATTTTTATTTTACATATAAAAAAAGAAAAACAAAAGAATTCATTATGCATTAATCAGTATAAATGTATAAAACAGTATTGATCATGTACAGTGGTATAATACATTTAATTAAATTAAAATATTCCGAACATATACAAAATACTATTGATATCTATTTAAAATTATAATGTTTGTTAAACTACTAAACTAATTGCTATTAACTAATATTATATATATATACATATATTAAAACTAATATTGCATTAGAGTAGTGTTGTACTTTATGGGCAATAATATTGGCCTGTAATAAAAATTTTAATGTAAAACGTACACGGAATAGATATTAGCTTAAAGTGTAAACATAAAGTCAGTAATTAAGTTTAATCCATTCGTAATTATTTTTATTGAGTAGATATTTCAAGGAACTCGATAAATTTCAAAGCTAGTCATATGAAGAGGTCATTTAATAATTTCGTATTCGGTGTTTAGATGTGCAAAAATTATAGATAAAAAGTATGGGTAAAAAACAACTTGAACGGTTATAAAGTATTTTATGACTTAGTAAAATGATTTTTGATCGTATGTATTGAAAAGCGTTAAATATTTCGAGTAAATGTGGATCTATCCAACTGGCCGTCATAGTATATTATTTACGACTTCTGTATATGAAATTTGGAGGTTTGTAAAAAGGTAAAAGCACGAGTGTCAGTGTACATATTGGAATGTAGGAATGAACATTCGTATGGAAGCTTCAACTATGTAAATACTCTATTAGATGCTGGAGGCAGAGAGCATTTGAACAGTCGAGTACCGCGTGTCGTTGTTTAAATGAGCGCGGGTTAGTGTTCCCAAGTATGTATACATCGTTTACTTACAATAAATGCTACTCGACTTGGTTTCGTAGATGACGTTAGAGAGATAGAGCGAGAAAGGGTCTGAGGGAAATAAGGAAATAGGGAGAAAGTAAGAGTGAGAACGAAAGTGGGAGGTAGTTCCGCGTTATCCTTATGACTGTCTCTGAAATACATTCTTCATTGGAATTTATAATTAACAGCGACGTTATGTACATAAGGCGATGTAAAAGCTCTAGCGAATCTGGTGCTCATATGCGTCGAGTCTATGAAAACGTAAGTTGCAACGTGGAAATGGATTATTTAATATTGCATGTAATTTTGTATGATTTTATTTTTGTCCCTTTTATCTCTATGAATTTCTAATAATAATTTTAATGCATACATTAATATTAATGTTTAAAGTTACCTTATATCGCTTATTATGTAAAATTCGCTTTATTAAATATTTCCAATAGCGTTTATTAGTACCATCGCATTTAAAGGCTCGATATACCCGTAAAACTTGAGCTTTTAAAGAATAATAAAGAATTTAAATAATAAATAAATAAATAAATAAATATAATAATATTTTAAAAATAATTTACAATAAGTCAATTGAGTTCAAACTGATACAATCGATTCTATTTTAACTCTTCGATGGCAGTCTGTTCATTAAAAATAAACATTTAATTTATTTACAAATATGATATATAATATTTTATCGTTCGATATAAATTTAAATAAACACACGGACATTTCATTTTCTTAAATTTATTGGTATTTTTTCAATTTAATATCAACTTCAGACTTATTAAATAAATTGAAACAAGTTTCAAACACCGTATTTACCGTGTACAAAAAATAAAGAATATAAAATAGATTGCGGACAAAGACAAAACATACTTTACACTCTGTTAACTATCGTAAAGGTATACGTATAGAAAACGCAAGAAAATGTCAGATGATAGATTTTAGATGGGAAATTTAATATTTTAAATACATATTTTCTACTTAATAAATATCGCGTCTCTTTAAACGACTTCGTTATTGACTGCTTCTTTACAAGTAAACTTTTTTCAAAAGAAATTTAATTAAAGGAAAGATTAGAAAGATTTTTTACTTGTTCTTATTGATTAAATTTTGATAATAATTTTAATTTTGTTAAATATTTGAAGATATTGGGTATTAAAAAAAGTATATTATAATAACGTAGATCTACTAACTTATGTATATGAAATACACTTTTTTATCATTCATGCATTTTATATTTGAGGTGTTGTATAGTATATAAATTGCATAAAACATGAGCATATTTAAGTATTTATATGAAAAAAGTTATGTGCGGCAGTAACAAAAGGAATAAGAAAAATAGAATGGATACATTTAAAAAAATATTCAATAATAAATTACATAAAGATAATAAATATAAAATAAATAATTTTATAAATATAGTGTTAGAATACAACAAATGTCTTCATGAATTTCTAGTATTTATTTAATATTGCTAGTTTAAATATTGCTAAAACAGCGACTTTAGCAGTTATGAAGATAGAATATCTTCATGTTTTGACGTAATGCATAAAGTTAGACAAGTGATTCGATTTTAGCGTATCGAAAATTTTGAGGATAATAAAGCCTAGTTCATGGGTTTAAGAAAAGTTATTTCTGATGTGTCTACATTATTCTTTAGTAGAATATCCGCCTGAAAATTTTGCTCGAGTCTCAGGCCGAAAATTATATTTTATTTATTTATTTATTTATATAACATTAGTGATTCGGTCGTTTTAACATTAATAATATAAATTCATTAAATCTTTAATGAACATAAATTTTAAAAATATTTCTTACGATAAAACTTTTTAAAATAAAACTGTAATTGCCAGAATGAATTAATCTATAATGATTGAAATGTTTATTAAAGTTATTGGCAAAGCTTTAAAATACTTCAATAAAAATAATCGGAGCTCAATTGTAAATAATTAATTTAAATATCGAAAATCAGACAGTAGAAACGTTAAATAAATGTAGAATGAGTAATGATGAGTAAAGTTCATGCGACAAGAAAAGTTCGATAACTGATTTTACAAAACGAAGTTAGTGGGAATTTAATAAATTTCTTAGGATGCGTATCGAGATGTGAGAAAGAAAGAAGTAATAAATCATTTTTTCAATGCACTATAGAGAAAGGCATGGATACAAGGCCGTAAATAATTCAATGGCTATATCGAATTATAGTCTAAAGGCCTAGGAATAAGGAATAGCGCATCTTGATCTGGGAAGAAAGTTTGCGTCTCAGTTTGAAGAATAAAAGTGAGAGATGGAAGAGGTGACGGGCGAGGGGGGGGAGCTCCATTCGCAAAAGTGCTACAATATAATAATATAGGGAGGAAGTCTAGGCGCCGCTCCCATGGCCCGCTCGAGGGCCAGCAATTTTTATTAAAACTCGGAAAGAACAATCTCGCGCCGAGCCATACATCCGTATAACACGACCGAAAGCGCCACTTACTTCGGGGATGTAAAAAGCAATTCACTTACGCGCTCGAGGTCTACGTGGAACCTGGGTCTACGAGAGCCCTGGCGCATTCCTCCATATATCCGGACGTATTTGTCCTCCCATTCCCTCCGGCCACCGGGACCCTTATCTAACTTTCGGGCCTCTTCTTCTTCTTCTATTCTTGGGCCCACGAAGCACAAGCTCGCTGACTCCCCGCTTCCGCCATCGACTATTACGTCCTCGATTCGGCCGCCCTCGTCGCGGGGAAGGCTGAGGTACGATCCAAGGAGTCGCCCAAGTTCAGGGGTGGATGGAACTGATGCAGCTCCGAGCCTCATCCAAACCACGAGAAAAAGCGTTTAAAGCGAGCCGCCCAATTGTCCATCTCGTGGCTTTCCCGAGAAAGAAAATCTACCTTCGTCTATAAGGTCCTTCTCGGCAAACTGAGGCTGCGGAGGATGAGACCGATACCGGTACGCGTATCTCGACATCTATCCAAAGCTACGAGAAAACTTTAATGTTCACGCTGCTTAGAAAAGTTTTCCTTTAGCTTTTTCCCCGCTCTTCTACTTACAACGAATCCACGATTAATACTTTTCCATTCAACGATATCTATTCTTTACTTTGTATTTTTAACTGAATTCCTTAACATTATCTCTAATAATGTAAATCTAGCCTTTGCGTCTATACATTTTAATATTTTTAATCTTATACCTGTTATTCTTTATTACATTGCAAAATTTAATGCAAGCAAATCTTAAAAAATAATATATAGAATTTTAAGTTCTACGTGTATGTTCAATTTATAATTTATTTATTTATATATATATATATATATTTTCTTTGTAAAAAATAATTTTTTTTTTTAATTTCAATATAAATAATTAAATTAGATTATACTATAAAGATGGATTAGCCAAACAGAGAAAAGATAAATTTCAATCTTGTTTGCAAATACATAAGCAATAGCAATTAAAAATTATTAATTTATATATTGGTTCTAATTAAAATTAGTAAAATTTTATATAAAGAAATTTTTTCATATTATTCAAGTTGTATACAAACAGACAATCATCACTTTCCGAAATGAATATAATATAGTTTTTGGAAATTGGAATTTCTTTGTAAGAAACGTATGTGAAACTTTGTTTCCTAAACCCGATCATGAAAAAGTACTTAAGCTTCGAACAAATAAAAAAACATGAAAGAAATTTTAAAATTTTATTTTCATAAACCTTATTTTATATGAAAGGTCTATAGAGGTTTAATAATTTTGCTTCTAAAGAGTTTAGAATTATATAACTTTTTGCTTATACACAAGTTTTTGTACAATCGACACGAAAATTTCTTTGTTAACCTCAAAAGTATATTTTTTAATGAATTAAGCTTAATTTAGATTTTACAAAAATTACTACCACGAAGAATATAATAATTATTGATTGATTAAAATAATAGAAGTATGAAATGAAATATCCACATATGAATAGATTATTACTTATTCCAAATTTAATTTTACTGAATGAAATATCAAATTGTTATTTAAAAAATATAAATTATATTTTTTCCCTTAAATGAAATATTTTAATATAAATATATGAGTAAGTCAATAATTACTAAACGATTCATAGATACAAAGTAATTATTTAGTAATTTTTTACCGAATTTTTTTTATTTAAATAAAATTTATGCAACTTTTAATTATATCAAACTAGATAAATAAAAACCCCAAAGTGTAGAAAATAAAGAAAAAAGATGGAAGGATGGCAAAAAAAAAATAGAAAAAAGGGAGGTAGAGTGAAAGCGTGAAAGAGAGAGATGGCAAGATAGAAATATAAAAGGAAAAAAAGTGTTAAAAGTTCTGTCGCAAACGATGAGACGACTCAACAAATTGCCGAAACAAATGAGAAGGGGATACAGGGCCGCCAAATTAGAGGGCACGGAAAAATGAGAAAGACGACTAGGGTGTGAGACCGTATACGTGCATGGTGTCGAAGAGCTGGGTGGATTCAAAGAGCGGAGGACGAGGCGAAAGAAAGGGCTTAAAATGAACAAGGCTGAATGGCTAGAAACTGAGTCATAACGAGGATGGCTTGTATGAGATGAAAAACTTGAAGGCACAGGGGATGAGGGAGAGTAGTTTTGACAAAAAATCAAGACGAGCGTGTGAAAGTATAACTCGAGAGTGAGAGAGAGAGAGAGAGAGACAGAGAGAGAGTGAGAGAGAGAGAGAGAGAGAGAGAGTGAGATATGAGGCGAAAGTGGAAGAATGTAAAAAATAGAACATGCGTAAAAGCTAAATGTATAAAAGTGAGTGAAAAATGAAAATGAGTAAGCTGGAGAACGAACGAGGGAATTGGAATTTGGCTAGAAAGCATCGAGCAAATATACGAGAGTCAAGGAAATACGTACAAGAAATGCAAAATGTAAAGTTGCATATGTGTAGAATTAAATTTTGAAATCCATACTGAATTTCAATTTCACTTTTACTCTCCTATAAGCGTAAATGGATCTAAAGGTTACTCTAATAAGTTAGTTGAAATTCATCTCTATCGTGTAGATTGAACTTCACCACAATTGTAATACTGTAATATTGTAACATTGCAATAATGTAATAGTTAATTGAATTTGTTCTTTGAATAGAATAAAGTCAATACTTTACATGCAGTATGAGCGAAATTCGAATAACATAAAAATTAATGAGTGCTAAACTGCCATGTAATAAAAGTCTAAAAAAAAAACTCAAATACTAGAATTGAAAATAAAATAAAAACAGGTAGAAAAGAATCAACAAGAAACTTTAAAGAGGAAAGGTTTGAGAAGAGATGTACATATATGCTTGTGCACATTCTCGCATGCGAGTGTGCGTGTAATCAGAGGGTCGAACGTTTAAAGAAAGTAAATTGATAAAGAATTCAGCGTAAAAAACTAGTATATTCATAAAAAAAATTTCACGAAATCTTCGAATTGATTTTATGTTGTAATTATATATAAAAAACAATAAAAAAGAAACTTGAAAAATTGATGCTTATAGCATTGAAGCTTATATGGTACACGTAATATTAATGTTTTTCTTATTTTATAAATAGAATTTACATTTGTAATATATATATATATATATATATATATATATATATATATATGATAATAATAAAAACTTCACGAATAATTCGAATATCATGAGTATATTATGAATAAAATTTTGTACTAAAATTATTTATTCAAGATTTTAGTTACAGAACTTATCACGACATCGGCTCTATTAATTTTTCTATAGGAATAATAGGGCGCTATTGGGGGAAATCCTTGAAATATTTATCTGGTAATTTCTACAGGCGTGACAATACATAGGATGAATTTCAAATTGCAGCTTTGATCAACGCCTAGGCGTCAGATTGCCTGAAATTAATGAAATTTTGTTGTTCATCCTGCGTACGCTTATGGGGGGAATATACTACAGAGCCACAGATTTTTTCGTAATTTAACCTAAGTTCATTCATTATGTTCTACATAATGACTCTTTTTCCTTTCAAGTACGTCGCTGTATCTTTTAACTTTATACTCTGAAGTTTATTTTAACTTCCAATCAATGTAGCGAATTTTTTATTTGAGAATTGATTAAAGAAACAAAAAGCCATTATATGTTACCTCTTACAATGTTCCAAACTAAGTTTTTCACTCAAATATGAATTGCGATTTAAAACATTGAATGATAAATCGTATATAACATTACTGAGCTCTTCAAATGTTTCTTTATTTTCTTAATAAATGAAAAAGTTTTATTACGAATAAAGTTGATGTACCATTTTAAATTATTTATTATTCTATTGAAAATTTTAAAAGCAAACCCTTACTACTACTAAAATTAATTCACAGTATAAATATCACTATATATTATTAAATTTACATTAATTCGCTAATTTTATTTTTGAATTATTAATTTTTACGATGATTATAATGTTTAATACTTTAATTTTAGCACTAAAACCAATATTACACGTATACTAATGACTAAAGGAAAATTTTTCTTACATCAAATTATTAACTTACGTATTCTTTGAACATACGCATTTACAGAATTTATTTCAAATATGTTCTAAATTTTTTATTTCATAATTCATCTCGAGAACTCCATTTATTTGAAATCGTATTAATAAAAGAGAATCACAAATATCTTATCGTTATTAATATATACTCATGTAGATACATATTAACATCCTAGTTAATTATTTATTTAGAGTTCAAAATTTACTAAGTTTAGATATTACTACAGTCTCGGACAATCTTTTTTTTATGTTATTTAATTTTATATACTATTTGTAAAAAAAAAAAAAAAAAAAAACATACATTTAAAATTTTAAATTTTTTACATTTTTATTACAATACATTTTTAATAAAAGAATTTTAGATTAATAAATGACTCATTAATTTTTATTGGAAGTATTGTATAAATATAATACTTATAAATACAAATATATATATACAATATAAATATAAAAAAATGTAAAAATAAATATAAAACAATAGTTACACATTTTTTTAAATTTTAGTTTATCGTTATGTAATACGATAAGTATTTTTTTGGTATATAGGATACGTTGTCTTTTTTGAGCATATTATGAAATGATTATGAAAAAAACGAATAAACTATAAAGAATATTCTTATAAATTAAAATTGTTTAATGTTTTTCGGTTTCTTGTATGAACGATTCTTAGCAATATTAAGGTAATGTTAATTATAATAAAAAATGATTAAAATATATCTATAATTTTATTTTCTAAAATGATTTAGAAGTACTGTAAAGTTCATCACAATTTTATATAATGGTATATTATAATTACATAAAATCGTTTTATATTCTGGCTTATAAATATAAAATCTTTAGAAATTTTTGTACTATTTTTGTAATAAAACGAAGGTAAACGTAATTGTAACCGAAACGTATATTATATAAAATTCGAATAATAATGAAAGTTTGATAAGTACTTTTGATTGATAATTTGTTTATTCAATTTTTATTTGTGAATATAACCTTGATCTTAATTTTAAAAAGGAACGAGAGTGTGAAGTTTGGTAATTTTTAAAATCATAAGATGTGAGATTAATTTAAGGTAGGGTATTTAAAAAAAAAATTCTCGCATCTAAAGCACCTGCTATAGAAGTCGGCGATGGAGGTCCGCGAGATAAAATGTTGAGAGACACCTACAGTGGCACTGATGAAACGCCATTTGCACCTTTTTGCCCTGGTGATTAATACGTAACAGTGCCTGCTTTCAAAATATAGCTATACACGCGTGTCCGAACGTAAAGGTCAATCGTCTCTTCCTCCCTCACACCCCAAAGGCATGTTTTTCACAACGGCTCATTTTTTTCATCACCCCCTACCCCCACTACCTCTTCAGTTTTATATTATCTATCTTTTTTTCTTTGCTCGTTTTATACATTTCCTGCCTTATCTTCAACACTTTTTCATGCTCCTGAAAAGTCATTGTACATTTATCAAAGTATACAAACTGTTAAATTAAAGAAGACAATTATTTATTGCGCGTGTATCAAAAAAATACAACTCGCGTAAATTAAATTCCTTCTTTATTTTCACATAAATATACAATACCACGTGTGTGCCTGTGTGCAAAGCTTCATAATTACTTTTAAACATTTTTTCAGCGACTTTTTAATACGTAAAACTACACGAATACAATATTATTTAGCATTATTATTAGCTAAATAAAGCTATAACAATATTATAAGCAAATCATTAACTTGTTTATCATAGTATCATTTACTTCAATCTTATCAAAATGCTTGGTGTAACGTTTAAATAGTTAAATATATAATCAATCTTAGAAATAACACGCATTTTTTATTAGGTTCCCGTGAATTAAGACTATTCTGCACATATCTTATTATTGCAGTTTATAATTTTTATATTATTAAAAACCTTACAAATTTATAAAGGAAGTAATTGCTGCAATGAAACGTATCGTAAACCCGTAAAAATAGATAAATATCTTATGAATATATTGGATCTAGCCATCCTCTTTCACCTTCATAATATTTTCTCTAATTGAATACTTTTTCTTTTTCGCATCCCTTACCATTTTGATTGCATTCCACTGTTAACGAGTTTTCTCATTTTTCAATAACATTTCACTATTTTACTCATATTCACTCATTTTTTCCCCTCAAATAAATCGGTTCGCTTCATTTCCCCTCATGTCTTGATCTCCTCTCGTTTGCATACACTTATTTTTAATTTAATGCCGGAGATATCCGTATCTTAAAGGAAAATTAAGATTTAATTAAAGAAAATAATAGTAGTTGCGCGAGTGTTATGTGGTGGTTAATTTATAATTGCTGGATGGTCACGAGAGAAAATCATGTATACTTCTGGAGGTCGAGTACCAACTTTATTTACGTCAAGCTTTTTCTGACAGTCTCGAGCTGTGGGAATTCTTTATTTGTCTTCCTTGTTTTTTTTTCTGTTCTTCAAATTTCTACATTTTCTCTACAAACAAAAGCTAGATGTTTTTTTCTCACTGTCCTTTCCTGACGTAATATATCCTTACAAACTGTGTAACTTTTGTTAGTCAAACAACTAATTTTTTTTTTAATTTTTGTTATAATATTTTTCAGAAATTATTTCTTAATTAGTTAAATCTTGTATTCTGCAATATAAATTATATCTTTCTTGCATTATTATAGTATATACGTATAATGATAAAAATTTATTGTATTGCACATGATGATTATTTGCATATTTTTACATTTAATTAGTTATATTAAAAAATATATTTGATAAAATTTTAAAAATTTAATAATCAATTTTAAAGTTTCGTATAAATTTAATTACCTTGTAATTATAAAGAATATTAATATCTCAACAAAATTATTAGTATTACTATATTGATTAAATGATATAAAATTATATTAATCTAAATAAATTTAAAATTAAATGTTTCGTGAAATTGAGGAAAAATTCTTTTTATTTATTTAAATTTTATTTTTATTTTAAGTACAACGATTAGAAATTAAGTTTAAAGATATATAAATAAAACTTACGGTTTAGTTTAATTATTTAAGTAGAAAATCGCTTGAATAACTTAATAACATGTCATAATGTTAAATTATTGATATTGTTAAACAGGATGAATACAAAAAGAAATATGAATAATGTTTTTTAAGGACTTGAAAAAATACGAAATAGAATTGAAATACTTACTTGATAAACGAATCGGTATAATTATTTTATACTTTTATAAATAATAAAATGAATATAATTAAAATAGTCTATTGAGTTGGAACAATGAAAAAATTTTAACCTTATCGAGTTTACTTTAATCCATATAAAATCTTATATTATAATGATTGCAAGAATATAACTTTTCTTTTTGAAAATTAAATACTGATTTTTAGGAGCTTTCTATACTTTGAAGTTCTTTTCATACTTCTCATTACATACTCTTTTATGACCACTTTTTAGCAGTAATTCTTCAGTGGAAAAATGACTTTAGAAGTGCAGCCCCTGTAAAATTGCGAAATCTTAATTGCACGATTTACGAGACTGACATAATTATAAAAAATTATTCTAAATTTAAAAGAATTGGCTTCACATTAAAAAAAATGGTATAAGAAAAATGGAATTTACAAATAAGATAAATGTAGTGAAGTATAAGAGAATGACGTAAAACATGCAATAATGGTCGTTAGGAATTATGACACATCTTATATGCTAAATGCAGAACGCATCTGCAACAAGAAATGAAACTCAGTATCGTTACAACTACCGTCTCTGATTAAATTATACAAAAGCCGAGGAGATTCACATATAATGAGGAGATCAATTCTCCGCTCTCGACATCTTCCTTGTCCCACGGATCAACTTCGCTATATCGTTAATTGGCTGGATTAAGAGAAATGTCTTCGTGACTACGAAATTCCGATCTCTTACCTCTTTAGTTCGAGATAGAGAGAGAGAGAGAGAGAGAGAGAGAGAGAGAGAGAGAGAGAGAGAGAGAACTTCCATGATTCCAATGCCACAGAAAGACGACGATGCAAAAGCTTGAGTTGGAAAAGCCGATCTGCAGCGTCGCAGATTTGGTTTAACTGCTCACTCTACTTGACTTTTTCAACGGCTCTTTAGCAGCAAAATCAATATATACCTTGACGTGGAAATTTCTTGGTAATTCGGACTCTGCCCCTTTGAGATTGAGCGATTGAGAGAGGGGAGGGAGAGGAGAGAGAGGTGAGAATTAGAAATATATTTTTCAAAAACGAACACTTACCTCAACAGGCATTTTTTACTCATTTCGGCACCATTTCTTTTTTCTTCCTAATGGTTAGTAAATTGATATGAAATCTTTTAAATTAAAATGAATAGCTTTCGTTTTCACTTACTCTACTTCTTAAAATATTTTTAATTCATTTCCTTGAATACTTAACTATATTCAATTCATTTTTTTAAACTTTATTTTTCTAATACTTTTTAATTAAGCAATTAGAGTATTTTTCTAAACAATTATAAATTCTCGTAATGGCAAAATTACCTATAACGTAATATCAATATATTTATTATACTGATATAATGAAATGAATGAACACATATAATGAAAAAACTATAAAATTTGCAAAAATTTACATATAAATTTTCATAAAATTATATGAACTTCTACATAATTTGATTTTTAAAATTATATAATCGATATAAAAAGCAATAATTGTTTCATATACCTCAATTAAAAATCATGAAAGTATCACCCCATATTAATCTACATTAATGCAAATTAATTATATCACTTTAGAATAATCATAAATATTACAATAATAGTATTTTCTCCAATTCCAAACTTGTCAATAACGAATATTTAGATAAGATTCTTATCAAAGAAACACTTTTTATTATTTATTTATTAATATTAACTATTTATAATTATTAAATATTCATAAGCTATAATTTATATTGTTAAACTATATTCAAATATGATTGCTATATTGATTTAAATAGATGTTAATAAAAATTATTCTTCTTCTATTTGAGATTCATGATATAAATGGAAAAAATTTAATCTTATGACAGGAGAAAAACTGAAATCTGGAAATTAATATAAGCTTTTATTATTCTTAATGAAAAGGTAGTTCTTTTAATGAAACCGTATTAATAACTAAAAGGTTTTAATAATTAAATTTTAAATTGCATAATTAAAATAATTAATTTAAAACGAAATATTTTTGGAATATTCATAATTAACGTTTCAAATGTTTAAAATGATTATTATAAATTTAATAAAATCTTAATTTGTAGATATTCTTATAATTATTAGAATTATTTCATTGTGAAATCTTGATTCTTATCTTTGCTTTTGCTTACAATCGATGTGCGTTATACAAAATACGAAAAATTATTTACGTTTAATATCTTTCTAGGCACTTCATAATAGTTGATTTTTGTAATGAAATCTTCTACTATGATACATGAATTAGAAACAAATTTGTGGAGCTACGATTATCGTAAAGTTCTTATGTATTATTTTTTAAGCGATGATTTCGCAAATTCTATCGAAGCGAATGATATGCAAAATCAGAAAGAATATATTATCATATAGTGTTTGTAAGCATAAGGATTATAATAATTATAATATTAATACTACTAGTGAAGGGTAGCCTGACAGTTTCGTTAAGACTTTATCTTGCCAGTCAAGATGTAGATTATATTTCAAAATACAAGTGTACGGGGACGCCTTATTATATGTATACTGATAATATCTAACGTGATTAATTTATAACATACGTTAAATTTTAAGCCCATTATTAAATAATTTATTTGTTATTATCGAAATCAATAAGGAAAATTGATTGGTTACTATTAGATTTAAATTATTTTTGCTTAAAGTGAAAACTTATAGTAAAATATAAAATTAAATCTTAAAATTAAATATAACTTGTAACGCTATAATAATTATAATTGCCGTGCTTATTCTTTAAGTTTACTCACTGATGTTCAATAAATTACTATTATCCTTAAAAACTATCCTTAAAAATTATCTTCATATACTTGAATATTCATTTGACTTTTATATAAAACATAATTTTTATATAAAGTGCATGGACGATCGAATGTATATATCGTTTGCAATTCTGATTCGGAATCCGAATTAACGGATCAGTTCCAAATGAAGTTAAATATTCATGGCGCCACAACTCTGGAAGTTATTGATATTTTAATGTGACAAATGTCGAAAGAAAAGGGCGATTAGTGTTAAAAGCTATTACATTAAGTGACGCGATAATAAACGGCCCGTTCAACGAATAATGTCGGACATAAATAAAAAAAAAAAAAAAAAAAAAAGCGCAAGGCAGGGGTGGGAAGGAATCTTGGGAAAATAAAACTATGTGTGCAGAAGCAAGAGGCGACTAATGAGAGCAGTTTTTTTTTGCCTCTGCCCTAGCCCGTAAATGAAGATAAGCTTAAGTCGGTCGGATAGTCAACTGACCACCTACACTATGCATTTTTTAAAAACCGTTAATCGTGAGTAGCCGAAGCACGCAAAGAGCTACGCAGATTATCTCGACGGTGACTTTGGACTTTGCTCTCTTACTTGCCAGCAAACCAGAAATTCCTACAGAAATAATTGCTTGTAATGTTTTACTTAGATTTAACTAGTACTCTTAGATTTCGGCAGCCTTTTCTTCCTCTTTTCTTTTATGCTTTATATGAATGTCATTTAAATAAATCGCTATATTTATGTAACAACTGAAAATTACTAGTACTGATGCTAATACTGCTTTCCCATTGAAAGATTATTAGAAAATCCATATCACAAGATATTACTCTATTCTTTTTTTCAATTACGTTTAAGCTTTATATTAATACTGTCTAAGCACTTAAGTTCATTTGGCCATTAATACTAATCACTTTACTTTTATAGCCTTTATCCTACTTGATAATTATTCTAGCGAATAATATTTTAAAATCTTTTTCTTTCATCTATGTTCTTCATCCTTCATTGATGTAAAATCATGATACCCTTCAATATAACTAAAGATAATGCTTTTCTCTCTCGGTGTTCTCATTAAAATAAAGCTCTGGATCTTTACAGCCGTTTTTTTACAAAAATAGATAAATAAAATAGTTAAAAATTGATTTCTTTTAATTTTCTGTTCGATTGGTAATTCGATATAATATGAAATTGGAAGTAGTTTATGGTTTGTAAAATAAGTTACAATTAAAAGCTTAAATAATCATTGTTTTCTTATACTAATGTTGCTAAAGAAATTATAAGTATTGAAAAATTACTCGTTTCTTCTCTACTATGGTTGGAATCATGAATTTCATCGTATTATGAAACTTTTAAATTAACCTTAAATTAAAAATTGTATTCTTTCTTATAAAATTGCCGACGACTTCACAAAATAATAATAAAATGTTCTCAAAATCTTATATTAAACATTATTAATGAAATATCAATTAAAATTTTTTTTAATACAATAATTGCAGTTTTTTTTTTAATCTAAATTTATATTTGTTTTTATGATTCTACATTAATTTCAATTAATTTAAATGTGAACGTAAATTAATATTAATTTTTTATCCAGTGAACGGTTTTATATGCGTTACGTTACAGTTAAAAAAATGTTTTGAAAAACTTGTTATACCTTCGACAGAGCTTTAAAATATTTATAACTCACAGATAACAAGGCATAAATATTAATTATACATTCAGCTCTAATTATAATTCAATCATATGTACTTATAGTTGAAGACATATTATTAGTAAAGGTAACAATGATTTGTTAAAATACAATTATAGAAATTCAAAAACAAAATATCTTCATTAAATTTTTATTCAAGTTTATTCAACAAGGTATGTGTAATTAAAAAACTAACACATAAAATATATAAAGTTTATACGTATTACACATTTTATGTAATTATAAAGGAAAGAATAGTTAATCATATATATTTTTTAAATACATGGAACATATATTTAAAATAAAATTTTACTAAATTATTTCAAAATAAGTAGATGTTACATCAAACAAAGTTTGATTATTTTCAAATCAAATCATCAAATAAAGTTTGATATTACGTTAATAATTATAATTTTGAAATGATTAGAATTTTATTATCGAATACTAGAAACAAAAATTTATATGAGCCTTTACAACTTAGTTCACCATGTTACATAAATATTAATATATAATGAACACAATACAATTTGTCTATAATAATTGTATAATTTTTTATATTAATGTCTATCTTGAAAAATATATTACGTTCTATTTTAGCTGTAAAAATACTAAGTGCAACTGATGCAAACGATGTAATTTACAAATGTTTACGAAACTTCATAAGTATAATTCTTAACAGTTTGATATTACCTACTGAAGAAATTTACAGTATAATTAAGATATATAAAAATTAAATGTTTTAATAAAAGATTTAAAAATTTAATAGATAATTATATAGGTATAAGAATGTAGAACTTAAATTTTATTTATATGTAGAATCCGTAAATTAAACAGTTCATTTTATTGACAATACATTATAAACAATATACATAATATATAATCATTGAACATTTGCAAAAAGTGAATATTTCATTGTAACAGTCCATTGGCTTTATTAAGGAATATTTATTTTTAATTTAACTTTAATACGTACTTTTATTAATCAAATTTGATACTTATATCTGATAATAATTAATAATATTCTGAAATGTAAACTATTTTATTAATTTTAACCGCATTCTCTTAATTGCATATTAAAAAATATTGGCCAAAAATCTGTATTAGTAGTAATAATATGAAAATACTACTCTAATTCTGAAATACATAAGGAAAGTAACTAAATTTTTAAATTTTGCATTTTATTATATTGTAAATTGTGCTACTGTCCAAAGAAGTTTTCAAATTTTCTTTAGCTTTCTGGGAAATAAAATTTTTTCAAAAAGTAAAATCTTAGGAAAAGAAAGTTAAGATTATTTTGAAAAATTCTTCCAGTATGTACCATACGAAATATGTTTAAGGCAACAAGAAATTTTATATTTGTATAATCTGAATATAAAAGTCTCTCATTATTGTCAGTGTATATTGAAATGTGCTAATGAAATATAGCTAATATTGAAATTTATAATGGAGGGGAGTAATAGATACTTTGGAGTTAAGTTATAATTTAAGATGAAATCTTAATTCCATTTTAAATTATATTAATTTAAAGAGCTAAAGAAATTCCATAGTCATTTACGTTTATTAGTAATGAACAGAAATGGTTAATTTCTAGTAGACAGAAAAGTATTTTACATTGGTATATAAATAGAAGATAATTTTAGACTTGAAAAAATGTTATTAATCAATCATTTTATTTCATTTCATTTAACAAATGAAATATTGTTCCCAATTGTCTCTCACACTCGTCAACTTCTCTGTTACATCTCAACAAGCATTGACTAAAAATAATCAAAGAGGATTAAAAGCAAAAGAATACATGAATACGTTCATTGATTTCTTGTTTGTTATATACATTACAAGTAACAAAAAATAAAATGTTGAAGCTGATGTGTATGTATAGTATCGCTATGATCGTCGAACCGAGAGGGATCGAATTGTTACGTAATTGATCATTTAAATTACATCACAAGCCCAGTCAACACATAGACGCGCACCCGCGTGCACACACTTGCACGTAAAACATGAGATGGATAGTTTGAGAGGGAATATAGAAGGGGGTAAAGTTAGATATAGGAGGGAGGATGGGAGGGAGGATGGACGAGAGAGAGAGAGAGAGAGAGAGAGAGAGAGCATGAAAAAGAGATGGAAAATAAGGGATCGCTGGCATAAAAAGATAAGCGAAAGTCGTGAGGAAAAGGTCGAATCAAGAAAAATCAAGGAGAATCAAGCAAGAATCCAATGTGATCGTGCGATGGTTTAGAAAGCGCGACTAGGTCGCGAACTAACGACACGATATCATCATCTAAAGGAAGTTCACAAGTCTCGCAGAATAGTAGGGATGAGGTGAAAGAGAGGTCTGCGAATGATAAATTTTTGTGACCGACAGAGTAGCAGCGATCTCGAGTTCGTATACCGATTTTCTGCTGACTTATACAAAAAGAGAATAACTTATGTATATTATAGCGACAGATCACTACATACATTTCGAATATCTAGTTTGAATACTTTAATGATATTTTCAGTAAAATATCTATAAAATTATATAATTTATTTATGTCATAGGTTTCTCACTTTTGTATACAATATTGTTTTCAAGTGAATGTTTTACGAAGTTCTTCGTTACATAAATAAAACACTGTACATTCTATTAGATTTAAATTTTCAATGAGTTCGAAAAAATTATAAAAACTTTGTTTGATGTTTTAATATAATAAAGTTTTTTAATTATTTAGTTTTATAATTACAAACAGTAATTTACGTTTGATCATATAAAAATATTCTAAGAAACATTATTTAAACAATGATTTCCAATAAAAATCATTGTTTGCTTCATCATTTGCTTATTATAGTAATATTATTTTCATTTGAAATAACATTTCTCACGGACGAGAGGATATTTATCTAAAAAATGCAACCTTTCTTAATATCAAGTTACTGTAGAAATTAATAAAAACCTTTATCTTCTTGACAAGATAAGAAATACAATGTTTAACTGAAGCAAATGTAGTGTTATAGTATGTTTATTATTCTATAAAATTAGTTATTTCAGGTTGTTGGTATATATAAAAACAAGATTATAAAATCTAAATAATGAGAATAATAACATTTGGAATAAAGTATTATAGACGTTACTTTAATACAAAAAAGTTTATTAAAGTTTGTTACATTTACTTCAAGTATTGCAGTTAAATTAATTTTTATGATAAAACTTAAAAGAACAAAAATGTGTACATTGAAGACTCTTATATTTCATATAAATTTAAAAATGCAGATGTTTAAACTTTTAAATTTACAAGATTTTTTACAATAGCCAAACAACTAATTTTATTTTAATTAAAAAAGAATAAAAATATTATCCGTTCCACATTTTTCGGAATAATATGTGTTTATAATCGTTTAGTTTCTATAATTTTGACATAGCAAGACTTAGCTTGTCATATACATATATACTTTATTAACTATCTGAGAGTTAGTTAAGCCTCTCCCGCCCCCCCTCTCTTTCTCACTGTGCTTACACATAAAGTAATCTATTTTTATATTTATTAAAAACAAGTACTAAATAATAAATTATTTTTTAAGCAAAAATTTTTTGTTCGTATAATACTAATTTTATTTGTTGCCTTAAATATATGCGTATGAAGATTAAGAGAATTTTATTTGACTGTTTACATATTTATGATGCGATTAAATTTTTTTTACGTTATTAAATTAATTTAAATAAAGAAATATATATTGTATTATTTATTGTTAATAAATAATACCTGATAATAAATAATAATAAATAAATAAATAATAATTAAAACTTAATGTTATATCTTACAATACATTGCATAATAGAATAAACGCATTGCTTCTTTACAGTATATAACGCCCATCTGATAAATGACATTTACAATGATATTCTTAATAACAAGTCTGCTTGCATTTATAAAAATCGATATTAGGAAGATGCATGGTAAAGGCGCCAGGGCTACCGATACCCTCACACTCGTACTCTTTGTAATCCCTAAGTATATTAAGTTTCATCCTTGTATTATTATAATGTAAATTATGTAAATGAAAAGAGGAAGAGCAAGTGCAATGCCAGTTCTTAATACAAAAATTTAAATGCAAATGAAAAACGGACTGTTTATTCATATCACTAGTTGGCAGCATTATTGACGCCACGGACATATAAAATGCAAAACATGAAATGCTCTTTTAGAAGGAAAAACACCGAAGAAAAGATACAGAAAAAGAGAGAGGATCTTTTCTGTTGTCGCAACGTTCACGTCACCACATTCGAAAGTCGGATTCTTCATGATAATAATCGACGAGCCGAAGGCTCCTTTGAGCTTGAAAAATGGCCAAGAGCCTGCGCTTCATACGTAACGACTGATATTCGCGGTTCCCCACTGGCCTCCAATAAACATGCATCCGTAATTCCTTTTTAATGCAGAAAATATGGCGAAGTGGGAACTCGGAGCCAATAATCGAGGCAGATTCATGGCTCTATTGCGGTTTACACTTCGGGACTCTAGTAATATAAGAAGAAAGCGTCTTTCGTTACGAAGAATTTTAAGTTTCCAAGTAATTTATCTATAATTTAGATGCCGATACCATAACTTAGTTTTCGGCTTTTAAATTTCTGATCAATTAGTTTAATTAGATGAAATATGTCTACATCTCAATAGTTTTATACTTAAATGTATCTTCGTTCGCATGTACGTAATCCGTTTCGAGTTGAGAGTTTCTTTTCAAAGGTCATGAGCAACTTTCTAAATACTCTGTACATAAAAAATTGATCAGAGAATTGGCTTTCCCTTTTTATAAGTACCAGTGGCAAATATACGATTTATACGATTTATACGAATAATTTCTAAATAAAATAAGATAACTAAATTAACATATATTTCATTAGCTTGAGATTAAATTATGAATTACAAATTTGTTTTATGCCTACTGTTTTTTTTACCTCGGCTTTCGTGTTATAGAAATAAAGATTTCCTTTTACTTTTAAGTATCGTTAAAAGCTTGAAGCTATGCTTTGTATTCTTGATAAATGATATATTTGACTAAGTGAGTAGTGATTTTAAAATGCAGAATAAACTACAGCTTTCACGTGCCATGCAAATCTGTATTATTCAAAAATTTTGAATTCAGCACAAGTAGATGTATGAGCTTGTGAATGTAAGAGCCGAATATTGCTGTAAATTTTTCAGTTTATTTGTATTTTCAAAAGTATTTTTATATTTAACAGCTCGAATGAATTAAGGATAAAATTAAAATTTTCCATTCATTAACTTCGATTAGTTCAATGTCTCTTAGATATTGTGAAGAAATTATATTTCAATGTTATATGCAGCACAAAAATTACCTTAGTAATTCAGTTTTTATCATTTTACAATGATTAATAATTTATTGTTTAAGTAATATATCTTATACACTTATTGAATTGAGCCGCTTTTATCAAAAATATAATTTCTCAGGGCCGATTCACTTAGACTCGGTCATGAATTAAAGAATTAGCCTGACAATAATGGATTTTTTATAAGAATCTTCTTTAATGGTAAATAAAAAATCTATTATATTAGCTACTCAAATTTCTTCTCTACGAACTAATCTCATACCAGTAAGCTTCGCTTGAGCCAAATTTTACAGATGAGGAGAAATGGATGAGAAGAATAAAGTATGACGCTTACAAAATTTTCAGTGCCAAAGGGTATACTGTGAAGTTAGCTGCTCCTTCATATATCGTGGTATTTTAATCAAAAACTTTAGCATGCAAACAGTTAGCTTACAGTGAGTCTATTATTTCTGGATCGTACGATACTTCAATCGCGTCACTCGACCTATAAACTATTACTATCCCTCTTAACCGCACTCTTTTGCTAGCTAATGTTGTCCGTGTCGCTGTTTCCTTACTTTTTTCACTCCCGTTTCCCGATTCCTTTTTCTGGCCACGCTTGTTACGTCCAAGACTAAGTAGATTTTCACAGCAACGAACGGTGCACATGACTTTACCGATTTTTTCCAGAAAAAGACGAAATTACGAGAATCAGAAGAGCCCAACAAAATACTTGCAAAAACATCTAACGCATAAGTATGTGTGCCAGTGAGTGAAAGAGTCTACACTTGAATACGCGTTTAAGGAACTACACATTGTGATTTTCTTTATAATGAAATGAAAGGATCGATAATTAATTCAATACTATTGTTACATAGCATTTCAATAAATTTTAAATCAATCTTTAATTTTAATCTGATCATTGTTCTCCTATTAGATTAATTTCAAGCAATAATTGAGCGAATAAGATGTTGCAATATCCTACTTAGAATCGGAGAAAACTTCTAATCACATAAAGCGTAATTGCATAAAATTGAAATATGCAATTATATTTAACTATTGTTAAATAAGAAAATTATAGTATCATTCACTATTGAAAATATTTTCCAAATTTAAATCTAAAATAAATAGGTTATAAATAATGTTATGTGAAAAAATACTTTAGTAATTCCAAAATAGAATTTAAAAATAAGTTATGGGTTATTACAAATTTATTAGGTAATCTTCTTTTGAAAACTTATACAAATGAAGTGCGTATAATTCATTATAATTATATGTTAAAACTCGTATTCAAATATATATAATAAGTTTAATAAACCATTAATTCATATCGATATTATAGTGCCAATTTATAATTATAATAAATTTACATCTTGAAATAGATGTGTCTAAATCCTGAAAATGTTAACATTTAGAGAAAATGGAATGTGTTTAAAAAATGACTATTACATAAATTAAATATAAAATTGCCATCTCAGATATTTAAAAGAAAGTCGAATGTTAAACTATAATAACAATAATATAAAATAATATAAAATAATAATAATAATAATAATAATAATAATAATAACAATAATAAAAATGATAAAGTATTTAAAATTTAAGTTACAAAAGCAGATAATTTGTATTTTTTTTAATGATCCAAGACGATCATTACTTTAAATTTATACAATTGAAACAATATTTGCAAAAAAAAAATTTTATTCATATAAAGGATTATAATATTCTGTCAGAAAACTTACAAAATATACTTCGCAATTACTAATTATTAATAAGCATTAATATAAATTTTTTTTAGTTATTATTTTGTCAATGTGAAATATTAAGTAGACTGTTAATTATATGTATGACTAGTAAGGAAAGATTAAGTTACGTAAAAAATCAAAATGTATTAAAGATTCTGTTTCATCAATAAATAGTTCGTACTTTGAAATATTTAATTGCTGTAGTTATAGATTTCATAATATTAACAAATTTCTAACGCAATAGACGGTCATTGATCTGTCATCAGAAAGTTAATGACTTCAATGATATGCTTGATTCAAAAAAATCAATGTATTTATCATTACCGTTGTTATTATTATTATTACGACTGCTGTTGTTATTATTATTCATTTTTTTATTAATTTTTTTTAATGAATAATGGATGCAATATAATCAATAAAAGAAATTTAAAAGCCTCGACATCTGTTTATAAACGGAAACTGCGGGTTTCAAGTTTTTACAAGTAGTAACCTATCTTTAATGATACACTCGTGTTCACAAACTACGAATTCGATGAAATGTTTATGTACATATGTATATATAAAAATAATACTAGAAGAATTAGTATATAAGGTTGTCCTGGCGACAAAAAGAGCCAAGTACCATGGAAGCATTCAAATTTCGATCTGCGGTGACATCATGCAATGAATTTGATCGATCGTCGTTAATTTCAATTGAACTAAACTGATCACTTCGATTCTTCTACACTTTTTCATTCATACGCACTCTCTCTCTCTCTCTCTCTCTCTCTCTACGTTATTTGCTAGCTCTTACAATATACGAATAAAAATAAAGTTTTAAAGAATAGGGGAGTATTTTAGCAATTTCTGACATTTACATAAAATATATTATTTAAATAACGCAACAAGTATAAGAAAATATATACATGAAAATTCTTGTCATAAAGCTTTTATAAGCCAAAATACTACAGTAGAGATGTAAATTAATATTTCATGTGCTTGACACGTGACATTATTGGGAGTCACTTATGTTTTGTGAATTGAGATATCTCTTGAACTCTTGAACACTCTGGATTAATATTCAAGTATAAACTATGAGACCAAGTACTATTGATCGAGATATTTTCTAAAAGTACCAAAGAAGAAATATTGGAAGTATAGGATAAATTAGAAGCAACAACAAAATATAGTGGAAAAATTATTTTTTAATTATTTATATTAAACTGAGATTTACGAGCGTAGTAATACATTAAAAAAATGTTATATTTACGTAATTGGAATCCATATAAAATATATATATGTATATACATATATATTAAGCAATATCAAATTAATTATCCATCGCATTAAGGTAAAAACTTTTTCGATATTTGTTTGCTAATTATGAAATATTCAAAGCTAGAATAATCCCTAAGATATAAATCTATTAATGAATTTATAAAATAGATAGTCTTTTTTAAATAGACGATAATAAATATTACAAGTAAAATTGGTAGGATTTGAAGTTAGTAAAAAATGTAAAAAACATTGTATGAGGTAGATAAAAAATAGTGGACCATAAGAGCTAAGAAAAACTAGGAGAAAGAAAGATAAAATTGAAGGAGTGCTCTATAAAGTAGTGAATGGATGAAAAAGAAGAAGATTATAAGTGCGAAATTATCGCGAAAAAATGCCAACCATGCGATCGTCGTCTGCAGGTCAGCAGCGAATAAATCAAAGGCATCGAGCCAGCCATAATCCACACATTATATTCGCGTATCAATATAATCTCAGATCCAGCAGAAGCTCTTGAATGTTTCCAGTAGTCGCTGAAACATAGCATTCTACCATTATTATTAGATTCGATGTGAGCCGGAGGATGTATAAGGGACGATTACATTTGAAATATTCAGCTTGTTTGCATCAGCTATGGTCCAATGTTTGTGACACGTTCAAACGAATATAGATTGATGATTTATCGACCATTATTACTTACAGGCGAATAATTCCACGAGCACAAATGCACTAAGCACACTTTTAATTTACTTTAGCGATCATGTTTATCAAAATATTCCAAAAAATAATTCTACTAATTCATCCAGTTTAATTGATGGTCGATAAATTATGAGAGCTACGAAACTTTAAATTACTGCATAAATTCTTTTGACCAACATTCTTCCGAACCATGTCTGGTACAAGAAACTAATATATTGATTATACAGGAAGATTTCATATTACTCTGATTTAAAATATATAAATTTTTATTTTTATTACATTATTTATTCTGATGAAAATATAAATAGAATTAAACCGTATATTGTGGTAATTATTTTTAATTTTAATTATATCCCAGCGAGAGTAACATTAAAAACAGGGAATAAGCCACAATTTCCAAAACATTTATTACATTAAATTGCCATATTATATTATAAAATTCAGTGTATTAATAATACGTTTTTCGTTACCGAATGATTAAAATATAATAAATATAATATAAAAATAAAATAAAATAAAATAAAATAAAATAAAATAAAATAAAATGAAATATATTAAATATAATTTAAATTAAGAAATACGTAAATTACTAAAATCTTGTACTTTGGAATTTATTGATTTTAAAATTAAGGATAAAAAATTGAATTTACTGGAAATGCCCATTTTTCAAAAGTGAAAAATAATGACTTTTAATAATCTGAAAAAAAGTAAAATCTACAATCTTCGAACCTTAAGACAAATCAATATAAATGAATTTACTCTTCAAAATTTTTAAGTTTTATCATTTCTACATTTATTTAAATGCAAATATTTAATTTAGTACTTAAACTTGAAATTCATATTTGTTTATAAATTTAATATACTACAATTACATAATTAGATAATAATGATTATAAAGTTTTAGTAAAATGGTTGAAGTAAATAGTTAATTATTAAAATGTTCAAATAGAAATACATATATATTTAGTTTGATTTTCGTAAATGAAATCGTTTTCAATACTATTTTTATCTAATAATTGAAAATTAATTTGTAAGTATCGCCGGAAAATTATGAGAAGAATTTTTTAAGTTACTAAAAAAGCTTTTAACAAAATAAATCGCTACAATGTAAAAGTTAGCCTTAGAAATCAAATTTAAAAATTATTCATGAGCAATAAAAGCAAAGGGAATTTATGTATCTTAAATCGCGGTCTGCTTTTTCTTCTTTGCTTACACATTACACATATATGCTTTCTTCTCTGTCAATTGCTTTATTCGAATAGCGAAAAAGCTTTTCGTGATATGGAAATTATATTTTTCGATATTCATTCCTTTCTTGTTCTCTTTGCATTTACTCTCTTCATTTCTATCTTTTTTCTCGCACTTTCTCTTAGCCTTGGGTCGCCCTGTCTTTTTCTTCTATTTTTCGTGATTTTCATTCCATCTCTTTGTCTTTCTCCTTCAGACTTCTTGTTCATTTTATTGAAAGAAAAAGCAATTTTCCCACGCCGTGGTTATTGAATGTCGATAACAAATAACTGAACTGCGCGAGACAGAGACTTCATAAAAAGATTTTACTTGACAGACGTAATTTCCAAAGGTACTACTTTCGTTTACTTTACATTATTCCCGTAAAAAATTCAAATGCTCTTTTTTCCAAATGTATTTTCTGTTCTTAATAATTTTTGTGCATCGTTTCCTTTTAAAAACAAAAGAGTATTGAACTATTGAAATTAAAATAGTGATTTACAATGATTTAAATATATGGTATAGTACAATAAAATTAAATAAGAAATTCATTGGTTATGCTCACATAAATAAATTATTAGGGGCTTTGAATGTAAGACTAGACATATTATAATCGATAAATCATTCCTTTCTTTATTTTTAGGCATTCATATAAATATTTCTTATATCAAAGATTACAATTCTCTTGCGTACACGGATATCGATAGAATAAAGTATAAAGTAATGCAACAGTTAATTAATGCCAAATTCTATCCATAATGATGCCTGTACAATTGTCTATATTATGTGCCCATGCAATAATTGCATAAAACAGATGCATGTCAATAACTATTAATATTCAAATTGAATAAATAGTAATTTAACACATTATTCATGATGATAATTAGGAATTAATTTATGAAATGAACAGATTAAAATAATTTTGTAAAATTTTACCTCGATTTTATCTTGATAAAGATAAGATTCATTTCAGGGATTGATACGGATATCTGTTTTATAAAGGATAATAATAAATATCAGTGAAATTATTCACAAAAACAGTTGTAAATGCAAAGACGAGCAATAAAATCAGCCCTTCAATTTGCATGTAAATTTTGTTCGTCGAGAAATCGAGTTGAAAATAAAAGAAAATATAGAAAGACATCCACGTGCCAAAAGTAAAAGTGGGAGTGAAGAAGAGTGAAAGGAAAAGTAAAAAAGAGGAGGGCAAAAGGGTAGAGTGGAGGGGAGAAAGAGAGAATTACAAAGGTAAATGTAAGCTTAATCTCATTGCATCAGTTTAAGTCATCCGAGTGAATAAGAAAACGAAGTTCCTCTCGCGCAGGATGTCGTCCGGTTGATGAAGCGACGGTGGGAAGATGCGATGGAGCGAGGGCGGAGCGAGGGTAGAGGGTGAGTAGAGGGCGGGTAGAGGGAGAGTTGAGGTAGGGAACGGAATGAGGAAGCGAGCCCGAGACATGACGAAACCGAAGGAGGAAAGACGAGTAAGACATTTTAGCCGGGCATTCATGCCAGTATATGGAATCCAGTAGGGAAAACGTCTCAGTCCGATCCGGCCTTAACGTCGCTTGAAAATTCCCGACGTAAAAATGGGAAAGACTCGGGCGAGAAAGCCACGAGCACCGACACCGTCACAGTCACATCGACGACGACGACTACCGGCTACGTCAGGCAGGTCCAATCTTCTCTCGTTTCCGTTAACTTATTTCCGTGACACGGGACTCGCGCGGGCAAGAAGGACGAAGGAAAAGCGAGACTTCTCAGTCAAAGGCACAGTCTCACGGCAAAGTCAGCCGAGCCCTTCCCCCCCCCCTTCCCCCCACCTCCAATTCGCCGCCACCGCCACCGTCAACGCCGCCACTGCCGCCGCCACCGCCGGCCCAACGCGATCCCGACCGCGTCCTGCGGGGCTGCTCATGCCCTACGTGCTCTATTTCAGCAATACGCGAGTACACACGAGCTCTTAAGAAGCATGCGCTGCCGCCGCACAATACAATTCGATTTCGATTTTTATCTTTACTTACCCTTCGGAGGGGAATGCGAAACTTTTTTCGTCACTACAACTAGACATGACGTCTTTGCACTTTAGCCTCTCGCATCTTTTTCTATTTTCCGTATGTTTTTCTTTTTATGCTCTTCCTTGCCTTCAGCCCTAAGCCGAATCGTGCTCGATGTATCTAATACGCCCCGGCTCTCTACTAAACAACCACGTGCTTACATACAGAATATCAAGACCTTGAAGTACAAATTGCTTTCACCCTTAATACCTTGTATCCGGTTATCTATTCTGATCTATTTTATCCTAGAAGGAGTCCTAAAAGAGGTTTTTTTTATTGGCTAATTGCCCGTTTGCTTGTAATCGAATGATTTAAAGTAAATAGCGTATATTTATTAATCAGGAAAGTGCTACAAGCCTCGCATAACCATTATA
The DNA here is from genome assembly GCA_018883505.1 of Ceratosolen fusciceps. Taxonomy (NCBI): domain Eukaryota; kingdom Metazoa; phylum Arthropoda; class Insecta; order Hymenoptera; family Agaonidae; genus Ceratosolen; species Ceratosolen fusciceps. The sequence goes on along the minus strand of RCIC01000023.1, from coordinate 984,988 downwards.
CATTTTCATTATTTTCTGAAGACTCGCGTCCGTTTTTAATGTCATTTATGCGAAAAGCTATTCGTCGAGCCAAAATAAATTCACAGCTCTATTATTCTTGAAAGCGAGAAAATAAAGTACGCGCCAACCGAGACGAATAAATTCCTTATTTTTTAGCGTAAGTAAATGAATGAGACTTGCTCATGAGATACTAATACACCTGCATGACTATATAGATACTTCCGTATACTGGTCATAATAATTGGTAATATAATAATTCCTTAATAACCCCAATAACCCTGTAAAAACATAGTTGAAGTAAATACATTCTGCATTGGACAAAATGCTCATAATCATATATGTCTATATTTTAGAACATTTAAGAGATAATATACGATGAGAGTAGCTAAATTAATTTTTCAAACGAGTCGGTATATACAGCCATTGTCCATCTCAAAGTACTTAAGTTTAATTACATTTACATACGTACACTATATTATTGACTTACACATTAAAATTTCGAGATTTTATCATGCTGAATTGTCTACATTAATTTTAGTAGTATTACGTTTAATATGTATTCTTAAAATTTACGACTACGCTGTATATCCATAAAAATAATGAACATAATTATGTGTACAGTATACTCTAATTAACTGAAATAATTAATTAATTAATTAATTAATTAATTTTTATTATTATCTACAAATTTTAAAAAGGATTTGTAAACTTTCTCTATTAATACTGTAATTTTCGCTATACTTGCCAATTTCAAAAAGAATTTTATAAATAAATATTCTCTTCGACTATATTATTTTTAAAATATCTAGATTTTTATTTCACGGCTCGTCTTTGTCTTTTATTAATTTAAGCTCTTCATCAGTTCATTCTATCCCAAGTACTTTCATTTTCTTTATACTTTACCAACGACTTGATTTTTTTCTATTCTCACTCAGTTATATTGAATTTTCTGACCTCTTTTTTATACGTCTCTTTACTATTTATTTATCGTACTTTCTTTTAAGTTTTTCTTTCATTAATTCCTTTAGAATTATTACCTCTTAGTGTAAATAAAGTTCACTGGCTGTGTTAGCATTAACGATAGGATTCTAAAAATTAGTATTCGAACTTAAAATTATGAAATTAGTATTGTAGAAGATTCTAGAGTGGCTTTATTCCTTAATTTTTTAATAATTTAAAAATTGAAAATTTTAATAATTTTTCCTGTAATGGATGGGGTTTTTAAAGGTGGTGATAAAAAGAGCAGATTATTATGGAATATAAAAGTATAGAAGTCCGAAAGGATAAGTCCGTATACGAAACTAGTTCGGTAAACTGTATATGGTATTGCATGAAAAGTAAAATTAGTTAAAACGAGTTGATTAAACGAAATATTGAAAGAGCTTTCTGAGCATTAAATAAACGGGGCAGGAAAGGATGTGAAATTTGAATATTTTTCAGAGTCGTCCGCGTACTTCCGAGATCAGAAATGCTCGATTCAGTTTCCCGTATAAAAAAAAGGGACACGGTAATTCGAGAAAAATCTCGAGTAGAGCTTCGGGAAAAGTAGCGACAGCAGCAGTACTTTAATATTTCAGTCGAATTACCAACTTATGTTAATGCGGCTGTCTCGCGTTTTCACCTTACATAAAAGCACCCCCCCCTCCTCCCCCTCCTCCCGCGAATGCATCATTACACCTCCGAAGCTCCCAACTCCCTGAAACGCATTGCAGGGCCAAAGTAATTTCTATTCTTTTCTTTCTTTCGCACGAAACTAAAGAAAAGCCGAGCTCCTCCGACGTGCTTACCCCAAGACGGCAAGCGCCACCCTTTTAATCAGATTCACCATCCAATACATCATTCGATTCCGGTTCTTTCCACCTTCTCCCTCGAGCTATTTTACCCCTGCTCTTCTTGTCAGTCTTCCCCGGTGAAGTTGGTCCCATCCGCCTTGGATGGCTGTGCGTGCGATCGCGGACTGATGGGGATGGAGTCGGAGACAGCTTTGGAAGGACGAAGGAACCGCCGCAGTGCACTCACGACTAGAGCTTCCTCAATGCTCCAGTCACCCGCGCGACTCGACTCTTTCGCTTCGAATATTCCTGTTTGGCCCTTCACGGATCCTCTCCCTAACCATCTACTCTTACCCCACCCCCCTATCTCTGCTTTTGCTCTCTCTCTCTCTCTCTCTCTCTCCCGCCCTCTCCCCCTTTACTAGACGCGTTTCCGTTTCAGCTCTCGCCCCCCTCACCCCAACCGTTTCGTCCTCTTTCCGGTATTACCAGCACGTCTATGAGCCTTCGCTCTCGGCGCAGACATATACATAAATATAGGCAGGAGTAAACCAAGCTTGCAATTGCACCCTGGGTAACAAGGGTCAGAGAAGCCAGTGGCCTCGTTAATTTTACATGCGTAGCTTGAGTTAACCGAACGCAAGACGCATCTTAAGGAGATCAGACATCTATTCGGCCTCCTCTCTTCTCCATCGACCCGTCCACCCGATCACCCGACCACCACCCACTCTCTCCCTCTCTCTCTCTCTCTCTCTCTCTCTCTCTCTCTCTCCCCCTCTTACTTTATACTTTTCATTCGCTTTTGGAAGTCGACCGAGAGTTCGGAATGCTGTTGTCGAGAGTAAAAAAATTCTACTAGCTGCAAAGTGAATAAAGGCGAATTTGATAGAGGTGATTTTCTCTCAGATATAAAAACAAAATTCAAAGGACCTACGTGAGATTACTTCAAGTATATTCTTAACTTTATAAAACTCTCAACAATAAATATTATAAAACGAAATTTTTTGTATGACAAAAATTTTATACTCGGTCTATGGTCTATAAATATCGAGTGTCTATGAATACTGTGTCAAGAAATAATATTTCAATATAAGCAGTATTATTATTATTATTATTATTATTATTATTATTATTGTTGTTGTTGTTGTTGTTATTGTTATTATTATAACATTATTAATATATGTTTTATTAAAATAAATTTAAAAGCTGTAATTAATAAAATAATCAATTTTAAAATATAATAATGCTGTAGGCAATAAAGAATATTGTGTATTTATCGTTTTTAAAAGAAATTTTAATTTTTATATACATTCTTTATTAACAAATAATATATTAATAAATTATTTAAGCGATACTAAAGCATCAACAATTTAGCTAGTTTATTAAATTAAAAAAATGAAATAATTTTTAAACTAATTTCAATTTTTTTATAGTAAGGTATCAAATCAATATTACCTTTGTGCTGAAAAAAGATAAAATCCCTCTTGACTGCTGATAAAATTATATTCATTATCGTAATCAACATCATTAATTAGCATAAAGATGTTGATCCTTTATTGTAATCAGATGTGTTAATTGGTTTTACAGTAATTCGATAAGGTTTTCAAATGTATTTTTTATTTCTTTTATTTATTCTAGAAATTATTGTATTTTTAGATAAAATCAAATAATAAAACAAACAATTACGTTAATATATTCAATTTATTATCTATATTTATGATAAATTTTATTTATAAAACTAATTAATTATATAATATAATTTAATATTAAATTTCTCATCAATGATGCATTACTTTATTTCCAGTGTTGAGTATATAAGAAGATATTTTACTGGACATATTATCATGATAATTCAGATCATTAATAAAACTCTTTAGCCAAATTAATAATATAAATTCAATCGTTAAGCCATAATTAGTAATAAGTAATATTAATGAAGTTCTATCATTTAAATAAAATAGGTGAACCTAGTAATATTCATGTAGCACCTTCGTAATTAAAAATTGCAGTCTAAGTATATTTTCTTACACAATAAATTATTACAGCGGTATTTGCAGAATAAAGACTTATATATTTCAAGAAAAAATAAAGAATTGGTGTGACCAAAGCATCAAATAACTATGTATCTGAGACTTAAAGTATTCAACATAATTTAATATAGATAAGTCTCAAAGTAAATTAAAGATTTGAGAAAAGCGATAGACAGGAAGGTTAAAAAAATATAAATAAGTAAATAAATAAATAAATAAGCAAAATAAGTGTTGTAAATAGAAGATAAAGCTTTACGATAATAGATGAGAGATGTTATAACCTCAATATCGCTATGAAAATAATAAAAATGAAGAAACGATAAAATAAATCGAAACAAGAATATGATAATAAAAATGAAGCTAGTTATTAAAGTAAACGGAATCATGTAATATAATCATGTCTACAAACAATAGCGTGCAAAGTGAGTAAGAGTAATAAGAAGTGTGAGAGGAACTGCGGAAGTTAAGCTTTAAAGTCTTCACTACGCTGTAGACTTCGATATTCGGATTAACTTATGATTTAGTATAGCCATTTACGTTATCATAACACTTTTTAATGTATTTATAAATCAATTTCATACAATAGAATACATTGTTTTAAAAAATTATTTATACACTATCATTATTGTTTACTAGCTCTTCCAATGTATATTATTTGCATGGAATTTACTTTAATTAGAAATGAAATTAATAGATGTTCATAATAATTATTAAATGACGAATAATTTATAAACGGTAAGTAATATTCTTTTAAACATTATTTTCAATGTAATGATTTTTACAATATATTATAGTAGTGGATGTAATACAATATTCTATGTAATAAATATTTTATACGTATATGTATATATAAGTATATTATATATACATATTGTATAAATCAAGGTTTTAAATATTTTTAAAAGATTTTTTTTTTATTTAAGATTTATTTTTAAAAGAGATTAGTAAGTTATAGAATTTATTTGGATTTAAAAAATAAAAAACGCTCTTTTCGGCATAAACTTTGCAGACGACGTAGCAGATAAAAAAATTCGAAATTGGTTTTTCTGTTCATAAATGTGGTGGGATCGTGTAAAAATGAAACTTTGTAGAACACGATATTATTTGAGTACGAGAATAAAAGTGTTTTCATGAAATTTTTATATAATAAATGACGATACAACAATTATAAGAATTAAATTCTTTTGTATTTATGGCTTTAAATTAAAAATAATTATATTTATACGTATTTCTTATGTTTCTCAATATAATTTATGAAATATAATAATTGTACTATGAAATTTCGATGTATAGTCTAATGTGTAAGAATAATTTTTCAAAAACTATAAGAAAATGCAAAGAATACATAACTTAACAAGGTAAATTCGATAAAACTTGGTGATGAAATCTATTTTTATTTATATTTTTGCATGATAAACTTAAATAATAAGCTTATATATTTTTTTTTTTTTTTTTTGAAAAATTTCATAATTTATAGATATAATAAAAGCATAAAAAAAAGTCCACATAAGGACTTAGAGAAGAAGGGACATTAACAAATATGTACATAGTTACTCTTTATGTAGCTTTACAATAATTTTAAGTTAATAATCGTATAATTTATTATACTTTACAATATTTTAGTTTTATTAGTTGAAAATATGAATTGTAAAAAAAAGGATTATAAAATTAATGTCATTTATAGCCGACGATAGAAAGAACTTATTAATTTTGTACATTGAAAGGATTCCTTAAAAAATATAAACATTATAAATATAATGTATTTACCTACCAATACCAGTAATAATTTTAATTTAAAAAATAATTAATAATATAAGTTTTAATGTTTAAAATATTTGTACAATAATAATTTTATAACAATAATATTATAAATTATTTTACTCTTAAATCGTGTTTTTAAATTTTGTATTACATTTGACAATGCTAAAAAAAATAATATTATATTTTCCTTATATATTTTTAAAACAATTATTATGAATTTGTTTAAAATTAGTTATAGTGTTTATTGGATTGATGATGATCGATTTAAAGTTCATTTAAGTCTAGCTATAATATTACATGAAATCTGCTAAAATATAAATTGATATTTATTCGGAATTAAATACATTTTAAAAGTATTTTAAATACATTTGCAATCGGTTCTATTACGTTAATTTTCAAGCTCGAATAGCATAGTGTAGCGGGGCGGGAGGGAAACACTTTCATTTAGCAGTGACTTTCACATGCTCGCGTTTACCCTGGTAGGAGGGCAGGTGAGAGGATGCATTCGTCGAAGATTGAGAGAATAAGAAATAGAATAAGAATAGAAGAGGGGGTTGTAGATTAAGGAAAAGAAGGTGACGAGGAAGGGAAAAAGAGATGCTGAGGGATTCGTAATATCACTGGCTTTGGATATTTATCGATTCTACGAGCTATCGAGGCCTCCGTAAATCATTGCTTGCCCTGCAAAAACGGCTTACGGATTGCGCATTATGCGGCTGCATTAGGACCCGAAGCAATTCGAATAAATAATGCATGGGATGCGTGTAACGGCTTTCCTATTTATGTTTCGTACTTTGAACAATTTTCTTCTACATGCGCCAGAGCGAGGTTTTTCGATTACATTGCCATCGCACTGATTCGTTCCCCTACGTAGATGGATGTCTCTACGTCAGCATAACTTTTATCATAATCTTTCCTTTCATCTCATCCCCAGGAATCCTTCTAAGGACCGATCTAAGATTCGGCATTTGACGGCACTTGACCTAATTACTTTTTAATATATTATTTTCATCTGTAATGTATAAATTCAATAATGGATTTAGTGGAAATTTTAAGAATTTTACCTAATTTCCATTTAAGCTTTAACGAAGCTAATCTTATTAAGATGTATTTGTGCAGTCGATCCTTTTTACTTTTATTTTTAAGAATTTAATAGTGGCGATAAAGAAAATAAAGAAAAATAATATAAGATGAGAGTACATTTTTCCCACTTATAAAAATAAAACTGAAAAATTATTGTTTACTGCATCGCTTTACGATTCTCCTCAATTTCATGAAGATAACATTCAGTTTTCAGATAATTTGACATATTATTTACAAAATATGGTAATTATCCACTATATTACATGTAGGCTTTTAACACTTATACGATATATTTATTATTCATAGACAATGCAATCACAAACATATTTTCTTGTTAAGGTAATGTAATAAAAAAGTATTAGTTATAATATTTATTTCATTGACAGTGCATCATTTGACATTTAAAATTTAAGTACAATTGTAGGAAAATTATTAATATTTCAGCATCATAATTTCATAGTATGAGGAATCTATAAAAAAAAGCTATAAATTATAATTGAATATGAAAATATAAATTTTAAAATAAAATTATAGCTTTTTTTGCAACAAAAAAAAATAAACTTGAAACATAAGACAGACTATAATATAAAAGGAATAAAACAATATAATATTGGGAGGAGTAAGCAGCATCTTAAAATCTTTAGCAATTGCGACGATAAATGTAAATTCTTTTTACCTCACTCTCAAAACTAAACTACAAAAATTACTCCCTCGAAAAAATGAAAGCTTGAGAAGTGATAAAAAAAAATAGTATTATTGATTACAAGCTTAAGGTAGAGCAGCAAATAAATTTATGATTTTCGGATGAAGTACCGAAATAATCTCTTCAATTTCAAATATACTATTAAATAAATTATTAAAAGTCGAATGAAGTAGATTAATTAATTATTTTTAATAATTTAATGTAATAAACATGAAATATATATATACGTACACAAGTTCTGTAATATAAATATAAGCCCTAGTTGAAAGAGTTTAAAAAATTTTTATGGCTATATTTGATTGAACATTAAGTTATGAATTCAAAATTTCAAAGATTTTTCTAGAAAAATAAACAGTTATTGCTTAAAAAAATGTAATTAATTTTTTAAATAATGAAGTTCAATAGTAATTATAATAAATAAAAATAACTAACATAAAATAAAACAAAGTGTCATTATGTAATAAATACTATTTATAATTTATAAACTATAAATAACATATTATAAACAAAAAAGAGGGGAATTTTGAATTGTATAAATACGATTATTATTGTAAATATAAAAATAATACGTAAAATATAATAAATCGAAAAAAAAGAGCTTTTTTGCTTTAACTGTATGAACGTATAAAAATACAAATTGCTTAGCAACGTAAATATTGTGGAGTGCTTAATATATGGATGGTCGCATATGGCTACATAAAAAATTGTATGCTCAATAAACAGACTTAACTGTATATATGAGCACTAGATGTCGAACTTCAAAAGTTATGCGATTACGGATGAATGGTTCGGAACGAATGTATAATACGTTATTGCCACTTGTCTACGCCCAATGATCTATTATTGTTTATACATGTATTGTTGAGTTATTGATCAAACAATTAATTTCTCTCTAGTCGATTATGTGTCTGGGATATGATAAGTCTGTTGTTTACGTGGGAAAAGTTTTTTTTAGCAAGGAGGAGGGCTATTTTCTCCCACTTTGAAAGTTTTTATGAAGGGATTACTAGCTGATTTAGAACAATCAAATATATATTTGAATTTTAGACGTTAAGTTCAGTCAAAATTATTAATTTATATATTGAAAATCTTTTAATCATTTGAATAAATTTTAATGATTCTTAAGGACTTAGATTCTTTATCACGTCGAGCAAGTATTCGTAACTTTATTATTCTTATGACTTATATTATTTATTGCGCTTTCAATAACTCTAACTGAATTTAAAGTTAATTTCTAAGAGAATTAGTTTTATTTAAAGAAAATTAATTAGAGAAAAATACTGACGAAAATAGCCTTATGTGGCGTTAACAAATAATAATAATTTTATTATCGTGCTAATAGATAAGAAATTAATTAATTATAGAATGCAACAAATTTAAGCACATTAGATTCATTAGATAAATTCGATAAATTTTAAGTGGACACAAAGCTTTAAAATTTAAAATCTTACGTAATACTATTATTAGTTTAATATTATCTTTACGCCTAATAAGGGATGAAAATATAAATTTATATCAACCTTCAAAATAAGCATAAATTACTATGGAACATGGAAAGAAAGCCTTAGAAACTCTAAATGGCACACTTTGTTGAAAGATTGTCATTAGTGACGAGTACATTCTTTATAAGCTCTTCTCTCCCAGAGCAGATTGCGATCGGTACTTCAGTTGGTAACTAAGCTGATTACAATGAAATTACCACTGCGGCATTAAGATAAGAAGCGCTTTTCTTAAGATTTTCATTCTTCCGTAGAACTTGGGTGAATTTCATATTAAAAGAACAATAGCAAGTGTGTAGTGTCGTACTTGTCAAAATACTTTTATTATTTAACCATTCTAAGGGCTTACGTTATTCTCATTATTCATTGTAATGCTTCTTAATAAGAAATATTTATATACGAATTTTTTTAAACATTCTAGTTATCTTATTCGTGATAGCTTTCTTTTTTACGTATATATGTATATATTTATATATGTATAGTTGTAGAGGAAGTAAAGATATTTAGCGGTGCAGAAACTTGTAAAAATGAGCCTTATTCAATTATCGAAACGAAAAAGATGTTAAAAGTTTTCTCTGTTCAAGTCATTCATTTATTAGTCTGTGTACGATAAAACTTTTCTTGGAACAACAGATCTCTCGTTTTCTTCTCAACATTCTACTGTAGCCCTAAATTTTCTCATTTCCTCACCTAAGAAAATTTTTAATTTATAAACACAGTTTCTTTTTATTAATTTCTTCCTCGACCTCTCTCTATTAATGATAAATAATGCGTACTGCATATACATTAATAAAACGAGTTTCAAATTCCACCGTTTTAAACGTTACGATCGTTTTAACATTGTTATAGTTTTTTTTTTTAATGTATACTTTGAAGCTCATGAAAAATGGTGTCATCGTAATGCCAAAAACTTGACTATAAAATATATTTTTAACCGAAAATTTTTTACTAAATTTTACATCTTCCAAATTGATCGGTTTAACTTGTGCTAATTTAAATTTGTATTATTTTTGTATTGCTAAAGCTTCGGGATCGATCTGGAAGGTTATAAACACTTTTAAAAAATAAACTTATATCAAGTAAAAAAAAATTTTTAAATTTTCAAATTATAATTCTTAATAAGCAATATAAAATATAAATTTTTTATGAATTTTAATGCTTTTTTAAATATTATTTCGTATCGTCTTAATAATATTATTATAATTCAATATTTATGATATCATAAATTATATGAATACTTTATGTTGTTGCAAGATGTCTGCCGAAAACATCGTATAATATTTTAAAATAAATTATTTATTATAAATTCATTTTTTCTGATGTCGGCTATAATAGTTAGTAATATTATATATTCTAAAAGTTATCTTTAATTAGTAAGTATTCGAAAAACAAGAATCGTTATAGCATTAAGGACACAACTTTGCTTTCGCCGTTTTTTTTTTTTTTTTTTAATTTGAAGCTTCATTCTTGAAAAGTAATTACGTCTTTATTTTTTTAAGTACTGTCCATCACTAGTCACTACTTTTTGCCATCTTTTGGACAATTGTCGGATACCATCTTGAAAAAATGATGCCTTTTGAGACGAATATTTGAATACATTAACTGCCTTGGTTGATAGATGATAATAATAGTTTCCTTATTTTGTACAATATGATAATCCCGTATGGCTCATCTGAAGTTTAGTTATAGATTATTTATATTATTTTTGTTATTACGAGTAAACAAAATTTCTACTAATACTTTTCATTCTACTAACAAAATTGGTAAAATTACATTAGATTTTGATTTTGGTCAATATTATTAATCGAATTCTATGACCAATATATTATTTTTAAATACTATTTCCTATGATAGAAGGCGCATCATGACAAAGTCTTTAATAATTATAAATTACATAGTTTTAATCTGTTTTTTGTTTTTAATTTTAAGAAAAGTTTGTGCATTATATTTTTTTTTTACTCTTATTTTAATGTGCTGCTTTTATTTATTTGATCCAAAATTCAAAAATACATTTGTAATATTAAAATAATTTTACTTATTTTTCATGTTGAATAATATACTCACATAATGCAGAAAATTTGAAGTACAATTTTATTTGCTTTATAAAACATAAAAAAGGAAACAAGAGAGTTTTTTCATACAATCGTATTAAATAATTATGGTTTATTAAATAAAAGAAAGCTTATATCGTTATAAAGATATTGTGATAGACGAATAAAGTAACTTTATAAAGACGTGTAGTGTTAGATTATTTGCATAACAATCAGTAAATGTATTGAATTTGAATATTTAACTGTTGTGCACAACTGAATTAAACTACTTGAATTTTATATCGACATTCTTTACAAATAAAAATCATTTTAAAATTTCTTTGAAAATTCCATTAGAGAAATTGTTTCGGTTCATCGCGTTTCAATATAAAAAATTTTAAATACAACAATTTGACAACAAATTTAAAAGTATTTAGGGAACATTCGAATGCATTAATTTTTAAATGAAAAATCTCTTTTGTAATAAGAATGTGAGCTTAAAGGACCTTTTTTAAAGGTCGAATAAAATTTTATCTGAAAATTTAATGATAAAATAGTCGTAAACTAGCCACTTTGAAAATAGGATAAGTAAATAACTGGTAAGCGCAGTGCTTGGCACAATGGAAATACGTAGGTATTGTAATGCAAACAGGCGTGTATATAAAAGCTTGCACAAAACAGGATATGATGTTTCAAAAAATTGAAAAGACTCTGTATAATATTTTTGCGCGACATTTATTGTCTTATCGTTAAATACGACTTGTTGTTATTTAGACAAAAAAAAATGCAAGTCATGAATCTAAGCTTTATCTTTTCTTCTTTTCTCTTCGTATGGGTATTAAGTTTCGTGGCTTGTATAGCCCACCATGATCCGGATCACTTATCTATGCACCGTTCAAGACGTAACCTTAAGTAATTCGGATACTCGTAAAAAAGCGAATTGCAAAATGGATTTCACGGAACTAATGCCAGATATTCGCATAGTTGGAGGCGAATGGACTGAGTCCTGGTGCTTCTCCCGGTTCTAACACGAGCGTGCAGCGGAGGTCCTTTAAGGACGATTCATCGGTCTCTTAACCTACGAAAATAGGCGTCTCCAGGAAGAGTCACTCCCTCGAGAAATCAATTTCAAGGATATCCTTCCTGAGCTCTGGTTACGTCATTTCAAGCGCCATTAATTAATCGTAATCGGGTGACGTTATTGATCAGATTATCCTTTACCGAGCCATCAGCGACCGGACGATGTCACTAAGCGAGCAATCCTCTGTACTCAAGGAGATTGATATCTCAAATTTTAGCATATTGCATGCTGAAGTAATACTCGGAGAATTGAGACTCCTCTCACTTTCGCCTCCAAGACACTTTACGCAACGCGTTAAACTAGCTCTGCCGTAGAGCGATTCCTTTCTTCAGTTACTTATTTCACAATACAATAATTCTAGTTAATTTTTTATTTCTACAGCTGATCTCTCTCTTTCTCTCTCTCTCTCTCTCTCTCCCTCTCTCTCTCTCTCTCTCTATCTATCTATCTATCTATCTATCTATCTATCTATCCATCTATTTATCTATCTATCTATCTATCTATCTAGCTAGCTATCTATATATCTAATACAACAACTGTCTCGGAAGCAACGACAAATCCATTTGTTTTTAGAAACTTTGATTGATCGGATGGACAAAAATTCTAATTCCGTCATAAATAAATAATATTATTTCAATATTAGTTTAGCGAGTATAAATGTTTTAATAAAATTTAAATAAATACATTTCGAAGGGGAGAGCCGATGCTTAAATAAAGTATTTGATAAGCCTTTTAAAATTGCCGTTAAGCGTTAAAACTTAAGGAAACTTAATTTTCTGATGAAGGCTTTTGAAATTCAACACTAATCAGCTAGCTCGGTAAGTTTTAAGTGCAAAACTTACCACTAACAGTTGTAAAATATAATGTAAAATTAAAATTAATAGTTAAGGAGGAGGGCGGTAATGAAAATCTCGCATAATATATTCATGATAGGGAATGGCAGGACTTTAGCACCTACCAAAAATTTCCATCCCCATCAGGAGAAATCCTATCGATTTAAAGAGGCACTTACCCCTCCTCCCCTCGATCTCGAGTGGAGCACGGCAAACTCCACCGCCCCTAAGAGCTCTTTGGAAAAGCCAAAGATTCGTACAACAATCCCCGCGTAAGTTATGCCCTTGCGCTTCCATCTTGGCATCCGACTCAGCCAGAGGAGTAAAATTCCAACATCTTCATCACCCCGATACTTCTCCGCGTATACACTTGTCTGCGAATATACATGTACATAAAGAGGCAGGTCTAGTCTTTGAGCTCGCGTTCGGCGATGACAGAGAGGACCTCGTAAACTCTGGGAGTAGTTCGTTACCGCGTCACGGTGGCAATTACGAAGGATCGAGTTAATAACTTCTTAATGCTACTTAAGATTGATCGGGACCGAGGCAGATTTACGAGCCCGACCTTGCCCATAAGCATATGGAGCTCCATGCGTCTTTTCCCAGCTAAAATGAGCTAAAACGGATGTAACGCCCCACCTTTCTCAGTCCTACTCAACATATTCCGGTTGACGATATTTCCAGAGCAGCTTTCTATCCTATTATTCCCGTTACACTGTTCACCTATTGATCTGTTAGCCTTTCCAAGGGCATATTTGAACGCAGAAGAGATCCAATTGGTACTTTTAACCTTCACTTTGAAATACTTATTATGCAAATTTCGTCTCTCGTCTCTCACTGGTCGATCGCGACCTTAGGCCGAAAAGACAGATATTATGCATTTCATAATTTTATGCTTCAAAGAGACTTTACATCGTTAATACTCTCTTGGATTTGCAACTATCTTCAGAGAAATCAAGAATTATTTGCGAATTTAAAAAAAAATCTAATTAAGCATTTAAAATAATTTAACTATGTTTTCTATATAAGCTGATTGTTTAATAACTTTACAACTTGAGACTTTTGGCTATTAATTTCATTTTTAAAAAGTTATAAATGTTATTGATCGTTTAATAGGATTGTCCGATTTGTAGTGTTAAATACTTAAATATCTACGTAAGGGTGGCTTACACGGAGCAAGATAGCTCAATTATCTTCTTGAAATTGCTGATAGTACGGATAATAATGTATGTAAAGCCAAATGGATATTATAATGAATAAAATATAGGACGTCACGTAGATAATTCTCATAAATTCCATTAAATTTCATGAAATTATTAATATAATTATTACTTTAGTCATTATTACTTTATAAATGAAAAATGAAATAAGAATAAAAATCATCAATAAGATTGATGTTCAGCGTTCGAGGCTACCGGTAAAAAAAAGATAATAGATTAAAGCCGAATTGGCGAAAGTCTCGCACTCGAGTATCGTGCGTAAAATCAAAAATATTTTCACGAAAAGCTCGGGCATTTCATGCAAAACAGCTAATATTTGTTCGACCAGGAAGGGATAAAGTAGAATCGACGAATGAATGTCCGATGACATTCGGCGATGGCCCTATTGTTTTTTACCGCGGTCATCCAGTAAGCCGAGCCTCTGTGATAATAAATAATTCAGTGATAAAATAAGTGATACATCAAGCATCTCTCCCATCTACCCCACCCAATCCCTGTCCAATGTCGCAAGTGCGAAGACCTAAAATGTGTAATGTCCTGAAAATTCATTATCGGAAGCTGCAGCAAAAATACTCTCGCCACTTCCTTTATTCGTCAATATTTTCCCAGTGCATTATATCGAGCAATCGATTGGTCGACGTGAGGAGCCACTGAATCAATTTCAGACCAGAAAATATTGATACTCGAGACAACGAAATTTCCCAGCCAGATATCAAAATTCAAAGATTTTTTACATACTTCGACCCTTGGATCTAACTCGAAATTTCGCATTTTTATTTGTACACCAAGTTTTTTATTCGGTTTATTATGTTTATCCTATAATTTAATATCATAACGTAAATGTGCACTATATATATGTATATAATTATTATCAAATCACGCAATTAGTAAATATCAACACCGATATCTGCACTATTTACTTTTTGTCAAAAATTCTCTTCATTGAGAAAATCATTTGTATTTTAGTTAAATACTACTCGGAACTCCGTAGCTTCAAATAATTCATCTCTCAATTACTCATTTAAGATGTCATCATATATATTGCCCATTTATTTTTTTTTTATTTTTATTTTTTTTTATTTCCTTGCTTCATTTCATTGCGTTTGTTAATGTATTTTATCAGTAAAATCAATAAGGCCGCATTAATGATTAAATAAGTCTTACTTAAATCATCAACTATCCGATAACCGGCCCTTAATTTTTATTTTATATTCAACTTTGATCTCGGAATTGATTAAATTTTGTTCAAAACTGCCAAAGAATGTAAATTTTTGACGATTACTCGCTTGGAAATATATTTTATAATCTCAAAGTATGATTACCGCCAATCTTCAATATGATTAATTCAGTCTTCGCTATTTTAAATAATCGCCATGTAGATACAATGGCCTATTTCGGACTTGTTGCACACATCTTTTCATTTACCAACCACTAACAACTTCTAGACTCAAGGTTACTCAAGAAAATATTCTAATTCTCATCGATATGTTTGTTTTAATTTCTTTTCTTTATAATTTCAATATTATCTGCCCATAATTCCCATTTCTTATTCTTACGTTATATCTCATTTTTCTATGAATATATCATATGTTTTTCATTAATTGTCTGAACCTTCCTTGAAGCATACGTTTTCTTTGTTAAAATTAATATCAGGTGTTTATTTTTTTCTCAACTCGCCAATCTACTACTTTATATAAATAATCGTTCTATTACCGGTACTAGAACAAATTAATATATAAATATCTTATTTAATTACTCTGGTCTATATAGCATTTTAAAAAAAAAATGTCGAAAATGAAACTCCATAAGAATATAAAATAAAAATTTCAAAAATATTACTATTGCGTACAAAAATTCGAATAGAATATTTAAATTGAATCAACGTTCCATATAAATAAAATAAATGCGTAACATTAAGTTGATAAATGCATATGTTATTCGATTTAATTTAATATACGTGGGTTCATCTGTAAGATATTCTTAGTTTTACAGCTAAACGCCTTCGTATAATTGTAATTTATAATTTTTCTGCTCTTTAGAAATACTTTCTTGATATCACGTTTTTTCCCCGTGGCCTTGAGTAAATGCAACTATTTAGGTTAAAATACATGAACATATAAAACCTGAAACAGTTTCACGGAGCTAAAAGATAATCTTTATGTTTGATGATTTTGTAAACAAAAAAAAATCGTTTTGGCTAAAATGTAAGATTTTATCATTTTTCATAAACTTTCCCATATATCTGTGTATTTTTTCATTCAGTACAGTTATTTTCTATTTCTAAAGACGATACGTACGACAAAAAATTTCAATAATGAATAATACATTGCAATAATAAATAATACATTTTCGTATAAGTTTAAAATAGAATTTTGAATTTATAGAGTAAAAAATTACAGTAAATGCATTCGCATTGTTTGAATACAGAATTAAAGTAGCAAAAAAATCGTTCTAATAACAATTCTAAAGCATTTTGACGAGTATATTGGAATTACTCTATTATTATATGTATAGTTATGAACTATTTCGCGACCCGACCCAGCTACTTCAAACTTGTTATAGTTTCTAGAACAATATACTCTTTTCTTTCATTAAGAAATCCCGGATGCGTGAATAAATCTTATCGGTTTAATTCTTGTGCTTGCGTATGTACTTAATTACATACAATCCAGTATGCCTTTATGATTTTTAACAAACTTTATATTTAATTATTAAACGACTGACTGTTTGTATTCTACTATACTTGTGATTTTTATTTGATTGATCAGTTTTTAAAATTTATGGGTTCTTCTACGCTTATAAGACAAACATTTAATATATATTAATATTTAAAATATTTATGTAAATAAATGTAAGTACATGATCTTTTTTTAAACATGGAATTGAATTTCATCGGGAAAATATCTTTCCTATTTTAAATTTGTTTTTATGTGTAATATAATGATGACGAAAACTTTTATGTTGACATATTTTTATATATTAATTAATAATCATTTTCAAGGTGAAATTAAATATGTTATTTTCTAAAATTATTGTTGTTAAGATTAATTAGGATCATACTTAGGTATTGAACAAATCATTGGAAAAATGTACTATAAAAACATTTTATTGGAGGAAAAGTTTTACATTTTAAATAATTATTTTTAATTTAATTACATTCTTATAATAAATTTTACAAAATAATTAATATAAATTAATAATGGAAATATTATGAAATAGTAATGTGGTAGTAAAATAAAATTAATGTCGAGTAAATGGCTATTTTAATATTTTAATAAATTATTTTAACTAAATAGTAACATCTTTATAGCTTATATAAAATCTAAATTTCAAATATTTTCTTTTTGTTCTTTTCATTGGTGATGGTAAATCGAGACATGCATTAATTTTTTACGAAAAACTCAATAAGAATTTAGGGATAGTGAAAAGTGTCTTGGGAAGTGACAGAATAAGAATGATTGAACGAGTAAAAGATTTAGACGGAGAGATAGAACAGAAGGAGAAAGAGAGAGATAAAAAGATAGAAAGATTGGGTTAACAGAAAATCCACGCCAGAGATGCAGAAAGATCATCTTGAAGCATATAAAAAAGGTTTCTGAAAAGTTCTTGAAAAATAAAACGGGGACACGAATTCGCGGAGTGAAAAAAAGTGTCGAGAAAAATAAAAGACGAGAAAAAAAAGAGAAAGATTGGTCAGATAATGCATGAGAGTTGTTTTAAGACTTATTTTCTGCACTTTTCTCATCTCCTGTTGAAAAAAAAAAAAAATTATAATGCAAGAATTTGCCCTGAGCGTTTCGCAGATTTAGTTTATATGTTATTTATACAACATGCTTAATATCTTTCCTAAGTTTTAAATGATACCATATACTTATAGTAAATTACCTCTTCGTACTTAATTTCTTGTAATTCATATATCGGGTACACTTAAAAATATCTGTTGGATTGTCAATTGCAATAAAGTTTAGAATACGATATATAAATTCCTGATGATTTATGTATACGTCACATAAAATAAAAACCTGGATTAATAATAAAGAGATTTAAATGTACTTAAAATTATTGGTAATCTAATTATTTGAGAAAAAATTGCAATTTAATGGATTATTAAAATTTTAATAAATAATTATAATAAACTAATAGTACTAAAATTCTTATTTATTTCTTATTTATATCTTTATTTTCTAATAATAAAGCCAAAAGCGTGCCATGCCATTAAGACGATAGTATTTTACATTCATATTTATATTTAAAGATCTATGAAAATATGTATATGTATTTTATTCACTTATTTTCAATCTTCAATTGATAAAACTTCTTCAAATTATAATAGAATGCATATAAATGATTTATGTATCATTAATTTTGAACAAGAATATGTGCATATTATAATAATTAGTATGTCACTATTTTATTCAAAGTAAATTCTAACGATATCATATAAGGAAAATAAAATGGAGTATTATTATGCTATAATAATCTTTTTCAAATTTCATTCTATACATAAAAGTAATTAATTTTTTTTATATTTTCAAAAATAGATACTACTTCATATTATATTTAGTAGATATCAACATATTTATATATTAACAAAAAATGTAGTACTTATAACGAAAATTAATCTCAGAAAAATTACTAATTAATAGATTACAAATTGTAAATTATAAATTATAACAAAAAATACACACACACACACAGAGGAAGACCACTGTATATAACTTTTATAGTGGTAGACTCATAATTATATTTATAAAATAAGTTCTTAATTAAAAATAAATCTTCAATGACTAGGTAATTTGATATATTCTATTCTCGAAATTGAGAAATATCAATGTTCAGATTGAAAACTAATGATTGAATTACGAACGACGGTAAGGCGTCATATCGGCTTACAGTATTTATACTTATAGAAATTAATTCCCCCATTTTAAATTGCAAGCAATTAGGAAACGAGCGATGAATCGCAGGTAGTATTCGTTTTAAGTATAATGTTTTGGAAGAAAGTTGAAGCCAGCCAAGAGAGGATTAGACCTCGACACCAAGTACATAAAGTAAAATTATAACTAAATTCAAACTAAAAAAATTAACTCTATTTTCAATCCAATAATTACGTATTTCTTTATCTTTTACTTGTACATAAACAAGTGCACTACTTGGTGGTAAAAAGCCAACGAGTAATAAAGGATGAAATTAATTCAACGCGCTCTAACAATCATTATACGTTATATTAATAATCTTTTTTTTTCAATTAATAAAACGTTTTTTTAATGTATAATTATATTTTAAAACGGTGTGTTTACTTACATTTCAAACACAATGTCTATACATCGTATTATAATTATAATATTATAATATTATAATTTATCAGTTCGAATAAAAAAAAAATAATAAAAGAAATAAAACCTTTTTGTATAAAATATTGTATTATTATTTGTTATTCAGTAAATACTATATTTGAGATACTATTCTATCAATTTTAATATTTTTATTTTATCGTTTAACCTTTTTATCATTTTTGTATATGTTCATATATACGTTCGCATAATATATGTGTGCGGAATAGTAATTTTTTTTTTAATATTCTGTACATTTATTGGCTTATATTATAACAATTCCTATATATATTAATACTTTCTATATAATAATTAAATAACTAATATATAGAATATGATAGATTGATATAAATCTGAGTTTAAAGATTTTTTTATATAAATAACCAAAAATTTGTTTTACCCAATTATCTTAATTTTAAATTTATATATAGCCTTTGTAAATAATAAGAAAATTATTAAAATAAAGTAGAATTAAAAAATTTCCTTGATTCCTATAAATGTAAAATTTTAATTATAAATATATTAATAACTTTCAATGTTAATTATGGAGTTTCTCAAAATATTAACAGGTTACTTAAATTTAGCAGCAACATTACCATATGACTGACACCTAGTACATATAGCATAAATTCATTCGCACAGCATTGTATGTTTAATCATCTACATATTATTTTGTTTTTTTTGCAATAACATATAAATGTATATTATTAAAAACTAATACCACAGATTATTCAATTCCTTGAAAAAAATTAATTTCAGTATCTTATAAATTAATTAATTGTATGTTAAACAAAAATATAATTTTACATTTGAGAGAAACTGAATGTTATACTCTTATGGTACCTATTTATCAAATTTATTCATTTCCAAAATAAAAACATGTCTGTCTAAAACTTAAATGCCAAAGTGAAATGTAAACATTTTTCTATAAAGTTTGTACCAGAAAAGCCTTTTTTATTGGTAAGTGGTATTTTGTTTATATAAATTGAGTAAGTGTTCGATCGTCAAAGTCATCTTCAAACCAAATTTATGATATATTACGAAACTTTTATTAAAAAATCCGTTTTATATTTGATAGAAGTTACAAAATAATATTTTAAAAACGTATATAAAAATAAAGTAATTATTAAAAGTAATATTTTTTATTCCTATTGATTTAAAACTGAGATTTACAAAGAAAGTATACAAAATCTCTTTTCTGTAGACCCTTATTAATTAATATTACTTACTACCTATATTACAAAATTTTAAATTGTTCATACTTAAAAGAAATCTGTATTATTATTATTAAATATATATATATATATATATATATATATATATATATATAATTGTACATATAATTACCTTGCTAATTTAGTCTTTTGTATAGAACACAATGTATCTAGAGATAATTGAAAATATAAGAAAAATCAATAATTACAATTAATTAGATTATCACATTGAAAATACATAGATTATTCAATGATAAAAACAGAAGCGATCGATATTTAATGGAATTAGATTTAAAGTCTGCCGCAAAAACTGCAATTATTACCGAAGACAATAAAAGAAGCATTTTTTGTTTTTAATTTCAGTTGCACACAAGAAATTCTATAAAACTTCAAACCACTTACGATAGCAAAGCTAAATATAAACATTTGACTAAAAAATTTTTTAAAGAAAAAACCATTCACAGTATTTCATTACATTTCTGTATCTTTCGTGTCGTCTCTCGGTCTCTTAAATTTTATATCGAAAATCCTAAGACATAGACTATCCATTTCTAATTTTCTACTTTATTGCGACACTTATGTTTAAAAAAAAAAAAAAAAAAAATTACTTAAATATATATATTTAAGAATTCCGATCAAAAATGAAAATTGCATACTTAAAATATTGTCTTACCTTGAAAAAATAACAAAAATAAAAAAATACTCCATGAAATTCAATTAATAATACTCACATTAAATATAAATAACATATAAATTAATTTATATATAACAGTATATCATATATATATTTATACAAGAATAATGAAAATAAATAATGAAGACGAAAAGAATAAACAATTTTATAAATAAATATGTATTTATTAATGCCCAAATGTGTAACATTTGTATGAAATAAAAAAAGTTTTAATTCCAGCTATTATATTTAAATTAAATGTTCATGCTTTTATTTTTATGCTAAATAATTTATTTAAGTCGAAATATGTATCAATTTGTTGTATGTACGTTATACATATTAAAATTACCTCCATTAACAAATGTTATTCTTTCTGCATCTAATATTTTCAGAATTCATCTCAATTTGTTACAAATACATTATTAAAAATATGTTATTATATATAAAAAAAAATATATATGAGTTTTCATATATCGAATGTAAATGCGGTTTTAAAATTTATGAAAATAAAATTATTTATTAAAGAAATTAAAAAAATAACTAATAATAACTAATAATTAACTAATAATAAGCTTATCTTGCGATTAAATTGATATAAATGAATGTGTGTGCGTGCACGTGTGTGTGTGCGCGCGCGCATCTAATGCAATTATATACTAGAGTTAAATTAAATAGAATATAATAATATTTATATAAAATCAATTTATTTAATACATAATATATTTTCAATATAAGTAAATCCGAACTTCAGAAAACGATAATTATATTAAAAATTTTTTGTATAAAAAACGCTTAATATATTGATCTTTAAAACTGTAGTATGTTATATTTATATAATAATATTTGCCATTTCAGGAACGCGAAAATTTTTATTATTAATCAAAATTAATTTTCTTTATTTCCTTATTTACAATACGGGACAAGGTCTCTTTTTTTAATTCATTAATGACTGTATTTTACATTAAATACATAAATTTATTCAAATTAATATGCTTCACATATTTATTCTGTAAAAAAAACGAGAAAACAACAAATAATACGTACGATTAGAATTCGTTAGTATGCGTAGAAGTATAGCTTATCAATAAAAAAAGTAATCCTTTCATACTTTTATATTTCGAATAACATTTTCATAGTATTAGTACATTGTATACTAAATATAATAAATGAAAATTTTAAAATACAAAATTTATATATTTATATTTGAATAATTAAACCTTTTACCGGTCGTCTCTTCATTAAATAGAACTGTACATAATGTTACATTGAATTTCATTATTATTATACATTTGTTTATTGATATATTATAATTTCCATTCTGATAAAAATGTCAAAAATCTTAGGAATATAACAATCTTACAAATACATATATTGCGATACATTATATTCGCTTTTGTACAATTTGTAGTTAAATACAATCCACGTAGTTTTTCTTATTATTTAATAATTACATTTATTTTCTTAAAAAAAAAAAAAAGTAACATTCGATAAAGGTCTTATAATTGTACTTTTTATGTAAAAAAGTTTTAGATACGTAGGGTCTATTAAATTTTATGAGAATTCATAATATAGAGAAAGCATATATGTTAACTCCTAATAAGAATTACTTTATTTTCTAATTTTGAAGTGGAAAAATGCTAATTAATAGTATGGAAATCTATATTTTCCTCTGTTTTGAAAAAACGAATTCATCAATTTCAAAAACTTTTGTGTTAAAAACTTTCAACTGTGCCCCATAACAATGAATTGATAAAAATAAAGAATAGATTTAAAAGCGATATTTATCATTTTCATTTCTTCTATTATATAAATCTTAATCTTCTTAAAATTAATTAATACAATTTTGTTTATCAATAGCTTTGTAATAATTTTTTGCTTCATAAAAAATTAATAAAAGTGTTATATGTTACTCATTTAATGTACCATTTAATTATTATTTTAAGCCCATTTTTTAATTAGTTAAGAGCTCTAAGAAAGGAAATTATAAACATACTTTTACTTTGAAAATATCGCATCCGATTTATATTTTCTTTTAAGTGTGAAATGCTTATAATATTAATTAAATTTATAAAGAAACAGATTCATCATTTTGAAAGTTATTTCGTATTTATTTCATATACTCAAGGATATTTTTATTAATTTTCAATGCTTTTTAATGATGATTTGTATATTGAAGGAAGTTAAAAAAAAGTAATCTAACGTCGCTTCTAAATAATCAAAATTTAATATCTCTGTCTCCGTATGATTAGGAATATTTGATATTTTAACACATTTATTTATACGATATGTTAAAAAATAATAAATTTAGCAGAAGCAAAGTTGAGAACAGTGTTTACGTAGCGTTTTAAAAATCTTGCTGCTCAGGGGATTATAGGGGGTTATTTGTATTTGGCAAGGAACAGAAAAATGGTCAGGAAGACATTTTCTAACAATTGGTATATAAAATATGCGCGCGCGTGTGTGTATTTGGTGAATGCGTGTGTTACCGTGCGGGTAGATACTAGGTATGTTGTGAGACTTCCTGATGTACATAAAAAATGTTCATATTAGGTGATCTTAGGTGAAATTGAGAGGAAACAATGTTATACTTTATATTGTCTGAGCATCTGTTAAATCTTAACCTAGATCGTTAGACCTGAAAATGTTAATGAGTAAATAATATGCAGAGTACGGACAGTGGTTTATAGCTCCTGTAAGTTCCTGGCGTCGATCGAATAACTGGCGTCCATCGTCGAGGCATTGCCTTGCATCCGCGTCCCTCCCCTCGCCTGCTCCGCCAATTAATATCATTGGCCTATGGGTTGGAGGAATCGGACGAGGGGCTCCTGGGAAGGTCGTGACCCGCGAGCCGGCTGGGCAACGGAGCCATTCTGTCGGATGTTAGCCTGGAACGTACAATGTAGTTTGCAATCGACATCGGCTCGAACTTCCGAGGATGGAGGTAGAAGAGCTCCGCCTTGAGACTGCTGGGTATCTCGAGGTCGAACGCCTGGTAGTCGTAGCTCAACCTGCGCTTGATCTCGCGCATGCAGAGGTCACGCAGCGAGTACAGGGGCAGGGTGATATGGACAGGGACGCGCTCGATGCGGGCCGGAAGCTCGGATACACGCATGTTCTGGTACTTGGCGAACCACGGCTGCGGTAGGAAGACCTTCGCTCCGTTCCCTGGAAACCTGAGACGTTTCATCCCTTAGATGGACCGACAGCTGACAAAATACTGCCATTGGCTAAAGAAGCCCTAGAAATCCCTCGCTAATACTATAAATTTTAAGTACGCTTTATAACATTGTCAATTACGCGATATTACGTAACGATATTATCTATTCTCGTTTCATAGCATTCAACTGATCCTTGTTTAATAATGATAAATCGAAACCACGAAAACCTGATTCCGATCCTCATTATTTCGATTGACTACGTATTTTTATATTAAAAAAGATAATCTCTGTGCGTACGAACTCATCGAATTATTTACTTCTATGACCAGTTTCCAATTGCCATTTACTACATGTCGCATGCACTCGAGGCCAGAGATATATCCGATTAAGTACTGCTTAAAATAAAATAAACGATGCTGATAAAATCTTAAAAATTTCATGTCTTGAATAATAAAAAAAATTAGCTAATTTCCGAATTTCCAAAAACACAATCATCTTCCCGGAAAGAAGTTTTAAATTAAAAAGAGAATAGTTTTCCTCTTATAATATGAAAAATGTCAATTTTCATCTTTTTAATTATTTCCAATATAATTCACAATAAATTGCATTGACTGAATATTATGAAATTCTAAACTGATGATTAATTTAATTTATATAATAATTTACATTTATACATTTATAAATTTGTAAATTTACTTTGATGGATTCAAATGATTTATTAATAAAATATTCATCTTAAAAATATTTTTGCAAGCTTTACCATACTATATTTTAAAAATTTATTTATAAATTAAATTGAAACTTCTGTGTTCATAAGAAATAAAATTTCTGCAAATTAAATATAATTATAACAAAACACTTGCTTCATAATCATCGACATTTTAAAGCTTAAAAATAAATTAAATGTTGTTTACAAACATGTGAGAAAAAATTAACTAGTTTTATTATTATTATCAAAAATATTAATTTAAAGTATTTAAGTAATTTTTAATTCATATTAGCCAACGTTGTACATAATAATATGTTTCTTATTGAAGAGACTTGTTAATTTATTTTCTTTCTACTCTTTTAATATTCCCTTATATCATAAAGAATGAAAGTTTAGCTCGTGTAAAAGTAAATTTTTGTAAAAGTAAATAATTAGTGGTAATAAATAATTCTTTGTTACTAGGTACTCGCATCGCTTAGATAATATTACATCGAATACATAGACATAAATTTATAGGTTTATAACTGCAAGATCAGCTACAATAAAACAATAAAATATCAACAACAAAAATAAATATGAAGGTTTGAACGTGTTTCCGTTGAATGCAGTAATTTTTTTATTTTTTTATTTTAAATGGGTTGGAACGTCCAATTTAAATTACACGTAA
The DNA here is from genome assembly GCA_018883505.1 of Ceratosolen fusciceps. NCBI lineage: Eukaryota > Metazoa > Arthropoda > Insecta > Hymenoptera > Agaonidae > Ceratosolen > Ceratosolen fusciceps. Next base: position 959,222 of record RCIC01000023.1, on the reverse strand, counting down.
AAGATAGCTGAAAGAGAATAAAAATGAGAGAAAAATATTCACATGTCTTTGGTTTCCTCGTCAACGAAGATCCATGGATGGGTGACGAAAGTATTAATGTCGATGTCCTCGCGGGGCCCGAGGACCTTGTAGCAGACCATTTCACCTTGGTAGTCGATCCAATAAACGCGCACATTGTAACGCGTAGTGTTTATGAACTTGACGAAGGAGTTGTAGTGATTGTGAATTGACCTGAGCACCGGTGACAGTTGCTCCTGGTCTTCTCCCTGCTGTTCCATCGTGTCACTAGGATAGAACCATCCGTCTACCTTTATTCAGCCCGTCTCTGCAAATTCTTCCGCAGCCACCAGCTTACTGTCTATTACTCGCAACCGCCCCACTTCCTCTACTTCCGCCTCCACCCTATCTCTCACCTGCACAAGCTCTCTCTCTCTCTCTCTCTCTCTCTCTCTCTCTCTCTCTCTCTTCCTCCCTGTCTCTTCGTGTCCCGCCGTGTTGAAGTTACCTACGCGTCGAAATCTCGATTAAATTTCGTCAACGAAATATCCCGCGGCGAATCCACAATGGTCATTGGCCACGAACGGACTAAAACCATAAGAAAAATAACAAAAAAACAATGCCATTACTCTGCTAGTACTAGTTAAGGTTCGTTTCAAACATTTAACCACATAGACAGCATTAAATTATTATACATTATTTATTATTGCCGCCGTTCTCGACATCATCATCATTAATAAATTAAATTTATTTAATTATTGTAAAATTCTTAATATCGTTTTTTTTTTTTTTTTGTTTTAGTATTCGATATAATTTCAACTGGTGTCGCGGTAATTGTAATTACTGTTCTTATTGTTAGTATTATTATTTTTACTGCTACTGCTATTATTATTATTATTATTACTATTATTATTACGATTATGATAATGACGACGATTATTATTATTATTATTATTATTATTATTATTATTATTATTACTAAACTTTTTTAATGAGAAGTTATTTTTTAAAATCAATTGAATTGAAATTATATTTATTTATGACTATTTGCGAATTTTTGGCGCCTCTTAATATTATTCTAATTCTTAAAACTCATATCTGCAAAATATCACCTATTTTCATAATTATTTATTTGATCTTATCTACAAGTAATTTAACAGATTGAAATTGGAGATGTTTATTGCATTATTTACATTTACAATTACACACAATAAGTTTGATTCTTCAAATCGTATATAAATCACTAGTGAAAACATGAAAATAAATAATTATATTCATAATTTTTTTTTAATGACACTAAATGATAAAACTACTTTAATGTGTAAATATAAAAGCGATTATAACAATACAGAAAATTACAATTATATTTGCAAGGATTAAAACGTTATTTTAAATATATGAAATATAATTATGAATTATTGTAATTATTCAAATATTATTAGTTACAATAATTTAGAAGCTGATATAAGTTATTTAATCCTAATTACCAAAAAAAATAATGATCATTATAATGTAAAAAATAATTATTAACTTAATTTAAATTTTAAATTTAATAATTAACTTCGATACAAATAGTTACGTGCACCTATAATTTTTTACTATCTCGTATCGAGAGATTAAAGAATAATGCATTTGAAGCTCCGACAATTTTCGATGTATAATTGAGCATCAAGTTCCACGTAATTATTCGTCGAAATTCGATACTGTCGAAATTATTAAAATTAAATTTAAATTAAATCGATGAAATTAGTAAAATATTTATTTTTAATAAATTTCTATAGTAATATTATATGATTGTACACTTCGTTTAAACATATATACTTCCATCGTCAATGTAACGAATTTACATATATAAATCATATATAAATAAATATATAAATCTTCAATGTAAATAAAATACTTAGAAATCGTTTGTTTTTGTTATTTAAAAATTATTATTGTGACGGACGTCTACGGGAAACAGAATTTCCCCGATAGACACGCAATCAATGCGCACGGACGTGCGTTTACCTGCGCCGCACACTTAGCCATAAGTAGCTTAATTATAGTCTAATATTATAAATCCCCTGAAGAATACCGTTAGGGGACCGACTGTCCCAATAGCCTCATCCCCACATCGGGCCACTGTGTGGGAGGCAATAATCGCCCCCGAGGTGGACGTTCGGCCGATCGGGAGGAAGTCTACGATCAACCCTCTAACACACCAGAGGCTAAAATAAAACGCAGCTACATCACCAATCCGTGTCTAAGTTATTTGACACCCACTTCTCTCCCGCTCCTATCTACCTTGTGCAGAACAATAGCGCAAGCAACTTCAAATTATAAATACTAATGTACTTTCTTACTAGTGCAAGTAAATTTAATTTAAGTAAATAATTTTAATTATTATTTGCGAGTTAATCGTTTGAGAGATTATTAATAAGAAAAAATCAAAATTTAATAAGAATATTAAAACAAAAATAAAAAATTGAACTATCATTAATGTATATGATGATAGAGTAAGATAATAATTAATTTAAGCATTTAAAAATAGAAATATAATTATAAATAGCATGGAATCCCATTTGATTGAAAATATATATTTAATTTAAATAATAAAATAACTTTTTTATTTATTATATATTTGCTTTAAATTAAAATAATTATCTATAATGCTATGAAATTTTATTAAAAAGTTTTTCTTAAATAATATCTTTAACGAATGATTTTAAAATAGTTTTCTATTTTAATTATATGTTATCTGTAAAGAATTTCAAAAGTTTATAGAGGATTTATAGAGCCTGTAAAGTGATTTAAGTTTTTCAAAAGTAGCATCTAAGCAGTCGCGTAAGTATTTTCCTTAAAGTCAATAATATTGTTCGATAAAAGTATATTCAGTGAGATTTAAATAATATATTAATTTGTACGGCAAGTGCTGTTATCGGATTTATGTTTAACAATTACATAAATATAAATGCTGTTAATGCACGTTTAATTGCATATAGCCGATTTCATTTATAGGCAACAACTGATAGAAAGGCCGAAATTATTGTATCGATCATTTGCATAAAATATCTATAAATTGATATTATAAAAGGAGTTGCGTGGTAACAATAATTAAATGCCGTTTAAATTTTATACGGCCGTACCTTTTATATCTATAAATATAATAGATAATCCTTGAAATCGAATATAGCTGAAGGGTGGAAAAATAAAAACGGATAAGAGAACTTGATTAGTTTTAGAGAAGGGAGTACGATAGCACTTAATAATAAAATCTTATCTGATTGAGCGCCGTCAATTATTGCAATCTCCGAAGCATAATCCTCGCGGCGGTGAGAGACCTGCGGGCGGGAGGTAGGGGAGAGAAATGGCGGGAGTAACAAGAATTACCGATCGGATCCCGAACTAGAGGCTGCTCACATCCTTCTTCCTCCGATATCGTCTGAGAAAGGACCGTTGGTCGTAGCCGATAGACGGCTAGTGAAAGAAAGCCCGTAGTTACCGATCGACGTCGTCAAACTGAATCCCAAAGGTAACGAGGCTGCGAAACCCGCGCCAGGCTTCATTTACAAATCCAAGCATTAATTACTTAATTCGATTACGTCTATTTTGGCGCGCGCTCGAGAATCTCCCTGTCGGCTTTCCCCAACGCAGTTCCCTCGCCCCCAGTCCTTTAACCCCCCCCCCTCTCTCTGTCGCTCCCTCTCTATCTATTTAACTTTGTTGTACCTCGCCGCCGCCGCCGCCGCCGCCCCCAACCCATCCCAACCCTTTCTACCGACAGCATCCTCCTCAGCCGCTCGATAATTATGTGCACGGGAAGAATTTTTGATCCTCTCTTAACTCGAAGAGCGAAAGAAGGGGGTGAATTAAGGGAGAAAGTGATGCGGGGAGGGGGGGGGACTGGAGAGTACAACTGCCGCGACGATTAAGTTGCATTCAAGCGCGGCACTACTCTACTGGCCACTATAATTTGCGTGGCAAATCGCGAGCGGAGCACACTAACCGCACACTAAGACCGAACTTCCTCTTCGAACCATTCACAACCTCTTGGTCGGAATCTCGCATGCACGTCTGATAGAGGCTAAGAGAGCGCAGCCTTTGACGAGGACTCACAGGACTCGCCGTCAGGTCATGCACGTCGAGCTCCAATGTAAGGAAGGATGGCGGCGCACCCGAAAGTAGACGAACTAACTGATGAAGCTCATTCCCCCAAACGCCCATACCAAGCTTAAATACCTGGCCCTTACTGTATTATAATCCATTTCCTCACATTTTATTTATACCTCTCGGGCCGCTCATCCTCTCATTTATCTAATCAGAATTTCAGCTTTGACTGAACACACATGCTCATGCTTACATGTAGACACGTAAATCTCTACTGTGACAAAAGTTTGAAGCTCATGGCGGAGCTCCGAATTTCACAAACGCCACAAACGAATATTTATAGCAAGGGAATATGTCGTTCTTATTGTATCCTCGAGGACATCTTGAAGACTGACTCTCCTCTCGACCTCGTCGTCACGTCTAGCCTCCCCTTCCCAGCCATAATACATTCGTTTACGTTAAATTCTCACTTAAGCCCTATGTAATTGATCCTTAAGTTCATTTTGGGTTCTTACTTATAGCCTAGCCTAACTACGCTGATTCAGTGCACTAGGCGATAAGGTACTACGTTCCCGAACGTTCTGTAAACTTAATAGGAAGGTAGGGAGGGGCACATGAAATAATAAATACACGATTTAGTTAAGAAATGAACTAATGAAATTCATAGCCCATCCGCGGGACATAAAAAAAATTTTTCCCCTAAATGAAGCAAGAAAAAGGCCTTTTCACTTATACTATAATATTATTTTACTTATTTTCAGATTTCTTTATCCTTTACGTGGACGTTGGCCAACAGTCCTTCGCTACTAACATGAAACTCCTAAGGAATAATCCCCTTATTTGCTCCACCTTTTACTCTGCCCGTCAACGTTAGTCAGGTGACCGTCGCTTTTCCCGCCAGTTTTCCACGAACAGCTTCTCATTCTTATATTTATCAAAATTCACGACCGTCGACCAATGTCATTTACTAACATCCTCCTTCCTTAGCTGTATCATATTTATTTTTCTATTATGGTTAGAAATTTCTTATAAGAGTTTTATTGTCTAATTTTAAAATTATTCATCTTCAATCTGAACTTAGAAAATAATGTCCGTTAACATTATTTCTAGTTATTCAAGTCTCACGTCTAATACGATTACAGTATATATCCTATAAAATTCTTTTATAAAAAAAATCCATCACTTTCTATTATTACTGATAATTCCTAATGATTGATCGAAATAATACATACATTTATTTTGTATTTGTTATTTTGATTTTGACAACATAATACCTAGTGACATAATACATAGTGACTGAAAATAAGATATTGTATGGCATTCCATTATACATCAGTATACTATTGATTGAAAATTTCGTATGGTAAAGAGGATTTATTTTTCAATTATATCATTCCTTTTGTTCGGTATAAGAATTTCATATATTAAATTTTAATTTTAAATACATTATACAAATCATTTGACTTACAAATAACTACATTTTATTAATGATCAAAATACGTGAATTTTTAAAGGCCAAAGTAGAAAATAGTTAATTTAAATTATTTAAAGTTATAAAAATTATCTTAACAAAGGGTTTCAATTACTTACTATGACGTTTTTCACGATTGAATACTTTCAGAATTATAATAAAAAAATATATTATATAATTTTTAATTTAAGACATTGTTCGTTAACTGTATAAATTAAGTTTCTTTATGAATCACATTTTCCTATGCAGCGATGGTCTCATAAATTAAAAATAATCAAATGAATACCTTTAATAAGCATCATAAATTGATAATCATTCGTAAAAATTCTTTTCAATTTTGTAGACGTAGTAATATCATTGAACATTAGTAAATCAATCGTACATTATAATATTATAAATATGCGTATGCGCGTTGATGTATATAAACAATAAAAGTCTTAGTAGTATAATACACAACTGGATTGACAATCAAGTCTCAGTATGAAATATTTTGCTTAACTTTTTATTGTAATGTATTAATATTTAACGTAGAAAAATGTTTTATAATTTTTCAGGTATATTTGTCTATTAGAATGAAACAGAAAAAAAAAAAAATGAAAATTCTATATTTTTGACCTTAACTTTGACCATAAATAAAACAAAAGTTGTTTTCAAAAATGTTATTATCTTTATTAAATATGAATACGAAGTAAGTGATTTTATTTAAAGATGTTATAGCCAAATCTTATAGCTTACAGTACATAATACATAATGTACATGTGGGAACGGAATCAGGAGTGTGAAAAGTGCTATTGGAGTAGAGAGCAAGGAATGAGGAGACATTATGCACTTATGTTGGCAGGGGACTGGAGTCTCTGGATAGGGTTACGAACGGGGTTAGCATTTTCCCTACCAGGAGATCGGCAGGGGGTTATAACAAAGTGAAAAGTCGCAGGGTAGTCGCCCTAGCATGAGAATATGAGGTTGCATGTAGTGTGAATAAAACTATTGTAAATTAATAATCCTCTGTTTTTTTTAATCATTTTGTTTATCCCCATCACTGCCTCTTGCACTTATCTATATTTATATATAAGTATTTATATCATTAAAAGGCTTGAGCAAATAGGTATAATGCTTTGATATTTTTATTAAATAAAATAAAATCTAATAATCACTCGTTAGCGCGTATTTGACGATATGAAATCTTAGTTTTGGAACAATTACAAAATACATTTTCACAAAGTTCTAAAACCATTTCGAATTTACAAAGAAAATCAAAAGTTCATAAAGCTCATTTTAATGAACCTGTATTAATTTTAAATAATACTTCCTTTAATTAAGAAAAGGCATATAATGTTTATTATAGTTTAAAATTTCTTAATGTTTTAACGATAAATATTAATTCCTTCGAATAATTATCTGCCCTTTCGCAACATTCATTTTGCCTTTTCATTGCCCTTTTCATGTTACAGTTTAAATTACATGCGTATATATATATATATACATTAAAAAAAAATAAAAATAAATAAATAAATAAATAAACTGCACGATTCATATGACTATCAAGGGATTCATGAAACTAGCGAATATTTTAAACTAATGAAAATGAATAAAATAATACATTTATTGATTATTACCGAAAATTTTTCCCAATGAGAAGAAAATGGACGACGCTAATGATTCTGTCTAATACCAGAGGCAAGGGCAGAATGTGTAAAAGTGTCCGGCCACTATCGAGTCGCGTGGCTATTTTTTCTACAGAGAAAAGCAATGAAATTTAATATATTTACAGAGCCGATGCCACTGTGCTATTAAGTAAAACAAAATAAAACTTATATCAATGTAGGCTCAACAGATAGAATATTGTATTTGAGCAAAAAACTATAAAAAGCTTGCGGGATTCAAAACTAGAAATGTTACGTTATAAATATGATAACGGTAAAAAGAAAAGATAGTAAGATTTAAATAAAATACTAAGGCCCTACCACGACCAACAGCATACGATAATGAAACATATGTTATTATAATAATGAAAAGAGTGGAGTGGAGATAACCAAGCCCATAAAAAATGGCATCGAGGCAATAGTGCCCTCCCCTCTTTCTCGCTCCCTCTCTATCTCTCTCTCTCTCTCTCTCTCTCTCTCTCGCTTATTACTCTCCAACGATTACATTTTTAAAGAAAAATGACTTCAAGTCTCAACATTTGTATTAAATAGATATTTTAAATTAAACTTAAAGTGTGAAATTTTTCCTATTTTATCTTCCAAGTATACGTGAACACACACTTTAGTTAGAACATAATGAGATAAGGGTTTATAAGAATGAAAGATGAATGCGCTTCCCTAGAAATTCGATGGCAATGAAGGAACTACTGTTATAATCTAAGTGGGAATATGTAAGACAAAACAATAGATATCTGGAATTCCTAGAACGTAAATGCCACTGAACTGCTGCATTGGACTGAAATTCTGAATAGAAAAGCTACTTTATTTTGATTGAAGTTATACAACTTATAATAATAATAATAATAATAATAATAATAATAATAATAATAATAATAATAATAATAATAATACATTTAAGCTAAAATATTAAAATTGCATGTTGTAAAATTTGTAATGCACGTCCTGGTAAGTTAATAATTAAAAACAATTATTTAAATTACTGTGCATATGTTTTTAATTATAAAAAAAAATTTTTTTAAAAAATCCATTTAAAACTGGAAATGTAAAAAAATTTTCTAAGAATAAAGTGCAGGTGCATTAAGAGTAAAGAGAAGTAGTAAAGTAGCTATTATAGATATTATGTAGAAAGAACAATGAAAATAATAAAAACTATGAAAGAGATAAGGGAGAAAATGAGCGGTCGAGAAAATATATTCATAATGGAGGAAGAGTAAAACAAAAAGTCGAATGCGAGAATTTTTTAGTGAAAAGGATAGAAAATAGATTGAAGGAGGAAAACAGTTGGCAAAAGAGGAATGGGTCAGAAGAGAATGTTGAAGGTTAGGGTAAAAAAGAAATGTAGGAAGAAGGAAGATGAGAGGACTCACCTGACAAAGCGTAAAGCTCGTTTTGTATCTGTCACCATAAAAATTGAGATAGAGAAGAGATAACGAAAGCTGAAAGGAGTAAATATAATGAGATGTGGTCAGTTAAATGGAAAGTTTAAAGGATAAGTAGATATTTAGTCAGTCCATTTTATTTAACCGGTGCTTGAGTAGAATAATAATATAATAGAACCTCGACTTCTACGACTTTTGCAAAAATTTCACCTTAAAATAATAAATTTTCTAAACGTTTTGATCATAATTTAAAAGAGGTTCCTATAAATTTTACAGCCTACCTTACCTAACCCTTATTATTTATTTATAGAATTATAAGAGATTTGAATCAAATTTGACGTGGCGCTCAGTCGCTGACTTCTTACATATCACCCGCGTACAATAAAAATGCTTTAAAGCACAATTGTTTTCAAGCACACTGTTTTAAGGCAGGACTTAACGTACGCAATCAAATATTCTTAATACTGTATAATTTTTTGTTCTCACAAATATGATGAGAAAACTTTGAACTCTGAAAATTAATTTGCCTGATATATCTTTTATGAAACTACAGAACATTATTGTAAAAGTATTTTTCAAGGATGAAACGGGGTCGAGCTTAAAAAACGGATAGAAAAGTGAGAAAGACAGAAAGGAATGGTAGAGATGGAGGGGAAGGAGCAGAGGATAAAAGAGGAAGGGGAGATAAATATCAGAGAATTTGAGAGAAACAGCAGATAATAACTGGGATAGCGAAAACGAGCAGAATAAGAGAAAGGATCGGAGAAATGGCGGCAAAGATATTGAAGTGGGATGCGGAGAGGGTCGGGGGAGGGGGGTGGATATAAATTACCGACTTTTACGAAGCGGTCGTTGCATCGGGACGATTCGATTGATCGACGGGCAACGAGAATCGAAACGAAGCGAATTCAAGCAGCAAAGGAAACGAGGCTTCGAGCTACTGTGGATGCATATTATATAATCGCGACGTAAAGTCATTTGGCCTTTTCCACTTTAGCCAACACAACAACCTGCGATATTTCCTATTTTATTTACACTTCCATCTATACAAATATCCATAATTCCTCGTGTCTTTGACTTTTTTCAACTAAACTCTACTTAAACTCTAAATAAATTCTACTAAACTTTTGGTCTACGATTTTTCACACAAGATATGCATTCAAATTAATAAAATGGCTTCGTTGCATCATTTCATTAAGATTCATATGAAGGACTTAAGTATTTCAACGAAATATATTCCATAATTTTTGATATTTTACTAAATGTTGCTAGAAAATTAAAATGCAGTCTAGTCAGGATATTTACTATCATTAATCCAATATATAATAATTATTTATAATATTATTTTTAAAAATCGATTTCGAATATAAGTATTAATTTTAGTGGAATATTATTTTTAAACTTAATTTTTAAGACCTAATAAATGTTCTGCAGATTATTAAGAAAAATTGATTCCCATATAAAAAGTCTCCAAAAAGTCATAAATTGGAAAAATAATTATTATTCCTAACAAAATTATTCATTAGCATAAAAATTTAATAAAAAAACCTACATAAAATGTAATAATATTGTTAAAAAAAAAAATGCATTTTTTTTACTCTTACTTCCGACGTACAATTATAATTCTGGTATTTTATCTGACGAGTGATTTTTTGTTATTTTAAAAGATGTCTTTAAATTCCCTAAGATCCAATAAAAATACGTGCAAAGAGAATTAATATAATTAAATATGCATTTCACGCGCAGTATAATGCATAAAATGAATGAAAAATTCCTTTGTAGAATATTTTTAAAAGCCTAAACGATAAATTGAGAAATATTTTACAAGGGTAAAAAGCAAAAAGTGAACTGTTAAAAAAAAGTGAAAAATAAAATAATATTTGTTGATAAAATAAATTACGAAATTTATTATATTTGAATTTGGAACTTTGGGTAATACTGTACAGTTTAAACGAATTATAATTAAAAAAAAAGAAAAAGATAAAAAACATACAAAGATAGCCGACTTCGTATCCATATTTATACTTTTACTTTACATTGCACGATAAATTCTTGTAAAATTCTTCAAACGCAAGCTATAATAAAGTTTTTAAGAAGGTATTCGCTCCTTTATTAATTATAATAAATCTATTTATTTATAAAAGCTAGTATAATAAATTTAAAAAGATTAGTATCAATAATTTTTTTTAATATAATATCAGTAAGTGATAAGAAATACGGTTTAAAAAGTTTTATAATTAAAACAAATAGAATAAATTTCTAATTAATTTGATTTAATTATAATAAATACTTTTATTCTATTATTTCAAAATTAAGTAAAAGAAATATAATATGTTTATTTAATTTTTAATCCATATTATTACTTATTGATTAAAGGAGAAATTTTCTTTTTATAACAAATCTATAAGTATGGGCGCGCGCGCGTGTGCGCGTATGTGCCCGTGTGTGTTCGTACGTATGTTTTTACCGAGTTAATAGGTTGAAAATATGACTATTTAATTAGATATCGTTTAATTATAAGAATAAAATTGACGAGACGACATAAGCCGCGTTTTATATTATCGAAACTTGGATGTCAGATGTAGCAGAGTAAATACTGAACTTAAATGTAAAATATCAATTGATAAAATGAGCTAAGTGAAATCGTCGCTAGTATGACGCATTGCAACTCGGCGAATAGCATAATTGCAATGTAAGTACACGATCCCGGACTTAAAGAAAGCCTGGAGAATGGAGATACTTTGAACGTTAAATTTACTTTTCTTCTATCGTGAATTATCAATCCTATTTTTAAATTCATTAGGCTTATTGGGTAATTATTGAAATGTGTATAATGCAACGCTCAACGTCTTTAATAGCACATTTTTTTAAATCTAATAATACAGCTTATATTTAATGTGATACAATCAATTTCTATATTAAAGTTATTATAAATTGTACTTGTCCTTAATTATATTAATGCAGACAAGCTTTACGAACATCTTTTAAGAGGCAAATTGTAAAAACGCAATAAAGCTAAATAAATCTATCTGTAAACAATTCTTTTCTTTAAACCCGAGTGATACCGGATCGCTGGTTGACGGATATATATATATATATATATTTCAGCATTTATCTTATGTAATTTCGTAAGAACATAATCTATCAACTAAATATTATTAAACACGATCGTGGGTGGGGGGATATCCGATCCAAGAACCCCGTCGTCCGCTCCTGCCCTCGTCTTTTTTTATTTACTCATTTAAACCTCCGGAAAAACGTTCACGTATCCCTTAATTCCGAGTCCGATAATACCCGAACATCAAATCGAATGTCTCTATGATACTCAAACAACTCACGAATTTCTCCATTTCCCAAGAAGAACAAAATTATGCCGTTTTTTGTCAGAATGACTTCCACTTTGAATCCTTGCTTTATGGCTACTGAGTTTATTTTCAGACCGCGCTTTTAACTCCAGGTTTACTCTTTCCGAACTTCACCTTCGCACACCTCTATGCTTTATTTTCGAATAAAGCTCTTATTCTATGCAAGAATTTTATTCAAATGACAAACTGATTTCGCTAAATGTTTTACAATTAAAGCTTTTATGGACAAAGCAAATAATAAATGATATTTTTCTTGTCGTAAGTCAACATTATGGGAATACGAAAGTTGGAAAAAAATTTAAAAACCTTCTTTTAACGATACTCATGAAGAAGCTGAAATCATAAGACGATTTCAAATTTACGAATATTTAATAATAAGTTTCATTTACGAAAGTTATACTTGACTAAACTTATTTTCTGACGTCAATTCGTTACGAAACTCCAAAGAATATTTCAGAATGTAGATCGTCAACAAAGTTCTTGAATCTTACATATTCTTATATTTTCATAGTATCGCACAAGTTTTTAAAAATTTCCAAGTAATATAATATTATTAGTCAAAGATAAAAAAAAGATGTCGATCTATATTATATAAACAATAAAATAATTTCATTGAAAATGCATTTTTATGTTTTGTAATATACGACTAAACTAATATAACATTGGACCTGAAATTATGAATTTTAGAGAACCATATCTTAAATATATTTAAAATTTAAAAATTTTATGACTAGCGTAACAAAATTTATTTATTTCGACTCGGAACCTGTAATTGTAGAAATCAAAATTTACCAACAATTAATTGTGCCTACATTAACATTATATATATATATATATACACACACACATATAATAAACTAGTTAAAAGTTTTTAAGTCTTATTAAGTCAATGGAGTTAAATTTATAAATTTAATAATAGGTTATCAGAAGTTTTGATAAACTAAAGATTTTATAAATAACTTTATTAAAGATGGACTTTAAAATATCAATCAAATAAAATAAAATAAATATCTTTTCTACAATGTTAATAATGAAACTATATTAGAGAAGTTAATAATTGTATGAATTTCTGGTGGAAAGTTAATTTTATTTTAATTTAATTTTTGCACATTATTAAATATTCAATCAATCAAATTTGCATATCTATATTTAATTCTACAGTAGACGATTCGAGCTGAAAATTTTAACGAAATTTAGCTAACTCGATAGGTTTTTTAGCTAGAGTTTTTAAGTGTAGAATATAGCTTTAGAATAAGAAATAATATTAAAGTATGTGACAAAGCGTTAGACCATAAGGGAGAAGTTAAGAAGATATCGTGAGGAATCGTGAGGTTTTACTTAATTAAAGAAAGCGTCGCCGACGTGAATATAGGGAGAAACATAAGAAAAACAATAAAAGTACTCTTAATGACGATGCAATCCTAATTCTCGTCTATCGTTTATAAACCCAAGCGTATAAAAGTTCACTTATGATAATAACTTTAGCGAATCATTATCACTGTTATATAATCGCACTGCCTACTCCCTTCTCCATTTGTCTAATTAGTTTATTTATCTCAAATCCAAAAAATTGTCTCAACTAAATTTCGAATCGATGAAGGAATTAAAGTAATCCTCAAAATATATACTTACAGAGTGAGAGAGGGGGGGGGCAATTTTATTTTACAACAATTTTATCCAATAAGTTTTGTATTTAATTGAAAACATAAAATGTAGAGCAGTTAATAGCATTTCGTAGTAAAAAAAATTAACAATAATAATGTACGTTGGAGAGTTGTATTAAAAGTTTTAGCCGCCGATGAATGAAGTTTTAAGTAAGAATGTTCGGTAGTTTCTAATTTAGCGCTGCCGGGCCCTGGAAAAAAGGCTTGTATCAGTACTCTCTAAAAATTATTATAATTATGAGGTATGTAAGGCTCGAGCGATTTATATGAATGAATGGACCTTTAGGTAGGGAGGGGCCAGTCTCCGCGACTGATTAACTCTTTAACAGTCGTCGTGATCAGAGTCATCGACTAGCATCGATTTTCCTTCTTGATTTTTACATGCATCCGAAACCAGACGAGATAAGGCACGAAGCGCGGACTTCAAAGCCTCCCGGTCGAGGTTCCGATCGTCGCGGAGACATTGCAGCTGGGACAAGTTCGTTTCTTCGGTACTCCTGTGCTTGGCCAGCAGCTTCAAAGGAAAATGGAAAATGAAAAATGGAGCGGAGTACTAATCCTGGCCTTCCTTCATTTCTTATACCCCCACACCTCCCTTCATCGCTCCATCCAACTATCTTTGCTTACATTTCATTTACCTCATCAGGCTCGAGAACACTAAGCGCCTCGCGATACGAAATTTTTTCTCCTTCAACTGATAACCCCAAGTCCATATATATATATATATATATACCTTCTGCAAAGCCATTACTAATGCTACTTATGCTGCTGCTGGTACTCAATATAAATTATATATCCTTACTTATACCAATAAGGGAACTTGAAATAAGACGTAGCTTTTATTACTTGTAACACTTCCTCCAGCCGTTTAATTAAACAATAGATTCTTTCGCGTCCTTATTGAAAGTATTTTATTAACGTGCCTTTTATTGAGAATAAAAGTTTCTCAAGAGCTTGATAACATATTTATTAAACGATTTGTAATCGAGGTCGCTTCATTGAGCAAATATCGTAATGTAAATAGCTTGTAATACTAATCAATTTGTTTCTTCGCCGGTCAAATTACTCTCAGAAAAATAAATACAAATAAGATTAAAAAATCATTGTAAGAAAGTTTAACTCATTAGTAATCACTTATTCGCCCTTTCCTTCCTTCCTCCCTTACCCCGATACATTACAACTTGATCTGTAACTATCCACTCGTCCCCATTCTCCACCCCCCCTCCTGTCTCTCTCTTAATTTCCAACATTAAATGCAAAGTAAACTTACAGATCCAGTCAATTGCTTTTCACTAATCATAATAAATTTACAATTAATATATCGTTCATTGTCATTTAATAAATATTTACATAATCTTTAATTTAATTTGCTTTAATTCATTGCTGTATATTCGCGCGCGTTTGACTGTATATGTATTACTGATCGACCGCATAAGTCCGTTATTTGTTAACCATTATATTTGTTATTATATAAATTAGAAAAGGTATACAAATTAAAAAATATATTAAAGTTGCCTTTTAATTTTTAGTTTGTACAATGCAATAATAATAAAAATTTAATTAATAAAAAAAAATTTAATAATAAAAAATCTTAAATAGTATAAGAATATTGTTTGTAAATATTGATACTCAATACCATAATATTTATTTTGATTGAATTTGAGTGAAAATTTCTATCAGAAAGGTGAAATTGT
Source organism: Ceratosolen fusciceps (assembly GCA_018883505.1). NCBI lineage: Eukaryota > Metazoa > Arthropoda > Insecta > Hymenoptera > Agaonidae > Ceratosolen > Ceratosolen fusciceps. The sequence goes on along the minus strand of RCIC01000023.1, from coordinate 943,899 downwards.
AAATTATAAGATAAGTTTTGTATTGTATAATGATTCTGTAAGAATAAAAAAGAGCTCGTTATCCAAAATGTAAAAAGAGTAACGAAAGGTAGAAGACTGAAAATAATCTGTTTATTTATTTATTTATTTTTTTTTTTTTTTTTTTTTTTGATAAGTATTGTTATACTTATTTTATCAAATAATTGCCATAAAGGAAGGAAATACGGTTAAGCATCGCTCTTGTTACTTGTGCACTTGCAAACTCGTAATCCATTATGAATTAGAAAATGTAATCCAGCGTGTTAATGTGAAAGCATAATTCTTTTTGACTTCCTTCAAAAGAAGTGCGCGAACTTGTTGAAAGTATAAAACAAAATGTATAAAGTTTAGAGTACCCATTTCTTTCTAATCTTTTTCTTACAGAAAGTAAAGTTTATCAGATTTCAAATATTAATTTCTAAGTTACAATTTCTGGATTTTTTAATTCAGTCTATATGATATTATTAAAAGATTCATTACTTAAGATTAATTACTATTGATTACCTAATAGAGCTGAATGAGCTCTAACATATAATTATAACAGAATTTCCACTGGTTATAAATCTACGTGCACGGGGAGCATGCTAAGTACGTGCAGGAATACGTGTAGATTAGGTAAATGAGTTAAAATTATTTAATTAACAAAATATGTAGTATATAGTAATATGTGTTGTTATAAAACCATGAAAGTAGTGCTTAAGTTACGCCTCGAAAAATTTAATTGTTTAAATGTTGTTGTAAATGAGTCTATCGTTAATATTTACTCAAATAAATAATTTTGTTAACATCTGTTTGAAAGCATTTCGTAATAAATAGAAGTCGATGTTCTTGTTAATGTCATGGCATTCTCGCTTTTATATTAAATATATGAAATTGATAACAAATACGGGGAACGTAAATAATTTTATAAAACATCGGCGATACGGGACAAATTGAAGCAACTCGAACATTGTGCATTTTACGAGCGAAATATCATAGCTCGACATTGAAGTTCTCCATCGAGTTTTCCTTTTCAACGAGCTACCTAGCGTTTTAGCATTTCCAATTTAATATAGGATATCATAACTCAGTGCCTAAATCAAAAGTTGGATAGGTAAAGCGCTTCGGACGCTACGGATTCCCGCTTAACGAAGCTCCAAAGTATACGTGATGAAGCAAAGCGACTTGAACTTTGACTACTCGAGGATACAAGTGCCACGAGCCGATTTGGGAAAATAAGCTTTGCTTTTCTTTTCTCTTTCAAGTCTCATTTCTTATTTTATCCTTATTCTTGCTCTTTTCTCCTTCACCTCTTTGTTTTGCTTTTTTGCTTAATGCTTATCTTTCTGAAGACGAGTGTGTCTTCAGCCGGAAAATCGAACCTTAGCACCGAGACGCAGGTGTTTTACGTTTTACGTTTTCCGTTTGACTTTTGTACTTCTACTTTAATTCAGCCCTCGAACTATAAATCATTCATCTGAATAAATTGAAAAAGTTTTCTACAAAAATTTAGTTTATAGGGCGTTAATGTACCAATAAAACTTAAATAAATTTCAAACTGATACCAAACATGTATAATTCTCAGATGCGTTCAATCTCCTTCCCCTTGTTTACAAATGAAAATACGTTAAATGTATAAAATACGGAAAAAATGAACCCCATGTAATGAATAATATTTTGCATGTAAATCATATTTACTTATTTCTAATTTTAAACAACTTATAAGCGTTAAATTTTTTTATATTACATTCTCTAATTTGATAAAATTGTAAAAAAAAAAAAAATAAAATAAAAAAAAATAATAACAATTAGAACGATATTTAATATAATAAAATTTTGTATTTTTAAAAAATATATGTTCTTTCTGTAAGCGTAACTAAAAGCTTATACAAGAATTGTCAATATACAGTTTTACTTAAAAATTTAACATCATTTTTCGTTTACCGTTTATTATTTTGATATTGCCTAGAAATGTAAAAGATTTATTAAAAATTAAAATAAAAATTTAACTAGAAAATACTATGTAAAATAAATAACAGGTGCTCGTTAATATTTAATTTATTTTATATTATTCTTTATAATATAATTGTATTAATAGTTATAATTAAACATTTATTGAAAATTTATTACACTTTCTTAACATAGCTAATCTATATTCTTCTCTGTATAAACCGATAAAAAAATAAAATTTTAATCAGTACACGTTTTCACGTCTGACTATAACCACATAATGAAAATCTGTATAAAAAAAAAGAATCAATAGCTTCTTAATTGCTTTAATTGATTGATTATCGTTCAATCTGACGCTGTAGTAAGGCTTCGAGTTGCATTTTGTTTAGAACCTTTCTTATAGAAACGAAAATGAGAGTTTTAGATTTTGATTGAGTTTAAGCTGCAGAAAGAAAAGGAGAGAAAGAGAGGGGGAGGTGGGGTCGAGGAAAAATGAATAAAAGAAAAAAACGAAATGCAGAGGAACTAAATGAACAGAAAACTGAGAGAAAGAGAGAAAATATTTCAAATCACACAAACGAAAACTATTTTTCATGTAATTCTTTTCTATGGCTTTTCATATCTGGAAATTATAGGAAAATAATTCTAAGATAATTTATACGTACGGAGATAAATAATTACTAAATTTTTATAAATATAAATTATGATATTGAGTAACTAATATTCGCAAATGTTGATTATTTAAAAATGTGCATCATATAATATAGAAAATGACGAATATTATTTCGTAAGAAAAGTAATTAAGATACATACAATAATAAATTTGATGAAGATAGAATAAATACCAATTATTGCTTGAAACCATAAATTATTATTTTTAGTTTTTAATTTTTAGTTTTTAATTTTCAATTTTCAATTTTGTAAAATAAATAAATAGAACCATAGGATGTTGATTTAACCATAATGAATATAACATAAAGTCACATTTAAGTAAAAGTTACGTAAATAAGCAAAGTTTTCTAAAATAGTCCTTAAGTTGAGTTAAGAACGACGCAAACAATTTTTTATTCGATACTCGGTATAATTCAGCGAGTCCCGACTATTTACGATGCCCCGAGTTAATCAGATCATTCAATATAGTTATTTATACTGAGGGTTATTTAAGTACGAGCCAATATTTAATAAAAGCAAATCATACATCTAATATTTCTTTCATCTTGAGCCGACGTTCGTTCGAGGAATCCAAAACTTTTCTCGTTCTTTCGGATTTGCCTAATTTCAGTTTATTATCCTTCGCTTGTTGTTCCTTGATCGCACATTCGACCGACTTTACAGCAGCTTTGGTCTCGGCTAGCTGGATCGAAAGAAAAAAACATCGAGTTTCAGAGATGGTCTGCTACTTCTATTTCATACCTTACAACTCTAGCTTTCTTACTACTTTAAAGAGACGTTGGCATAGGGATTGGGCGTTGGGGAGGGAAGGGGGGAGGGGGGCTTCGGCCGATAAATGGATATAGAGGCATACCGGGAAAGCTCTTTTATATAGACATTATGTGGCGGGAAAAACGAACGATGAGAGGTAAACACTTGACTCGCGGATATTCCTTTTGTCCGTGTGCATGGCTTGGTGTGAGTTTATATGCGCGCGTACGCCGCGAGCATATCTACCCGAAGAGCGGAAGGTTTTGCGAGATTGCGAAAGAAGTTCTCTCTTTCAGAAGTGCGATCTTTAAGAGGCTGCACTGCTAGCGGCCTCGTTCAGAGCTTCTTTTACGAGCCTTCTGACTGCTGTAGTGCTAAATTACCGAATAATTGATTTTTATGCCCTACTGTTTGACTACTCTCAACTTTTTCTAGCCGGATAATAGATATTTTTAAATGTTATTCTGGCTAGAAGCTTTTTTATTATTTTTTTTTAAATTTTATTCGCCTAAAAGCTTTCTCTAACAAAAGCTTTGCCCCCGCCCCCCCAACGCCTATTAAATAACGTTAAACAATTTTTTATTGTATCAGTGCTATTAGAACATTGATTTGACTTTATTTATCAATAAATTAATAAAGTTATACGTGATAACTCGTTTCTTTCCTTATTTATAATAGATAGTTCTCGCACTATATGTATTTTAATTATACTCTGTTTTATCTTGCGAATAATCGAAATGTCACATTCAGGATGACTATGATAAATGTACTCAATCCATTGCGCAATATTGCAACCAAAATTACAAAAAAACATTCAAATAGAATTTCGAAGCAATCAATTTTAAAAATAAAAATAGATTGTCGGTAAGTATCTATTTTTAACGGTTTAGTTTTAGCCTTCGTATATTGATCACTATTTTTGTTTGATTTCCAACTCAAATATTAGTTGTTAAGCTCTATGTTAATCAACTAAAAGTAATAAAAATTTTATTTGATGAATTCAGTATAAAGCAGGAGAGCATTCAGTCTAATTGCATGAAGGATGAACAAGTTTAGATAGGATACCCGTTCTGTTCAAGTTGAATAAGTTTAGATTACGTGGTATAAACAAAATCTGTCCGTTTACTTTCATCGAACTAAATAAAACATATTTCAAAAGTTAGTCCATAAATATATATTACGAGCATTTACAATACTCTGACATTTGTTAATTATATTATATTAAATACTCATTGGAGGTTGTTAATAAAACACGCAGCGATATCCATTACATTTGATGTATTATTGTTAGATAATTATACTCTTCTTCGTATGAGCTTTAACAAATTTTTACTTTTAATTCAAGGATAAGATAAAAGGAATAGAAATAATATATATGTACCGAGCTTTATAAAAACGAAGGAGAGTATAAGTATCTAACGATAATACATTTCTCTGAAGTAAATGTAAGAATCGAAAACGATATGCAAATAGAATATACTTTGTAAGCATTATAAAATAACAGTGCAATTTTAGTTTGGCCTTCACTGTCCTGATTTGCAAATTCAATTAAAACAGTAGAGAATATGGGGAAGTTGAAGTTTGAAAGGAAGCATATATTATTAGGTTGATGTGACACTGTCGCTTGAGATTGAAAGTCATTAGCATGGAAGAGCGTAAGAGAAAATTGACGGTAAGGAGGGAGGTTGAGAGAGAGTGAGTGAGAGAGAGAGAGAGAGAGAGAGAGAGAGAGAGAGAGAGAGAGAGAAAAGAGGGCACTGTGACAGCTTAATTCAAAGTGAAACAGAAGAAAGACTATTTTCATCTTTTTAGTGCCAAGAAAGTATTTCGGAAAGTTTCGGAGCGATCGTTCATTGGCGGAAGCGGTAAGAGCTCAACTGGCAGAGATGTGTAATCGAGTTGATGCAAATGGACAGGATCGCCAGTATTCGAGTTATGGAAGTCACGCATCGAGGAAGCTAAAGTTTCCTCGTCGAAAAGTCCTTGACGAAGATAAACGCGAGCGAACGGGGAGATCGATCGGGGCTACAACAATTGCTCGACTCCCCCGACTTTGGAGGACGAAGCATCCGGCCTTTAAACGTAGCTCGCAAATGATCGAGGATCGAAGATCTCTCTCGCGAACGGGAGCAGACGGGGTTGCAGGGCAGACGAGCTGAAAATGATCAAACTCACGCTCTTGACAAAGGACTCGTTTAGCGCTGTGAATCGATCGCCTTCGCGAACCACTCGCTCTCTGTCCTCGGATATGTCCTTGAGCTGCCCGTCCCTTGTAGTTAACTCCCGGGCGACGAGGCAGCTGATGAGCGACGGCTTCGATACTCTCGAGGACAGTTGCTCCTCCGTCCCATTAAATTTCAAGCTCAGATCTGGACTACCGATGACCTTCTCCAGGGCCTTGCACCGCATCTGCATCCACGTGAGAATTTCAACGGAAAGCTCCTTATAATTATCCTTTCCTTCTTTGGTTTTCAGTTATCCTTAATACCACGAAGCCAACCAAAGCTATTTCATATCAACAAGTCCTACGTTTGTAATATACGTTTGCTCTACGTTTGCTCTACGTATCCCGTACATTCTACGTAATTTTCAATCTACGCGTATTCTACGTCTGCCTCACTTTTTACACCTTTTCCGTTAGTTTTAAACCTATGCCTATCATATCCTTATTTCGTCCTCACCCAGAGAGAATTTCAAAATTCTTCTCAATTTCTCTCACTGTATTTCAATTCCCATCATTCCCATACATACGCGTTCAAAGAAATAAAAATGATCTCATTCGACTTAATGCATTCTACCTTTTTAAAGGTAAAAAAATATTCTTAATAATCCTCACGTATTAAATTATTTTTTAGCCTTAATTTTGCATCGCGTCTTGTATATCTTTTATTATTAAATATCTTTTCTAATAATAATAAATATCCATATCTATTATCAATTGATAATAAAAAATTCTTAAATATCTATAGCATGGAATTAAAATCACACGATTTTCATTGGGTGTATAAGTATAATAAATTTAAAGTATAATAAATATTCTATTTCTATCCTAAATTAATCCTTATATCATTTTTAAAATGCGAATCACTAAAAACCCCTACGTTTTGACCATTGATCGCCTTTTTACGATTATTTTTTAAAAACTAATATTTCATATTTAAAAAAATATATCTTTTTAATTGTATATTTATGTATAAATATTATGCCCTCTAAATAAATCATAACTATATCTAACCTCTTGCTTAAGACAATAAAATAATTTTATTAAATCTTTTTTTTTAATCAAAAGAGCCAAATATCATAAACTAATTATTTAATATTTAAGAAATAATTTATTGACAAGATTTAAAAAATTTATATAAATGAAAAGTAATTTTTAGAATATTTGCAAAATTTGTATACTAGCTCATTACATGCGATTATTATTAATACATTATTACTAACCATCACATCCTTTTTTAGATCACACACGGCTTGCTGAAGATAACAGCCGCAATTTTTTGAACATGGTATACGTTTATACAAATACGTTTCTTTTTTAACAATATTGGATTTATGACAATCCTTTTCCTGCATAATTATTACTTTTAAAAACTGGAGGCTATTTTATATACTTTTCAGTCCATTGATAAAAGTAAATTTAATGCTGTTTAAAAATTAAAGATGAATATATTTAAGTAATACATAATTAGATAAAATTAAATTTAAAAATTTAATTATAAATAATTATAACTTAACCTTGTACACGCTTCAGTTTCATATGTTTATGAATAACCGATAAAACGATACATGTAGCTTTAATGTTATTCCACGTTAAAACATAAGTTTATAATAATAATTATGTATAAAAAATTATTTATTTTTCAATTATTTATTTATAATTACATTTATAAATTATTAAATTGACCATTAATTTGTACATAACCATTAAGAAAATAAAAAAATGTCTTTTAAACAAAAGACGTTTTATTGAAGAATAATTCCATTATGATATTAATAGAATAATTAATATTAATGTAATTAATGTAAAAGTTATTAAACCTAATAACGACTGAATGATTAGCACATTTTAAGAAAAGTAACCGGAAATATTTGTTATTTTTACATGAAATATATATAAATATCAGATTTATATAAAAAATTATTTTATTAATAAAGTTCTTGTACGTATATTTTAAGATGAGGTACGAATATATATTATTCCTGTTTACAAAATATTCGAAACTTGCGGTAAAATATATCATTTTCAATGGTCTGATCACTCAATATTTTCAAAACGAAACAACAATTTTTTAAGATTTACGGCTTAGAACAAGAAACGTAATCCGACTGATAAAAAGTTAAGTTAACATATATCTATATACTGAATAATATTCGGGATTCGGTAGTGAAAAAGGAAAAAAGCGCAAGTCCCTTCGCCCAAGGAATCACGAATATCACGGGATCGTGATTGTACACTCACCGCTTTTCTCGTAACATATGAAATATACTCCCACGGTGGATTACGTACAACAAAAGCGACTCCGGAAGTGCAAAGAGCAAGATGTTTGCCGGAGACTTCCTTTAGACTCACCACTTCTTCATTTTACGGCAAAATACTGTGCCTTCATATAACTTTCTCTCTCTCTCTCTCTCTCTCTCTCTCTCTCTCTCTCTCTCTCTCTCGACACTGCTCAAGAATATTGTCAAAGAGGCCCTGAATTTTCGGATGCAGGCTCGTTGGAGTCTCGAAGCAACCAACAGACGAACGGATGATGTAGGAATTCATCCAGCTACACAAAGGCTGAATGTTAAGCCCGTGTACTGCCCGCATCAGTGTATATGCGCGCCCAGGTACTTGTACACATGTATATCCAGCAACAAAACGGACAACTGGCTCGAAACGTTATAAGAATACACGAACCCTTTTGCTTAGTTTTACTATTTATGGTTTCCTACTTTCTCTTCTCACTTATTTCTCTAATCTCGGTAGCCTTTGTTCCTATCATTTTATCTTTCGATGCGCCATTCATTTACAATCCCTACCCTACCTACTTTATATTACTTCAACGCTTGACATTATCTCTGAATTTTAATCTTTAATAAATTTAATCTTTGATTAATTCTCATTTGGAATTTCTGTCAAAGCTATCTGAAACGTAATTATTTAATTTAATAATAATTTGATTTTAGTTTAATGTTAAAAACAAGCTCATTAGTAGCTACACATTATATACATTTAATTAATTTATACGATACTGACTCATATAAATTATCCGTTCTTATATATGCATTCTAATGTACTTAGTTGAACTTTGCTGCATAAGTAGTACGTCTACTTAGATTTTGAAGTGAAATAAAGTAGTCATAAAACATATCTTCGAAAATCATTAACACTAAATAAAACGAAAATAATCTTTTATCTTTTAAAGCTGTAAAATAATGTTTATTAACGTTCATTAAATCATGCAAAATAATTAATGGAATAAAAAAATACATTTATGCCAAACTAAGCCAATGGTCTTATTATGACAGTGAAATTTTTTTATTTCACTTCAACAAAATAATTAATAAGCATCCGCGATTGCAATGCTTAATACCGGACAGACGCTTTCCATAGTCATGTATAAAACACGTGTACTTGTTTCAGTTCAGGGCTCAATTATGACTTGGGAGCAGTTCTAAGAAGGAAACGAATAAAATATATAATATTGATTTAAGAGTCTTAAAGTATTCATTTCATAGAAACTGAAGTACTTATTTGTATAGTGTATATCTGATTGCTCTTTCATATTTTATAATAAACTATTAAAAATCATTATCATAGCATGACTTTTTCATTAATAAACTATAACGAATAATTGATATATATATATATATATATATATATGTATTTAAAATTAAGTAAGTTAAAGTTTTTCCCGTCATTATTTTACATTAAAGATTTCTATACTTACAAAAGTAAATTTTCCATTCATGACAACATTTTCTCGTGAAAAAAAAGAATCACTAACATTTTAATACTATGTTTATAAAACAAAATTATACATATAAATAATCATAGGTTCGTAAAAATTTATTTTTATGTCTATAATTACATAATTACATATTAAAATGAATTATAAACTATAAATTCTTATCCGGAAAATTTAATTATTTACAAATATTATAGAAATATATGTCAAATTAAAAAACATCATATAAGTAGAAAATTTATAAAATATTTATCAATCAATCGATCATTCAATGTATAGCACGAGCCTCCACATTAAAATATATAATTTTTTCAAGATTTACATATTCTGATATTGCTTTTCAACTAAAATCCTAGATATATATAAATGATAAATAACTTATAAAAAGTTGTACTATATTAAAATCAAATGATTATAATATAGATTAAATAAGATGAGGGAATATTTATTGATTGTATGATAAATCAGAACAAAAATATAATATATTTTATTTCGAACCATTATACTTAACACTTTATTTTTTAAAATGTTATCGAAGCTCTGCCAAAAATTATATTTAAAATATTGTATTAATTTCTGTTAATGAATTTGTAATCAACGAGTTTACGCATGCCAATTTCAAGGACATCTAATTACTTTGCTACTGAACATAAACATTGGCTGGCGCTTGTAAAGTTCAATGACAAATAAAAATGACCGTTACATGTAATCAGAATAATACTAGAAAATCGTATGATATAGTCCAGTTGCTACTTGCTCCTCATGTCATGATCATTGAATATAGACTGAAAATAAATTAAATCAAAATATATTCAAACAGTTGCAGTATAACTTATTTCAATATTATAACGAAGGTAAAAAAGAAAAAAAGAAGAAAAGTACTACACGCATGAACAAATGTAACCAAATCTAAATGAAATTCTAGGAAATAAATTGCACTTATTTGTACTGTCAAATATAGGTAAAGAGAAATATAATAGGACAATGCATATACTAAACATAACTAGATCATAAATTATTCATTTTACTCCCACGAGAAGGAATATTATATTTTGCAGAGTAGAATGTTAATTGCTTTTAATTACAACGGAGATTGTAATAAACAATACAAGTATATTAGATAGATAAAGTATTCAAAAATAGACTGATATTTGATTTTTTTGGTTTTAAAAGTAACATAGATTCCTTAATATTAAAAAAATAAAAAATCTATGGCATTTAATGTTATTTATTCTTAGAATTTGTTTTTATAATATATCACAAGTAAAAAAATCATTATCATATTTGAAATTATTAAAGATTTTTATGATAAAAACAACTAAAAATAAAAACAAATGGATAATAAAATATTAAATAGTATTAACAAACGATTTACAAATGGATGCAATAATTTGATAAATAAATTCCTTTTCGCACATTCATTTTTCGAGCTTAGATATACTAATCTTTCAATATGTGATTGGTAGCATAAAAGTATTTTGTGCTTTACGGCATCATCTTATTCAATTAATAATAAGTAAATATAAAAAAATTCATCACTTTAGATAAGGTAAAAAATTAGACTGATTCTTTAAATTTACGTTTTCTTATAGATAAAAAATATAAAATAAAATGTATTTAGAGCTATTGAAATTATAAATTATTTCATAATTAATTATTATAAACGAATAAACGAATCAATTTTTCATCTAGGTAATGAAGGCCCGTCCAATTTTATTGTTACTCAGTCTATAAAATAATCCCTCTTTCCCGCCGGATATATTTTCTTCAAATATTAAATTTCCAAGATCAAATTACATTATAATAAATTATTTAATTTTCAAAGCATACCATTTACCATTAAAACTAGCATACTTTTACAAAAACGTAGTATTTTTTATTTATTATGTAATTTCGAAAAACTTAATTAAGCATTCTGATTAAACCGACTGATAGTAATTATGAGTATGAACAAACAATTTATTGGACCAAAACCAATGAAATTCATAATAAATTTTATTGAAAATGGTTTGTATTTATTACTGGACATGGTTCATTAATTTATTACAGGACTTTCAAAATTTAACTAAATACATCGGACTTTATTTTGCAAGTAAGTAAATGAAGTGTATTAAAAAAAAAAGAAGAAGTAGAGGAATAAAAAGAAATAAAATAGTATGGCTAGGCCCATGAGCAAATAAAATTATCTAATTTCTGTTTAAATCCTTGCGTAAACCGACGAGGTCTTATCACTTTATCCCATGTATAATTAGTGCCCAGTGCACTGAAAAAAAAGTGAAAGGCTACGTTATAAGCAATCTGCATAAAGTCCTTTTTAATCATCTTCGGAGTTTTTGGCTAAATTCGTCTGTAACGTCAAGTCCACCGTCCAAACCAATTTCAACCCTCATAAATTCCATCTCTTCCGAACGACTGCACATTTTCACCAGCTTTTCAAAGCTTGATACGTCTGCGCTAAGCAGGAGAGGAGGAGGGACTGATATTATCGGCTATCTAATCCACAATCTGCAGATTTACTTTCAGCACAATCCCATAACTTTATACGATAGAATATTCTCGTTATACAGAGACAATATTTATGTGAAATATAAAAGAAAAGATCATTATACTGTATATCAATCATACTGTGATCATTATACATTATACTGTATTAAAATTTATTTATTTATTCATTATCCATAAAAATACACCTTTCATATTTCAATAAAAATTTCAATTTTATCAATTTTGTAATTCAAAACCTACCAAACAAATAATATTTAAAAAAAAAAAAAAACAAGATCTTGGATATGATAATTTAAATAAGATGATATTGCTATTAGCATTGTTATTATTTATTATTACTATTAATAATAATAAGATGATAATTTTCGTACGAAGCAACTAATGAACAGATGGTCAGTTATGAAACCTCCATTAAACTTTATAATGTAACACAATAAATCTAAATAGATTGCATCTAAGTAATTTGATATATATCACTAGTACATGCAATGCCATCTATCACTTTTCGGTTTAAATTTTTTCTTAAAATTCATGAAAAGAATATGAGGCACATATTGATGATAAGCATCCTTTGTATTCATTATTTCTTCAATGTTGTGCTAGAAATAAAAAAAAAATTGTGAGTTTATTAACAATAGTCAATCGTAATTGTAGAAAATACATTGTGAAACGTATCAGATTTCTTTAAAAAATGAGTTTTTCTATTAAAATTTGTGTTTTTTATTATTCACGAGCTCTGGGAAATAATTATTAATATCAGTAAAAAGTCTAATTAAAAGTATTGAATGATAAAAGTTTTTATATTTATATACAGAAAAATGAATTTTTGTCAATTATTCGTTTGTTTTAATTAGATATTTAATTATCTTAAATCTGTATATATGTATACTGAGTATTCATATTAGACAAAGAACAATCAAAATTTTAATATATAATAAAAACAAAACTGATTAAAGTAAAATATTTTTTTTTAAATCTTAAATTCTGAAGTTTATAAGATTTTATAATCATTGAAATATAATTAAAATCTCATTAATTTATTTTTTCTGCTTTCTTCTTTTTTATTTAAATTAATTTTTTTTATTTTTACTTTATTCTACGTAATTATATAATAATATCGCGTAAATTTTTATAGGATACATTAATCTCTATTATGTATTAAAATTGATTTTTATTTTATAATTTTGTAAATTGAAATTTTTAAAAATATTTATTAATATGCACTTTTACTAACAATTCGTCATCTTTTACGATAAAAATGAAAATGTTCTCATTTTCGGTTGACTTAAACTAAATAAAATCATAATAATATTTGTAAAATATATATTTTTATAGCATTGTAAAAAAGATAATAACGTAACATGATTTTGAATTTAAGTGCTGTATCTGATACTTAATAACCCATATAAAATCGGTATCAAGTCTAAGATTAAATGACACTGTAAAGTGACTGAAGCTATTCATTTGTATGACAACTAATGGATTAAAGGTTAAATTGTAGAAATTAAATTACATGTTGAAGTGTAAAAAGATTCGTATAAAATGTTGGCCAAATTTCATGTAAAATCTTATTACTCGAACTCTCTTATGCATGGATCGAAAGTTTGGTATTTGAGATATTGAGTGCATTTCGTTAGTTTAATCTAAAAGAAGAGAAAGACCGTTAATATAATAGAAAGAATTTATTGGCTCACCAGTGGGATAGCCAAAGTCTGAATTTCGAGAAACCCACGGGAGCTCTTAACTATTAACTCAAGTGGTCAACACTTATGAAAACAGAGTCAGTAGTATTTTCCTCGCCTCGAAATTTAACAGATAACAAATACTTTAAAAATAGGAGAGAATCTACGAAGCGACATCATCAATTAATTCAAAACCACTTTCTCATTTAACCGTCTCACAAGCTCCTCCCTCCCTCTCCCGTTCGGTCCACCCCACTGCCGTAGATTCGCCATTTCGACTACGTAGGCCAAGTGGTCTACGAAAGTGCCGTAGACCGAGACATTTGTTTATATAATAAACAGACCCGATCAATTGGAGTCCGAAAATCATTTTATAATTATGATCGATCATCTTCGAAGCCGTTTCTCTCGAATTTTATCCTCGCTATACAAATTTAAACCTGGCGATTGGGACGATTGGGATGATTTGAGCGATTGGCGGAGGAGGGGAGGGGGGTAGAACAGCCACCGGAGCTGCGAGCTAACCTGGAATTCGACTCCTTCCGCACTCGATTGACTTGTTATTCGCTGTCCTCGTCTTCACCGCAACGTATGCGCCTATTAATCTCTCGTCTCGCTGATACGCTAAATAAACATAATTCAGAATTCGAATTCAGCTGCTGAAGAAGTTCAATATCTGATGGTTTTATACGAGACATTTTTATAAAAAATGCTTATCACTCGATCCTTTAGTAAATTATAATATAATACATAATACTATTTATGTGCAATATGTTATAAAATATAACATATATATACACATACGTAGATATACTATATAATGTAACAATATGTTATTTTTATCAATACAGAACATATTACAAATATGCTTATTTTTCATAATCTGATTAATCATACAGAATACCATTTTTAAAGCTGTGTTCTTACTATGAAGTGCATGTACTTGAAATTACTTATTTTAATTATTATTGAAGCAGTTAAGTATATATTTAAATAATATGGAAGCCTCGACTCCAATCGGTACCTCAATATCTGATAATTAATGAATCCTAATATATAGTTTTGAGCTATAAGCACTATATCTAAGACTATTGAATATTACTTAACGCATAAGTTCATGTCTTCATCATAAACAAATAAAACTAGTTATACATTAACTATAATCCGACTCATGCGATAACTCACTATAACAATAACCACTCTTACAATATTATATTTTATCTAGTTTTTAATTAAATGCCATCCGTACCAATGCAGACCCATATTATCACAAATCTTTAAAAATCTTTCTTAATGTATACTTATTAATATATTTTCGAATTATCTAAATATTGCAATCATATCCCGCAATTAGAGACTGAGACAGCCAATGTATACAAGCTAGTAAGATGTATATTCAAAGAGAGAATTTGGTATCGATCTGTACACTATGTTTAATAATTAACGGATTAAGCTTCACCTGATCTATCTCTTTCAATTTAGGTAGAATTCAACTCATACATCTTTGTATTACTAATCAAAACTAAATTAAATCAGATATATTATTAAAGTGTATAAAAGCTGTTTTAAATACATCAAAATGGTTTTAACATTAAATAGTTATAACATATGATTTTATATAAAATTAATATAAAATACAATATGTAACTTTAGGAAACTGTATCAATAATTTTCTATAGATTAATTAAATACAAACATTTTATTTCGGTTTTTACTAAACATACAATAATATATGAAATAATAGAATATAGCTTAAAAAATAATAAGTATATAAATATTTATACAGTATAATTTACAATATAAAATACAGATTATAGTATTTTTTATTTAGCACAATTTTTTTAATGTATATTTAAAAATTTATTATTTACTGGAAAATATACTTCAAAATAAAAGAATTATGAAGATGTACAATATATTTAATGAATATTAATTAAAAACAATCTACTAATTTAATGAATTTTTTTAAATAAATAATTTTTATATAGACGATAGGATAATCAGTATTTTTTATATATGAAATGAATTATTCACAAAAAATAATTAATATTTTCTTGTCGAATTGACTTTGATAATGTATTTATAAAATAATCGGGGTATCGATAAAAGCACATCGGCTACAGAGAAATACAAAAAGAACTGTTGAAATTAAAATAAAATTGCACATAATTACATTTATATATTTGAATGCTCATAAACAAATGACTGTTAATAATTTGAAAATTTTCAATCTATATTCTTCAAAGCTTAAAAATCGATAATATTACTAAAACAATGATAAATATATAATTAAAATTAAGAGGTATATGTAATATTATTAATTATATATATATATATATTGCATTAATATAATGGGTATGGATTTCTCTAACATCTACTAAAATATCAGCAGAAATATGGAAAATTGTTGGTGGATCAAAGGAATAATATTTTTAGATCGTTTTATATGATCATTTCGTAACCAAAGATACAGTTGACAAAGGCTGATATTTACAAGTGACTCAATTAAAGCTTTTTTACGGGTCCAATTTCATTTTTTATTTGTAAAAAACCAATTTTGATCCATTCGTAGATCAAGCTTTTCACTCAGTTCCTCCTTCAAATCATGTGTACCGAGCAACCCCTACGCCGCCGGTCCCATCGGCCGTCTCCAGAAATGATGATGCATCCTTTCACAGGCCAATCTGGCATCCTGTATCCGGTGGTCGGATAGGTGAAGGGAGGTCGCTTCCCAGCGGTACTCGTCCTCGCGAAAACTTGTCAATTCGTGCAACATTGTATATACTATGCGTGTGTCTACATGTGCGTTCTCCCTGCTGTTTGTGTTTCTCGTATGAACCCGCGGGAATAAACGGCATACGATGTCGAAGGGTACTGCTCTCTCTCTCTCTCTCTCTCTCTCTCTCTCTCCCCCCTCTCTCTCTCTCTCTATCTATCTATCTATCTATCTATCTATCTCTCTCTCTCTTTCACCTTCCCTTCCTCGCTCTCGCCGACTGGACGCAAGGGACAGAGGAAGATAATAGTCGGAGCAGATTGTGGGAGAGGGGAAAGGGACCGCTGTACAAGAATATGAAAGTCAAAGAAGAGGAAAGGGTGGTGACCAGAGTACTTTGATTGTGGGACGTTAATTAATTTCATCAATTACATTTACATCTAACGCTTTCTAACGTGAAGCTCGAGCCAGTTAGTCTGGCTCGGATAGGGTCTCGAACTGATCCGTCTGTGTACGAGTACCGGCTTCCAACGAACCACCGCGTTACTTCAATTCACAAAGGGATGGCCAATGGCTGACTCGATTCGATCTACCGCTCGACCACTACACGAATATATACGACACCCGTTAACAACAACCAACGGCGTCTCCCTTGGCATCCTTTCATTCGGCTCCACCTTTCTCCCAGACTCTTTATTCATCTCTTACACCCTTTATAGTCTTCCTACCACCTCCACCATCCCTTAACCACCTTTCCTTACATTATCTTATTTTACACTCTGCCAATAATATTACCCTGCATCGGTTTTTATAACGAATCGTACTTCATTTTCCGTTCCAACTTTTAATTTACGCAAATACACTAAAATGAACTTTGCTTTAACGAGACTTGCAATTAGATCTGCAGATAATCTACCCCAAATATTCTTTAAATTCTGAATATTGTTATATTGCAAAAATATGTTATTTTAATAATTTTAATAATATAATAGGGTGGGCATACAAAAGCAGCTCGGTATTTATAAATTTTAGAAAGAAACTGTTTAAGAGGCACATTATTGCTTGTACATTATAAAAATGCAAAGGAATTCCATGCAAATAGAAAGATAATTTTACCTGAAAATTCGACTAAGCAATTTTAATAATACAAACGGTACAAAAGTCTAAATTGCGCATACGATAAATCGCTATTATTCTCAATCTCAATTACCGAATCTACCGATCAATGCTATATTATTATTCTTATTGTAATTATTATTATTGTTTTAAATACATTTCCATTTTAATATTATTGTAAAATGTAATTACTGTAATTGACTCTCAATGGCGGATGTTGTTTAAGCGACTTAAATTTACATATTATTACTACATAGATATAAACACTTATATTATTAGCATGTGAAAATGAATAAAAATTTTAATCATGATGTTTCAAATTATTATCCGGAAATCGGATGTTTCGAGATTTAACGCGATATATTTCAACTAAATTATTTACGATGATTCGGAAGCAGAATAACACAATGATTTTACTTTCATAAATGAAATATTTACTTGGAGGTACCGCAACTTTAACCGGCTTTAAGCCTTCGCCTTACTCCCAACTAAGATACTTACCCAGACTTCCTCTGACTTTAACTAACGAAAGCGTGACATCAATGTAACTACACTAGATATCAGGTAAATTATCCATTAGACACGTTTCGCGTTTTTCCTTTTGAATAATAACTTTTATTTATTTTTGACAGGAACGAACAAGAATAGGAAATATCAATAGTATTAAAAAACGACCGTATTAGTTATTGCTGCTGTGGTGGATGTCGCCCGGAATTACAACTTCTCGAATAAGTCCGAAAATGTACATTTCCCTAACGGTAAAACACGCGATTGATCATAAGTATGTCGAAGGCGATCTATGTACCACCTCGGGCCACTGTGTGTGAGGTGACCTTCACCCCCGAGGTGTAAGCTCGGCCGATCGAACGACATTTCGTCAGGAGGCTTCTAATGAGGTAAAAATATTAATAAAGGAAAAATAGAAAAGGTATCTTGCGTCTGTCTCGTCATTTCAACACCTGCTTCTCCATTCTTCGTTTCCATTCTGTTCAAAACCGCAGTCCCTGGGGGCCATTGCATAGAACCATTAGTTATTGAGGCTTATGTATATAACCGATCAATTACATAGGGAATAAGGTAATGTAATGAGTAAAAAAAAAAAAAAAACAAAGGAGGAATGAGGTCACGAAAAGAGCGAGCGGCTCAGTCGTATAGATATCCTCTAGAGCAGTCGTGACCAGTCTAAATCCTAAAAGTATAGGAATTTTTGTATTAGCGGAATCGGCACATGGAGCTTATAACTCATATCCCGGTGTATCAGAAGCTTTTAGCTCATTAAGGAAGTGGTGGTGAACACTAGTGGTTAAGATACACTGGACTGAGAGTAGTCGTGCGAGAGGTTCATCAAGGTACATCCACGCAGGATACCTGGGACTCATCTACCTAGCTCGATTAAGTCCAAAGACTCGGCAGAAGCGTAAAGATCCTCAACATCGGTCACGAGTCTAGCAAAAAACTCATTGTACTGCGTAATAATCCTAAGGTAAGGGACCTCTGTATTCGCGCCGAATGATCCAATCCGTGAGCGTCTGCGATTTTATATAATAAAGATTAAGTAAGAAAATTGTATTTTAAAAGGCTTTTTCCTCCTTATACTGGAAGGAGGTTTTTTATGCCATTAGTTAGATAATAAATTGTTTGTATATATTTGTTAGGGAAATTGCCGCGTTTCATTTGTAAAAACCCTTTCCCACCTCTGGTTTTCAGAACTCATTATTAAAGTAATACACTAAGAAAAATCTACACACTCGATGTCATAAAAGACTAACGTAATCCCCAAACTGCTATTAATTATTTATACCATTGCCTGTCTAATGTTAATATTAATCAATTATCACGGTGATTTTATAAATAATAAATTTCCATTCCTAACATTCGTTGTCGGCATTGTGAAAAACAATAATTCTTAATTTACATTTCAGCCTTTCAGGTGTGAAAATTTCTCTTATTCGAATTAATAGTTTTCCTTTAAAAAGGCGTAAATATGCTTGAGCTGCGAAGACTGAGAGTGATCCCTATATATATCCAGGTTGAGTTGGACCGACAATAGTTTTAATACCTCACTCCATTCATCTTCCTTTGCAATGTCTGTTTCGGTTTACTCGTGTCTGCTTAAACGCAATCTGATATATGCTTCAGTGCGCACTTCTCGTAATACTCGGTATCAATAAAACCTGGTACTCGTGTCTCTTTAAACATTATACTGGAATATTTATAGAATTTAACTTTTATGCTGTGCTCGCACACGTGTATTAAATATTTAAAAAAAAAGTCTTTTCAACTACTATGTTATGTTTACAAAATTACATTATATAAAGTATGCTAGTTTTAAACAAACAAACTTATATTAATCATAAGATACATTTTGATCTTTTGATATTAAAATATATTTAAAAACAACATAAATAACTAAATAAACAATAATATATTAAATCATGAATATTCGATAGTCATTGACATATAATGTAAATTTATCCAAATCCTAAGTCTATTATAAGATAATCGTTTACTTTATTAAAGCGTAATTAACTCGGATGAGCATACAATTAATAATTTAAGATGCACAATATAATAACACTAGTTTTATTGTTAGAAATACTTAAAATACAAGTTGTTAAATTTATGTATCAAAAAATGCATTAAGAGACAATATGGCATTAGCTATTAATGCCCTAGCCAATTAAATATGCTTATGTATTTAGGTTTGTGATTTACGTAAACAAAATCGGGAAAATTAATCGTCATACATTCCTGGCAATGCTTAAAAAAGCTGATAATAAATAAAAATTCTTTAGTAAATAAGAATACGTATCGTTAAGCGAGAAATGAGATACGTCATAAGATTGATGTATTTAAAATATTTGTAAATAACTGAGCGGTGTGTTGAGCATGAGATTATTCATACTAATCTTAAGCTAATTTGAACACTCGGTATTTGATCAGGCGACAAAATACATAATAATAAGGGGCAGATAGAGCGGGTAGCTCGCTGGAAACAGCACGTTATAGCAGCAGTGGTAGTACGTAGTGGTGGGTGGCAGCAGTAACAACAGCAGCAGCGGGGTCGGGGGGGAAGGAGGAGGCGACGGCGGCGGCGGTTGCAGCTTTGGATCATAAAGTCGTGTCGCTTCGCGGTATACTTAGTCCGTCGATGTAAAGCGTCCAGGGAAATTTGTAAAGATGATAAATCAGCGTTGTTGCGGTGTGAGGAGAGGATAGGGGATGGCGGGAGTCGTCGAGTAGCTCCTGCCGGAAATGAACGAAGCGTCCTCGGGCCTATTATCAACCGAGACTTCGAATCCCTGGGCATACCACCACCTACCTGCCTGCCGCCCTATCACCCTACGCCTACCCTCTGCCAGCGCCGGTGCCTTCATATACGAGCCAAGAGGACGACGCTCAACCACGTTACACAATGGCTCATGATATCGCGTCCCGGTGCCCGAGACTACTAGAAAACAAAACCGTAGGTACGCTAGGACGACAACGCCGGCGACCAAATAACCGTTCTTGATTCGACCTCCAGTATCGAACCGTCGATTCTAGGCCGCCTATCTCTCTCTCTCTCTCTCTCACACACACACACACACACGCACGCACACCCACCCTCCCTTCCTTCCTTCCGTCCTCTCTAGCTCTCACTGCTTCTTAGCTAGCGAGCTCCGGTACGTAGCTCGATACGCTTTGATAGCATCAACATGTTTTGTCAGCTTTTCTTAAGCAAAGGTACCCACCCAAGTTTACCGATTGAAGCCTACCACCCCTTATTTTTACTCCTTTTCACCACGTATTAGTTTTTATTGCCAATACTTTATAATTCATTAAATTCATAATAACCGACATTACGCAATCCGAGCTAATTAGTGAAGTTTTTAATGGGGGCATCCCATTAAATTATCTTGTTATATGAATTGTAATTATGTGACTAACTCTGCTAGATTAATTAATTGATGAACGATTAAGCAGTCGGTAAGTGTACACTGCACCTATACACTGCACATACCAACTAGAGAGTATTCAAAAACAATGTTCTACGTATCTAATTGTTTCATAAAAGCTACAAATACTACAAATATCTCATTGATCTTGTATCATTGCTCAATATCTGACATGAATGAAATCCATATAATTCCGTTACCGTACTCTCAGACGTAAATTATATTATAATATGAACGTGAATGTACACCCTTTAATCTGTAGGAAATCTAATATTAATAAGTAATATACGTAATATAAAAAATTTAATTAAATACGTACTGGTAAATAATTCAAAGACAATACGTTTTGATAATTTTTGTCACACTTTCACATTGTACTAACCTATTCTAAATATGTACGAAATTTATATTACAAGCAAATCTGAATCGATATTATTTTAGATAATCAATTCAAAGTGTAGAGCAGCTCTGCATTAATGCCTACGAATTTAATTTTGCTTGTGGAGAAAAAGCAGATAATTAAATTAAGAAACCGCTACCGAACTTTATAAATCAAATGTTCTACAAGTACGTAATTACACAAAAAAACAATAATAAACTTAATATTGATTTTTTATTCTAAGGTTTAAATACGATGATGATTATCAAACATTTTTCGATCCTTCTATTGAGACTATTTTATTCGAATCATCAAATATTGCACACGCGTATATATAACACGAGTACTACACGGAATTATCGGTTTTATCCTTATTTCTATCGAGTACTCCTCTCTCACTTTCTACTAGTTACTTTCGGAAATAACCTTCCACTTACACACATACTCTCTCTCTCTCTCTCTCTCTCTCTCTCTCTCTCTCTCTCTCACGCTCTCTGTGATGTACAACACTGCTGATGGTCAACACTCGTACGAATGCCTTTGCGGATATTGGTCTACCACAAACCCTAACTCAATTAATCCTGATTGATTTGGCCCATATATATTTTCGTCTCAGTATCTCTAAGCAACATTAAGGAACGACCAACTTGCATTGTTGCATTGTCGTATACTGTCGAGAATCACAATTATTTCTCTCTCACTCTCTGAATCATTCTATTATCGTACCTATGTATTTCTGTTTATATGTATAAAGCAAGTATACTTGCATAGAGCTCATGAAAATTCTATTTAGGGGGTTGAAATTATATGCGTAAACGTGGATAATTTAAACTGTTCACTCAAATGTTGCAGTGGGTGTATTTTGTGGATTGTAGTGGTAATCCGATTTAATGCTGCTTTTTGTGGCTTACGTATTTGGTTTATTTATAGGGTATTTTAATTTTATAGGTTCTACAATGATTTTATCGTGTGTGACGTCAAATTATAGCTCTTAATTTAAAGTTAATGTATTGTGACTAGCTTCTTCAAATAAAATAAAATCTATCGATATACATGTTTATGTATAATTTTTAAATATATATATATATATAAATATATATATATAAATAATTTACGTTTATAAATAAATTTTATATTTTAATTGATACTAGAAAAATCTTATTGTGGAAATGATAAATTTTATTTTTCTACAATTTACCGGAATTACGAATTTTAAAATTTATTGTTGAAATTATCATATTTACACTAAGCACTCTAGTCAATTATATAAGAAAATACATTAACAATTGTATAAATATATTTTTATGAATATTTATGATGAACGTGCAAGTTAATTTTTGCCGATGCTTTTCAATATATCAAAATTTTGTAAGCTTTGTAATAAAATTTATGTTCAAAGTGAAGCAAAAAAAAATATGTATTTCTAGAAAATATAATAAGAAAATATATTCATGAAACATATTTTAAAAATTTATTCTTAAAAATCATATAAACATTTAATTGTAAAATAAATAATAATGAAAACTATTTAAGAGAAAATTTTGTTTAATATAAATAAATTTTACTTATTATTGCGTTATTATATTATATTTTAAAATTTTTTACTAATAATGAAGTTTTAAAAATTGATTTTATACATATTAATTAAATCATCACTTTTTAATTCGAAACTTTAGTTTCGAATAATAAATAAAAAATTTAGAATAATCTAATAATATATAATTATTTAAAAATTTGTTTATCTGCGTTATACAAATCGTAACTTTAAGCGCTAGAATTACATATATATACTATATATATATGCGAAAATAATTAATTCACTAGATAATAAAAAAGCTTGTTAAGTATACAAGGATTTGGAGATATTTTATTTTAAAGTAATTTAAGTATGAAGCTTATAAAGTTGAAAATTAAAGAACTTCAGTTAATATTATATTAAAAACTTTAAAGCACAAAATATAATAAACTAAAAAAGAGTTTTTCTTTAAGAATTTCATTTGTTAAATTCGTATTAGACTATTTCTAGTCTCCTGACGCCTGATAATTAATTTTATAACTAATCTTCTATTAAGATTAAGATGTTTACGTTTTAGTTAAATTAATGAATCTTTGAAAAATTATTTAGATTAATTTTCAATATTTAATTTCAATAAATTATACTAAAAGATGTATTACAAACGCATGTAGCTGTAGCTTGCAAAACCTTATTGTGATCTTACTTACATTTTGATTACTCGGATTTATGATCAATGGTAGTCCGTCCAAGCGCAAGATTATTGCCTGCGAATAAAATTACGTATAAGTCATAGGATTTGGACAATTCTATTTAACATTTATTTGTATCTCTTACATGTCATCGCCAAATATTAGCACATCTATTTTCTAAGTAGTAAATGACTAATAAAGAATTTGTTTGGGATATCAGGGTGAAAATTAAAAATGAAACTTTTGTCGTTTTTTTTCAAGGTTTGTATTTTGCCAAGATATAGTCCGAAGTTTCTTGCTTGAAAGTCGAAAACGAATTGCCGCCCTTTCTTTAGGCTCTTTACCTCTCTTCCTTCATTACAATTTTACTTTTGTTTGAGATATTATTTTATGTTATAAATATACTTAATTCTAATTGTAAAATCCCCCCCCCCTTTTTTTATTGACCTCTGGATCATTTCTCTTTTATTTCCAATTCATATAAAAAACAACATGTTTTCAGATGCGGACGTCTACGATTCGGCGTTCTGTCCTTTCCCTTTACCCATCGGAAAACACGCATTTCGAAAGGCGTGCTTTCCGGAAGGTCAAGGGTCTCAGATCGGCCGAGCTGTTCCTTAATCGATTCCTTGTGTCGATAATCATCTTTTATTTGCTTCTTACCGGCGTCCCCGCCTTGCATCGATCATACACGCCGTTGTGTAATTTCACAGTTTCCCATGCACTTATTCATAATTTTTTTTTTTTTTTTTTTTTTTTTTTTTTTTACCGCTGACAGGTGGGAATTTTAGCGCACTGGAATAAAAATATCTCATCCGTAACAGAATTCAAACACAAGTAAATTATAATTATGTTACGGAAGAAGCTGATGCAGAAGTTTTTTAAATGGTGAAAAGAGAAGAATCACGGTTGTTCATAAAAAAGTAAAATAGAGTACCACTGCAGGACGAAAAAAATAAAGGGAATAACGCCAACACAAGTAATGTATAAAAAGAAATTAACAATTCATCTTCGCTGTTTGTTTTCGCGCGCGTACGTCCTCGTTCAGAGGTCGAGAGGCTCTGTCTCACCTTTTCCTCTTTGCCTCCCTCGTTGCCCCGAAATTGTGCAAGAGAGCGAAATGTCACCGTCCCCATCCTTGATTTTACCAATGGATTGCAACTTTTCCATGTTCCGAAAAGGGTCAAGGCTCTTTCGCCCTTTTCAATAATTTACTGTATTGCCGATATGTAGCTGCGCTAGTTTTCCCAGCGCGTGTCTCTGTTGCTCATAAAATGATTTCCTAGATCTCTGTGTGGGCGATTCCTGCACAGGTAGCAACGGCATATGAGACAAGGGCATGAGCCACCATAAGGCCTAAATTTCCCGACACCCGTAATAGCACAAAAGTTTTTATATATAAATATATATTATAAATAAATTGCGCTTGGAGCTTGAAAATTGCATAATGAAAATGCATAACGAAAATTTAATTAGTAATCGCGCGCAGAGTTTAGTAGCCGATAAACCTTAATGTGCGAACAACGAAGCTAATATTTGTTAGATACAAAACTAATTGAACCATACAAGTACACTAATCTCACGTATAAATGTAATTGTAACTAAATAAAAACGTCTCTCTTCTTTATTCTTTTTCTTTACGCTTTCATTTCACAAGGAGACATAAAAAATTAAAGCCTTTCCTACACATGCTTTGAGTAAGTATTTGTAAGTTAAACGTATATTAACTCCTAAAGGCTTTTCAATTTTACAAATCAAATCATATTTGCTCGCTATTGAAAGAGATTTTTATTTATTTTATATAAATTTTATGTACTTGAAAACTTTTCAGGAGTAACTTTATGTACACAAAATAATATGACATTTGAGTGATTCAAAAGTAATTTTAATCTAAAATATATTAAAAGCGATATGTATTTTAAGATAGTAGAATTTAAAGTCATTCTAAACATAATTGATATTAGTACGATTAAAACAAATATATTTCCATTATGGTTTTAAAATAATAAAATTTATCGATAACACTTACTTATATTCTCTTATTTTAAAATTGGAATTTCAAAACTATTAAGAATTAATCATTTTATACTTTCAAATGTACGTTGATTTAACAATTTCGATAGATTAATTTGAAAATAGGCCTAACAATTAGAAAATTTTACATTCAGTTATTCTTATATTTGCAGGTGCCGTTATAATGAAATACATATGAAACATGTTGGTAAAATAGAAAATGAATTTTTACGATAATAAAGGCACTAGCTATTGACATTGACGTTTGCTTGTAAATAGTCCTTGGATTTTTAAATTGTGGATAATTTATTAGCAGTAATTCGGAAAAAAATGTAATGTACTTTTCACGAGTCGAAAGCATTACTACTTTTGACATAATATGTGCATGTATATAATTCAATGTCAGTCCTTGACTGTTTGTTCATTAAACTTTGGTTTTAAAGAAGAAACGTAAATTAGAAATAAATAAATAAATTAATTAATTAATTAATAAAAATATAAGTAGGAAAATATGAAAAAAAAGTAAGTAACAGAAGATGGTTAAGTAGCTAAAACATTATATCGCCTTTTTTTGTATTCAATTTTTTCTTCGTTCTGTTTTGCTGCCATTTCTCTTTAAAGCAAGTACAGTTGCAGGGTTGTTAGACGTTTTGTTTTACCGCGTTACGAGCTTAGGTCCTGCTTTACCACTGTACCTACCCGCATCTAACCGACACCCTTGCACTAATACTTTTTCAGTCTCACCTCCCTCACGGACTTCTCCCTCGTCCTCTGCCTCTCGTGTTTAATTTATCTATCGTAGTTATTTAGCCGCCATCCCGTCCCATCTTTTAGCATTAGAAGAATCTTTGTAATTCGAGGAATATTTAATTTAAATATAAGCCGTGATTTATTTATTCTGGGCTGTGACAGTATTAAAAGCCTAACACTTTATATAATTTTATGAAATATTTGTAAGGTCGAGGGAGGGCAAATTTTCTACAGAACGAGATTTCTTAGGCAAAAAGTTGAAAGTGCAAAAAATTTGGCTACGAGCCTGAACATATTTATGAACTGTTTCACCGAAGCTCACGGAACTTGATCAATGTTCCGCGCAGTCTCTACACTAAGTGAATTTATACGTAATATAGTCGAAATACCATAGCGAAAATGCAATAGAAAAACAGGACGGGATCGAGAGAAAACGAGAGAGAGAAACGGGCGATTTGGTGCGATATACAAGATATTATCACTAGACATCATTAGCCCTTATTAGAAATGTGTAAATACAATTTTTCATTAGATTCGAGACGTGATTTCGCACCGAATTTTAAGATACTACAATTCTATCTCTTATGAGAAATGGCCGAGAGGATATTTCTATTTCCTTGAAAAGAGTTGGCAAAATTAAGAGAAGAAAGAGTTCCGTCACTCAAGAATTGACGAACCTGATAATAAAGCTGTAAGTGGCTTATTCGAGGCCTGGAAAATATACTTAATCATCTGACTCGAATAGCCGCTGCAATAGCCGAGGAATAAATGATAAATAAGAAAACTTGATCAGCGCGCTATTTATCTTTCATTCTTTAGTATGTCGTGTGTCCAGACAAGTTTTCGGGAGCTTATCCCTTTTTGGACGAAATGTCGGGGCGAATATATGTATAAAACAAAGCAGCTTGCCAGGAAATACGGGCGCTTAGATAAATTCACATTATGTGCATCCTTAAATATAACGAATATGCTTCGCTTTGAAATTCAAAGATAAGGTTAAAATATTATAACACCCTCCATTTCATCTACATTTTAAATATAATTATAATGCTGTAATAATGTATTAGGGATTATTAACATTATCAAAATCTAATATCGATCTACAATTTTAATAAATGTAATTTAATTGGCTGTACATTGACTTTTAACATCAAAGGGAAATATGAGGGACGTGACCCTCTAGAAATGATAGTGTAGCCACGGTCAAGGACAGGGCTGACCCCGGTGACTGACACGTTATCCGCGAGACACGACAGCGAGTCTCTTGTGCACCTCCCCGGCCCAGTGCGGCGGGGGTAAGAGGGACAGAGGCATATCTGGTGCGCACGTAGCGCAAGTGACGAGAAAGTTCGCTCGCGCTTGGCGATAGAATAGGGCGGGCGGGGGGGGGGGGCGGATCTAAAAGTACCCGGGCGACACAATGTCCCGAGTCAGCATTATCACGTAATCATTTGAATCGATCAGATAAATGAACCGTAAATTTGTTTTACCATACAAGTTGATGCTTTAACCTAACCGCAAAAAGATACCGGCGAATGTACTTAAATTTTTATCTTTCGATAAATCAATCGAATACCCTCTTCCGTAAAAGTATATATATATATATATATATATATATATATTTCAAACATTAAAACTCTATTGAACACTTACTTTCGAGTTTAAAGATTTTATAAGTATCTTTAAAGTTAATATTCCGACATAAAATAACATCTTAAGGATAAATTTATATAAATGATAAATGTACAGTAGTTGAATAAGGTAATAATAATATTATTATAATTACATCATTGTTTCAATAGAATTTATTCCTTAAAGGAATAAGCAAACTGAGACTGACCTAATATTGATAATCACGGTTTTTTAAGGTTTCCTATCATTTTTGCTTTTACGTCAAATGGATGCGCTCGGCATTCTCTAGGCCCTCATTATACTTTCTTTTTATCAACATCGCTCGGACGTAGGTTGGCTTCGGTAAAATTTCTCCGTTGCCTTTTAACGTCGCAGTAATTCGCGATTAACTGCTCATGAAATAAAGCGGAAAGAAATTAGCTAAAGTGAGCGCCGAGAGGGTTGGCCACGTGTGATATGGACCTCAAAAGTCAACGAGTTCCGCTGTCAGGCGCATGCGCGACGTTCTGGCTGCCGCCGCTTCTTCCGGAATAATTATTCCCAGCTTCCACATCAGCTTCAACATCGGCCTCTTCCACGTCCACTTCCAGGCCAAATCCCTTCTGACGCCACTTAGTAATTCCCTGTTTTTTCTTTCTTCTTTCTTTCTTTCTTTCTCTTTCTTTCTTCCTAACTATAATAAGTCAGGAGGGCATGATTTGTTTTAATTTTTAATCCACAGCTATTTTCCTATTTTCCCGTATATTTCACCCTCACTTAATTAGATCGTTCAACGCAATTATGTTATTTCCACATAAATATCAATGCGCTTGATTTTTCTTTGCCGAGGAACGAACATTATTATTGTGACAGGAAATTTCAACAAATTCATCGTATTCTCAACCGCGCATACATTTTTTATTCCTAACTGAAAATCGTTCTCGATTTACTCAATTTTATCATTCCATTTCAATATAAACATAAATGGCATTAAGATAAATGCACTTTTATAATAAATATTGTGTTTCATAAATATTTTAACGTACATTATTTTAAAGCGAAACGACAAAAAAATGTAGAATGCATAAGAGCTTGATGGAAATATAGAAGAAAAAAATGAATCAATAATTTAAAAAATAATATTTTAATAGAGTAAGGACATTTCGATGGCCATTCGAATATGACAAACCACTGTCATATATTTAAATACATATTTATCCGACTATGTCTAAAACATTTTTTTTTTATTTCAACTCAGCTACCGGACTGACAAAAACTTGCACAATAAAAAATGAAAAAATGTTTTCAAATATATCAACTTTTTTTCGTGTGTATAGTGTTGGGTAAACTCCATTAACTACTGATCCTCAAAAGTTCTTAAAATTCGTCGAGGAAAAAAGAGTATTTGTCATTTCAAGGTTTTAAAGTACAGTGCTAACGGCTTTACGTCGCCTAATTAAATATATCTAATCCTGGATTCACTTGAGATTCCGAGAATTGGTTTAAAAACTTTCGGACCAGAAAGAAAAGCGTTTGACGCAGCCGGTGAAATGGCGGTGTACTATAGGAACGCAGGGGAGTCAATGTGCTGGTGGCGGTGTGGTGCATGCTGCGATCGTGGGTGAGTGAAACAGTGGCGGCAAAGCTGCCAGGAGGCTCGACGCGGTGTACAGAGTCGATCACAAGGACTTGACGGCATCGACTCTCGTCTCGAGGTGACTGGAGACGACAGAGTTTGAAGACATCCTATACATCCTGCAGAATTTTGTGCATCGTCGTAGTTCATGGCTGCCTCTGACCGTCCATTTTCTGCTTTTGTTTCGAAAGCTCAGACCCGGCTTCGAACAGGGTCACGTGGGACCACGCGAGAGAAAAGCCGTCGGAGGGTCGAGGCAACATTAGTTTACGACACCTTTAATTCGATTTTAATTTAATCTTTAAAAAAATCTCGTAGTTCATAATTCTTGGCAAGTCTCAATTAATATAAAGTTAGTTTCAATGTATAGCTCGATATTGAATGTTCTTAGATAAATATTGAAATATTAAAAGGAAAGGGAATAGAAGCTGAGATCTCATTTTCAAAGCTTCACAATCAAAATCTAAGACTTCGACGTACTTCTCCTCGACTTGGCACTACGTTATTTATATTCGATTTGTATTCTATCGTAAAATTTGGTCGTAACAAGGTATCGATACTATAGTACCCCGAAGCTTATTTCCTCAAAAACTACAAAACGATCTCGTTCGTCATTATAATATAAAAAAAAAACAAAAAAAAAACAAAATCGAGTTAACCTCTGATGAAAATAAATGTTTGTGTCGTATTGGCCGTAAAAATAAGCAACGACTAAGCGATGGACGAACTTCACCATAAGCTCTGCCCCGTAACAGTTTATTATTATTATTATTGTTATTATTATTATTATTATTCCTTATGCGCGTATTAAAATATTATATATTCTTCATTTATGTTGATGATAAAATAAAAAATAGCTTGTGCATGGTAGGGAAGGGGGAAAATTTCCCGAAAAAGTTGAACTAAACACGAGTCGGATCTCTTTATTTCTATCGGGGTGCAGTTCCGAACCTGGCCAGTTTATGAGGTAAACAAAAGGCTCGCGTCGAGTCTGTTTTTGTTTGGCATACATTAAGTTTTTATGCCAGCCACAGGACCGCTACCTCTCCCTCATTCTCAATCCTTTTGCCCGACACTCGCGCCCCTAAACAAAAACAAACTTTATCGTAGCGCTTGTTTTCGCTTCCCTTCGACCAAACTCACATACCCCTCCCCAATCCTCGACCCCCCCCCACCACCCTTTCTCATTATTACATCGTGTTCTCGGTCCTTGTCGTAGCGCGTTCCTACACCCACTACACCAAGGTTCCTAATATTTTTTTCTGGGCATCGACAACTTCGTACTCGGTACACGCGAACTCGGATACTTGTGTCCCCAACACCACTTAACCCTCTATCATTATTTACTGTAAAGCTTTCTTATCCCATATCCTTATTTTATTGCGGCAATGAAAAATAGACAATGGAAAGAACGAAGAAAGTAAATGACGATGCGACTGGATATCGCTCTAACTCCCCTCCACCCCCACACCTTCTCGTACCAATACTTACACTTCTCACTTATCGGATATTCACCGCATCACTATTACGTTGCCTACGTTAGAATGAAATAAATCCAACGCTTACCTTGTTATTTTTTTTTTTTTAATAAAGATTTTGTACCAATTTTGTATCTGTTTTTATTAAAATTATAATGACAATGGAGGAAAGAAAACCTTAAATAAGCTTAATATATAGATCCCTCAATAGGCTTTAAAGGTACTCTACAATGAAAACTGCATAAACTCAGAATGTGGGAGGGGGGGTGTACAAACCCACGTTTTCTCTTCGCGGAAATTCAAAGACCGCCGCGAACCACCAACACGTTTTCCCCGGAGTACAATGAGAGGGGCGAGGAAGGGATAGGGCGGGAAGACACAGGAGGGGGAAAGTTAATTTTCCCCTCGGTCTAGGAATCCGTAATTCATTAGGGAAGAAAGGCTTACAGGGCGCGGCTATGGAGATTCCCGAGCCTCATGTGAGACTCCAAACGGAAAATATTTAATTGTTAATGGCGTTGGCGAATGACCGCTACTTTTTTCTCCATTTAAACCTTCTTTTTATTTTAAAAGCTTTCTATTCTATCTATCGACCTATCTATCTATCTATCTATCTATCTATCTATTGGTGTATTTATTATCATTATTTATTATTGTTGTTGTTATTGTTCTTATTATTATTATTATTATTATTATTATTATTATTATTATTATTAATATTATTATTAGCATACATCAAAGCTTTGAAATGAATTCCATCAATATATGAATGATCGATTCCTATAAGAGAAATAATTATTTTTTAATTTTCAATCATTCAATTCTCTTTTAGGAATTCTTATACTAATTTCAATAAAAACGAGCTGTTTTATCTCTTTTATAAGAGCAAGTATATTAATAGATTCAATCTGTTTAAAATTAGAAAATTTGAATTAAATATATAGCTCTGTCTGCATTTTACTTCCTATGCATATAAAAATTATAGTTTTTATCTGTAAAACTTCGGATAATGTCAATTTTGTTCAATTTAATATCTTTATCAACAACTAATTTACAATTATAAATAAAAATTTATACTTCTTATTAACACAAGCGCCGGCTCATTTTAAACTGAGTTATCTCCTAAATTCCACGATAATAAAATTCAGTTATTATAACAAAAAAATTAAAAAACATTAGCCTTTATTTTTCAAAAGAAAAATATTCTAACTTACTCCGATAGTATATTAGGACTTTTAACATAAGTTCCAGTTTATATGAACCCCACAGGATAAAAATTAAGCTGTATGTAATTGAATTTTTTTTAATATATTTCGTAACTTCAATTCTTTCCCAAAATATTTTAAATTTATAAAACGATTATATATATATTCATGTACATATACGCGTGAGCAACAGGATTATTTCAAATTATTTCTATAATAATCCAATACTAGATTCCACATTTCTTATCGAATGAAATTCCCAAAATAGTATTAATATTCAGTTGAAAACTAGTACATCGTAAATTATCTATAATATGACTAGGTAAAATAAAACAGAATAAAAGCACATAATTTCCATTTTAAAAGGGAAAATAGCACAATCTGATTAAAATAGTAGCTCTTAAGGGGAAGGTCGGGGGGGGGGGTAAGCGACTTTTTTCTACATTTCTAGCGTTATACTCTTAGTTTTAGAGAAGAGAAAGAAAGAGAGCTTTTTTTTAAGCCGAAAGTTATAGCTTAACGAAATTCCCCATCCATTTGGCTCACGGATAGAAAGATGTCTATTGCAGATTATATAAAGAACAACGTCATTAAACACAGACCGGTCTCAATGCACATCGGCCTTTCAAGTTACCGCGACCGAGTGGGGCGATAATTTTTATAATTGCGTCGAGAAACTCACCGAAGATGAACCCAATCGACGGATAATGTATTTTCATAACGAATTTTTCTCTGCCCTACACAAAACAGTGCAATATCTACTTTGGAGCCACTGATACCTACACATGAAATATATGAATAAGTAAACGTATGTACGCATTAGTGTTTAGCGAGGTATGCGATCGACGAGCTGGCCGATAATATTTATACGTCGACGCTCCTTCCTTGACTGAATTCCCAACCATGCCGGAACCCACCCACCCCATGGCCGGCTTGGTATCCACCCTGGTATTATAATAATTCCTTTGTCATCCGAAGTATTTAACATGACCGCGATTTGAAACGCGATTCTGGTGTCGCATATTGCTACACGGAAAGCTTTTACTTTTCTCTAGCACTGAATTTCTTTGAGTTGAGTCTGAAAATCCAGAAACTGACGAGCATCGCTAAGACGAGCATCGCTAAGTCGAGCGTCGCTAAGACGAGCGTCGCTAAGACGAGCGTCGCCAAGACGAGCGAGCATCGCTTATTTCTCTTACAATGGGATTATTCACGCTTGCGGCAATAGTTTCATTCTCTCTTCCAGTCTCTAACTCACGAAAGACATTCCGTGGACATAACGGTCTTTTAAATTTTCTCAAATTGTAATACAGTTTCGCGAACAATCCCATACTTAATTACCTTTCTATGAACAATGACCAGCATTATCAGTGGCGAATTCACGATTTTATTATGTCGACAAAAAATATTTAATAATTGGTTCTGAATAATGAAATGGTAAACAGTTTATTATCTTCAGTATTGGTGAAATGGATTATTTATGAAACAACTAGTTATTTAATATATAATTTAATATATATTTAATATATAATTTAATATATATTTAATATATATTTAATATATAGTTAGAGTAAATTTTAATGCGTAGCATTGAACCAAATTTTAATAAATAATATACGTAAATTCAATTTATATTTCCATCTAAATATGTATAATTAGGTAATATTATATTTTTAAAAATAAATTACGTTACATACCCATAGATTATTGAATTTATTCCGTGAACAATCCTATCGGCTAATTATAAAAAAAAAAGCTTTTATTTATATTCAATGTTACAAAAATCTGAATTAATTAACTCTACACAGAATTCGATTATATCTTGTAACAAATACTATTTGCATATTTCCATATTAGTAATTTAAAAAATAAATAAATATATTTAATATTAGTACCAATCTATTCATAATGTATTAATAAATTTTTAGAATATTATTATAGAAAAATACAATATACTTGAAATTTAAATGTGAAATAAATTAAATGTTATCCTTAAGGAATGTTGAATCAATAATTACAATTTTATTCACTGCAAATTTTATAAGATTTATGTTTATCATACTGTTAAACTGAAGCTTGATCAACAAAGTTTGCATCAATGACATGTGTAAAATACCACCGATCTGCAAACACATCAACTTAGAGGACAACTACCTACAAACAGATTTAAACTAGTATCAAATCACTTAAAAATAGGATTATTTTACGAATTAAACTCACAACTTACCTGAACCTATCTGATTACTTAATAAATGATGCATAATTGAGGGAATAAAGTTGAATAAATTATTATAAGAAAATTATTATAATAATATTTCTAGTGAAAGTAAATTGTAGAATAAAATATAAAATAAAATGGAAAATCTGCCATAGAATCAGAATACCCGACGAAACAACGGATGAAATATAAAGAAGACATGAATAAATAAATAAATAAATAATTGAGTAATATATAAACATATTAACATTAACATTGATTTTGATCTTTTTACATTTTACGAGGAAAAATAGAGTAAAAAGTATTTTATTATAATTCAATATTGGTATATTTAGTAGATAAAATATTAAAAGTTACTTATTGTTTAAAGTGTACGCAGATGCAGAAGATAACGTCTTTAAATTATAAATTAATGTATAAATTCACGTCTCTATTTTTATTTGTATTTATATATAAAGCACTCGTTTTTTGTGTGCTAATTTATAATTTAAAATATCGAAGTGAAAATAACATCTGTATAATATATTATTATAGAAAAATAAAATCGATCGATAAAATGTAAAATACCGTTATTTAATGATATTATGAGATTTTTTTGTCTGCGTAAAGGATAAAATAAGGAATAAAGGGGCCGTGTAAATCTTCATAAACTTAATATATATATATATAATTATAAATTTTGAATTCGAAATTAGCTTTTTATATCGAAGGACTGTAAGCTGCAGTACAGCGTAGTACGAGTTTTTATCAGCTAATAAACTGTTAATCATACATGAAATCGTAATCTGATTAAATTAACATTTTCAACTAATCTAAGCTCTTATTTTATAGGAAGAAAATCAAATAAAATTTTACCTCGAATGAGTGGCATCTGATTCCGAGAGATTTAGAGGCCAATTATCTTTAATAGCATGAGGTCGAAAAGCATACTTGTTCAAGCGGGGCTGGGAGCGGGACGGGCGGGAGGGTTGGGAGGGAGAGGAGGGGGGACAACTTCCCTTTTGTGCATGCGCTTGTTTTCAACGTCGCAATTTATATACACGCCAGCATATAGTCGTTCTGTTATTTTAAATTTTATACGCGATTTTTTAGGATCGTTAAGGCCGATATATATTTTTATCGAGATGCGCTTCAATGAGAGACCGCGAATTCACCAATGTCCAAAACTTTACTATACGTACTTATATATTAATCAGAAACATACATATTTTAATACCTTTTAGTCGTGGATGTTTCAAACAAAATTTTAGATTTTAGTCCAATTTCGTAATGTATTACGGACGATTCGCATTTAAATAATTGCTGAATATTACGAATTTAGTCGATTCAACTTCTTTGTCACACATCTGGAATTTCCATGAAATTTGAATTACTAAAAATTATCATTACAAGTAAATTCTTCATGTAGTATTTAATTATATTAATTCTACAAGATTGAAACACTTTTACATTTCGTCATTACATATCTACTGATTATATTATCTAACTTGGAATATAAATTTACTTTACAAATAAAATCATTTGTCATCATTCATCATTCATCATCGTATGCAATTTTTGTTTTTTGTTTTTCCCCTGCATTTTTATCAGTATTTTGCATATTGCGTATTGCATATAAATAAATCTTTAGTTACAAAATTTGTATGAATTATAGTATCAATTTATTAACGGAAAATTTACAATTTTTGATCATTATCAAAAATTTTAAATTGCAAACACCGCTAACGTAACATCGTGGCAATAATATATTGCGAAACGGTTAATGTATTAATATACATTCTCAATAATAATTTTAAAAATCGAAGATTGAAGTTTTTAATTGTTCAGGCATTTCACAAATGAATTACATCCGATAATTTTTTTTAAATTGTTCAATATAAATTCGATTGCCAATTTAAGATAGTCTCGTCTATAATCACAGTATTATAATCATAGAAACGAAAATTAAAATACTTAAAAATGAATTATGTATCGTAAATGCGAATATACATTATACATTACTAAAGGTATCATTTGAATTCGATCCTTTGAAGTTCGATAAGTACTTATAGTAAAGAATTTAGTATATCTTTCATCCAGGTCAATATGAAATTATGTCACGTCCTTATAAATTGCTGCGCCTTGTCTTTTTGATAAGAAAAATGAGGGTTCGTTTGACCAAACGAATTGTTCACTTCCAAACTTTTATATGGTTGTATAGTGAGGGATGACATGTATTCGTGATGACGCAGATGGTTATACACTATATTTCAAGTCCATTACAGTCATTGAATGCGACATTCTGAAAAATTTCGATTTAAATGTCAGTGGACTTGTTCGAAATTGAACGGACACATCTTCATATACGTCTCCATGTGAATATTAAAGTTCGCAATACCTGAGCGAACGTATTCGTCTGAATACGCATATATCGCATGCGTAAGAAGGACTGTGATGCCAATGTTGCTGCGTCCCGACGATAAAAAGCGTAATAGCTTTTAAACAGGGTAACAATATTCACTAGGTCCGTTCAGATGAATTTCTTTTAGCTTCTTTGTATCTGCTCATACTGACTCACTGCACTTTCACATTCACCTTTCGTTTCCAACAGGAATCTTTCTATTATATTCCCTCTTTTTATGTTCTTTTACGTGTCTTGGCTCACCGTCGTGCTGCGCGATTTTAAAAGTAATAGTAATAATAGTAACGAGAAGATCTCTTTCGAAGTTTTATTGAAAGATATTAATGACAAAGAATTCTTTCAAGCGGATGAAAGTGAGCTTCCCGCCATTGGTTCATTTCCTTACAATATTTCGAATGCTAATTAATCAGACTAATAATAAATAGGAGTTAAACTTTTATTTGAAAAAGTGAATCGCTTCCTTTTTTTTAAATTACAACTTCTGCTTGAAAATTATACGTGCTCTCCATATTACGTTAAATAGAAATAGTGATTTATTGTACTATCAATGGCAATAAAGTGTTCGGTTACGTACAGAATACAATTTCAATTTATGCAGAATAAATTGGTTTCTCTGTATACCGAATTATAAAAGTCAGTTGAGAAATTTATTTGTCATCTGAATAATAAGAAAAATGAATATTACTGCTTAAAAATAAATGCATTTTTTATTATTGTACGAAAAAAATTAATTGACTAAGTAAAAATTTATATAAAAAGCTTCTTATCTTAAATTCGTATACTTTTATATTTTTAAATTACACCACATTATTGCTTTAAGATTATTTATTGTCCACTTTAATGAGTTAAAGCATAATTCGTTATTAATTGCTTAAAGATTTAAATAATTATTGTACATATTTAATAATTTATAAAAGTTTTATACGATTTTAATTCAATTTTAGAATAGTATTCCGACAGTTATAAGAATTTTGAAAAATTTAATTGAAGGTTCTGCTTTACTATCTAAAATACGTGGGCGCCATTTTTTGAAAGCTTTTGAAAATTAAAAAATATGCAACCTAAATACATTTTTAGTTTGAAATTTTTCAACCTTAAATAAAATAGAAAATTCTTTTAGTTATAAAAAAATTAGAGTAATATACGTAGAGATCAAGTAAATTATTACTCACAATCGGTAGATTGTGGATTCACATTACGCATATAAACACTCAACAAATAATAATTAATTGCCTTTTATTTAGAAATATACGTGTTAAGTAAAAAAAATTGATTAGCCTATTAAAATTAAATACAGATTTTCTAAACGAACAAACCTCAGATTTTAATAGCGGCATTACTTTTTTAAGTTCCTTAAGTTTTTTCTGCTTTGATGATGAAGATTCAAAAGTGCAAATTTTTAATTTTTTGACGAAGAGATCCGTAAAACTTCTTAACTTTACCAACATTACTACTTTCAACTTTTTACTTTTCAGTCACTTTTATGATACTTTTCTGCTTAAAAAAAAACTGATTGATCTGGCATATTTTTACTGTAAGAAGGTAAACGAAATGCGCACTTTAGGCTTGTTAACTTTCTAAATTATCAGCTAAAATAAGTTATTTTATAACCGAGTAATTCACTTCATATGAGTTAAATTTTTTTCTATGAGTTTCATTACAAATAATTAATCAATCATAACTCATTCATTTTTTTCTATTTGTTACAATCAAAATGTATTGAAATTCACGAATTTCTACGCATATTTCGTAAGTTAATTGCTTGGATTTTGTTAAATTTGTTAAATATCCAAATAACGTCAATATCCTCATTAAATACTAGTTTTAAAAAAAAACATACCGCAGAATATTTAAATATATCTTCGTTATCAAAAATAAAAAGTAAACCCAAAGTAAATATTCTTCCTGTAATCCTTATTGACAAAGTGCAAGTTTTCAATCAATGTATGTTTGGTATAGCACAAATATAAAGTTGATAAATATCGTAATTAATATTTACTGAAACTTTATGTCGACGATACGAAAAAGCTTGGATTAATTATCGCGCAAAATGTAGAGCGTGTAGATGCATGTCACATAATGTATTGATGTTAATAAAACGCGTCCACCCCAAACTTCTCCATATTAAGCATATATGGTATGTATGGGTATGTAGTATATACGTATATGTATAGATATGGTAATCCGTACATGAGAAAATCCGTCAATATAATTGTATTTATCAGAGAATTAGCTGTGACAAATATCTCCTTCGTACTGCGTAGTCATAGAAACGCGCGTCACGCACACGAGCTAATTGTTATAAGCTCTAATGTGCATACGAGTACGTATTCATGCATGCATGCACATACTTTGGGCTACATATTTTCTGGAAAAAAAACCTTGGAAAATCATATTAATTCGTGTTAATTTTTTTATCACAAGTTGCACGAGTATCGAATCTTTGATTTCGTCCTTACAATTGTTATGGCATTAAAAAATTTAAAGTCGTTTATACTTTTCATATAAATAATTATAAAACTGCGTATAAAATATTTTAATTATTTTGTTCGTTCATTCTTGGTATCTTATAATTATTTTAGATAATCCTATAGTTAAGTGATGATACGTGATTGAAAATTTTAAAAATCATTAAAGGACAAGAGAGATATCTAATGCAAAATTAAAATAGGAAATTAAATGAAAGGCATAAGCGAGTCATTAAGTGATTATAGTAAACGAGGTCAAGTTTCATTAATATCACATGAATTTATATATTTTACAAAATAAACTTCATTCGAGTGGCCTATAATCGCCGGCTTGAATCAGAAATGTAAGAGTAAGGACAATTTCATATTCGCTTTTGAAACAAGAGAAAGAGTTATGGATTAAACAATATTTATTAAATGCTAGCGTGGAAGGGAGGCGAAGGGGAATCTGGTAAAGGCTTAGAACCAGCAGGCAATAATTAAAGGGACACCTTAAAATGAGAAAATGTGTAAATACGGGGAAAATGATCGAGGAGAATCATCGGTCCGGCGAAAGAAAATAAAGGGGCCGAGCAGTTCATTAGCGAGTACTTCCTCATATATTTCCACGCGATGTTTAAACAAGTGTAATCCGAATCTCGTAAATCGAAGAAAGATGTCGGTCCAAGTTGCGGAAAGCAGCCAAAATCAGATTAAGAAAACCTTCAGAAGTACCTTATACTCCCACTCCTTCTTATAATCTCTTTCTTCGACATCGGGGTTTCATCCTCAAACTTCACGGACCCCGACATACGCGTGGCTTCTCCTTCCTCTGCTCCAGTCTGAGATGGTTGCTAAGCGCAAATGCAGTAAGATAGAGAGAGAGAAAGAGAGAGAGAGAGAGTGAGAGAGTGAGAGACAGAGAGAGAAAGAGAGAGAGAGAGAGAGAGAGAGAGATCGTCTGCATATACGCTACGTGCGGCGTCTATGTTATGTAAATTGTAAATTTGGCTAAGTATTGGAAGAGCTGGTGTACGAGAACGAAGGAAAACAACGTTCTGTAGGATATGTGCCGACGAATGAAACTTTGACTCTCTCATCCTTCACCCCCTTATTGTTCCCGTTGCTCAAGTTGAGAGCGCCGTGGCAGAGCTGCTGACGGCTGGCGATGGCTTCCAATACTTTATCACGACAACACGTCATGCAAAACGCCTGATTGTAGTTGTATTATTAAGGCACGAGTCTCCTTTCACGCGTAACTGACTAAACGGGCTGTTACGCGTTCCTCCAAGTACACGGGCCTCCGCTACATTTCCTTTTCGAATTTACGATACCAGTCCCAAGCCTCCGATGCTTAATCCAATGAGGGCTCCAATGATTCACTTTGCCTCCTTACTTCATTCTAAATCCACATGACTGGCCATCCCTAACACTTGAAGTATTTTAAGCGCACAGATTTTTCATTCATTATTTATTCCCTAATACAAAGTTCGCCTTATTCCATTCATAAATATTGCGGATAAACTTGACGTTCCTGAAATTTAATACTTTATTCTATCGACCGGATAGATCTTAAACATGGATCCTTGTATCAGGTGCTCTGGTTACGCGCACCAAATCAAAATGCATCACTATTTTTAGCATACAATAAAGAGCCATCAGATTAATGACGTGTTTTTAAATCAATTTAGAAGAGTTGTCGGAGCGATATGCCACTATTCCATTTAATATCAATAAAGCGCAATATCGACCAATAGAATATCGAGGGAAAGTATTCCGCCGATTCCTAATAGCCATGCCCTTCATTTCGAATACGTCAATACAATAAAACTGCAAATTTAATTAGCTGCTAAAGTATTTAGAAAATTCTATTAAATAAATTGATCGAAATAAAATCACATGTTCAAAGAGCCATTTAAGTAATTATATATTACTATTGCGTCACTAACAATTATGTGCTGTAAATAATATATCAAAATCTTATACAACTGTCATCTTTAATATCATGTATATATTTTGTATAAGCGCAATTTGTCAAGAAAATTAATCAAGAATAATAGTATTAAGCAAAATTTTCTATACTACTTATCATTAATTAATTTTAAGGAAAAATTTATTTATAAGAAAATACTCTGGATAGTAACATCTAAAATAAAGAAATAAAAACAAGTCTTATATCGTACGCGTGTTAATAGAATTCATCCCTAAATTTAGATAATGATGTAAAATATATTTAAAATATTTGGCTTACAACTAGAGTTTATACATAAAATAAAATTATAACAATATTTTAAGGAAGCTTTAGGATTGCATTTTTCTTCTATAAATAACTTATAGAGCTGATACGTAATGTAAAGATGCCTGCAAGGCAGAAACTGACTGGATTCATTCAATTTTCAAGATATTATGACCTTCGAGCTTGAAAATTCTACTTTTCGAAAAATGTCTTTAATATTTCATAATATTCTCAGTAAAAGTAATCTTGCTACAATTATCAAGTTCGCATCGGACATATTTCGCACGTACAGAATATACAGATTTCTATTGTACGTCGGCTGCTTCAAAAAAAAAAAAAAAAAAAACTTTACAATTTTCTACTTTTGTCGTTCCATCATTTTTAACTGTTGTCGGATGTACGGCAGGTTCATCGGCTAATCGTCGTTAAAATATTCATGTAGTAATTAATACGGAAAAATTGTACCATAAGAGAACAATGATTTCCATAAAGTTCATAACCGTTATGAACAATAAGAGAGTAAGTTTTTTTTTCGAAAACACCAATAATACAAATAGAAGCATTACGGCTCTTTATACGTTTGTCTAGGCTTATAATTATAAAGATAATGTAGCTTAAAGATCCTCTCGTTAATGGAATTTCTCCCTTTAAATACATTCTTAATAAACTAAAGGCTATTAATCATTACTAAGAATTGAATTATACATTAATAGCCCTGTATTAGTAAAAGGTGCTTCATCGTAATGGAAAGTAGTAAAATCGAATTTGCTTCAGTTTTATGCAGCAACGATTTTTCTCGAATGGGTACAACAGATGATTGCGGCTACCCGTTGCGTCGACATTTTTAATAAAGCCTAGTTCGTACTTTCTTTCTTATGCCTTCGCTCAAGCTAGAACTCTTCTTTGTAGCTAAACAAAAGTAGCAGCAGCAGCAGCAGCAGCAGCAGCAATAACAACAACAGCAAT
The DNA here is from genome assembly GCA_018883505.1 of Ceratosolen fusciceps. Lineage (NCBI taxonomy): Eukaryota > Metazoa > Arthropoda > Insecta > Hymenoptera > Agaonidae > Ceratosolen > Ceratosolen fusciceps. Next base: position 901,074 of record RCIC01000023.1, on the reverse strand, counting down.
TTCCGAGTTTCGAGTTTAGTCGTAACTATAATTTAGATCTTTATTAGACTTTTTAAATATTAGAGTTTTGCTGCTGCCTCTGGTCCGTTCGATTTTAAGCATAACCGAGGTACATGCAGTTATTGAATAATAGAATTACCGTTGCGTGTGTCGCGAATATCTCAAGTCTGTAAAATTTAAATGACTTTGTCCCTGAAATATTTACAATAATTCGAGACTTAAATACTTTAACGATTTAAGAGCAAGAGGTTCGCTGCCCTCCCGACCTTCCAGCCCTTAAAACATTCAAAAACTCGGCCAGACACGAAGAAACTCCTTTGTGCATTGATTTTAGTAATCACAAACTTTCAAAAATATTCAATATTTGCATTAATGCTTTATTGCATATTTTACGACGCATTGAAGATATTTAAATTCAAACAGTCTATTGCATTCGGCACTCTTCTTATTATACCAATAACTCTTCTTCTTCTCCTCAACTATATTCCTTCTGTATATATGTGTATACATTAAAAATCGGAATTAAAATGCAATTAGAATATTTAGAAGGTAATTATGTTCAAAGGGAACGAATGAATCAATGGAGTTATTATTCCGCAAAAGCTTCACGAATAAATTCGACTACGATAAATATAGATTTGAAATTTGAGAAAAGATAAAGATCTTATGAAATGCGCTTTGGTGGATTCGTGCCGAGCGAATGCCGTATGTGCAAGTCACCGTATACGCTATAATAAAATTCTGGATCGCGATCGCTCGATGCGACCGAAAGCCGAATATCGAATCTTGAAATCGGCATTCATCGCGCATCACGTTGACGCAGCCCGGAGCTACATCTTGCCATTTCCAGTTGAGCCCAAATGAATTTACGGCTCAGAAGTATAGAAATCGATAATTAATTTACAGTACGTTCGAGCGTTAAGGGGCATTTAAGCATTAAAAATATCTACGTACGAAAGGAAGGATGTTTTAGATAAACCTTTTTACAAGCCTTTGTAGATCCAGTAGTAGTAATTTGCTTTTTTCAGCGCTACTTGAAAATTAATTATAAAGGCTGAGAAATTGAAAAAGATGATTTAGCAGCAATAGTATTTATGAGTGGAAAGCTGACTGGCTGGCTGTAGCAGAATTCACTTATTCGCTATAATTAACTATTCGTTTAAGAAATGAGGGGCGCTCGTGAAAGATTTACTTAAATTTTACGTAGTTAGAAAATGTTCGTGCTGAGTACTATAAATATAATGGTAATGTAATAAATTGGCCGGGGATGTTGAATTATTGTCAGACCTCGGGGATTTCGGTTAAATAATATTAGGTAGCCGTTGAATAATCGTTGGCTGTAATTTCTTTGATTGAAAGTGCTTAGGAGAATATCAAAGGCTCACTCCCTAATTAAGTTCTCTATTTAGACAATTTGTGAAAGGAACGGGGATGAAAGAGGCTCATTTCACATAACGAGTTTCGTTGCGGCGCTGCACTCGCTCGGCCTCACATACACTCATTAATCTCACACGATACGAAATAATAATAAGTTTTCGGAGCCTCGAAGCGGCTCTCATTAATAATTTCAAGTCATATAGCTAACTTGTCAGAAGCCGAGAAACCGAGAAGAGTAAGGAGACCGAGTCAAGGGTTTTCCCGGTCGCCGAGGAATCTGCTGTAAACTGTAAATTCACGCCCGCGAGTGAAAATCTACAATTAAATGAGAGGTGATACTTATTTTGGCGAATTGTAAGGGGGGAGCGTTTGCGTGCTCGGCATGGTGGCGGTAGATGCGACACGTCAGAAATGACCTCTGGCTCGTTAGGGGGGACGGGGGGACGGGTGCACGCTCGGAGGGCCGTGTGTTCTCCGGCCGAAGGAACACAATTGGCATATGGTCTATTAAAAGCTCGGCGAACGGCAAATGCGTGGCAAATACGGGAGCCGAATCATCGAATAGCTGCGAATACGTCGCCGCCATAACGTTCTAGCTACTCGAATATATTTCGAATCTGCCCGCTTAATAGAACGTAATGGAACAACTGTGTTTGCATCCCTGTCAACGATTTTCTCATTTTACGCGTGCTGCCTTTCCCCACCCCAATTTGCCTACTGGCCCCGCCCGATCCCTCGCCGACGCACTCGGCCTCACTAATATTATCCCGCTCGCGCTGTTTCGCGCCCAACACCCACGGTTATACCCACGATATATACCTAAAAGCGAGAGTACGAATATCTTATCCTTACCGCAATCATTGAATATAAATTGAAAATTTCGCTTTCTGCGCGCGGTCTTTTCCCTAGACGAATGCGTGCCTGTCTATCCGTTCCTTCGTATGACCCCTACCAAGCAACTTATACGAAAATCATCCGACCTGTTTTCTTAATATTCAATGTTTATACCGATTTTACCTTTCGACATTTCTGACCCCATGCGCATTATCTTCCTACCGCCCGCGTATAACATAAATATACGAAGACGCTTCCTTTATTTTGTCTACAGTTCATTCTTTTTCTCTATACGCTTTCTGGGCAAACCTTATTTTAATGTACATGTAATTAAATATCCCCTTGTAATAATTCAAATTATATACGAATTTCTTTGAATTACAATAACTCCTGTGTTTTCGCACCGAAATCAAATAGTATTTTGATTCATTCAATTAACTGACGTTAAAAAACTTCGTCCCCTATTCCTACTTCAAGTGTAATAAAAAAATATTCGAGAAACTTTTATCAACGACGCGACTGAGGGACAATAGATTATATTATTCAATAGTAATAATTACGATGACGATAACGCCTGGTGTTATCATATGGCTTTTAGCAGATAGCTAACGTCTAAAGGTCTTTTTGAGGAATCTTATAGAAAACAAAAATTAAATTTACTTTCTGCGTACCAGAGACCTGTATGATTTGAGAACCGACAGTACTTTTGCCTTATACAAGATTATGAGTGATTACACTGCGTTGCGGCCACAAATCCGCAAAATTTTTCGATAACAAAGAAAATAAAGCAGTTTGCAGAATGAATATCGGGAGAAATATTACAGAGTTTAAGTTAACGTGGAATTTTGTGAAACGTCCAATGATCCAATCTTACGGTTACGTAAATATATCGATAAAATAACTATTGTAGCAGGAGAAATGACACAGCTGAACGATGAAGAGATGAAGAGGCAAAGCAGAGGAATTATTTCTTCTGTAAAGCCACATCCACGAGTGATAGAAATAATATTCATTACTAAAATCATTCTGTACCACTAAGTCTTGGAATAAAAGCAATAAATAGTATGTGATCTACTTGGTCGATTTATTAAAGCTCAAGATTATTTAGATGTAAATAAGGAATTTTAAAATAACAGTTTGGAAATGCACTAATTCAATTACATATTCATATTTCTTAATTATTTATAAAAATTATATACTTTACTGATACCTTTTAATCTATACTGAATTTTGAAACAAAATTTTAGTTAAGTAATGTAAAAATGATATGGAATATTCATGAAATTACGATGTTGTAAGTATTTCTGTATTTAAATATATATTATAATAGTAAACTCTAAGTTATTATAATTACAGTTTTTCACAATTATTATTCAATACAAAATACTAAACCATGAAAGTAAGTTGTACTTTTATTCAAATTAAGGAAGCTATTAACTATAAATAGATGTAAGTTTTTAAGTAGAAAATCTTCAAATGAAAAATACAATGATCGCGATTAAAAGTATATTCTATTAATATATAATTGTATACTTAAGAGTAATAAAGTGAAATAACGCGTATTTGACTTTAATATTTCAGCGACTAAAAAGCATTTTAATAATGTAATTAAAACTTGGGAACAAGTAATAGATTTTTCGCAATTTTATAGCGAAAATTTCTTGTTTTTCACGTGCATTTTATTGACGTGTATAAAATAGAGATAAAGTGGTATAATTGCAAGTAATCTCTCTCTTTTTGTGTAATGAATTAATTAGCTTGAAATATCGAACAGAATGGTCCCTTAACTGCAATGCAAAATCATCCCCCCCTTCTTTCTTTTTATATGTTTATGATGAAAGCAAGGACAGCAAATTTTACAGAATTGCAAATTTTTAGATATTTATGGCAGCGTTTCGAATTATACCCATTTAAATAATCGCACATGTTCAGTTCACCAATAAAGTTTCATTTGTCTCCTCTAATGAAGCCAATAAAGTTAAATTAAACAAATGAATTCAAAGCAAATTACAATGCCGTCTTTCGACAAAAATTTTGTAATTTTTTATATTTTTAAACTATATTCATAATCGTTTTCTATGGTACGCAAAAAAAAGTTTAATTGAATTTTATAAGCTCATTTAGTTTCAAGGACAAATTGAATAATACATTAATGCTATATTTATTGTCTAGTAAATTTTTTTCATTGAGTAATCAAAAAACGGTTAAAATACGAAATTCAATTTAAAATAACCCAAATTACTTTTATCTAAAAAAATGTCTTTGTATAAGAGAAAAGTTATAGGTCTTAGATATAAATTTCATTTTTCTTTTGCAAATACAAATAATTGATGTATAAACGCTTATTAACCGTTGCAATAATCAAATAATCCAATTGTCAGTTTATATGAATACTAAAGAAAGGTATATTAATTATGGGAAAGTTTAATGATTATTCTGATATCCGAGAGAGCGACGTATGTTCACAATGACAGTAAATTTTGCATATAAATAATTAAATTATTGATGATTTCATCATTTGTCGATAAAAGCGAAAAGAATTTTGATGCTTCCTACTGTAAAATGCATTATATCCGTTTGATTGGCTTAATCACTGTATGCATTATACAAGTGATGTAATCAAGTAAAAGCAAAAATATAGGGATAGGGCAATTATGGATTATGTAATAGACAATATTATGAATATAATAATGAGTGAAGTAGAAAATATATTGACATTTATGTTGCCTATATAATTCTGGAATAGTTATATGTTGCAAAACTATCTATTATTCCACATATATTTATTCATAGAATTTTGTTATACCGCAGAAATATTAAAGTGTCAATATTAATGAGCTTCGTGCAAGAAAGTAAATGGAACGAAAGATCTTTTGAGGATTTTGTTTTCACGATAGACTAGAGACTCGGCTATGGATTATATGTATATTTGTCGTTGATAAGCAACTGATTATCACATAAGATACTTAGTTATACACGAAGCACAACTCATAAAAGGCAGACTCCGTAACGGGACTGGCAAATCCAATCAAACATTATTTTGTACGTAGCGAAACGAACCTCATTATTCTCAGTAGCTGCAATATAGGAATGTTCTCTTGGGCTCTTTTGTTTAACGTTTTGCAGGCGAAACGAGGTATATACGATAGTTTCGCTTACCCTTACCAGAGATGTGAGCCTCTGTGCTATTCGCCACTAAATAATCTAATTTATCTTGTAATTTACTCTTCATTCATATCTCCCCTCTTCACGCTTACTCTCACTCACTACCCTCTTTATTTCTTCTAATATTTTCATTATCAACTTTATAATACATTTCTCTACCAAAGACTTCTTAATAACGTATAAATGTATATTATTACAAATATTATATATATATATATATATATGTTTGCTGCTTGATCTATACTTCGGTTAATATGAATTATTTTAAGAGCAATCTTAGCACGTGATTATTTTCAAGCTTAAATTATATATGTAATGTATTATAAATAATAATTTATATTGTTGTCCCCCATCTATCGTAATTCTCTCTCTCTCTCTCTCTCTCTCTCTCTCTCGCACCTCCCTGACCAAGGATAGATAAATTGCAAACATAAACATAGATTCGTAAATAAGCATAGACGAAAGCATATACGCACAGGTACTAAACATGAATGTAAATTCATATTTATATAAGCGCATAAATATAAGAAAACGTATGCAAATTGGGCATATAAGAAATGGAATGAAATATATTTTATCAATAACATGTATCATAAATTTTTTATGTATATAGAATTAACAAATATTAAGAGACTTATAATCCTACATATTTACATAAGCTATTTGGAAGAAATTCCAATATGATATATAATATATGTGTGTGTGTAAATATATACATATATGAAATAATAATCTAGCTAGACGGCTGGCGAGATGAAACATATTGTTAAGTGCGCACGAATGTTAAACTACCAAACTGAATTTTTATTGGGCATGAATTACGTTAACTTTAAGAATACATGGAAACTATTGACTATCAGTCCACTTAATCTATACGTAGTCGTATTCGCGAAAAAGAGCGCGAAATATTCTCTGGGCGGGTCATATTAATCTAAGATAGAATAAAAAGTGCATTAATCGATGAAAAACTCGAGAAAAATTCTTTTGGCTAGACGGTCCCTCGAATTAATTATGCAGGTAAGTCTTAAGGGGGTGGGCGAACCAGCCAAACCGCGTGTCTGTAACCGCGGGAGTAAACTGAAGTAAGCGGCGCGACAGGTTAATTTTCAGCGAGAAAATTCGCATTTAATTAGCCGCGGACAGGAGAAAGGGGAAGGGCCTACTCATTCATTGAGAGAGGCGGGGAGGAGGGAGAAGGGCCAAACCATTCGCAAGTTCATACAGATATTAGCGCACCTCTTGTTTTATTGCGAGTCAGTTGTACTCATCAGTTCATGGATGATCTATTTATCCATTACGCATTATATTAATAATATTACATACCCCGAAGGGCAGCTCAATCGGAATCCATGAAAAATTAAATCGGAAGTAACGCCCGACGGTTCTTCCTTCTTTATAAACTTCACGCTTAGAATCGAATGAGGGTCGGAGACCCTTCAACTATCCCCTTCATTTACCTCGTTTCGTTCCAGCTAATGCTTCTCTATTTTTGCCATTTATGTACTCAATAATTTATGCAATATTTTACTTCATAAGTAATAATACAGCGCACTCACGATTATCAGCTGCCTTAAGTAGACGCAAAATTTCATTATTTCGCAAAATATTCATGTCTTTTTCCCTAAATTTATTTATTTATTGTGGAAAATTTTTAGTAAGTGAAATACTATTTATATTATGTTATAATTTTATATTAAAAAAAACTATTGACTGTTTTGTTTTTAAATCTTATTTGATTCTGCAAATTAATTTTAAATTTTTTAACAATAGGATCGATAATCCTCTAAAATAGGATGGGTAATGATAAGTGACGGGTATCAATAACAATTCCGATGTTTTTTCGAATAAAAATAGTTTATAGAACTAGTTGAAGTACTAAAATAAAATACTAAAAATTGATTACTAAAATATTTTAATTATATTATTCCAAGAGTGACTTGGTTGAATTTGGAATGAATATGGCAACGAAAAGTGATTGCTTGCCCTCATATATTTTTGCCTCAGAATAAAATATAAAGATCGCAGTGCACAAAGATTCTTGTAGTAAAACAAGGCCGAATTCTAATAGCGATTAAAATGTTGTAATCGGTGTAATCAGACGTTTGAGCACAAAAAATATCTCCATGAGAGAGAGAGAGAGAGAGAGAGAGAGAGAGAGAGAGAGAGAGAGAGAGAGAGAGAGAGAGGGATCGCTTGTTAACCAAACGCAAAAAACAATGGGACTTGATTCAACGAGTGGGGAAACTACTATTGTTCACGGGCATACTCTAAATAGGTGACGCAGCAAATCCTGCAAGTACTCAAATGCGCTGCGGTGCCCACAAACTATCGGCGAGAGGGACAAGGGAAGGGCGCGCAAAGAAGGAATTGGGTAACCCGCTTGATTCTATTGTTAGATCAAGTGCATTTGACGGTTCGTACTGTACCCGTATATCGGCAACCAAAGCTTACCAATATGGGACTTGGTAAGATTTTATCAACTGACCGGACTATTTTATTTCAATTTCATTAAATTAGACATATTCTTTAGCGCAGATAAGTCTGTGCGCAGTCTGTGCAGAGTCTGTACTCAGTCTATGCGTATTGTGCGACAGATAATAGCCTATTTTCGATAAGAAACGCATATTACCTATTAGGCCTTCATAAAACTAACTCTCTTATTGACATTATTTAAGCATTACTTATTACGATATTCTCAACATCATCAACCAACACAAAAACAGTTACTTTATAAGTCTATCACTTATATTTTTGTTACATGTATATATTCTTTTATATGAAAATGAGCGACTGTTTATTGAATACAGTCTACAAAAAATAAATAGTTTTACTTTTTTCGCAAAAATTACTAACTTAACATTTAATATATATTTCAACATACTTTCTCAATAAATAATATTATTGTATTTTTTTTTTTAATTAAACAATAAATTAATTTCATTAATACCTTGTTACAAAACAGTTGTATCGCGTTTTCTTGTCTAAAAAATAAAATTTTTAAAATATAATTTTTCTTGTATACACTACGCCGACATTAAGAAGTCAAAGATTTATTACTGTTTTACCTCAAGTATGCGATATATATCTTTGAAATATTTTAGCTTTTACCGTTTCAAAAAAATATATATTAATTATACTGTTTCTCCCACTGTTTGAAAATAAAAATGTAAATTATATTTTAGTCAATATTATACGTAAATTTTATATGGTAGGTAATGAATTAATGTATTCCCTTAAGTAATAGAATTTTATTCGTGAAATAAAAATTTCACGAAAACTTTTAACATTTATATATTGTATTATTATAGAAAAAATATTATTTCGAGCTGAAAATATTGAATAATATAAAAAGTTAATTAGCTGAGCAAATATATACGGAGTCTTCGGTTAAACTTAGGGTTCCATTGGCTAGATCCTTTTCAAAGTCAGGCCACTTGACTCGACGAGAGATCTCATTTAGATACGGAGCCAAAAACGACTAGGAATACACTCTCGGAAAGCAATGCAGCTGTTACACCTGATGCTCCCTGCAATTTGCATTTTGAAAGAGACCTCGCGCTGACTCCTCTCCCCCTCCCTACCGACTATAACAATAAAGCCACGGGGTATTAGTAGTCACCGTGAATTACGACAAGCCTTCGCTCCTCCAACCAGCGAGAAAACTCTAAAAAAAATAGTCGATCCGAGAAATTGTCCGACTCTCGAACGTTTTTGAAAATTCGAAATCCCCAACACATTCATTATCTGCACAATTAATGACCCCCAAATCCTTGTCTCGCCACTTTCCCTTCAACGCTCACACGTAATTTCCCAGATAGATGTACTTGCTTAACATCTCTCCACGATATCAGTGTTTTCTAAAATGCGCAATTTCAAATGCGTTAACGACTTGTAGCTTTATCTAGATAAGTGAACTACGCAACTTCTACATAAACTAATGCAATTCAATAAAAATATCTTATTGATTTGTATACTTTTATATTTGCAAGTATGTTCCTTGGACGTCAATCACGCGTTAAAATTAAATCAACGATTATAAATATATATCACTCTGTGTATATTCATAGGCATACGCGCCCGTGCCTCTATTATCAATTATGTAAATTTGGAACGAAAGATTATTGATTGTTATAATTTTAATAGAAAACTAATTGGAAAAAAACATTAACTTTCTAAGTAACTGAAACCAAATGAACATTTCATCATAATGTTTAGTTCGTGGAATTTTTTATTTGTATATAATCGGAACCGAGATTTCTTGATGCCTCGTGTGCGAGGGTTGAATTTTAGCTCCGATTTCAACGGTCGAACATAAGCAATGAATTTAAAGTATAATGAACGTGGAAGCGCGAGACAAGGAGAATAATCAGTATAAGTTAAGTTGTCAAAATAGATTGATTAGGTACGGAATTTTTTTAGATACGAATCGCGTTGCCCGGCGTGTCCTTGTGAAAGGACATCGAAATAATGATTGTTGGATGATATCGAAATGATGACATTGTGATATTTGTGCATATCACTGTAGGTGACGTGTGAAATCGGGTAAACAGCACTAGGTTGTCTATGTCATTCCAGAGGTAAGAAACTGCCTCGACGAAGGCACGAGGCTTGGTCGGGAGTGACGTAACTCTCGGGGGTGAGCCCGGGGTGCCGCCGGGTTTTTAATTCTGAGTCGCATTATTAATTATAAAAAGTTTTTTTCCTACTCCCACTTTGAGAGGACGGGGAGAGATTTTTTATAACCGCTCGATAAGTAATATATAAACTATTTATTTGTTTAATTCCGCATTTGCCGTATTTTACTTGCCTAACCCTTCACTCCCCTCTACCGAACTTATTGATCCTAAGATAATAATAATAATGACGACGATGACGACAACGACGACGACGACGACGAGGATGATGATGATGATTAAAAGTAAGTATAAAAAATTACAATATGACGAGGTATATATTTCAAATAAATGAAAAGAAATGTTATATAATAATGTAAAACATTAAGTGTTCCATTATTCACAACGGATCAAAATTGTTCCATCGGGATTAAATTAATTTAATTCAATTTACTTTCGATACGATAATTAAGAATTTAAAACGGTTTAAACGAAACGAAGTGGAATGAATAACTTGTATCACGGAATAGCGCTATCAAAGATTATAGCACCTGGCCAAACGAAGCGAAACATTCCCATTGGTAAATGGGAAATGGCAAATGTTTTATCTCGACTGTGCTCGAGTCAATTGTAAGGTCATCGGCAACTGCTCTACTCTAAGCAAGATAAAGAGAAAAACAATGAAGTGTAAGAGCGTGAGGAGCGCAAAGAGTATAAAGAGGGTAAGAAGCATAAGAAAAAGGGATGCCTGACGATGGGTGGGAAGAGCAGAGACGGCGCCAGGAGAGGGGGGTCGAGAGAGGGGGGAGCAAGTTCGTCGGCAATGGCCATATCGAAGCTAATGAAAGCTCGTGCCGTGAGGCAGCGAGGGCGACATGCGCCAACATAACGTATTGCGCAATAAACGCTAACGGGATCTCTATTGTTATGCAAATGGCCGGGAGTCAAGGTGGCGAGGAGCTATCCTCTGCAGTCCGTATTTCCGGGGATGGTCTTCTTACGCGTCCTCCGTGCCATTAGATTACCCGGCGTGTAAGCGCGCGCCTCTTGGACTCGGAACCTTTCGAGTGGCAGGAGTAGCGGGCTGGAGGGAGGGACGCAGGGAGACGGCTCCAGTGCGCTCGCGGGAGCGAAATCAGCCCCTCGAAATTCTACAGAGAACGTGCAACGTTTAGTGTATTTTGCCGGGCCGCTTTTACATCGAGCGGATGCTCTCAGAACGCCGATGAACATGCCGACGATCGGCCAAGACTATAAGATCCCCGCTCTCCTTGTCTATAATCAATGACTCCTCTAGTGATGGCTGCCAGCAGCCCAAGTGACTTACAACTTACAAGGAAATTTCGCCCCGCACCAGGTCCACCCGTATCCGAAAAACTATTCCCCTCCGTTGTCTGCCGCTCCTCCCTCCCCTACCCTACCACCCCTGTTCAATCCCTACTCAACCCCCAATCCCCCCGTCCCTGCCCCTACCCCTCTCAATTCCCTTCCCACCCCCTTCCCACCCGAACTCGTGTAACTGTCCCATAATATTATGAACTTGTAATTATTATAATGGTCTGATGTAATACGATAGCCCGCGTCTCATTATTGCTCCGGCTTCTCAAGCTACAACCACATCATAATTAGTATTTAAAGACTGCTTAGCATTCTTTAGACAGATTCCTCTACGAAATGGTTTATGATATTATCAAGAATTAGTACTTGCCTGGCTTGGAGCGATGCGCCGTTGTAGCTCCTACGCCCAGAAGATCTCGTTAAAATTTATATACAAGAGAAATTATTATCGGCGCAAGGTACACAGCCGTACAGGTATGCATCCGCTTTATCCCAGATGAGAATTTTTTAACTAATCCGTTTAAGGTATTCGGGGTGGCCATAACATAATTGAGGAAAGCTTAAGGAAAGTCGAGCGAAGTAACTAATACAGATCCAGTAGTGAACGATCAGTAGTAAGCGTAGATCGACATTTTACGTTTTCACGTAAAATAAACATAATAAGATATCGAAATAAAGCTGATGCGCGCGCAATGCTTTTCATTGGCTACGCAAGCTCGACGTCAGGAAAATTCTACTCGAATTCAAAGAGAATAGCCCGCCAAGAATCTTATCTTATCTACTCAAAGTCGAGATGTCGTTCGCTCTCATTGGCTCTCGGATCGCTCTCGGGTCGCTCTCGGTGCCGTGACGGGACGTTTCCTGCTTGTCCGACAGTCCCAAAGGACGTCGTCGGTGTCGGCGCCGGTGTCCGGACCGAACAAAGGACCGGCGGATGGAGCTTTAAAAGAGACGTCGAAGACCAAGAGGATCTCGATCGTCCTGTTCCCTAATCCTCCGGCCTCAGTACACAAATATAAGAGTAAAGATCGTGCAAGCCGTTTATTATTGATTCTCGCCGACTGACAATATTAAAGGGAATCGGAAAGGCTGGAAATTTTAAGGTCGGACGGCTCATTCCTCCTCAACTGGGTTAGGGAGGGGGCGTAGTGGGGGAGTAGTGAGTCTGGTGGAGAGTAATGTCTGGCGATGTTTTCTCGTTTAGAAATTTCATTGTTCGAGTACTTGATTGACCCTATTTTGGTGTCCAAAGCCTTATCTACTCTGAATTTAGGATCGCTCTCTAAATCCACATAACGTGTGCACTCTCGTGCACTTACTTTATGCCGTAAAAGGTAAAGTACCGCGATCTCACGTTACAGGCCACGTTCTGCTCTAGGATGCAAATGGCTACAACGCTGGACAGCGTCTACTTAACAACTGGTGCAACGCCAAATAACGATTCAATGGATCATTGGATAGAATAGCTCGTCTAGCGGTGGGAAGCTCGCCTTTTCTCCTTGTGGTCGTAATGGCCGAAAGAGGCCGGAGAAAGAGTCCAAAGAGAAGTAAGAAAGGAACGAAGTAAGAAAGGAAGGAAGAAAGGAAGGAAGGAAGAAAGGAAGAAAGAAAGAAACGTCAGGCCTACGATTTGAAAGGGCAGTTCGTGCATGGGGGTCGAGGATCTGGAGGGGTGGAGTTACTAGGCAAGGACTGTAGAGGACCTTCCAGGGTAGCTCGGATTGCCCCTCGAGTCAATGGGAGTCAGAAACACCGGCGGCAGTCTCGAGCACTTCATTTCTATTTCCGGTGCGCGGTCTCTTGATGGCCCTTCCCTTCCTCCCTTTTATGGGCCACTGTTTTTCTGCCGCGCGTCTCGACGTCGCCGTAGAGACACGCGAATTACGTAAGCTGCTGGCTCGACTCTTTTTCAACTCCAAAGGGGACAAAATTCAATCGAGCTCTCTCACGCCCGCCGATTTACGTGATGAATACAGCTCTTTACTTCTTTCCATTCCGCGTCGACCAGGATCGTCCTTGTGCGGCTTCGGTGGATGCAACCGCGCTATTCCTTCAAATTGATGGTAACGAGGGCCGATTGCCCGAGCACGACTGTGAATGCTCATCCGGACGAGCATTACCAACACCCAGAGATCGTCTGACGCAGCTAATTTACTCCGGCACGTTATCTACTACGGTAACTGATTACCATCCTTTAAGTCGAGCCTTTCCAACTAAAATCCTTACCCTTCACTTCCTACTTTCATTTTTTACCAACTATATTTGCTTCTAAGCCGCCTCTTGCACGGCAGAGCCGATTATTCATTATTATTCCCTTTATATTGCTCCATTAACAATTTTGACTGATATTTTTTACGCGTTTAGCAACTTCACTCTTATTTATTTTAATCCAGACACTGAATTCCTATTCCTTTTACCGTCTTACTACTACCTACATTTATTGTTTCATCGGCAGTTTACGACTTTCGTTTCGAGTCCACTCACGAACAATTAAACATAGCACTAGCAGCGAAAAGGAAATTTAAATACATAGATCAATTTTCTCTCTTGAAGTATAGCCTTATCGAATCTCAAAATATAGATTTTTATTCATCCTATAAATTATTATTATTATTATTATTATTCAATTTCGGTCATTACATTATTGTTGCACGGTGATAAAAAAACTTTACTCTCAAACATGTTCACACTGCTCTAAGTTTATAAAATATAAAATACTACATTACGCGCAGTGAAATCTATTGTTAAATGGAATTTTCGTTCGCAAAAAATACTATCAAATGTAATCTATTAACTTTTACTTATTGCGGCAAACTTAGAAGACATAATGTTATCTTGTACAATATCTATTGTAAATACACAATATGTTTATTCACGGTCTTAAGTGTAATTAATTCTAGTTCTCCCTGAAATAATATACATTCAATCACATATAAAATATAAATATTGATGAAGCAAGTATTTTATTAGACTCGGTAAGTTTTCATATTTTAACAACAAAATAATTCATGTTCCAATGACCATAATTTTCACTTTTATGTCATATTCATCATTTCGTAATTATATACTAGAAGCAAATAGTTCGAGCCAAAATACTTCCAGTACATAAATTAATGAAATCAAAGATTCAGTTATGCTAATAATAATTAATAGAGAACAATATTTAATAGCAAAAAAACCCTTATTCTATCTTCATCTTTTAAATATTAAATAATTATCTTCATCTAAGGTAATCTGTAGATTATAATGACACATCAAAAATAAATTCAGTACATATTCTTATCAATATAACTATTGTTTGTAATATCTTCTTGAGCACTTGGAGAAAACAAATCCCGTGGCTATACATAGAGTTTTATCTTCTCGGCAGAGTCAGGATAAAATATAAATTAGACGTACAAGGTTAAAACTTAAAATATTTCTTAATTACGGGATTTTTTAGAACTATGGTAAGTGATTTTGTTTCCTAAGTTATTTTCTAAATAATGGCAGATCAATATATCTATGTATGTATGCCCGCGTGTGTGAGTATTTTTTTCAATGCGGAATTTTACGTATAATACAGATAACCACACGTCTCTTATTATTCTTAGGAAATAACAGATATTCATAAATTCACGGTTGTGAAAAAATAAAAAATTTCACCAAATACAGTTATTGATTTCTCAAGCTAAATAATTTTTTTCAATCTTTTTTTAATAATACCGTAATTTTAAAGTTTCTTATAATTATTAAACCAGAGCTCATCACACGAATAAATGAAAAAATCTTTCAAAGCTTTATTGAACGAATGAATTAATTGGCCGAATTAAAAATACGTGTATCTCGCAAACGTATGAAAACAAAAACAATATATACATGTGTGTGTGTGTGTGTGTGCGCGCGTGTGTATGATTGCTTAAAGAGTTGGTTATATTTATTACATTGTGGCAGTTAGGAAGAATAATTATATATCAGTTAAACGAGCGGGCAGCTGTCAAATATCTGCCGAGATAAATAATCGGATTTCCAGGGATAATCGGATTAGCTAATCCTAATTAGCGACAAAGCTGTTTATATTCTTTGAATACGTAAAAAGTTCGGTAAAATCATAAGCGACGCCGAACGATAGTAGAATTGTTTAGGCGAACAGGTCGATAAATCAATATATCTAATGCGGCTCGATAAGTTATTGACAGGAAGCTCAAGGGTTAAAATTACTTTGGAAACAGGATTAATCTGTCCAAGTCGCATATATCAGTTACAAGTCGCGGTATTCGGCACAAAAATTCACCGTTAAAAAAATCCGGTAGTAAAATAAAAACAATTGACTAATAGACGCACTATAAAATTAAAATAAAAAAAAAAAAAAAAAAAAAAAAAAAAAATTAAAAGGGATACCCGTGACTGGCTTTTAAAGCTGCGGTCCCGTCGAAAAAGGGGAGGACAAGCAGCCTTGGTCAAAACCTCCGTCCGAAGATGATATCGAAAGGCAACATTGAAAGGTTGAAGCGCGCGATATGGACCTACGGACTCCCACGAGCCTCCGTGGCTGCACTTTACACGGCGCGGGGGTAAGGCTCGATAACCCGGGAATGTGTGGCTCACTGGAAAAGCACCGACCCCCGCGGCTGTAAATTCCCAATCAACACGGATTATTCACGGCGCCGTAAATCGCCGCTTCGCGTTCTCGCCATGCGCTACAGCTTTTACGTGCAGGTGCACGTGCGTGTCTGCGTGCGTGGATGCGTGGCTGACTCCGTGACTGAAAAGTCCTCGGTGGGGCGGCGCGGGGCGGGGGGGAGGCTGATTGCTATACGGGACTCGATAAGGGCACAAAGACATTAAAATATCGGATGCTTCGCTCGGCCCCGCATTGTCGACGATGCTTCATGGGCCCTCGCGCCCTTCTGATGACGAGCTCGGTATTCTGAAAGGCTTGCGTTCTGAAACTGGCCGCTTTCAACGGCTCTCACCTCCACCCCGACGCCATCTCGTCACTCGCATTAACAACGCGAACGGCAGCGAAGTCGGCAATTATAGGAATGGCTGCACTCCGCGTCCGTCTTTTACAGATAGTCGACGAAATATGCGGCCCTCGGCTCGACTCCTGCCAAATTACTAAAATTACTTATATACCTCCTTCGTCCAAGGCGATTCGCAATATTACATGTTAATTTGCCCGATGCTCCTTGCCAACAAATGGATTAAATGTCTCTTTACATTTAATATTTGAACAATCAGCAGAATATACCTTGGCATTACAATTGGAAAAGTCTGCTCAAAAACTCGATAAATTTCTAATACGAATTTATCCTTTTATTTAAATTTACTCTTCCCTTCCAAATTATTACTAAGCTTAATCCATTAGGCAGCTGACTTTTTTTACTTTCACGTTAACGTCAATTTTTCTAATTAATCAAAATTTAACTTTTGCTTATGCTTAAGGAAAGCTAGCGATATTTTTCAGAAAATTTTCGATGTGTCGGGCAGTATAATAATAAAAGGCTTCATCAATAGATTACACATAGTAAATTTGCATCTTGACAATGTTATTTAAGGCTTAATATTTCTTACAATTACATTATTACACTGTAATCATAAAATACTAAGAAAAAAAGAGGTTGATTTTAATCGTTGAAGAAGTTCATGCTATTTTTAATTAACTCTAACTTTTTATAAAATTCAAATATATCAAGGATTGTTTTTCAAAACTTTTAGTTATGTTATTATATGAATTTGATTCTATTTACATTATTTATAATATAATAAATATTCACTTTATAACATATTGGAGTATAATTAAATATTAGTAGATAATTAAATGAATTAATAATCAGAAGCCGTAAATCGGTTAATATCAATGTAACAGAAAATATTTTTTGCACGTGAATGTTATATTTCTAAACGCACGCCTATGTTCATTGATTATAAGCGTTTATATAATCAAGGTATTTGTATCAATCAGTATTTACAAAACCATTTTTAAAATAGGTTATAAAACTATAATGAAACAAAAAAATATTTCATGCAAATTAAAACAAACAAAAATATAAACGTATAACTTAGAAATTTTTTTAAAGTTATAGAATCTTTGTTTAATTTAATTATTAGTTGAAGTAAGTAATAATGTAGCTAATTTTATTCAATTATAAAATTAGAGAGAAAATAAAAACAAAAATTTTTTTTTTAATCAAATCAGTCTAACCGTTAGAAAAAAAACTGTTTAGAATATGTAAAATAAGACTGTAAAATGTAAAAAACTCATAATTCGTACTCTCGTCGGTAAAATATATTTTCAATTCTTTATGAAAAAAAAAAAAAAAAAAAAAAAGAATAATAGCATCGTCATTGTTCTATAAATACGGAATGAAATGTTATTTTTCCTTGTTATACAATCGTAAAGCAAGGTATTATTTTGTGACGTTGCTTACGAAATCAAGATCAAATATCACAAGACTTTTTGCTACTGACAAGAATATAACTCTTCGTAACAGGAAACACAGAGGCATGGAAATGGGGGAGATGAGCCTTTTCGCCGAATATCTATAAAGGATACGGTTAGTACAGTTTCGGACATTGAATGTCACGGGATATTAAGAAAAGATCTGAAATCTAATATGAATCCAACAATAAAGAAACATCGCCATTGAAAAGAGCCATTGGGTGACATTAAGATTTATTTAATGTGCTACTTGGTTGTGAATAATAGTCAGTCAGCTTATAAACAAACACTCTGAAGCGTAGGTTGTTTCAGTGGTAAAATAAAGAAAATTTAATTTATAATGCTTAGTAGGAATCATAAAAAATTTAATTCAAAGCATTTTAAATTTTGCAGTGTAAATTATATAAATTTCAGCCATCCCCTTTGTAGTTCCGAGGGATGAAACGAAAAGCCAAAAAGTGCGCTTGAAAAAAGTCTATAACGCGTGACTTTAAATTTCCATGCAGTAACTTATTCGCATTAAATAGTTGGAGCAGTTTTTCCTGCTTTTAACAAAAAAGCCGATTTTAAAGAACGGATGCATTTAAGCTCGGCTCAAATATAATAGTAATAACAGTTGACTATGCAAAATTAGTGGACGTAACCATTGCCACAGTGACTAAAACGATCGAGTCAACAGATAGATATACATAGATAGAGATAGATAGGGATATAGAGGAGGGGGGGATTGAGAGAGAGAAAGAGAGTGAGTGAGTGAGAGGGAGATGTAAAGGTGGACACCTGTTGATTTTTTCCATCATGTTTTCTTTTAACAAGAATTGGCGTGGATAGTAGCTTAGCATACATTCCACTCTACCTGCAGTTTGCTGGTCTGATCCGACCTTTTCACAATGCCAACATTATCTGCTGGAAGGCGACAACTACCAGCACTAGAGACAACTAAATCTTAACTTGGCCTCGTTGCAAGGTACCCGCATAATTTATTCATTGGCTCGGCATTGCCTGGCTCCCTTTTACCTAAGCGCGATCCCCGATCTTACCCCCCCCATCCCCCACCCCCACGGATCCCGCCCACGATCCTGCCGACGCTCCTGCGCCCTGATACCGATGCTCATGCTGTTACGCATCGCTCCCGAACTATCTAGAGACGGGAAATAGATAGCAAACGAGCCCACCGCGCGGGCTACTGCATTCTCGAGAATGGAAGGGGAGAGAAGGAATTTTGCCCCGCTGAAGCCAAGAGATATGCAGATATAAATTAGGAAAGCCGTATTAGCCGCGTATATATGTGAGCAGGGCTCAACGAATATCGAAGTACGGGGGAAACGCTGCTGATGCGTCATTCCGCGTGAGTGAGAGAGTGAGAGAGAGAGAGAGAGAGAGAGAGAGAGAGAGAGAGAGAGAGAGAGAGAGACTGGGGACCGTCAGTAGCGTCGAGCGGTTTGCACCCCCGGGACGATTGTCCTAGCTACCTACCGCCAACTTGCGATATTAGCTTCGCGATCTATATGGATGCAGCCACCTACTCGACAATTATTCATAAATCTGGCCGATTATTGCTTTCATTTTCTCGACTCTACTCACCTACTGATTCGCTAAAAGTCTGCGAGTGAAGCTTCTGAAATTCGAAATCACCAGCAAGGATTCATTCAAGGAGAAAACGCCGAATTACTGCAGTATCGGCTCCGCATAGCTGAATTTTACATTTAATTCAATAAACGGTGATAATTTTGTACTTCCTCGTTAACAATCGACTTTCAATGGCAAGTTATTTTTATCCTTTAACAAAATAAAATTTCTCAAATTTCTTGTCTGCATAAAATTGTTATAAATTCATCTTCAGAGGAGAATTCACATAGCAGAATAGTCAGTAAATAAATGTAAGCAAAGTTTTTGAAATATTATTAACAATTTTCCATGCACAAATAAGTATAAGTATATATAAGTATAAGAAAGTAGATAATTCGAAAACGTTAATAATTAAAACAGATTTGTAAAAAATAAAATAAACTATTTCATTATAATGTGTTTAAAACTGCATTGAGATATGTGTCGAATATATTGGAAATAGCCATGCGGAGATAAAACGGCGATATAAAACAAGGTTAACCTACATGATAGTATGAAAAGAAAAGAAATAATTTTTCAAAAGCACAACATAAACTATTATTCTTCTAGATATAATAATAATTCAAAATGACACTAGTCATATTTGCTTTACAATAGGAGTATGACAATGGTCGACCCGTAAAATATTCTGTTGCGCAAAATCTAACAATTTGCACGAGTCGGCCTAGTCGCTTACGCATATACGGCTAGAAAAAAGAGAAAAAAATAATAGTTAACAAAAAAGATGTATGTTGGTTTCATTTCCGTATCATCCGCGAGGATTCCCCTTTGTGTTTTATAGACCGAGAAGATTTGACACAGAAACGGAAGAGATAAAGAGAACTGACTACGAGAACAGAGGAAATAGGCGCAGACTGATACAGATAGACAAACTTCGTGAGAGAATAGAGTCCGGAAATAGAATGGATAAAAAGAATTTAAATTTTCACCCAACTCTAGCCTTTAACCGCTATCAGTACAATAAGCAAATGCGATACTTTCAAGTAGAAACATTCTATTAAAAAACACTAATACGTAAAAAATACTGTTCATTCACTAATTCATTATTAGATCTTATCAATATTAGTCCTTGCTACTTTATGCAGATTTATCCAGTGAATTTTAGTAATTCATCTGGTAGTGAATCAAAAGCACCTAAGATTTATAAATTAATTACACGATGAATCTATTTCTGTTCTACTTTTACTTCTATTTTCAATGTTCTACCTGCATTTTCAGATATTCTATCAGGATGTAAGATTATCAATTAATGTAAGATATTTTAAATAATATTGATATTATATTAGAGATTAAGACAAAATAATTATCAAACTCATAGACTAAGTGCGTTTTAAACTTGTTATGATATTTATTTATAATGCATGTGACAAGTTGAGTTTTCGTAGGAAACAGATAAGAATGTAAGCAGCAAACGATTATATTATATCTTTAATGGTTATAATAATAAAAATATCATTCTCATATAATATACTGTAGTAATATAAAAGATATAAGATCTATAAACGCATGATTAGATAACAAAAGTCCATTTTTAAAACACGTATAACATGAGCATCTGTTTACTGTCGATATTTTAGTACGTTAAGTAAGCGCTCTAATTTTAAACTTACAGGGCTTATTATGCCTTTGAACGTATTCTTATAAACGAAATATAAAAATTATATTGCTCTTTCGAAACATATACATGAAAATTAGTGAACATAAATAATTGCTTAGTTGAGATAGGCGATAAAGTTATCGTGGAGCGTTAATCTTGAAGAAATAGTTTATTTCTTAAAAAATTCTATTTTTATTTTTTATTACTCACAGAAGCTCAAAAAAAAAATTACGGGCTTCAAATAAATTATTATATCTTCAAGCAATCATGATTACAATTTGATAAAATTAAAAGTTTTGAAAAACTATAATTTCAGGCGTAAATGAAATATCAGTTAAACTTAATATTTACAATAAATGTCTTATATAATCTGGATTAAATATTATGGTAAAATAAGAATTAAACTTATATTATTAAAAGGTGTCGAAGTATTAATAGACTAGTATCTGGAATTTTATGAAAATACGTAATTGTTTATCAAAATTCCTATTCTAAATGAAATTAATATAATACACATATATATATATATATACGTATAAAAAGTAAGAATATGTTGGAATTTATGCGTGTCCGTTTGTTTAAATATTAATAACGATACAAAATATATCAAGTATTGTAATAATAAATTTTAACTGAATAAATGGATAATGAATGAAGTAACGATTAGAAAAAAAATCACGAAAGGGTTAATTATTAGATGTAGCATTATATATTACAGTCGTTTTCATGTACAAGAAATAAAAATGAAAGTACCGGTAGTAAATAAAAGTAGTGTGATAAGTCTTATAAAGCTCGAATAAAAGTATATTTACGAATGACTATGGTAGGAGGAAAGCCGATAAATAAGCTGACAGAGGGTGGAGGGAAAATCGGTTACGGAGGCTACAGGTTCCCATTTTATATCGAATATTGTTTGTTGCTCTTTTCGAATCTTACGAGCGCTCGGAACAATTCGTGATAGATGTTTCTAATTTATTTCTTGCTCGACTCGGCACTGATAGTTTCATCTTTGGATAGAGCCCAGTAACGATCTTGATTCAGATTCGCTTCTAGATCGAAGCCGGCCACTTGCTCCCGTTTCCGTTTCATTCCTATACACAGAAACTCGGCTCTGAGCTTTCTCCGAAAGCTTTCCTCTTATTGCGCATCTTACTGCGCTACGTGCTGGCCAAGAGTTTTGCAAAAGTCGCGAAAATACTTCTCAGATGGCTATCAGTCCGCTATCCTTCATTCGATGCTCTTTACAAATTCGCCGCCAGTAGCAGATCCTAAATAATTGCCAATCCGTATGTTCAAGTCGACCGATCGATCGTTAATTCCGCAAGTCTGCGCTTTCAGCCACTTCTATTTTCATCTCATATTTATATCTCGTACTTGTTTTTTATACGGTCGTCGGAAGCGCTTCTAAAGAATAATTAATGAAAAAAAAAACTTGTAGCTATTTATTATTTAGCAAAACTTATAAAAAGCATTCATTAAGTCAGTCATCTCATCGATTTTTATCGACTATTCATATTACTACAAACAAAAGCATTATTTAATTTCATACGGTGTTGCTTTTCATTTGTTCCACTAATTATTATATTACACTATTTTCAAATATATAATACATAGAAATATTTATTAAATGCAAAATATTAAAAACATTTAGATGAAAAGGAGAGTATAAAGAAGAAAAATGAAAAATAAAATAAATAAGGAATAACAAACTAAAAGGAGAGCAATAAGGTTTTTAAATTACAAAAGGACAAAGTCTTAGACAGTCTTTATTTACAAAGTCTTTGTTCATTAAGAATTATTATTCAAGATTTTTTCCGAGGTAAGAAGAAGCGCGGACTGGATCCAAGGCGACATCGTCAATCTGTATATTGGCTATCGTCGACCACGAAGCTGCGGTCTGGTTACCTCAGTGGCACACCTTCCGCCAACAAGTGGGCCGACATCCCCACATCAGTTCCACACACTCAACGTAATTCAGGTGAGAGAGCTCTCGCTCGCTCTCTCTCTCTCTCTCTCTCTCTCTCTCTCTCTCTCTCTCTCTCTCTATCTCTCTATCTCCCTCTCCCCTCTCTTATGCCTCGAGGATCCCCAATCGCCGTTTAACCATAGTATTTCACCGGTTTTGTAATTTTAAGTCGCACTAATGATTGTAAAATGTCTATTCTCTCCTTCCACTGCTGAGAGGGGGGCGGGGCAGGGAGGGATTTTTCATGCCCACGCGATGAGTAATGTATAAATTGTTTGTTTTGATTCCGTAATTACTGTATTTTACACGCGCAGTCCTTCCCCCTCCAAAATTTATTCACCTTTTCAGATAATAATTTTCTTTAATAATAATACTAATAACAAATAATAATAAATAATTTAAAGAAAGTATTCGAATTTTAAAAAGACGAAAGTTACATAGATACAAAAGTTATTTTATTTTTAAACAGATAGTATTAATAAAGACTGGAACCGTTAATTGCACTATAAGCACTTGATCTACTACATCTTATATAAAAGTTTTAAAAATAGAATAAAATATTATATTAAAAAATTAAACTGTTAATACTTCTTAAATTCTTTTAAAATGATAAATATTTTATTGAAAAATTGGAATTTTTTCCAATAAATCCTAAATGTATAAATGCTATTGATTACATTTAAATGGATATAATTCAATCGAGTGATTAAAATAAAAATAAAATAAAATAAAATAAAGACAAATTTGATATTGAAGTGTATATTATATAATAAAAATAATTCAAAAGATGCCTAAGTTAAGATAATTAAAAGCATAAATAAAAAATTAAGAATGTCAATTTCTTGGCTAAATACTTCAATATTTAAAAACTTTTTTTCGAAGTTTACAACTAACGATTTATAAAGTATTGCTTTAATAATTTGATTATACTAAGTACACGATATAGGAGTAACAGCTAAAAATACATTTTTTTTAAATTGCATCTTTTTCAATTTATATTTAAATTGGATTAAATACAATTTATATAAATATAAGATTTTTTTAAACATTTTAAATATGATTATTCAGATTAAAAAAATTTTTACAAAATACAATAAATATTTTTCTTATATTTATTAGAAACTTTTCTAAATGTGCAAACGCATATTATAAAAAATTAAACTTTAAATAAAAAATAAAAGATTATCTGATTAATACTGTAACAAATAAGTAAATGAATGTTTTTTTATTTTTATACAATACTTTCGTTGCGCATAGAACAAATTATAACTATAAACGAATATAAGGTTTAACACATTGGATATCTTCCTGATTTAGATTCTTTCCTACTAATTCATATTTATTTTAATTTATTAAATGTCTAAATAAGTCCAAGAACATAATATAAAGCTAACAGTAAGTAATATTAACTATTATATGATAAGGTGAAAAAATATCGGCTCGCATAATTCGCTTTATAGTATAAAATTAAAGAAATGAAAAATAAAAAAGTAAAGGTATGTGAATACGGAGATTAGAGTACGATCAGAAGTTATAATAATAATTACTGATAAAGACCTCATGAAACTTAAAACTATCGCATTTTATTATTCAACATGTATAAGCGTAGATAAAAAAATGAGGAGAAAAGTATAAGAAAAGTCGCAACACTACGATTTATTTAATTTCATAAATGGCGGTGGGGGGAGGGGGAATAAGAAAAGTAAAGAGTCAATACTCTTAGAGCCAGCGAAGCATAAGCAAACACGTGGACATTTAATATGGAGACTTGTAGTAACCGAGGGTAACGGAAGCGGA
Organism: Ceratosolen fusciceps; assembly: GCA_018883505.1. Classification (NCBI taxonomy): domain Eukaryota; kingdom Metazoa; phylum Arthropoda; class Insecta; order Hymenoptera; family Agaonidae; genus Ceratosolen; species Ceratosolen fusciceps. Next base: position 876,334 of record RCIC01000023.1, on the reverse strand, counting down.
GCGCCAGCTGCGTCCTGACGGACACTCGTTTCCTCTTCTTCTCGAGGACCGCTCACCTATTCGCGTTGCCAAAAGTATATCACCGTTTTCGGGAAAATAGCCCTGCTCTCATGTGCGCCTATTAACGCCGCGGTGAAAAGCGCCAGGGGTGGCTCAATAGCAAAAAGAGCGGATAAAAGCGGCCGAAACGCTCGATTACGTTTTCACGATGAGCGGTCGACCAAAATTGAGCGCGAGTCTCACCGTAATACCTCTTGGCCCCCCTCCCGTCTCTCTCTCTCTCACTCTCTATCTCTCTCTCTCTAAAGTAACGTAATTTTACAATCATATCCTCCCCTCTCCCCCCTCTCCCTAGGTCATTATGCTTCTTTTTTTACTTCCAAAAATATAAATATTATCCAGCAATATTAATTTCCATCGCAGACGAATAATTTTTATAAAATATACTTTATGCGTTACTGGACAATTCACCGTACAGTATCGATTAATAATTAATCTAAAATAAATAAAACTTCTCGATCCGATTCATTGGTCCAAGGGTAAAAATATTATTGCACGGATGTATTCGATATCGCCAAGCAATGCTAATGAAGCGAAAATGCTTTCTGGATACGCGTAGACAAATATTAGAAGAGGATTATTTATCGGGAAAAAAAACATAATTCCGTGGAAACAGAGATGAATTGAAAATGCTAAATTTTAACGTACCACAAATGAATAAATGGAAAACTGACACTCGCTACTACTTCATAATCTCTGCAGGGGGTAACAACTGTCACGAGCTTTGCTCCGATCGGGGAACACAACCTTCTGTTTAAAACAATAACTCATTTTAATACATTGACCCATTCATTTTTACATCGCACCCATTTTCTTTAAAATTAATTAAACCTAAATACAATTTAATCAATTTAGTTTTATTTCACCATTGTTCTTTTTCATGAATTTTATGTGTTCCAATGCATGTATATATATATACATATAATATTATGTATTTACGTTCTAAATATTCTTACCTGAAATCATCCAGAAATGCGTGAGCCATTTTAATTCAAGATCTTTATTTCGAGGATGTTTTGTATCTTAAAAGATGAGACTCGATGTCGGTGCAACTTCTTTTCTACAGATATATTTCTGAAAATCGAGTTAATAATAATACGTGTTAATTAAACAAACACTAAATTGTTTTTTCCCCATAAATTTATTTTATCCAACGAAATACTTCGCTTGAGCTTCAAGATTTATTTATATTTTAAGATTTTATTGATTTTAGTCGAATATTTATAATAACCCTGCGGCTTATTACAAAGAGGCCCCTCCTCCTTGCCCTACCCAACATTAAATAAACAATGCTTACAACGTATTTTTAGGCATTATTCGAGGCGGTTCAACAAAAAATATATATAAAGACTGAAATTAATTTTAATAACTTTTAAAAGATTATTTATTTTGAGAATTTAATTTGAATTTATGAATGAATAATTTATTTATTGTTCATCAAATACTAAAGATTAAAAATGAGTGAGTCAAAAAGGAAATATTACGTGACTGCAATTAGGAGAAAAATGATTATTTATTTGACTGATATGGAAAATTAAATTTTAATATCGTAAATTGTTATCATTTTTTTTTATGATACTGTACATTTAACATTTATTTTTATTTATTATCGGAAAAAGAAATTAAAAAGCCAATTATAAACCATACGATAGTACTTTAAAATAGTTTAAGTATCAGAAATTACAAACCATAATCCCTAAAATTAAAATATTGAGGTACCATCCTAAAACAATATCACTGTTTTGATAGACTTCAGTATTATATGTTTCTTTTGTAAATACGTAAATTGAATTGATTTATATTCCCTTGCATTCGAGATTCAAACACGTACATGCTATCTTTCAAAAGTACCAAATATTAGTTATTTAATAAAAATTTAGAATTAATCAATATAAGTAAATATTTTTCTTCGTAATATAAATTCATGTAACTGGATAAAAATGTTGTTGAATAGAAAAAAATTTTATTTTAAAAATTTGTTTAAATCAGTTCGTTAAATACATATGCGCAAGTGTGTTCTGTCTTTAAAACAATTTTGTCTACACATTAAAAGTATATATTCGTAACATGTTTATTTACATAGAAAGTTTGAACAGAACTAATATTTTCAATATTAAAGAAGGATTTCTATTACGCTAATGTTACATTTGATAGATTATTTGTATTTAGGCTACAAAGATTCATCTATATTATAAATAAATTAATTGATCTGTGCATTTATACGTGAAAAATAAGTTACGATGCGTCGCAAGTGTAATAAAAATCTTGTTTATTTCTATAAAATGAATGCTATGGTATAATTATAGAATATACAATGGAATCGAAAAATTACGAAGATTGGAAAAAACATCTTCCTAAACTATTATTATCACAGCTGTTGATCTAGAAATTGTTTAGTTATTTATTCGGAATATATCAAAAAATTCTTCATTTACATTAGTTCATTATTTAAGTAAAAATTATGGTATATTTAGATTGGATATTATTTATTTAAAAACAGTGAAAATAACTTAGTTATTTACTATTTTAGAAGTACTATGTTAGACAATGGATAATATGAAATAATTTTATATAATTATAATGAATATATAAAATAAATTTGAAACGGCAAAATGTCTTATAATTTTTTATAATTAAAAATTACTATATTAACATTACTACATTGAATAAATGATAAAAAATTTTGATTATTCACGTAAAGGAAATTCATTTACTTATAAAACGAAGGACAGAGTAGATCGTTTTATGAGGCTGTCTAAATAATCTTGTAAATAATCATTATTAGGTAAACTAATGAATAAATATATTTAAATGAATATAATTTTATAAATAAGATTTAGTTTAACTTAAAAAGTCGAAACATTTTAGGTAAATCGTTATTATAAATTTATCTTAACTTTTAATTGCATAAGGGAAAATTAATTTAACATGTGTTTATTTAGAAATAAAAAATCGATCGGTTAAGATATTTTAAAGGTGAAGAGAAAAAAAAACTCCTTCGAGCCGGATTTGAACCAGCGACCTATGGATTTCTGAATGAATCAAGCCGACTACAGTCCACCGCTCTACCAACTGAGCTATCGAAGGTGTACGTCATAAAATCAATTAGTACATTTATAAACCGATTTACCGTGTATTTAGTTTTTCATATATTATATGGTATGCGTAGAATAAATATCTTGCAACACTTAAAATTCAAGGTCGTCATATAGAAGCATCAGTCACCTACATGACTATACGAATACATAAAAATAGTTTATGCTTAATCACGATTAGTTTTCTTTAATATCGCTCCGGAAAATTTGTTCAGCAGCAGAAGAAAATTATAAAATGCATGTTTGGCTATAGGAATTTATATATGTAAGAAATAAAAAGTCTAATTAGAATGTACAAACCCTAAGGCCGAAGATGAGAGACGAGCGAGCGAGAGAGAAAGAGAGAGAGAGAGAGAGAGAGAGAGAGAGAGAGAGAGAGAGAGAAAGTCTGAAGAAAGGTTAGGTTGAACGAATATAAACAATGGAATTAATTGAATGAATTTCATGATGAGCTAAAGCCACTTTTTTGTTGTAACGTCGATTATAAAAATCAAAGCAGTAACGCGTAGTTGTATAAATAAACTGATGAAAACTCACTTAACCTTGATGATTTGATGGGTATAAAAAAAATAACCTCAAAAGTGAAAGAAGATTGTTAATAACTCACCATTGTCGCATCAGAGACGTTAAAATGAATGTTGATAGCACCAGGCACAGTCGGACTGAAACACTGCACTTGTCAATTTCTCGGAAGGACGAGTTTGACATTCCGACATTGGAGAGTTTGCGCTAAAAAGACAATCATTACGACCGAGATATTTTAAGAGACTGCGCTCTTACAATGCTAATGACAGAAAACCTTGTCTAACTTTACGGAATTTCCTTATATCCGTATATACCTCTATATATATATATATATATATATATATATACATATGCATGTGTGCGTATGTGCGCGTGTGGCCGACGAACACACCGCAGACTCCCTACGCCCCTTAAGCTTTTAAAACTACTGTGCTGAATATCTATAGTAATAATTAATTAGAAGTAAAGCTTCAAGATAGACACTACATACGTACGATCGGGAATCATCGGGGCTATATAAATAACCAGAGCAGCATGAATGCTCAACCGGTACTTTCGGTCATCTACTGATCACGTACAAACATCTCCAGTCAGCATTTACCATTGGAAGAGAAAATAGCTCGACTGTTTCCAGCAGCATACGCACTCCTGCTCTCATGGTACTAGTAGACAATAATAAAATGTCCCGTAGGTTAAACGCTGTTTTCATTTCTGCCCCCTTTATTTGTAAGTTTTCCTTTTAGGCGCGCACTTATCAATAAAGATGTGAAATTCGGATCATCTTATCAATACTTGCAACGCTCATTATCAGAATCGTCGAATTTTTTCGACCCGAAATCATTACTGTTGACGATTGAAATTAAAATAAACGTCGCAGAAGTAAATTATTGCAAATCTAACGATTCCCGAGTAATTGGAATGGGCGAATGGAAGGGCATTGAGCGTGACGAGCGGTAATGATGGTAGGTCGGACGGGGGAGGAGGGGGAGGGGTCGAGGATATACGATAAATGAAAAAAGAAAAGAAAATTAAACGTGGGTAATTTCTCGGACAGTCGAGTAAAAGGGATACAATATGAATAATATTATAGTTATAGGCCAGGACAGTCCCGAGGCGGCCAGGCTCCTCAAAATGGCGCCGGTGTCGGTATTGTTCGGGAGCACCCAATAGGGAGGAGGAAGCTCGCGCGCAAATGGCAAATCGCAGGTTCTCGAGCGGCGAATGCGCGTCTCCGCGGCCATGTCGCGGCGTCTCTTTCCTTCTCCGAACAAGCTGCCGAAGAACGCGACGGAGACCGACGGGGCCGCGGAACCCTCGCGTGTGCGCATTTTCGCGGAGGAGCCTCGAGCGTTAAGGCAGCAACGCGCAGGAGCTCTACGTGTGCAGAGCCGTACGGAAATGGCGGAGCTTGACCAACAGCAGGACAACAATAACAACAACAACAACGGCAACGGCAATAGCAGTGGCAGCACCAACAGCGGTAGTAATCATCACCATAATAACAGTCATCATCACCAGCACGGTAGCAACAACAGTCACAACCACCACCATCACAACAACAACAGCAACGACAACCATCACCGTCATCACCACCACCACCACCACTACCACCACCACCACCACAACAACAACAGCAACAGCAACAACAACAACAGCAACAGCAGTAGCAGCAGCACCAGCAGCAGCAGCAGCAGTAGCAGCAGCAGCAACGGTAACGGAGGCGGCAGCGGCATCGGCGGCGGCGGCAGCGTCAACAACAACAACAACATCAACAATAATAGTAATAGTAGTGGTAATCATCAATACAGTCAGCGAGCAAAGGAGCAGTCTGGGACGAAGGAGCATCATCAGCCCTCGTCATTGCCAACATCTCCACAGCCCGTCAAGCTGGATAAGTGCGAGACCAACGCCGGCCCTATGCTCTCCAATGGCAGCAAAGGCTCGGGCGACGATGCCGACAGCCTCGAGGAGATGCCGCTCGACATCGGCGAACATTACCTCGTGCGCAGATCCGACGACTCTTGGCGTGAGTGACCATTAGTGCGCGAATTCTGTGTCTCTTGTGGGCGTGATGAGGACGCACCTCGCTCTTACGACCCTGCCTTCTCCTCCCTCCAGATCTCCAATCCATTGTACTCGTGTATCCTCTCTCACCGTCCCCCCCAACCGCCCCCACGGCTTTAATCAGACCGCGTACTAACCACGTGCTGTTGTACCCGCTACCCCGCCGGCCTACGGGGACCAGGACTATTCCGCTCTTGTCCGCAGTGTCCGAGCCGAGCAATGACCTACTCACGCACTCGTACACAGACCCACCCGTTCACGAATAATAATGCCACTATTAGCCCATTGCCTGGGGAATTCTCTCGCCCTTTTGTTTCGACCCCGTGGATGCTTCGCTATCATGCTTGTTTTGTAGCGTTCGGCGATGTTCGGGCGACGTTCGGGCGATTTCGTTGATCATCGGCTTAAATAATTTTCCTTCTCGTTGCATTATTAATTAGGACTACTCGCTGGACAGTAAAATAGGCGCTCCACCTCAATTATCAGTTGCTTTCACTCCATTTACTCTATATTAATTATATTCGATAGACATTTTTATTGACTTAATAAAAATTAAAATCTATAACTACTTAAATTTTTAAACAAGTTCTCTTATTTGGTATTATTATTAGAAATTTCCTAAAAGTTCAACCCATTTCAATGAATAATCTTTTACACATCTTATTGGCTAAATCCATTCAATCTCGATCATTTTATTGTAAAAGCATTGAACCGAAAGTAAATTTTTAGTTAATATTTAATAATTATATTTATCTTCCTACATATTCTGCTCCATATAAAACTATCTGTTATAAAGTTGTATAAAATAATCTTTCATACATTTTAAATTATTGTTTTTTAAAATCTAAAAAATTATGTGCTTATCGTTAACTTAATATTGAATTATAATTTTAACAGTGGACAATAATAAATAGTTACTTCTTTAAAGTATATTGTAAACAACTTTTTTCATCAAATCAAAAAATAAATATGAAACTATTATTTTGTGTGATTCATCCGTACTTAATTTAAACAAAAATAATTTTGAAGAGATGATGTGTAATTTAAATTAAATTAAAAATATTATAAGGTTATAACATTAAAGTAAAACTTTTGAATCACAATTACATTTACTATTAATAATTTAACCAACTAGATGTGTTTATTGTAGATCCAGCTGAAGTCATACAAACCCGTTTTAATGAAGTGGAAAACCATTATGAATATTACGTTCATTACGAAGGTTATAACAGAAGATTGGATGAATGGGTACCCAGAGATAGAATTATGTCTAGTAGATTTGATATGACTGATCGATCATGGAAAAATGGAGATAGGAGTCAAAGCATTGATCTTTTAGCCGATTCATCAGATAGAAAGATCACTAGAAATCAAAAAAGGCGTCACGATGAAATTAATCATGTGCAAAAGGTAATTCAGCAACAACAATACTTGTAATCTTACGACTGCTTTTAATTTTAATCTAAATCAATTTTTTTAGACTTATGCTGAAATGGATCCTACAACTGCTGCTTTAGAAAAAGAACATGAAGCAATTACAAAAGTAAAATATATTGACAGGATACAAATAGGTATATATAAATTAAAAATTTATTAAAGTATAGTTTATTTTCTGAAATATTATGACTACAGGTAAATATGAGATAGATACCTGGTACTTTAGTCCGTATCCAGAAGAATATGGAAAACAACCAAAACTTTGGATTTGTGAATACTGTTTGAAATATATGAGACTGGAAAAGACTTACCGATATCATATGGTAATTAAATATAAAATTTTAATTTTATAAAATTGTAAAATACTTCATAAAGTTTCTACAAAAACATTTGTATTTTAGAGTGAATGTACTCATAGACAACCTCTTGGTAAAGAAATTTATCGTAAAGGAACATTAAGTATATGGGAGGTTGATGGCAAAGAACATAAAATATACTGCCAAAATCTTTGTTTATTAGCAAAATTATTTTTAGATCATAAAACACTTTATTTTGATGTTGAACCTTTCTTATTTTACATTTTATGTGAAGTAGACAAACATGGAGCACATTTAGTTGGGTATTTTTCTAAAGTAAGAGGCTAATTTATATATTGAAGAGACAAAAATATTTGTTATAAGATTATAACAGAAAATATTTTAAAAATATTTTAGGAAAAAGAATCACCTGACGGTAATAACGTTGCTTGCATTCTGACACTACCGCCATTTCAAAGACAAGGATATGGCAAACTTTTAATAGCTTTTAGTTATGAACTCAGTAGAATTGAACAAACGGTCGGAAGTCCAGAAAAGCCACTAAGTGATTTAGGTAAATTATCCTATCGAAGTTATTGGAGTTGGATTTTACTTGAAATTCTTAGGGACTTTAGGGGCACATTAAGCATCAAAGATTTAAGGTAAATAAATAATCTTATGTTTTAACACATTTATTAATATATAATATTAGAATAATTTTTCTGATAATTATTATTATTAAAGGTTACAGTGGTAATTTATTAATTACCATTATTATTTAATTAATTGTACTGTCATCAACATAAGGTTAAATTAATTATTCAGATGATATGTAATGTATAATATAAAAATCAATGAAGTATTCGTTTGATAAAATTCATTGAAATAACTAGTATTTTATAAAAAAAAAATAATTTTATGAATAAAATTTTTGAATAAAAAAAAATTTGTTTCTAGTCAAATGACAAGCATATCACAAACAGATATAATCTCCACTTTACAAAGTATGAACATGGTAAAGTATTGGAAAGGTCAGCACGTAATATGCGTCACGCCGAAGCTGGTGGAGGAGCATATTAAAAGTAGTCAATATAAAAGGCCAAGGCTGACTGTCGATAGTAATGCTTTAAGATGGGGAGCGCCACCTCGGAAAAACATTAAACCTGGAAAAAAATGAAATGACTGCAGCCGTAATTTATTGAAAAAGTTTATTTAAAATCCTTTGTACTAATCATTCCTGTGAGCGTTGCATCTCTTACCTCAATAGAAATCTGTTAAAATTCGTTGAAATATTCATTTTTAAATCGTGTTCATAGATTTTAGTCTTCTATCAATATAAATATTATAAAATTTTATTAACGAAACAATAATATGATCATGATTTGCAGTGATTTTTTGATGCGAAAATATAATCGTTCCGAACTTCGTAAAGCGAAATAAATTAAGATTAAAAAGCTGTTATGAACAGTATCCACCATAATTCGTGATTTTTCTTTTTTCATATAGTAAAACTAATTTAATGCGATTTTTTTTATATTAACGATTCGTTTATTTGAGAAAATGATTATGCTTATATTTTCGATTGTAAATTTTGTAATTTATGTGTTAGGAATGAATCCTTTATTATTATATTATTATTAAGTTTTAAGTCTGTATATATTGTCTAAATACTTATAATTTTTATATGTTATAATTTTGATGATGCTTATAATTTTGATGATGTTCGGTGAGCGTCTTCAGCTAACTGAACTGCATATTTAGAAGTACCGGGTGCTGTACATATACCATAGCCTCCATGTCCATAATTGTGAACAACCTATTTTATAAGGAAATAATTAAAACAGTGATTTTGTACACACTAATTCTAGTTTATCGAACTATCATCTCAATACTGTAATAACAATTTTTATGCTCATTATAATACAGTTGTTACATAGAAATCTATAATTTATTTACTTTTGCCTTGAAAAAGCTATAATTTAAATTTGATTTTGTACTACATTTTATTCAACATTTAATAAAGACGTGGAATAATGCTTGTTAAAATTGAAAATATATATGTATTATGTAAACAGTCTTAATAGTTAAAAGTAGTATTGTGTTGAAAGTACGATTCGAGCTAAATTATTTTGCACTTGACCGTAGCACTGTACAAGCCGTCCCTCATCCTTTCCACTTCGACTCTGACACCTCCTTCCCGATGGGGTCTTAAACCTGTCTTGTGCACTACGACTTTTGCATTGCCTAAAAACGGCACGAGCTTTTCGCAGCGGCTGCGAATCGCAGCTGCTTGATAAGGACATACGCTAAGGTCTGAGGATTCAAAATCTCTGATCCCTCCCAACGTTGTAAGGCCATCACTGCCGGGAATGATGTAAGTGTTGACTTCGCCGTAAAAAAATGTCTTTAGCCAAGGTGCTCGTACCTAACAAATTAAGTTTGAATTTGTTTTATTGTTAAAAACAGTTGGTTGCGACGTAAAACAGACGATGAAATTACTGACGCTTTAACAATCATGTTATGATAAAATATAATTTTTAAAATCTACCTTAATAACTTGCCCTTTAATTGGAACCATTTTTTTATCTTGACAAAGCTCTTTTGCGGCAAGTCCTGTACAATTAATTATAAGATCGTAATCTTTTACAAGCTCTTTAAGCGAAGAAATTTCTTTGATTATTAAAACAGCGCCTCCTTCAATGAGTCTAAATAAATTGAAGCTAATAATTAAATTGGCTTAATACCCAATGATCATTAATGACAATAGAATGAAGCTGTTTTCGTACTTATTTTTTGCCCATTTAAGATACTGATTCGGCTGAGTTCGTAAAGTCGACATAAAAGATCCGTACTTCCAATGACCACCTACGAGGCTGAATTCAGACTCGGTGGCTCGCCTGTAGATCGGAACCAAAGCTTCCATCCACTCATTCTACGAGGTTATTGTCTACATTGAGTATCGAATAGATGCAAGGCGAATGTAAAAAGAAAGAAAGAAAAAAAGCAACCGAACCTTGACGCCTTGGGGAGAATTTGAAAAAATGTATCCAGATATGCTGGCAACTCCAGCCCTCACAGCTTCCGGAGATCTATTGATTGCTTCGTAAAAATCATATGCATCTGCTATCCACCTTCTAAAGTAACAACAGTACTGATACTTAATTCTTTCAACATAAAGAATAAATAGTGAAACGGTGGATGAATCATGGGAATGAAGAAAATTACAGGACTAACGTGACGTAAAATAGCATTCAATATAATTTGCTCAGGTGCTTTCTAAAAATTGATAACTTATCGAGAGACCATAAAGAACTTTTTATTATTATTATTATTATTATAAATGTGCGAACCTCGTAATAGCCAGACTGGGACCTGAATAAGCGGTGCCGACGCGAAATATACCCGCGGCCACATGGCTGGTCGTCTCCTCGAAACTCGCAGCTATTACGTCGATATGTATTGCGTTGCGCAATTTCTCTTGGACTATAAGAGCGGTCGTCAGCCCGACGCAGCCTCCGCCCAACACAGCGATCTTCATCTCCTTATTTCTTATGTATTGCTACTGCTTTTCACACAACACGACTCTTTCTATTTTTATCAAGCTCATCGATCCCTCGACAATGATCATTATCCCCGTCATATTCATCCGCATTGATAGCTTTAAATGTTACGACGACGTAACGTCGCAATTCCGTAATGTCTCATAATTACTGCTAATTACTCGTCGGTCGGGTTATTGTAACATGTCGCCTTTAGTATAGCAATTTTGGCGAATAACGCGTACGATGCAACTTTCTATGAATAAATATATTTATTATACTGGCCTATTATTCTCTTCATGAACTCTGCCTATAACTTTATTCTTTCACGTAATTTTAAATGTATTATGCTATATTTACTCTCACTTCAAATATAGGAATACTAGTTTTATCTTTACATAGTGTATTGCATGCCCGTTTCCAATGACCTGCATCACCGTATAATCACTCTGGTCGAATAACAAATATTATTTTAAAGCAAAACTAAATAAAATATATTAAATTTGTGCATACTGAGTTATTTATATTATTATTCAATAATACACATGTTAAAGCATATTAAGTATGTAAGCCTACGTATTTGAAGTATTCGTTTAAATATTATATTTATTAAAAATGTGTAATGTAATTATTTATTATATTAATACAGTAATTATTGATAATAATATCATAATCACATTAGTCTCTATGTTTAATAAGTTTGGGGTAGGGGGTCAATAATTTACAAAATTTTATAAGTGTTTATAAACGCAAAGTCTGACGACTTTATTTTCTCTATATGTACACGATTTTTTATTTAGCATAAAAATAACGTTGCTCCATTCAATGCCGTTTTAAAGCAGTTATATATTTTTTAAAGAAATCTAGTTAATATCATAGCAGATAATAAAATGACGAAGAATAAAGAATTAACAATTGCGATAAACAAAATACAAGTTTGAAATGTAATATAAGTAAAGTTTAATGAGTGAGAAATGCCAACAATTTCTAGAGAAAGATTTACTCAGACAGTCTTAAGCAATTAATTAAATAAAAAACATTTTATACAGCCCTATTAAATTCACCATTTTTTACTTTAGCTTCTTTTATTATAATGTTTTCACCAATAATAATACTACTGTCTTGTTCTATAAAAGAATATCTATTTACAAAAAGTTACTCGTATATATTATAAATCATACTGGACATAGTATGACATTTAACTTCTCCCATGGTTTCTCCACTTCATCACATGGATGCTGCATACGTGAACAAATTGTGGTATTAAATAAAAATTATGTAATAAAGTAATCTAGTTACATATTTTATCCTGAATATAAAGCAAATAGAAGGGATCACGCTAAATAATTCTATAAGTATTTAATAAAATTTACATTGAAATAGATCATTTTTTTTATAGAAATAGTATTAGAAAATTTTACATGATTTTCAAAATTACTATATCTTATTATAAGGCAATTCATATTTTTATTTAGAAAGACTTTGATTGAAAATATTAGTTTAATAATATGCACTTATTGTATTAAGACACAAATTTTTACTATTTTTTTTTTCTTTTTGTTTTTGTCATCGATTAAGCATGCTTATATTTTAACCTGTATTAAATAAATGTGTATACATGTAAACGCTTATTTGAATTTTAATATATAATTTATATTATAAATATATATTTATATCATAGAAAACCCATTTGTTATTTAAAAATTCTTGCTTTTATTAAAAAAACATCTTTATTAATGCAACTTTAAAAAGATACGTTAAAACATTATCTATTATGCGTTAAAGAAATTGAATTCCTTTAAATTAAAAAACAAAATATAATAACAAATGTAACTTGCATTGAATTACGTTTACGAAATTAATGTTTAAACGGCTAATTGACAACATTCAATTTGATACTTAATATATCGAAAATAGATAAATAGTCTTTAAAGCTCAAGTGTATCTAAAATACAAAATTATAAATACTTACGAATATTGAAATATTAACACGATTTCTAGACTTAACATTCCAAGTTTTCATTAGCGTGATCGCCTTTCTACTAAAAATTAATAATTTGCACAATTTCACATAAATCATTACTCCCCCTCCCCCCGACTTTCTCCGTTATATATATTTGCATTTGTCCAATGCAGTAAGAAAAAATGTCCTCAAATACTAAATAAAAATTCCTTTCAACATATTTAAACTAATGTACACTCGAGCCAATTGTACATCGCACAAGAACATCCGAGAATGATGAATGAAGGACTTGTTTTTGTAAATGATTCGGACGTATCCCATATCCGAATAAATACTTATTTAATAGTATTGCAAGTAACATTTAACTTAGAAAATCCTTCTCATCTCAGGAAAGCAATCGCGACAATAATGGCGGGAATAACGATGTTTATATATAAAGGAGATAAGAAAAATTTAAGCCTTGCTACAAGGCTGTATGGAGTAGTTTAACGGGGGTGGTGGCACGAGTAGAGGCAGTGGAGTAGGCGGTGCCTGGACTTGGGATAGATTCGAGACGGCACTCGAACTCGATAAAGTCGTGCCAAGATCCGAGGAGCTGATACCAGTTGACGATGTTGCCCCGTTAGCGGACAAACTTATAGAGCCGCTACTAGGACCAAAAGTCGAAAGGTAACTCGGCCAAAGATGAGGCGGTGGTGGCGATCCAGGTGGTGGTGGCGGCGGTGATCGATCGTCCATGTCATCCGAGTCATCTAACACCATCACCGAAAGTGGCGGGACTTTTGGCTTTTTCAACTTGATTATTTTTACCTACAAATATTAAAATGCTTAATGTATTTCTTGCTTTTCACCACTATTCCATTTCTAACTACAAAGCTGCTTCTATATTCTTTTTATTTTCTATTCGATTTGATTGCACACTAAATTTATCCTACGAAGACTGTTCGAATGAAATTCACGAATCCAAGTGACCGTTACTACATAGAATAATACTTTTTGTTTTGTAAAGATGTTTATTTTTAAATTCACGAATGATCATTTAATAAATTTATTCGTTCATATTCAACGCAGGGATCTTTCGAGTTCTTTTATTTAATTTAGTTTTACTTACCTTAACTTTCTTCTTTGTCTTTGGTGGTTTTATATGCTTTTGTTTCTTTCTAATTTTTCTGGAACGTAACTTCTTTGAAATATCTAATGATAAATCACCTCGAGGAAGATTACCGACCGGTGGTGGAGGAGATGGCATGTCACCCTCTCCGCCGCTCGGACTCGTCCCCTCCCCTGGTTTTATACCATCAGCAAATTGTACAGACTTCTTCATTCGTATTTTATCAAATATTTTTATCGCGGCCGATGATTTTATTTCTTCCTCTTTCTCGGCTTTGACACTAATTGCCTTGGCTTCGTCTTTTTCTCTGTCAATATCCACATCTTCCAAATCATTTAAAATTCCGTTTGTCATTGACAAATTTCTAAATATTGACAGAGAATAAAAGGGTTAATTTTTCATATATTTTAAAATAAAGTATTAATATCAGCTTTCTTAATTTACCCAAAACCAGGTAGAATCAGAATGCCCTTGGCAGGTGGTGGAGGAATGACAGTAACACTCAGGTCTTCTTGATTGAGAATGACCGACCCTTCTTTATTTTCCTCCTCATTTTCTTCCTCGGCTTCAAAGTCCTCGATCTCTTCTTCATCTTCCTCTGCCTCTGGCTCTTCCTCCTCATCCTCGTCATCCTCGCCATCTTCTTCTTCCTCTTCCAAGTCTTGTGAATGAGAAGGAACAGCCTCCTTATTTTCCTCGCTCGTCGATGCCACAATAACCTTCGACTCCTCGGCCTCTGGATCCTCGCTCGCAGCATCATCTTCCCCAATAGTTTTGCCAAATATACCACTAGTCGAGGTAGAACCGGTAACAACCTTAGTTTTGCCGAGGATTTTCTCGGCCCGACGCTTTGCACGTTCGAATCGCCGACGTTCCTTCTCCTTCCGTTTAATCTCCCTCAAGCGCTTCCGATCTTCTTTTTCACGACGACGAGTTTCCAAAATTGCTTCGTAATTATATACCGGCTGCACTAAGGGCTCTGAAATTAAAAATAATAGCGATTCTTAATGCTATTTAAATGTAAATATTTATAAATATATAATTTTAAATTAAAGTTCAATTACCAGGCGGAGGAGGTTTGGGTACTGGAAAGATCACCGCAGGGCTAACGACTTGAGGCGGTGGTACCCCGGTCTGCACAAGGGGTTTTACTCCAGGTGGCAACTGCGGCAGTTGGGGAACCGACAACGGCGAGGCTGCGATGGCTGGTGACGAGCTTGGAGTCAATTGCTGTTGTTGTTGCTGCTGCTGCTGCTGCTGCTGTTGTTGAGATAACGGGGGCGGCACAGAGGTACTGTAACGCATCGCAGGTGGTGTCATCGCGACCGAGGTCTGCTGTGGCCCAGCGGCCCAGTCAATAACCGTTGTCGGTACAACTTGGAGGACATTACCAACGCGCACTATCTGGTTGGTCGGCACCGGCGGCGGAGGTACCGGAGAATGCTCCGGTTGTACTGGATACTCACTAGGTACCACCTGTAGCACATTGCCCACCTGAAACAAAGTTAATTAATAATGCGCTTTTAAAATCTTTATAAAACACATAAAAACAAACTGAAAAAAATCGTTTAGTTTTACTGTTTTATTCCAGTTATCATATTCAGATTATAAAGAAATTAAATAGTTATACACTTTTACATATCACTATCGATTAGCCTCGAAGTTGGCGTATTACAAATGCATTCAATAGTTGAAAAGAAGTGTACTTTTTTCAATTTACAATTTGTTTCGTAAGTCATTAAATAGAAAATATTATGTACATTACAAAGATTTAAATCAATAAGCTGCGTTAATAAATAAAAATGACAATCTTATTATGAAAATTATGAATGTCATACTTGTAAAACAGTTTGTTGATGCCTGACAAAATGTCCATGGTGCTGTCCTTGTAAAGTAGGATAACCAACAGCATTGGGCATAAATCCTTGGGAGCCAAAGTTCGTAGGCACAGGCGAATCTATGGCTGTTTGTTTCTTGATGCCTAACTCTAATTCAAGCCTATACATAAAAATAGTTGTTAAAAAATCTAATAAGTTTTTTTTTTTTTTTTTTTTTAGATTTGAAACTACAAATAAGATTTTTTTTTACAAAGAAATTAAAAGTAGTTAGATACCTGTCGTCAAGAGATAATCGCTTTGGCGAATCTGTCGATTCGTCCGCGATTCTCGGATAGGTCAGATTTCTGCTTTGATAGTACATATTGTATTCCGACTCTTCGTTATCGTTGGAATAACGATAACGCGAGGAAAGATTGCCACCTGCCGTGGCCTCATCCATGTCCTGATTAACGGAAGCCATGCCCGGAACAATTGCTGTCATGTCATCCTGGGATTCGCTTGCGCCCGTCAATTGAATGATGGTATCCATACGTCGTGATCTATCAACAGGTGGACGTACAGGAGTAATACAGGACACGGCAGATGATTCCACTGATCGTGTCAAAGATGTTCCTGCCTGTCTGGCTATGCTACCGACATCTCCGAGACGACGGATATCTTCCTCAAGGCGAGATTTGTCATCGTCGAGTTTTAAACGATCGTTATTGCTGTACCGGCTTCTTACAGGCGAAAATGATCTACATTCACAGTAAAATTCATTAATACATAAATAGTACACTTTAATAGTCCGACTTCGTAATACAAAATAATTATAAAAAAAGACTTGTACATAATTTTTTTGCATTTTTCTTTTTTTCTTTTTTTTAACGTTAGTTAAAATTCAATTAGTAATTTGAATTCCGTTTATTACAATTTATAAATTTATTCATATAAAAATGTAAAGGCTCACCTAGAGCGTCGAGATTTATCCAGAGGTCTCATTTCGTGATTTCGAAACCGAGATCTCGAGTTCGATCTACTTCTTGAGCGAGACCTTGATCGAGATCTTGTCAATGACCTTGACCATGATCTTGAACGTGACCGTGAACGTGAACGATACTTTGATCTAGGAGGCGGAGAACGCCTAGATGACCGTGAGGGAGTCAATTTTTTCAATGGCGGTAATTTTTCACGTCGTGAGAGTGGCGCACCACTAAGCGATTCCGGCGACCGGCTGTCTTTTCTGTCTCTTCTGTCAAATATTTTTCCCGAATCTCTATAAATGTCATATTAAATTTATGCATCAAATAGCAATTCCATCGACAAGCTTCAATAACCTAATTAATCATTACTCCAAGTGCATTATTATGAAAGATAATATGTGATAGTATTGCGAAAACTTAGTTATTATTAAGTAATGCTTGTTGATTTATGTACCTGCTTCTATTCCTAGTGCTTGAACGATGTCCTTTATTGTCCCTGTCTAAACTATCATCCCTTGATCGTATTTTATTTTCATAGTTGTACTCATTCGGATAAGGATTAATTGCCAATTTCTCATTAAGGTGTTCCGAATGTCGCCAAGCCTTTTGCAGGACTTCATCTATTCGGGATCTTTAAAACATATATTTCATATACAATGTATATTGAATACGCATCTCTCTCTCTCTCTCTCTCTCTCTCTCTCTCTCTCTCTCTCTCTCTCTTTCTCTCTCTATATATATATATATAATATTACAAGGTAGGTATTTAAAATAAAAATATTGAACACAACTAACTTACCTACTCACGCGAACCCTATCGCTCTCGTAGTTTCTTTCTCGGAGGATTTCCATGGGATCATAAGGTTTATCTCTGCCTTTATCCGTTTCAAACCCATCATCGTACCTTCTTTTCCCTCTATCACCTTTATTGGACTGCGAACTCTTTTTTAAATTATCTATATATTTGTAAGTAATACAATATTATTTTATTGATAAAAGAATTTATAAAACGCGTGCGTGTTTTTTTACATATAACAACAACAACAACAACAACAACAACAACAACAACAACAACAATAATAATATATTGCAGTATGAACAAGTAAAGTAAAACAAAGATAAAGTCATTGTTCTTTAAGGAAAATATAATTTATGTGATTAAAATTGTCTTACCTCTATAGGAGGAAGTCTGCTTAGCAGGACTTCTTTTGTCCCTCTTGCTATGCGACGACTTGGACCGATCGTCCCGCTTTCGGGGACTCCGACTCCTACTCCTGCTCCTACTAAGGCTAGCATTTCGACTAGTACTTCCACTTCCGATCGGTTCCTTGGAGTCCCAGGAACTGCTGACTGGGCTTCTTCTCGAGGTTCGACTTTGGTATTCCTTTTTATCTTTGCAATCCTTCTCGGGATTTTTCGAGCCACTTTTACCGCGGTTCTCGTTATCCCGATCCTTGCGAATTGGACTTTTTCGTTTAACACTCGGGGGAGATTTCGAGGTCACAGTTCTAAGACTAGATTGGGTATCTTCCATCTTAATATTTTCTACGGGCTTGGCCAACTCGTTATTATCAATGCCGCAAACTTTCTTTTTAAACATTTCCGGCGAATTATTTGCGAATTTCGATTGTTCGTTATTTTGACGAGTTAACACTTGTTTCGGTACCAACTTCAACATTTCCTTAGAACTATCCTCAGTTGTGCTCAATTCGACCGACTTCTTACTACCTTTGCTTAGCATTTTGTTTTCAAAATTGATAGTCTCGATGTCTAAGAAAATGTCCCTGTAAGAGTTACCTGATGCATCGATTTTAGAATCAATTTCAGCTAGACCTGGTATACCGAATTCTGATGCTTCATCGATTTCGGGGCGCTTGGGTCCCCAGCCGATCGGTGTAATGATCTCGTCGTTAATTCTCTTTGAGGCCAACGACGTCTCTTGGCTGAGCGTTAGTGGAGCTTCAGCTTCTTGTTTCGCTTTGTTATAAGGGTCCAACGTCTTTTGTTCTTTCGATGTAGCCTGATAAGATGACATTGGCATTTCATTAAAATAAAAAATAGCATTATTGGTATTGCACGAGCAGGAAAACTTGTTGCTTTAAGCGGATAGGCTGGGAACAGGGTGTTAATGCAACACGCTGCTAAATTTCAAGTCAATGAGCTTATACTTACAATCTCGGTTATTGTCGGGGACTCCAAATCGAGATTGTCCTTGGCATCGAAGTTTTTTTTCAACTTGCCCAAATTCTTTATTACCTCCGAAGGACTGAGGTCCATTTCCTTAGCGGTCAAGGCCCGCTCGAGCATAGCTATCTCTTCCATTTTCCTCCTCAAGCTCTTTGGCGAGTCGACGATGCTGATATCCTTAGGCGGGGTGTAACGTACCAGCGATGCCGAGTTAACCTTGGCAGTCTCGTCCTTAACGCGGGCGCTCACCGCTTCCAGCAGAGGACTATTGTAAGAAGCTTCACTCGCCTTGGAGCCCATCATATTGAGGGTATTGTCGACGGCTGTCAGTTTCAGCCAAACGTTGCCCTCAACTTCCCACATGACGGGCGCTGCGTTTTCAAAGTCCTCCGGGTGATTTTCAACGTCCCAGCGACTCTTACGCCGTGGCTTATCGTCGATCACGACTCTCGATGTAGCCTCGTTCAACTTCCCCGTGCACTTTTTACCTGCTACATAAAACATTACAAAATCAATAAAATAAAATATAACGTAATAAAGACAATAATGTCTGTGCTATCCGACTAAGTATGGAAGTGGTGAGGCACGTCATTAGAATTGCTACGCCACGAGTGCATGCTTAGCACGTATAAATACTTAGAAAGAATCTTCAAAAAATCTAATATCAATCAGTTTGGCTATGGCCGACGAAAGCTTGTAAGAATGGGCAATTTATACCAACCTTCTACGTCACTGCTCGAGTTTTCTTTCTTCTCTGCCGACGCGTTCTTTTCCAATGACAACAAGAGCTCTTCTCGCTCGGCATTCTCCTGCTCGTCTTCCCAAATTCTAATGGCATTGGCCCGCTTCTCCTTCTTTCTTTTACTGTCCTTTGAATTTTCAATATCGACAGGTATGTAAGTGTCGGTCTCCTTGTCGTACCTGATCCCCTTGTCGTGCTTCTTCAACTTTAAACTGGTTGCGGAATTGGGCATGGCATCGAGACTATCGACTTCCCACTCATTGGCGAATATCTCGGACTTATCGGCCGCCTGCTGCTCGAGCTGAGTGAGCGAAAGCACGTTAAGAGAGTCAAAATCCGTATCGCTCCAGTCGACGACCGGCTTCTTTTCCAAAGAAATATACTTCTGGGTCTCCTCGTCGCTTGCCGCGACCTTTGCCGGATGCTTACCATCTCTCTCCCACTCGCTTTCGAACTCTTGGCTCTCGCGCTCCGACTCCTTATCCTTTTTCTTCTTCTTGCTTTTATTATTATCTATGTCTTTGGTGGCGTCTTCGTCCTCGGACTCAATCTTCTCGTTATTTATTTTCTTTTCCGGAGCTCGTGGGTCCTTCCCGGAATCGCTTTTCGCGTCATCCTGCAGCTCCTTCTTCTTAATCAGCTCCTTAGCTCTCGGCTCCTCTTGAGCCTTTAAATCAACCTCGTGCTGCTTTCTTATTTGCCTAGGTATGCTATCTCTTTCCCATTCCGAATAAGTGTCTTCGCTTATACCCCGATTTCGGCCCTCGTGACTTATTGGACTTTTGGCATCCTTGACCAAATCTATACTATCTTTGAGGGACAACGAATTTTCTGGCTCGGTCATGGCTTGCTTACTTTTTCCAGATTTTTGCGACTCCTCCTTGACTTTCGCAGCCTTGTGGCGCTTGCCGTCGCTACATTTGTCGCTCTTCGTCTTCGTTTTGTCGCCATTTCCATCAGTATTCTGCCTATCCAATTTACCTTTCTTCTTCTTAGACTTCATTCTACGCGATCTCTTCTTTTTTGAAGGTCGCACATCCGAGTCACTGCTACTCGATTCCGTACTGGCCTTACGCCTACGCTTACGTTTTGGCTTTTTGCTTAGCTTCTTTATCCGCTTCGTCTTCTTCTTCTTCTTGTCACCCTTGCGTTTTTTTCTTTTGCGTAACTCCTCTGAGCTTGAGCTAGTGCTGCTGCTAGTATCACTGCTATCGGATTCGCTAGTCGACTGCTTCCTCGGACGTTTCCTACGATGCTTACGACGCTTAGATCTGACCTCTTCGGAGTCTGAGCTTGACGAAAAACTTGAATCGCTGCTCCAGCTCTCTTGGCGCTTACGGCGTTTTTTCGAATTTTTCAACTTGCCACTGGAAGACCCTCCAACTCTATCGTCTGAAGCATCCTCCCCATCGCTCACCTTCTCCACTTTGATTTTGACATTCTCCCAATCGCTCGGAACTGAACGGGAATCATCGTCATCTTCGGACGACTCGTATTGATCGTTGGATTCATCGCTATTCAGTTTCCCTTGCGGCAACGACTGCATAGGTAAAAAATTATTCTGAAAGTAAAATTATAACAATGTTTACACATGATAATATGTTATGTATATGAAAATTTGCCTCGCGACAATACACCAATAAATAGTTTATTAAGAAACATTTCATAATGATTTCTTAATTTTATGATAAAAAAATTAATTAATAAACTATTTGAATTGTCGGTTGTCTTAACTTTAAAACAATAATTGAAATATTATGAAAAAATATATAATTATAAACAGCTCACTTGAAGTTCTGATTGTTCACCAATGTCTTTATCAGAATCTTTGGACTGTTCGCTCGATTTTTCTTGTTCTGTATTTTTTATTGTTCCAATAGGCGTAGTTATTGATGAAATAACTTCTTTATTAGGATTTTCAGTTGGCGTAGGAATGTCCTCTAGATTGAAACTTCCGATCGAAGAATCCTTGGATACTTTTGATTCCAAACTAAATTCGTAAAATGTTGAAGGTGATGAAATATTTACGGGAGTTTCTTGCACTTCTTCATCTATTGAATTCGTTGGCTTGGGTACGGAAGTTGTCGAAGTTTCTGAATTTCCAAGCATCTTTATAAACTGTTCATATTCCGAAACAAGTTTATTGTCGCCAATTTCAGGCTCAGGCGTTAATGATTTGGCTTTATCCGAATTCTCAATAGGTACATCTTTTGGCTCTTCTACAAGACTCTTATCTTTATAGTGATGGTGGTGATGATGGAGTTTCTCTTCACGATTTCGATTTTTCTCATGCTTATTCCTGTCGTCTTTATATTTCTTATGAGGTGGCGACTTGTCCTTTCTCTTGGGTGATGGTGAGTGAGAAGGTTTGTACTTAGACTTCTGTTTCAATTTCGTCTTATTTAATTGTTCCTCAAGATCTTTAATTTATAAAATAACAATTTATATAAAAAAAATATAACGTCTTAAAATAGAAGTGTTATATGCAATAAACGAGTAAAACTAAAACAAATGGTATAAAAAAATTTTACGTACTGTCTTCAGGCGAAATTTGTTTCAATTCACGTATTTCGGATTTAGCCTGTGGTAAAGATTGTGACAGTGATTGTAACTGCGAATCTACTTGTGGTTGTTGCTGTGCTTCTGACTGTGGCAGTGACTTTTGAGACTCTAATTCGGATTCAGATGACGATTCCGTAAGATGATGTTCAGTAATTAAAGAATTTTCTTCTTGAGATTTTTCAAACATGTTATCATTATCACTCAATTCGTTTTCGCTATCCCACTTTGAGCGTGGAAAAGATGGCACATCAATAGAAGTTCTTACAGTTATTGATTTTGACGGATCCATAGTTTTATACCAAACTCTTTCATGGTGACCTTCTTCGCGTTCAGATGTTATAATTCTAAAATTATTTATATTATTTAAAAAGAAATATTTTAGAAATTTAGCTACATTCACTCAAAGAAAAGCTAAAAGGAATATAATTATTTATGAATTAAATTGTCTTATGAGCACTAAAAATCATTTTGTAAATAACAAATATCTTTAATTTACATGTACCTTGTTTTATACTTAAATACATTATTTCTTTGTTAATAAACGAATCGATAAAAATACAAGCAAAATGTTCAATAATATTACTTAATATTTTATTATACATATAATAATATGAATTTAAATAAATACCTTATTTGTGTTGCTTCACAAATATCTTCCATTTTTTCCCGTCTATTAGGTGACACAAGTCTCAACACATACTGACGATCAAAATATATTGGGTATCTTGGATTTTCACAATACAGTATGGAAGGCTTATTTTTTGTAGCTTTTATCGTCTCTGGTGGATATTCTTTAGGACCAGTTGGACTCTCCGCAAGAAAGGCATAACGATGCATTCGTATGTCTGTTAGCATTAGTATTTGCTCTAAATATTGATTATAATCATGTGCAGATCTAAAACAAAATTTAAATTATTTTTTTAATTTCCATTATAACTAAAAATAATGAAATCAATAACTGTTTAGATACATTTATAATTTTTTGAAATACAAAATAATAAGTATAGGAAAATCTAATAAATTTATTGAATATAAATTTCTATAAAAAAAATAAAATAAATAGAAAATATTAAACATACCTGGGTTTACTCATTTTATCTCCATTGTCATTGCGTTTCATATATACCACGTCATCAACAAGAAATCCATATTTACAAAAATCTTTCCATGAATGGCATTTTAAAAATTCTTTTTCTCTGATTTCTCGCAATTTATCCTTCTCCCTTTCTCGCTCTCTATGCACTTTCATTCTAGGTTCTTCACGTTTTTCTTTAATGTCAATTCGTTCTAACTTTTTATCTCTCGAATTTGCTTGTTTACATATATCATCTCGTTTTAGTTTAGTTTCATCGCGATCATCATCCCTTTTTATATCAATTTTTGATTCATCCCGTTTATTTGCTTCCAATTTAAAATCATCCTTTTTTGATTTTTCTAATTTGACTTCATCTTTTTTTTCATCAGGTTTCATATCTTTTTTGGGTTTGTCCAATTTAATTTCTTCTTTTTTATCTATATCTAATTTCAAATCATTTCGCTTATTATCATCAAATTTTTGGTCATTTTTGTTATTTTCATCAAGCTTATCTTCTTTCTTACTAATTTCTACTTTATCAATTTTATTGACCTTTATTTCTTCAACTTTTTTAACTTCAGCTTTCTTAGGTTGTTCTTTAAGATCTTCTTTGCATTCTTCATTATTAAATTCATCTTGTTTAATATTGATAATTATTTCTTTAACATTTTCCGATTTAGTATCATCTTTTTTGTTCGTTTCATCTACTTTTATATCCTGCTTTTTATCTTTATCATCAAATTTTATTTCTTCACTTTTAAAAGATTCAGATTTTAAATCTTGTTTAAGATTATCGATTTTCTTATCATCATTCTTG
This sequence comes from Ceratosolen fusciceps, assembly GCA_018883505.1. Taxonomy (NCBI): domain Eukaryota; kingdom Metazoa; phylum Arthropoda; class Insecta; order Hymenoptera; family Agaonidae; genus Ceratosolen; species Ceratosolen fusciceps. The sequence goes on along the minus strand of RCIC01000023.1, from coordinate 852,061 downwards.
ATTTCTTCTGTTTTCATATCTTGTTTTTTACTTTTATCGGATGATTTAGATTCGTCTTCTTTATGCCTTGATTCTTCACGTTTATACTTTGAATCATCTTTTCTGTCTTTTTTTTCTCTTTTATCTGTTTTATCAATTTTTTCTTTATATTTACTCTTGCTGTAACGTTCATCTTCTTGAGATGATTTACGACTAGATCGTTGTCTTGATCTACTACGAGATTTTCTATCTCGGCTATGTCTTCTTTCCCTTTGAGAATAAAAGAATAGTAAATATAATTAACCGAAAAATAACTTCAAGAATTAGAATCCTTGGTAATAAGTCTTTAATTTTTTAATTAGTAAATACCTATCACTTTTCCTTCTATAAGATGATGATCCTGATCTTCTTGAATAACGTTCTTCGCTTTTTCTTTCTCTACTAGATTCTCTAGCCCTTTTATCATGCAATGCATTTCTTATATTAATATCTCTCATTTCTAAAATATACACATTATTATAAACTTGTCATTGTAAACTATAAAGAATAATTATTTTGAAATAAAGTGTTTTCATACCTTGAGCAGCTAATCTATTTTTATTTTCTTCTCTCACTATTTCTTCTATTGCCAAAATTTTTTCTTGTCCTTTTTAATAGAAATTATTAGAAATTTATCAAATATATAAATAATATAAATGTTGCTATAATAGGAAAATTAAATGATTAATTTTTATTTAACTTACTTTTAACTCTATCACCTTTCATTTTTAATTTATGTACTTTTGGCATTGGATTAAATTTATTTGCAAAAGCCATTAATCTCTTTTTGGCTTGAATTTTTCCAAGTACTGGTTTCCATATTTTTGGATTTTCAGTCTTTACCAAATCATTGCTAATTTCACTTTTGGAACTATCTGGAGTCGCAGGAGTTTCAATATCTTCTAATTTAACTAGATCCATTGGAAATGAATCTTTAACATCCACAGGGTCCATTGTTGGTAAGGGTACTGATTCAAGTAATTCACTGTCATCTTTAAAAATAACATTTTCAATATTAATAATACATTAAATATACAAAATTACCATCACTTTAATTGTAAATAAAAATTAGGTATACACAAAATGAAAACAGCTAAATTAAATAATAAATTCAGCTTTTGAACTTTTTGATAATATATCTTTGTATTAAAATTACTTAAATTAATTAACCAAGAAATTTTTAATGATATTTTGAACTTGGAAAACTAATATTAATTATCAGTTACTATAACTTTAATGTTAAATATACACAATTTTTAAATATAACAGAATAGTTTATTCTTAAAATTACAAAATTTAATCAATTGAATGTATAGGCCTTATAAAATTTGTAATTGATTTGCTTAATAATTTTAATTCATTATAATTTCCATGAATATTGAAATAATTCAAATTATAAATTTTTATATTAAAGTAACTAAAGATATTTATTTTGATAAATTAATTGAACATATGTGCCTGCAAGCATATAGGCTTACCTTCCATTGTAGAATTAGTTTTTCTATTTAATTTTATGCTAACTTATAAATGATATATATCATCGCATGGAACATTTGAACTTCATCACAGTTACCTAAACTTTAACAAATGTTTAAGATTCACAAGTAATTCCGTAAAATAGAATAGCTATTTATATTCTTCTTTTCATATAATTATTTGCTTTATTGATTCATATAAATGTAAAAAATTAATTTGTTCTTGCCAAGCTTTAAAATTTCAGCATACAAGAACAGTAGATAAAAATGCCAAAACTTGATTCCTAAAAAAATACAATTGATGCATCCATGAATTTAATCTGATACCTGCGTAAAATGGTCATGTATATTCAATGAACAGGAAATCTCGTATTACTCAACACATTTGCTAGTAGGCAAAAAATCGGTTAATTATTTTGATAAAAGATGAAAAAGACATATAAGTCTCCCTCCAAAATATTTACATGCAAATTTTACACATAAATCACGTCGGTATAAGAAAACATGATTAAGACAATACTTTTCACAATCGCTGTACACAACGTGCTTTTCTACTTTCCAGCATGTATATTTTATTACGTACGAACCATTTAATTCTAAAATTTTAGCCGTAACCTGTTTCAGATCACTTATGATACACACAACGCGACAGACATTTTGCTTTTCGTAAGCCTACTTAAATGGCAGAAGTGACAACTCACGGAATTCAGAGCTTAAAATGTTGAAACATGGAAATGTCAACTATTAATTCTATTCATAAAATAAAAAAGAATAAATAATCTTATTCAATTTACATACATCCTCTTATACATTTCAAAGACCTCTTATATTCAAAATACCTCTTATACATTTCAAAAACCTCTTTGATCAATTCAATGCTGTTAAATAAAAGAGAGCAAAGGTTATAAAATAGTTGGTACAACTGCAAAAGGAAATAATAAAATTTTTAAATTTTATTTTTATACGATAACAATTTGTTTTATAAGTATTATGTAATTATATTATAATTAAGAACAAAAAAAAATTTTCTTACTCTATAAACTTTTACGCCTATGTACGTTTTTCAATTTTTTAAGTACAGTTTTATTAATACATGCATAATCATGAAAATTACAATAATGATATTTCTTTGTTTAAAAATACAATTATGAAAAATTTGGTTTTCAACTAAAAAAATGTTTCTATGTAAATAATAAAACTTAATCTCTTATTTAATATATCTATTTAAAAATTTGTTTAAACTATCAACTATAATTTAAAAATAAAGATTGAATAAAATAATTTAATTACAAGGTACTAAATACCAAATAAAGTATTATAAATAATTTCGTGAATTTAACATTCACTTATTTCTATATTTTACAATAATATGATAGAAATAAAAAATGATCCAAACTGATTAACTCAATAAAATTAGTCAAAATAATCTTCTAAATCAATGCTAAGAGATAAGCAGAATTTATAAACAAAATTTTTAATTTAAATACACATATTGTTTATACAATTCTATTTGAACAAATAGTAATCATTTGGATTAATTTAAATTTCCAAAAATTGCTTAATGATATTACATTAAATAATTTGAATTAATTAATTTATATCGTCTACTTCTGAAGGATCCCCTCCTATGGCTTTCCAAAATGCTGTTACTAATTGTTCTGCTGCAACTCGTCTTTGATTTGAAGGCATCGAAGCTGCATGCTCTTTCATTGCTCTTAGATGACTAAATAGTTCTCCAAAATCTGCTCCTTCATTATTCATGATTCCATCTGTGAAATCAATTTTAATTATATAAAAACTTTATTGTATACAGAAGACAAGGATAATAATAAATGTTATCTTTTATCCTATTAAATTTATTTTATTAAATTTTATCTTCTCTTTTATCTTTTAACTTTTATCTTTGAATTGCACACAGTATATTAATATTTAGTAAACCTCACCAAGAACACTTTCCATTTGTAAACGTTCCGATACATCTTGTGTATTACTTAAACGAACATTTTCTAATTGATCACCCACTTCATTTACTTCAAATTGAGATTCTTGGGTATTTTTCCTTGAATCTAAAAGTAATTTTAAATATTATTTTTACTTCTATAACTTTTACTTAATAATAATGTTAAAATAACTTTTAAGATTAATATTTGGCCACATATGGGTTTCTAAAGCTTCAATGATTCTGTCAATTCCATATTTGCTTTGATCTTCTTCAAGTTCCATAATTTCCATTGGATCTGAATGCTCTAATTCAATAAGCTCGAATTTTCTTAACGCACACCATTCTAAAACTACATTTTCAATTTTTAAAAATGATTATTTTAATTATTAATATAAAGAAATATACCGTATTTATACTAGATTTAAAAAATTAATTATAAAAATTGCCTTTTTCTCGCACTGTTATATTAGAAATTGAATCGCAAACTAATAATAATATTTCAGCTTCTGATCGATCAAGTAGTGGCATAACTTGTTCAGTCATAAGATGGAAGGTATCTTCCTAAAAAATTGCAATAGCATTTAAAAAATTCTATAATTTATGTATTGGAATAAGTGAAAAGATCTTACGGTTTTCAAATCATAATAAAATATTAATGCTTCAAAATTAGATAGATTTATTGAAAAATTTTCGGTTGTACACAACAAAACTTGAGCACTATAATACTTATTATCAATATTTAATAAATAATTTTCAACGTCAGCTTGTTGTGATAAATATTTAGCTCCCATATCTAAGGCAAAAATTAATTTTAAGATTATGACGACTATTTAAATAATTTAAATAACACGTCTAATGTTATTATTACGTACTATTTGCTATTTCATTAGCTTTTTCGCGTTTCAAATTCGAAGCTATTAATACACGAGGTAAATTCATTTCCAAATTTATATTTTCTGAGGTATGAACATTCATTATAACTTTGATGAATTGAACAGTCCAATAATTTCTCTTTACTAAATTATCGTTATTTGTAGGTTATCTCTTCATTGTATATAAACACGTACGTATGAAGAGATATATGTACATACATATAAATACAATGCACACTACCGCTATTAGGTCAAATCTATTAATAGAAAAATTAAATAGAAATAAGCATAATAGTTAAAAAAAATTTATTTATGAAATCCAAATGTATTTATTAGGTAGTTATAAAATAACTTGTAAATTAATAAGTTTATAAGATTCTTGTAATCTATGTTTATTATAAATTTTAAACACATTTAGATAAAAAAAGCAGTATTTCAGCTTTGCACAAAAATTTTCAATTCAAATATTAATAACTTATTTATAAAATTCGTGCTCTGATTCGTCCTTCTTGATGTTATTCTTGTAACTTTTCTCAAAGTCCTTAGCTAACACAATATAACGATTTTCACGCACAGCATGCATTCCAGCTTCTTGACAAATAGCATTAATGTCCGCACCAGAAATTCTATCTGGACGAGCTACATAATCTTCAAGATCAACTTCTTCACTTAAATTCATCTTCGTAGTTATAGTAGAAAAAATGAGACGCTTTTGTCTTCTGTCAGGAAGAGGGAATTCGATTTTACGATCCAATCTACCTGGACGCAGTAAAGCAGGATCAAGTGTATCAGCTCTAAAATTCAACATATTATTACATGAAATTCCCTATAATAATGTATACATACTTTTAAGAATATATCATTATTTACCTATTAGTAGCCATAATAACTTTAACATTGGTAGTTTGATCAAAACCATCCATTTGGTTTAACAATTCTAACAAAATACGTTGTACTTCACGATCGGCTCCTGTTTGGGCATCAAAACGCTTTGTTGCTATTGCGTCAATTTCATCAACAAATATAATAGCTGGAGAATTTTCTTTAGCTAAACGAAAAACATCTCGCACCATTCTAGGACCTTCCCCAAGGTACTTTTGAACAAATTCAGAGCCAACAACTCGAATGAAGGCAGCTTTAAAAGAAGATAAAATAAAATATAGATTTAAAGTGTAAAATGAAAGAATTTTTTGTATTATTTAAAAAAATTCAAATCATATTTTACTTTGCATACTTGAATTAATCTTACAAACATTTCTTACCTGTAGTATGTCTAGCAACTGCTTTAGCAAGCATAGTTTTTCCACATCCTGGTGGGCCGTACATTAATACACCTCTTGGGGGATCAATACCAATTTGTTTATATAGCTCAAAATGAGTTAGTGGTAGTTCCACTGCTTCTCTAATTTCTTGTTTCTGCATATCCATACCTCCAATATCGCTATATTGAATGTCTGGTTTTTCATCTACAAAACATATAAAATATTTAAAACATTATTTGATAGAAACTAAAATATCTAAAATTAATAATTGATAAATTTTTGAGTATAATAATTTTATGTTAAAGTTATCATATAATAAGGTATAAAAAATCATACCAGCTTGAAGCATTGAAATACTAGAATCAGCTTCAGGTGGTAAAACATCTACAAGAGCATTACTATGCTTATGAAGAGCAACACTAGCTGAGGGTTTCAATAACTCTCGATCTATAGTTGACAGAATGCGTACATAATAATTTGATCCTGTAGTTGAGCCAACTATTCCAGTATTTTGATCTACTGCCTCTAAAAATTGACCAATTACTAATGGTACACTCTGAATACGTTTTACTTCTTCTTGAGCATGTAAATATTCTTTTTTTAAATTTCTTTGTTCATCTTTAATATATTCTTCTTGAACTTCCAAAAATTCAAGCATTCGTTGCAATTTCTAAAAAATTTATCAATTAATTTGGTTTACAATAATGAAAAAGAGTATACAAGACTAGTTTCGGTAATACCTTATATTTAGTGTAAAGATCTTCTACATCCAATTCTTCTGCACCACCAGTGCAATGACCAATTACTGGTTTTGAGTCAATTTCGCATGCATCCTTGAAAAAGTATAAAAAAATTAATAAAAGAAAAGGATTTATTATCGGTAAAATATTTAATTAATTATAAAATGTTCACTATTAGTAAAAATATTTACAGAAAAGTAATCAAATACTAATAAATGGAATGCGTGAGCATATTAATCTAACCAATAATTCGACTCTGATTTTCAAATAAAATGTACAAACAATTAAATAAAATATAAATGATAAATAATTTATTATTACCTTATCTGGCAGATTAATGCCTATTTCTTCCATTTTAAGCAGTCGCGAATAATTGAGAGCTTTAAAAAATTTCTATCCAAATACAAACGACGAATGACTTGGACTTTTAAAAATTCCAGAGAAATTGTCACTTGTGTTTCAGGTTAGGAGCAAATATAAAGGATAATTTTCAAAAATATGATCCTGCCACTTCAGGTTAAGAGATATTTACATTTATTCCAGAAGGAAGTTTATAGACGAATCAAATTCAATTCTAATATTGAAAATAGTTTATATTAAAGGAAGGTAAAATAAAAACACATGTTTGAATTTTCTAACGAAATGGTAACCGCTATTATTTAACTTTCTGAAATATAATAGGATTAATATTTTTCATATAAATAAATATATTATTCATTTTGTATTTATCAAAAGTTAATATTTTTTAAATAAAAATTTATCGTATGCTTCAAATTTTATTATTTTTATTTGATTATTAAATATACTAAAAATTTTTATGCTTATTATTGTAGTAATCATAACAAAAATCAAGAATGGTTTCTGAAGAACACACTTCAGATATTGAACTTGCTTCAGAAGTTATACCAGTACCTCGAGTTCAGCCTGAAGTCAAAGGTTCAGAAGTTTTAAATACTTCTAATGAAGAATCAAATAATATTCATCATGGCAAAGTTCGACATAGAAAGAAAGCTCTTCATGCTGCTATTCTTAAGCAAATGGAATTTTATTTTGGAGATTCAAATTTAAGCAAAGATAGATTTCTTGCTGAACTTATTAAACAGGATCCAAGTAAGTTTTAATTTAACGTTTGTATATAAATAAAATTGTTATTATACAAAATAAAACTTATAGATATTGATCTGGAAATATTTTTAAAATTTAATAAAATGAGGTCATTGACCACCGATGTAAATAGAATTATTAAGGCACTTCAAAAATCAACAATATTAAAAGTATCAGAGGATGGTACTAAAGTCTCTCGTATAACACCAATTATGCACAAAGAAAATATTGATGATTGTACAATATATGTTCAAAGATTACCATCTGATGCTGATCATGAGTGGCTGACCACCCTTTTCTCTGAATATGGACCAGTTTCATATGTTTCAATTCCAAAATTTAAATATAATCATAAAATTAAAGGTTTTGGTTTTATTGAATTTGAAACAGCTGAAGCTGCTGAGAAGTGTTTAAAAGTAGGTTGATGTATTAATAAAATTTTATTATTATAAATTAATAATGCACTGCGAATATAAATAATTTTATAGGCATTTAGAGCAAAAGGTTGTGAATTGCCATCTCAAACATCACCGACAGATGTCTTAAGCATTACAACTTATACAGAGGAAGAAAAACAAGATCAGGACGATGAACAAAGTTTTAAAAAGCCTGTTGAAAATAATTGTAATGATAAAATCAATGGAGATAGTATACAAAAAGCTGATAAATCTGTAGAAACGGAAAAATCCAAAATTAAAAGAAAACGAAAAAAGTCTATGAAACTTGATGATTCTGTAGATTCTGGAAGTGATCAAATAGATATAATAAAATCAAAGAAACGAAAAAATAATGATACCGATAAAGAGTTGAGTACATATCTTTCTGATTCAAATGTAGAAGAAGATAAGCATATAAAGAAGCGAAAAAATAAATTATCTGCAGAAGAGGTTCACAATGTAAGCATTGAATCACAAAAAAATTCTAAAGATATCAGCAAGAAACCAAAAAGACAAAAAACTGAAGAAAATGAACAAACTATTGAAATAGATACTGTAACAGATGAAGATAAAGAGATTTTTGAGACAAATAAAGAAGATGTAGCTGAAAAACAATGCAATATTAAAGAAAGTAAAAAACAAAAAAAAATAAAGACAGAAGATAAAGTTACATTTGAACAAAGTTTGAATAATATGGAAGCTGAAGAAACAGAAGAAAATAAAGAAATTGAAAATTTAAATGAAGAGGTATCTGATAAAAAAAAAAAAAAGAAAAGAAAGCGCAAACATCACAGTACTTATGAAGTGTTAGAAACTGCAGATATGGGATTGCAAGTCATGGGTAAGCGAAATTGGAAAAAATTACGAAACAAATATTTAGAACTTCAAAGATCAAAAATGAAACAATTAAAACAGCATATGAGAAGAGCAAAGAATCAGTGGGGTGATAGGAATAAAATTGAAATCGAAAATGAAGAATATATTGATAATAAAAATGAAAAAACAAAGGCTTCCAATCTTGAATTTATACCAGGTGTGATAGTGAAAATACAACTTAATGAACCTTGCACAGATGTCAAAGGTTTCAAGGTTAAGATTGTTTTATATGTTTTTATTTATTTTTAATATAATAAAAAAATATTACAATTTATAATGTTTTAGGCCGAGTTAAAAAGTAATAGTAATGTTAAGTATATTGATGTAAAAGAAGGTTCGAATGAAGCTTTTGTAAGGTGTGACTCATCTGAAGCTGCATTAGTATTGATTAAAAAAACTAATGAAACTAAACAATATAAAGTGTTAGCTGGTAAATATATTTAAAAAATTTATAAGATGAATATTTTATTAAAATTCTTTCATTATAATGTATTATTAGGTGGAGAAGAAAAATCTTATTGGGACAAAATTTTAATGGATCGAGAAGATAAAATTAGTAATAAAATTAGAGTAAAACAAAGAGGTCGAGATAAGCTATTAAAAAAAGCTGAGAAGGAATTAGGAAAACATATTAAATTCGATGAAGTTTAAAATAAATGTATTAATTTATGAAAGTAAATTCGTATTATATTTCATTTAGAAAGCATATTAAATTATATGCTTCCACCATTATTATTAATAATAAAATGTTTCTTTTATTTTTAACGCACATACAAATTATTATATGGAACTTTGCGCTGTCAATATGTCTTAACTTCTAACTAATCATACATTAATTACAAACTTTCATTTGTCACTAAGTGATAATTATGATTAGCATATTTTCTTAGAATATGTTGTCTCTTCAATATGAAAATAATTATTGGTTAAATGTCTTTGTACTACCATCTACCCTTCCCTCTAAATCCACCTCCACCTCCACCGCCGCCTCGCCCACCACGGAATCCAGATCCTCTGCCTCCAAAACCATTTCCTCGACCTCCACCGCCTCTCCCGCCAAAGCCACCACCTCTACCTCCAAATCCACCACGACCCCCGCCACCTCTTGGGCCACCACGACCGCCACCTCGTCCACCACGACTGCCGCCACCGCCACCGCGTTTTTGAACCGAGCCAGGAGGCTTAGGTAGAAACCTTTGAAGAGGTAGAAGTTTAGCTGGGTCTATATATAACTGAAAAATAATATTTATTATTATTGTTATTATAAATGACCTTTTCTTTTTTATATTATTTTTATTTTAAATTTCTGCTATTAATTTTATATGTAAAATTCTATAGTTGTACATTTTTTTACTTTTAGAATAATTACTTAAAATACAATTTCTTTATAATTTTCAGTAAAGCTCATAGAATCAATGTTAATATTTCTAGTACTATTTTACAAAAGATGAAAAATATAAAGAAATAATATTTTAGTATAATCAGGAAATTTATTACAAACCTTTGTATTTTTTTCAAAACTTGAAGCTTTCATATTTTCTGATAATTTAATAGATACATAAAAATCCCTAATATTTCCAAATATTTCATCTATTTTTCCAATTTGTTGTTTAGTTTCTGTATAAATTGGTGCATTAAAATAAGGAACTTCTTCTATATCAACTTTTGCAACAAGATCATCTTGAACTGACCATTCAGAATGGCATAAAGGAGTTACATATTCTGGTGGTCCATAATCAAACCTAAAATGAAATAAACAAAAATTATTATCACGTTTAGAAAAAGAATGTATATATAATTAGGAATATAAATTTTAGTTAAAAATTACTTATTTAACTTATATTACTTCAATAACGTTTTATATTACTTCAATAACGTTTAAGTATTTGTATTATTTTATAGTACATTCAATAAAAATTAATTTAGTGTTATCAGTTGTTACGTAGACTATAATATGAAATACATTTTTGAGTAATGATGAGTGTGACATTTAAGTGAATATCCTTACCCGCTTCTTCGATCTCCACCTCCTCCTCTACCTCCACGTGGACCACCTCCGCGACCATTTCGAAAACCTCCTCCTCCTCCACGGCCACGAAATGACATTATAATAAAGTTATCCTAAACGATAACGACTTGTAAGTAATAAAAGTTATTAATTAATAATGTAAATAATAGATATAGTGATATTAGAATGATCTGAAATTACAAGTATCTAAATATATAACGTAGTCATATCTATTGTACTATCAAAATAAACAATGTCAGAAATAGAAGCCGAAAACCATGTGCCTAACCTCTTACACTATACTTTAAATAAGCTTTTATCAATGCTATGTGTTGAAACATAAAATACCTTGACATTTATATTAAAAACGTGAAGTAAAATAAAACCAGGATAAGTCTACATTTTATATACTTAATACAACAGCAAGAATGAAAATTCACTTTTAAATAGACTTACTGTATCGATGTGATACTAAACATAACCTCAGCGGCAATAATTACCAAACAAATCTATTTTCAAACGCATTGCTTAAACTCATAATCTTTGACTAAGGCATGAGCAGGATACAACACAAGTAAAAAGAAATAATGCTAATAGATGGCGATGGCATTTGATTCTGATGTTAATTTAAAATTTGGCATTAAAAAATTCGAAATCGCTAAACAATTTTATTTTTTAATTGATACTTAATCAGTTGGTTTCGATGCAAATGTCTATATTCTAGCGCATTCTATTTTTATATTAATCTCGTGGATATTACATTCAATATATATTACCATTGAAAAATATTACTAAAAAAATTTAATTATTCAAACACATTCAAATATAGCATTGATGTACTATATTTACATTTTCTTCTAATTACAACAAAATATCACATGTGAACAAATAATAAATTTTAAAGTATAAATACGATACTGAACAGACTTTATATAAGATTGCTGCATTCGAAAAACAATAAATTTTATTTATCCTGTAACACGTTTAAATAATTTATTAATTTATTAATGTGCTTCGATAAATAATTAAAAGTGTCAAATTATCCGTAATTTTACTGCAAGTATAAAACTAACGAGTTGATTGTTTTCAATGAAATTATATTATAATACTATCTTTTAATCTGTATATTTCATTAAGTTTTAAATAAATAAAAAAAAAAAAACAGAAAATTTATTATAATAAATTAAAATATATGTATTATTAAATCATTTATTTCAGTTTACAATGAAATACTTAGATATATAATTGAAAATTTCTATTAGAATTCGAATTAGCATTAGCAAGAATTTTTTGAGCCATATATTAATTTATTAAAATTAAAAAAAAAAACGTGCTTCTGTAGAATCATATTTATTTTACAAAATTTGATACAAAATAATAATTATAATATTGAATATCAAACTACTTATTTTATTTAGCATAAAATATTAAAAAACAAGTTTATGTATAATGGCTATCTGCTACTGTAAGATTTCATTATTAATGTTACTTTCTTGAAATGGTGAGTAACGAGCTAAATAATCGGTAAGTGCAGATTCATTAGGATGAAGATATTCATGCAACGGAACGTATCTTGGACCTCCAAATGTGTCAAGTACAGCAATTGTCTCAATTTTTAATTTAGCGAAAAAAAAATGATGGTCTAAAATGACATTCAAAATCAGTAGAAGTAATGAAATCCTTTATTAATAATTAAAATACTTTAACTTAACCTTCTGGCATGTGAGATAACCAAGGATGACGTCCAAATATCGCGCTTTTCGCCGTTTGAAATTCAGGATTATTATCTTTTACCTAAAAAAAAATTCTTAATACATACACTGTGTATAAATCAATACATAAAAATTTATATGTACTGTAATTGTACAATGCCAAATTTTAAATCTTTAATCTGTATTAAATTAAAAAAAAAAGTAATATACTAATATTTTATTAATATTTATCAATAGATTCGTTAACCTATTTTTTAAAGTATAAAACTATCGTATGATTCGTCAAATTATGATTAAATAAAAATATTAAATACTAAAATATGTTTAATCGAAGCAAAATCTATGCAATACCTAAAACTGTAATGTCGATAATGAATAAACATTTTATAATGCAAATAAAGCAGCTATAAATTTATTTCAAATAACATGAATAAATATTTTACAATAAAAATCAAAACATTTAAATATATTGTCAGTAATTACAGTTGTTTATGCAATCTTAATAATTAATATTAAGTTATTATATAAGCGCAGAAGACTCAAGAAAATTATAAACATGTTTCTCAGTAAATCATAATCTATTACAATTATTGCCAATTTTATATTATAAATACTGCAATAAAAATTCGATTAAATGTAAAAGAGTATTCCAGTTTTCATTAGAGTAAAATAAAAAAATATTTTATTATCTCAAATGACAGAATATTTTTAAATTTAAGAAATCCTAATCAAATTCTTATTAGAATAGCATGTCAATCAGCAGCTCAATATTAGTAGTAATAAAAATTTTTAACAACTCAACTAAAATTTCTATTATTTTTTAGCATAAAAGTGAAATAATGCTAATACTCAAATTTGTTGAAAAATATGCTATAAAAATATTCTATAATAATAATTTATTATTATTATATATTCGTTTAAAAATAAACAGGAATTATCTTACCGATTTAATTTTTCCAGAAAAGACAACCCTCGAACAACGAGGATCCATGGGATCATAATTTTTTTCATGGCAATAATTGCCTTGGGCCAAGCTGATCATAAAAGTAGCTTTATTATCATTCTAAAAAATTAAATGTCAAGTGAGTTTATGAATAGTGCCTATTCTTATCAATTACACCTTATCCTTTGTAAAAAGGACAATTAATTACATTGATGGTTTCGATAGAAATAATTTTTTAATATGTATGTATTAATATGTCAAATAATATTTTAATAAATACTTGAATAAATATTTAAAAAATGCCTGATTTATAAATCGAAATTTACGTATGCTTTACATATAAATATTAAATTAAATTGAAATAAACTTTATTAATTATATTAAATTACCTATCTTTTACTATCTGCTGATTACTTACTGATTACTGGGCACGGATTTAAATTATAGAATATATATAAGCAATACAAATACGTGAAATACGTGGATATGAACGGTAACTTACGTAAACATCTTGAGCTGTGAAATCTAAAGGCGTCAGGAATACATATGGAATTCCAGTACCATTCCCAATTATCCCATCGCTCAAAGAGACTATATTTACAAATGGATAACCCTTTGTATTTTTTCGTGAACTAATTGTCGCTACAGATGTCCAATCTACAAAAGAAGGAATTTTATATAATTTCTTTGTAAATCCGTAAGTTTTGCTTCTTGGCGTTTCTTTTTCAAATGATCTTTAAATTTGATGTAGAAAGGAAATGACAGCGGCTTCTATTTAAAATAAATGTTTACAAAAATTTAAAAGTATTTTATGACTCTAACTCTTTTTTTTAGAATCGGCCAAGAATTTTTTTTTCTAAATGAATAACAACTTGTCCTTTGTTGTCTTAAACTAAATTAAAAAATTTCTTGATTAAAATTACTATACGTCATTAATACGAATTATTTTATTGTATTACGAACGTAATTCGGTACTTTTATCGTAATAATTGTTTTTAGAATTATATAATTTATAAAATATAATTTATGAAATAGCAATAATTGATTAAATAAAAATGAGTAGATTCTGACATGTGATGTGGAGATTCATTGATAATGGAACTTCTTTATATTAAAATAAATACTGTTTCCCAAAATGGATAAGTTAAGGAGCATTATAAAGGATGATTCGTTGTAGATGAGCTCTATCCGCAATAGTAATACGATTCATGAAATTTTAATACGTCTATTTATAGTATGGGCTACGCAAACTTTTGAATTTTATTTTAAAAACGAAAGCCTTAATTATTCTTGAAGTAGAATCCTATATTTAGAATGAAAATAAAAGAAAATGGTGAATTATTTCAAAATATTAATGAAAAAATAAGTAAATAAAAATGAAAACAAAAAAAAAGCAAAAAAAAACAAACTATTTATGTTATAGAATTTATTAATTTTAATTTATTTTTAAATTGACCTTAATTATTGATACGATTTAGGCATTGAACATTGGACATTGGACAAAAACATTAAACGGCTTGAGTAAAATTCGTTAAAATAAAGCTTCAAAGTACAAAACTTGGATAGATTGTTTTTCAGGCAGAATATAAAAACTGTTGAGATTGATTCCATCGATTGTAAAAGTTCCGTCATTGTACTTTTCGTTAGACAAATAGAAGTTTATAATGAAGTAAGCGAGTAGTGGACTCGTGAAATGAAGTCAAATGAAGTTCAGACTCGTTCAATAAAAGTAGTTAGTTGCTAATGAAAATGAATTTAATCTTAAAAGTGTAATTGACATATGATGATAAACCACAGAGAAGAGACGTTAAAAAGTCTATTTGGCACTCGGATAATTCAGGGGAATATTTAAGGGAATTGAGTAAGAAATACTGGGGATGTTTTAATAGACTGTGATTAATAGGGTGCTCACAGCCAAGTGAGCCACCACCCACCGGCTTGATTAACTATATATCGTGCCATGAGAGCCACCTCGTCGATTGGCGGTGGTTCCTGAGACTTTGGCTTGTTCTTCCTCGAGTAATGCGGCGCATCCTTCCTCTCACCGAGCGATTCTTCCCATACCCGGTACTCGTGGAAGGTTGTGATCTCCTCTCTATCCTCGACCGGAAAGGATCGGTGATGCGAGGCCTCGACCAAGGTCGCAAGCAGCAGCGAAACGAGAGCTAGTTTCAAGGTCAGTTCCATCCTTCGGCCTCTTCAATTTCGTCCGCAATCAATCTCTCTCGAGGCCACGGCTCGGGGATGGGGGACTCGCTTCGTTTGTGATGATGACGGACTGTCTAAGGACGGAACAGTGTTTTACTCAGCCAGAACCGCGTCAGTCCCGACCTTCATTCAACTTATATGTACTTTAACGCCTAATCTTATATTGATATTAAATCGCCGCAGTTTCTCCGCGAAAGGTAATCTTAAGTTTTCGATTAATTGTTAATCCAGGTGATTGTTGCCAATAAAAAGTATCTTTTCCAAGACAATAATCATTTATTAAGGAAATTGTTTATTAAGGAATCATTGTTAAGGAAAACGTATTCTTTATGCTATTCGTTTATTTTATTTTGACGAATTCAGAATTAGAGATACAGTACCAATAATTCTAAAGTGTATTAAATTTGTAACCGAATGAAAACCGAAAAACTGATGGTTTCATCAAATTCATGAAAATGCAAATCTTTTATTTTTAAGCGACTTGTAATTAAATTATTTATAAATATTTTTATTTTTACAATTATGCATATAATTCTTTTGTATCAATATTATTCGTGGTTTAAATTTTTTTTCGAGTCATGTATTAATACATTTTTATTACTAAGAAATTTAGCATTTCAGATAAAAAAAAAAATATCTACTTTATCATGTAATTTTATCATGATTTAGACAATAATTTTTCGATGCAAGACTTAAGCTTCAATATTAAATAAGAGATAAAAAAATATGTACAAATAAAATGTAATAACATGACATATTATTATATCTTATATGATTTTATAATACACATTAATTAATTGGCTTGTCTTCTTAAGAAAATAAAACATAATATTAGAAAAGATTTTTTCAAGCTTATTAAATTTAAGTTAATAAATACATAGTATATATTCCTATTGTCAAATGCTTAACATATTCAAATATATTTCACAGTGAGGTATTGTGCGTAATTGATTGTATTTATGTCAAAGAATTGAGTATGCAGTGACTTTTGATTAAATTAAACAGATTGTTCTTATAAATATCTTGTTAATAAAACGATGTATTTTATATTAAAATAGTATTTAAAGGCAGGCAAGCTTCATCGCAGATAATAATTTTTTACGTAAATGTTTGTAAATATAATGAACTATAGGTAAAAATTTCGAATACAGATACCATTTAATATTAATGAAATCTAAAAAAGGATGATTTCAACGATTTTCAATAATGAGCATAATACTGAGGCTATAAAAGATTTTTCTTTTGTCTACATTATTAGTAAAAATCTTTTATAACAACATCAAATATAAAAACAGCAGAAGAATTTTTGGATAAACTTGAAGAGTGGTCATATAATTTTTCTATAATTTTTATTCACGCAAATAAAAATAAAATTGATGCAATACTTAACTGTAACGTAAATGAATAATATTTCCTTGCAAAAAAAAAAAAAAAAAAAAAAAAAAATAAGAAATAACAATGAAATTACAAAACTATACACTGACAATGATTTTAATTTATAAATTCTTGAATAATATGAGTTTATTGTTATTTGTCCGTGCGCTATAATGTTTATTTAATATTTTATATTTGGTCATAAGTAAATACCATAAATGAGTACTCGGGTAACGAGGGCTTACAATATAAACGCAAGTTAGTCGGTCTTGTAATGTCTAAAAACGAATGACGTCTGCTTCGGTATGAAACAGCACAAATGAATGTAATAAAGTAAAGCAGTAAAACAGTAATAAAACATAAAAGCAGAAGATAGACGAGAGATATTAGGAAGGTTCGATCTACTTTCTTTTAGAATAGTTACAAAAATGTTAAGAGCCGCAGGAGACACAGAGGGTTATACAAGGTAGAGTAGTAGGAGCTTAAAAATTCATGGTTTAGGTTTTCGTGGCCGAAGCGACGAGCTTTAGAAGTAGGGTCAATAGAAAACAGAATTTAAAAAGCCGAGAAAAGGGTGTTTGGTCGAGTGGAAAATGCGCGCGAAAGGTTATGGAAGCTGACGAGTACCGATAACTTGCCACTAGTAAGCGCGACCTTAGTACCTCGCCAAAGTCCGAGCCGGAGTCTAGGTCGGCCTGCCTCGGCCTCGAGCTCGCTTCTACCCAGTCGGTATCACGATCCTTGTTTAGAGCGGAGGCCCGTTGGTGGCTGACGGCCCGTCGATCACTGAAAGTAGCGTGACTGCAGTCTCGAGTATTCAACAACTGCGATCCCATGGTAGATCGGGTTCATACGCCTCAAAGTTGCTGATTAGAAGAGCCAAGCCAGTGCTACCGATACGAAGCCCCCCCCCGCCCTCACCCTTCGCTCTCTCTCTCGCTCTCTCTCTCTCACTCGCTCGCTCTCTCTCGCTCGCTCTCTCTCGCTCTCTCTCTCTCGCTCTCGCTCCCGCCGTTCATTCCGTATTTTTACGTTACCTTGGTCATGTCTCAGCTGCAGTAACTCTTGGCGCGGGTTTTTTAGTCCGAATAATGGTTACTTTTTCGAGCGCTGTTTTTATTCGGCGGTGAAAATATCCAAAGTTACCCGATTTCGTAAAGAATTGATATTTGAGCAGTAAAAGCTCCGAGGATTGTAACGCCATATTTCGTAAACTTGCGCTTTCAATTCATCTTAGGCACCGTAACTTGTTTACTGTTTGAATGCATTCCTTTCAGCTAAATCCATGCAAACCCCTTTAATCCTTTATATATTTCTAAACAACGAAGAATAAGGTTTATCTTAACTATCTCGGAATAGTAATCAAATTGAAGCTATTCTACACCAGCTTTCTGAAAGATTCGATGTTTAGATTACAACTCAGCGAAATAGATCAAAATACGTTCAATAATGTTAAATGTACAGAATAGTTTTATCAGTTTCCAACTTTATCAATAAAATGTATTAATCTTACATCATACAGATTAAAATTTATCTTTCAATAAAAAATATTTTTCAATTTATATTTTAAAATGTTTCTTCTCTACTATAAATTATATTTTAAATTATTTAAAATTAACGTTCTTCTCTACTATAAATTATATTTAAAATTATTTAAAATTAACGTATTAATCATATTAATATTTAAGAAAATAAAATTTATGTTTTCATTTTTTCTTCTAAATGTAGATAACTAACGTTAATTATTTTATAGAGTTACTTTTACTAAAAGATTGATGATTCAAATAAAAAGCTTCTTTGCGCCTCGTTACATATTCTTTTAAAAGAATCTCATGCTCATACATTTATGACAAAATAATAAAAATTTTTCATTAAAGGTATTAATTTTTCATATATTCATTCATTAACTAACCTCATATTTAATAAGACTTCACTGTAATTTCCTTATTTAACAATATATTTAAAATTTTATTTAGATATAGCGAATTAAATTAAAAGAGTATTATTACTCTAATGCCATAAATAAAATTAAATAAGTAAATAAATAATTAATTAATTATTAATCATTTGTTTTCGTTTTATAGCTACAATTTTTTTTAAATAAACATTTATTACAGGACCCTTGTATCTCTGCAAGCCATTTTATTTCCTTCAATGATTGTAAAAAAAATTCATTCTAATATAGGATATTAATAAACGAAAATACACGTGTTAATTACTAGTAAATTATTATTAAGAAAATATATTATTTAATTTTTAATATTTACTTATGAATAATAAATATAATAAATAAAATGTGTCTGATAAAGAAATTTCAAGCAGTTTGAATAAGAAAATATTATAAATATTATTAAAGATTAATATAAATATATAAATATTTTAAATCGTATGAATTTTCAATTCTGCTTCAAAAAAGCAGGGGATTGTATTCTGGCGACATCTGTAGTCGTATACATAAAACTATACACGACTGCCTGTCGGATACAGTAAAGCTCTTCTTGGAAATGTGTAATAACAAATATTTTAGATAAAGTAAAATTCATGAATTATTCACGTTGAAATGAATATTTTTGGACGCTTAATAATATTTAGTTAATAAATAACAATATAAAATAATTATTATAAACAATTTTTCTATAAAAAAGCATTAAAATTGACTTACTTAATTGTAAAAATTGGTTTTGTTATTTTTACAATTATAAAAATTAATAGAAAATAATTTGTAAAATTTAAAAATAAATAATCAAACCCACTAATTGAAATAAAATAAAATAAGTATAGTCAAAAAGTAAAAGATTAAAAAATAAATAAAAAATAAGCTAAAAATATTTGTAACCAATAAATTTATATATGCTTTTTAAGTGAATAGCAGTTATACATTATTGTTAATGGTTAAAATTGAAAATACAAAATAACGAAAATATTAAAAAAGAATTAAAATAATAAAATTGTCATGGACAATATAATTTGTAATTAGGAATATAATTTAATACATGGATCAATAACAAACATTTCGTTTTCAAATGGATATTAGTATGAATATTTCATATTATATACATGCATATACGTTCAAACATAGAAAATTAAAAACTATTTAAGAAATCAAATACAATTTAGTGAATTTATTTTCTTCAATTTAAATAAAAATATTGTTGCTTTTTATTACTATATATAATATTACAGATTTAATATAGTTTACAATATTCTATCGAACTATTTTAATTTTCCATGAAAAATGTATAAAATATAATATTGGAATGTTTTAATAAACAATTAATTTTTTTAAAAAGGTTAACTAAATAGAGTCAACTAAATTAATATTTTACATAATTTGCATTATGTATACATTAGCTCGTAATAATAATGTATCGTAAATAGATATTAAGTTATGTAAATTATAACGTTATTTATCATATAATTTCGTATCTTACTTTTTCATAAAAGATTCAACAATATTTGAAATAAAATTATTTTTTCATTATAGAAAAAACTAGAAAAATCAATTCTGACTATAATGCATTTCAGTAAGAGTTGTATATATATATATTATTTCAAATTTTACAATTATTTAAGTCTTTGTAATTTATGACTAATAATGATAAGCTGGTATAAAAAAAAAGAAAATTAAATTTTATGCTCATAGAAAGAGATTTGTCAGTGAGTTTCAAAAGCTTTGAACATCTGTTTTCAATAAAGCATAAAGTAAATTATTATACAATAATAAATTTTTGTAAAATTGATAAGGTAAAAGGAATCCATTTAAAGAATTAATTTTACACCTTAAATATTGAATATGTAAGTTTATAATAAGCCGTAATTAAATTTTAATTCATTGTACTTGCTTCCTTTAAAAGAGTTTCCTTCACAATGAGTATAATAAGCTCATAAATTTAAATACTTAATCCTTTATAGTTATTATTGAAAATTAAGAAATCAACATATACATTAAAAATGAGATAGCACATAAGACTAATACAAATAAATGTAAAAATATTTAAGTTAAAAAAAAAATGTCATTAATTGTTTAAATTGAGAAATTTGTAATAGTTCGCAGAATTCTAAGCCTTTTAATAGGATAATTAATCAGCTGAACGGCATAATTAATCTCTGAGCACTTTTAAGCAGTTTTATTAATTGGAGAACAGTTAAAAATAAGGACGAGCCATGAGAAAGAATAAAGATAGGCAAATGTGCAATTATGATACACGGTCAAAGAGAAAAAGTAAGAAGCACCGAGTGACAACAACACGCACGCGAAGGAAAAGAAAACCGAAGAAATTACTGAGTAGAGAAGTGAGGGAATTGGTTGCAAAAAAGAGCGAGCCAATTATTATCGAGAAAATCAACTTTCATAGAAGATGAGAGTAGCAGCAGTGCTCGGAGTGCCATTGCCTTGACTCGACTCCATATACATGTTAATACAAACGAGTGCCGGGTGTTGCAAGTAATGCAACTGATGCACTGCTGATTGAAAGAAAGGAGGACTGCTAAAAAAGTCTCTATCGGCTTAAACGAATCAACGAGAAGATTTATGAAAATTAAATCGTTTCTATATTCTCTGTTAATAGAACTTATATTGAAACTATGTTTTTAGGTAAGTGTCGTGAATAATGCATCACATTGCATTCTTGCACTGAAGTAATTATTGAGAAGAATTGACATTTCAATGACTCAATGCGTTTTATGCTGGGCTACAATTGTAAACCGTTTTGAATAAAAAATAAAAATTTGCTCGATGAGAAAGAACTACATTCGGAGCTTTGAGAATTATAAAGAATCACTCGAATGAATCATTTACATACTCGTACGAAGATACAATCACTCCTCATTTTTATCAACATTTTTATCTGTTTTTGGCTTTGAAATCAAACTCCACTCGTCGACTTTAATCTTGCATTTATTTACTTTCAATATTACTCTTTTACTGATAAGTTAGTATTACATTAATTACATATTAATAACTACTGATTTCAAAAAGACAAAAATAAATTTTTATGCGTAAAATACGTTTATAATGAGATCGTGACTATTAATATTTAAATCGTAGCTATTTTTTAATACATCATAAATCAAGAATTCGCGAAATCAAGCTGCTTGTACAATATAATTTAAAAAAATATTTAAATGCTCTATTCTGATTTAAGTTTTAAAACTAACATTTTATAAATATTATTTATGTGTATTATAAAATAGAAAGCAATAATTCATTGTCTATTGAAATATAAATTATTATTAACCCGAATATTTATTTGTCATAGTAAATAAGCAGTTTTAACAATTTTATTGCACCTAATAATAGTTCAAATTATCTGTAGATATTTTTTTTTATAATAAGAATGTTAATGATTATTATTTTAAGCTTATACTATTATTTACCTAAAATATTGAAATATAATATATGATTTTTTTCAATCCTTGTATTTTTATACGACACTCGATGATGTAATTCTAAGCCAATCGAAAAAAGATTTAAAAAATATGAGACTCGGAGAGTCTGCGCGAAGATTTGTTCTAAATTATTTGCAGGTGCTTTATTAAAAATGAAATGGTTACGTATAAGCTATTTGAGTCCATGAATCGTGTGCTTTTCTGAGAGCCTGAAGAGAAGATCCGAAGTGCATCGAATAAATGAAATTAAAAGTAATGGAAGCTTAGGTCGGGTTAAGCCTTAAAGGGACTTCCTCCGTGGAGGAACCTTAGTCTGTTTAATCGAGCAGATTGATTATCAGCAAGTCAGCAGAGCCGGGATAGTAGACCGGCATCCGGAGAGTAAAAGTCGGAATATCCGAGGGGCCCCAGTGCTACGAAGCCAGCAGCAGCATCCCCGTCGTCCGGAACTACCTTAACTTTCTCCAGGGACCTTCAGGGGTCGAGTCCGAGTCTTAGCGGCCCTCGGTGATAAGTCCCCACTTGACACTTGCGCTCGACTGCCTGGAAACTGGCACGTCTCGCAGGCCCGAATCTGGGTCGCCGGCTAACTGTTCCGTCGTACCGTTTGGCCCGTCCTCCCACTCGACGGGCCCCTCGTGACTGAGATCCGAGAAACGGGTCCAGTCCATCGTGAACAACTAGAGGCGTCAGCCGCGCCGCTCTGGCACCAGACGGACCCTCTCGCTTTTATAACGTCGAGGACAAGCAGGAGGATAACAACGACCTCGACGAAGACTAGCACGAGGACGTCGAGAACGGTTCGAAGTTCATACTTCCCAGCCGGAGGATAATGCGTGTCTAGTAGGCCGCAACTTCTTTCACAACTTCTTTTATACCCGATATTTGGGAAGCTTAAGTCTCGAGACTTAAGATTCTTGTCTCAGCTTAGGTAAGTTTCCGATTCACTAAAAGCTTCTCCGACATTCTCTGTACCTCATAGAAGGGTTTTTCATAATACTAAGTATTAATGCACACCTCAATCGTCTTACCTAATCATATAGTTTTAATCTTCCTTCAGCAAATATTCAACGTCACCTAATAATAAATAATATTTTCTCGCATTGTTTTATGTATTAAGTGTTAACTTAATTTTTTTTACATTCTGATAAACATTAGGTCAAGTCTTTTCTCTGAAATTTAAAACCATCAATTGCGAGATTGATTGAAAACATATAATTTCATCATTCAATATCTTTTCTGGATATTAACTTGCATCCAAAGCTAAAGCAAAAGAAGCAAAAAAAAAATACTTTCAAAAAATAATAATCAATTGATTTAAAAAACAATAATGATAATGAGGTGCCGACAAACATATCAAAATATATTTTATTTTTATACGTATTCTTTTCAAAACATATTTTTAAAAATAAATAATATTCGTAAATATAAAACAATGACGATTAAATTTTATATTTTTTAAAAATGTATCTTATAATTAAATTACTTAAGCTACATGTTACTATGAAAAAATAGAATTTAATTTCTAATCTGGTTAATTCTTTCTAAAAATCTTTACAAATGAATAAATTACTTTAATTTTTTAAATACAAGATATTGTATTTCTGATTATATTCGTAGGCTAAAAGAATAATACTTTTATTTTTAAATAACTTATAATAAATGACGGTATAGATTCTACAAAAAAGTTCACGTATTTAAATAAATAATATTTTGAAGATAATATTTGTTTCTACAATATTTTATATCATATAACTATTTTGCAATTCTCATTTTATAATAAAATAAAATAAAATAAAATAAAATAAAATAAAATAAAATAAAATAAAATAAAATAAAATAAAATAAAATAAAATAAAGTAAAGTAAAGTAAAGTAAAGTAAAGTAAAGTAAAGTAAAGTAAAGTAAAGTAAAGTAAAGTAAAGCAAAGTAAAGCAAAGTAAAGTAAAGTAAAGTAAAGTAAAGTAAAGTAAAGTAAAGTAAAGTAAAGTAAAGTAAAGTAAAGTAAAGTAAAGTAAAGTAAAGTAAAGTAAAGTAAAGTAAAGTAAAGTAAAGTAAAGTAAAGTAAAATAAAATAAAATAAAATAAAATAGAATAGAATAGAATAAAATAAAAGAGTTAAAAACTTTTTTCGTCGATACTGCATATTTGTACGTAATTTAAGCACCGATTAATAATATATTATTAGCTTTTTATGATTATCAGTGAATATTCGTTACGATACTTGGGTAAAGTACGAGGTTTTTCAATCGGGCCTTCCTTGTACGCTGATTTAAGAATTTGTCCTTACACTGATTTATTAATGAATTATCTGTAAAAAAAAAAAAAAAAAAAAAAAAAAAAAAATTAACAATTAAACAATTAAGAATTATACTGCCTTAGAATTAATTAGTATTTTGAGCCCATTCATGTACATGTTTAGATATGTCTAGGAGTAGCCAATCTATTTCTATTTCTTAAAATTATTGAAATTCCGTACGCGTAAATAGAATGCAGATTCAGGCTCGGAAGGGCACGTACGTGGACAATGAATAACGCTGGATTCAATTAAGAAAACGTGATGAGCTATTATCGCGCTTCAATTAGGATAATCTTCTGTCAGACCGAAGCAGAAGAAATAAACGATTCTCTCTCGTACGTGGCATTGACCCAGAAAAAGCACCTGCGGAAACCAAAATCGACCAGAATCGACAGAGACTCTTGAAATCTCTTGTAAACAGGTCCAAAATCAGCAATAATAATTTGAAAAGTGCCGTTAAATCGACGAGAGTCAAGACGGGAGTTCCAGTTAGAATGTGTTCGAGTCCCTTGTTTTGCCTTCCCCGACCCGTCGAGGGGGTTCGCCAACTCGGTCTCCGGTTTCCAGGAGCGCGCGGCAGCTGGCCGACGAGGAAGCGCCACCTCGTCGCCGGGGTAACGACTTGCCTCCGGCGAGCGCAGGTCTTTGACCCTCTGGCACGCGCCTGCGCATTAGCTCCGCGATTTTTTGTCCTCTCTTGGCGCGTTTTATTTACTATCCCGCGCCTCGGTCGCTCCCGATGCCTGGACTTCGACTTTCAGTCGTTTCAATTTCCTGTCCTGCCGTATTTTTGCGTTTCGGTGAACTTCATTCGAACCTACCCACTCATACAATATAGAATTTCAAACATTTTACAATCTTTCATCGCTATAAAAAACTTCATCTTCATTCGCGATATAAGTGAATACCTATGAATTATGTATGGATAGCATATTATCGAAGGCTTATTACAGATATTCAACAAATTTACTTAACTCTATAACCTACTATACTCACTACACCTGTTCAACCGTTGGTATTCAATTTTTAATATTAGTCGTGTCCATTAAGTACATATAAGTTTTGCGCGCGCGCGCGTTAAAAAGTAGCGCTTCCATATTATGTTAAAACGATTAAAATGGATATTTTAAGGAAGCCCACTTGTTGTTAAATTAATATAATCAATTGTATTTAAAAATTTTATAAACGCCATATGTAATGAGATTGTATTCGTTGGAATAGGTTCTGCATAAACTGCTACAGGAGTTACACGCTATTACGCTTAAATTGAAAGTATTCAATTCCGTATTTATTAGATTTACCTTTATAACTTAAAACAATTCTTATGTTTAAGGATCATGTAAATTTTCAAATGAAACAACGGTATTCTCAAATAAAAATTCCAATTAAATAAGAAGATTGCCAGGATAAGATTGATTGTATAGTACTTTCTCTTGTATTAGATGGTGAAAATCTTTAATATGGATATCCAATACTTGACACACGTTTTCTCTGTAAGCGAAGTTTCAACTAATCCAGTGAATTTTTGAACTTATCAAATATTTCATACATTTTCAACCCGTTCATTTCGGTTTTAATTTTTATTACTTAACATCAATGGCTTACAATATAAATAAAAAATAACCTTTATGATCGAAATTTCCCTAAGAAAATCTCGATGCCTAAATTACGTGTTCCTTTCTAATAATTCTCAGCATAAAGTACATAAATCAGTGAATTGGACTTCCAGTTACAAAAGTTCAAGGGAATACACGAAATCCGTAATTACAGGTCGTTAATTTTTATCTGCCCTCGAAAAGTATGAGCTTGCGGTTTCTTCTTCATGAGAGCGAGAATCGGACAAATCCACCTGCTCGTCTCCACTTGAAAACGAGGAACGAAAACAATTCGGCGTGGATTATCGATGTCCGTTATAACTCGATCGAAACGGTAGAGCCTGGGAGTGTTTTCGGTTAAGTAGGTTATCCGGAATGGCCAGCGCGCCGGTAGAGGTGATACTGGACTCGGTGCGATCGCTTCTGGCGATTAAGATCCCAGAGGTCCTGGGAAACTCGGTCTCGCCTTCTCGTTTGTTTTTTTTTCCTTTCATCCTGTTCTTTGTTTTTTCATCCATTAGCCGATATGTTGCGAGCATTTTATGTTTGTGTTTATCGCTTCCGCGCTCCTTGGGTTACGTGATTCGGTGAAATTCGAGTTATGCGAACACTAGATAAAAACTTGTGGCTCAATTGCTTCACGCGTAATCCTACTAGTTGTCGAACCGTTTTCTGGTATATCTACATTACTTTTTATAATTGTCATACTGTTGGAAAGGTTTTTCTAATAACAGTTTCGCAAAAAAAAAAAAAATCATCCATATTTCGAGATTTTTACTCTCAATGTATGAGATATTAGATAATTTTTAAAACGCAATTCCTCTTTAAATTTATCGATGCTTTCAAAATTATTACCACTGTTAAAAATTAACATTAATATAGATAATCGACTTTTATAATATATCTAATTTTAGATTTATCTTACTTATAAGAAATATACTATCTCATTTACGAAGTACAGCACCATGATTAAGTTAATGGATCCTTTATTTTTTTTTATAAATGAAAATAATTTATATAACAGACGCATAAAATACGCGTACGCCTATATTTTACGTAATACGTTTTATTTATTAATTAAATAAATGATTAATATAATATTATAAGTTTTTGGAAATAGATAAATAATCAGTATTTTCAATTGCACTTACACGCGAAGGAATTTCAGCAAAGCTTGCAAATTTTTCCACAAAAGGTTTCGATCGAAAAGGTATGAAATATAATAGAATTAAAATATCTGATTTTTCCTTAGGGGCGGTGTTAATTTTGAAGATCGAATAGTTTGTAGAAACATAGATTTCCATTTAATAACTCGCAACTTGACTTTCCATTGAAAAAAGAATAAAGAAGCATTGGAATTTCACGTGCATCATTGATTAAAGTTACTTTCTCGAAGCGTTTCACCTACTCTCAATCAAAGGACAGACTTTTCAATTTCTCACGTTCCAGTAAGATATAAAGGCATAGATATAAATTTGAATGTAGGGACAAAGGATATCGGACAGAGATCCTTACGTACGTATGATCACCGTAATTGTTCCTCGCCGAGCGATCCTCGCGGGGCTCGATGAGCGAGGCGAATTCTCGGCACATGACTGTCGTGAAGGAGATAGCCGATAGTGTATTAGGACGCGATCCCTCCCTTAAAATGGCTAACATTATTTTCCATGGTCTGGGTGGGACGGCGGGAGAAGACTTGTTACTAACGGGCCGCCGGCATCCCGTGATTTGCGACGAGGCCACCGTCGCACGAGAAACAAAATCGAACTTTGGGCCGTCGTCGCTCGAAAGTGCGAGTAACAAAGTATAATGAGCTGGACACCGAATGCGGCCTTGTTGTTGCGGGAGGGGCGAAAATCCGGTAGAATGGGTTACGCCGATTCAGCGATAACGATGAACTTGACGAGGTACAAGTCGACGACCGGTTTCCTACGTAAGCTTACCACTGATTCTGCTTCCAGACAAATGCATTTCTCGCTCGCCACAGCTGTTTCATCGCCCAACATTTCCGTTCGTTTCATTCCCTTCAATGTATTTCCCCTTCAACCTTCATTGCGTCAAGTCCATCGATTACCTTCTTCGATATATATCCACTCCATATACACATAGCTTTCCTTTCAGACGTACATGGGAAAGTTAATTTATTAATATTCTACGCTCGCACTGCTACTTTACGCTACACATCTGCATTCTTTTTCAATTAATCCAATAAGCTTGTTAATTGTACATTGCTTTAGCTGGCATGCAAATATAAGTGACTATTCTTAATTTAATTGGCTAGAGCCGCGTTGAAAATTGTATTATAAAGCGCTGAATAGAAATAACTGAATTTAATTAGCAGCGTGCCCGTTTAAATTAATTATTGTTACAAGAAATATCGTTCTTTATAACAACTTTAGAATATCATAGATGTAAATATATTTTTTCAAATAATTAATTTGGATATTTAAATACAATGTTTTATATCGATTTAAACGTCAAAATTTATGTATTATTATTTTTTTTTTTAATATTACACATAAAAATATTCACGTGAAAAGTTATTTCTCTTTACATAGGCGGTATTTATTGATTTTATCTAAACGAATTTTAAATCATTAAATTTATAATTGCTATGTATTATACATGTTTATGATATTGTGTACTAATTATAAATGATACTCAATAATCCTTGTACTCTAAATATGTCAATTTAAGTCAATCCACTAATAGTTAAATTCCATGTAATTAATTTCTTCCGATTTCTGCATATTAATATGTTACTTAAATATTCAAATTTATAATGTTTTATTAAAAAATAGTAGATATATATCGTATTAATTTATATCTTACTTATTAAAAATAACGTGTTTAAATTAATGTATTTATATTTAATTAAAATTCTGTATTTTCAATTATGATGGCAATCTGCCATTGAATCTAGAGTAAAAGTAATAGTAAAAAATAAACACAATAATTGCATTATATTTTATTTTTATTTTATATTTTATTTTAAAAAAAATTTTCAAGTCAAGATCAGACTTTTGATGCTCGACAGATATTATTATCATTATAAAATTCGATTTTATACTGAAAATAAACGCTTGCTTTATTTGACTTTTGTAAATCTCTCCTACAGAGGTTATCGACTAAAAATAATTTAGTACCCCGGAAACAGAATAAAACGAAACATTAATATAAAAATAATCGTACAAGTTATATAACTTTCAGAAAAAATTATGTTACTATTTATTGTAGTATATAGTAGATGTTGCTCTAAAAATTTTTTAGTTTTGTTTAATTTCAGCGTAATATTTTATCGTATTGTATTATAATAAAATTTTATTTATAATTGTAAAAGTTATTGTAAAATTTTATTACCATACAAAGAATATAGAAAATCTTTTTATGTTTCGTAGTAACCACAGTAACTAAGTACCAGTTATACTAAATGATTATTAAAGAAATACTTTGCATTACATATCTGAAAAGATCACTATTTTATAAGACTTCGAAGGCCGGCATATTATAATAATGTGGTCATAAGAGGCACAAAAATATTTCCCGTTACTTCATTTCACAAATCAATATAACTGTTTTAATGCTTGAGAGTTAATTATCTTTACATTTGTTTTTAAGAATACTTTTGAACATAAATCGTTTCCTTACTTCAAAAATATGTTAATTATAGAACGTTTGTTTATTTATAAGGTAATTTTAAAAATTCAAGTTAGTTGCCTGTATTTTTGAACTAGAAGTTTATAAAAATTATACGGAATGTATCGATCACTATGGGAATGAAATTTCGAGGATACAAAAATGATGATAACGACGACGACGACGATGATGATGATACTAATAATAACGATCGTGATAGTAGTAGTGGTAATTATACACTTGAAATTGAATACACGTTATGCATCGAGTCCATGTTATTTTTATTGATGTACAGTATTAATTTGAAATTGGCATTTTAGTGTTACCGCTACGTGTTGATAGCTTAATACAGTTACAAAATATAAGTTATCACATATGCATTCCTATTGTAAATTTTATTTAATTACATAATTTTACTTTTATTTACGTTTAATGTAT
This sequence comes from Ceratosolen fusciceps, assembly GCA_018883505.1. Lineage (NCBI taxonomy): Eukaryota > Metazoa > Arthropoda > Insecta > Hymenoptera > Agaonidae > Ceratosolen > Ceratosolen fusciceps. The sequence goes on along the minus strand of RCIC01000023.1, from coordinate 821,734 downwards.
AAATTTTCTTAATTAATACATTTATTGTATTCAAAAGCTTATAGTACATAAAAGTAATGTGCTGTGATTTTCATAAGAATATAAAGTTAGCTATTTATCTAGGTCTCTAGATTCTATCAGGAAAAAATAATCTAGAGAAAAATTTAGGAAGGTGGTATTAATAAAATCCTTCAAATGCGTATAAAATATTTGATTAACAGAAAATTGCATTAATAATAACAATAACCCCAGCGGAAATTAATAATTATTCCCCCGAATAATTGGTATTAATAGTTCCCCCTTTGTAAATTACTTTGAAAATATCGGTAAAATAAAAACATATTAATATTTTTATGTAAGTGAACGATTTTGAAAGAAAGCAAATCTTATTATTCGGGATATAAGTAAGAGCGGACAGGTGCAGTTCGTTAAAAGCAATGGAGAAGAAAAAGACTTGGGTAGGTGCGGGGTAGGAGTAAGACGATTAGCGCTCAAGTCGTAAGGATCGATTTGGAAAGGAAAGGGTGCCGCTCATGTTTCTCGATGGGCAAAAGCGCCTGTGTTCTTCGGAGACAGGAAGAGCAATAAACCCGCGACCAGGAGGAAAACAAAGCTGACGGCGGACACAGATATGTCCGCGCATGCTAACGAGGTCCATTGTCGGCGCATTCCGGGCCGAGTGACGATGACGTCCGTGACCATGGCCGCGATGGGGAATCTGTGTCAGTTCGGCCCATCCGCTCGGTCCCTTTCACCGGTGCCTCGCCTCCGCTCCTGACGCTGCCCCCGACCCGCCCCGGTAAAACAGCCCGATTATAATTCGAGCCGTGCACGTGCTCCAAGTTAGGACTATGAACGTCCCCGAAGATTCTTCCCATTATGTACGACTCGAACCTCGACTCTGCAACGAAACGATTCCGGCCGAGCTAATTAATAGTCATCCGAAACCTCGGTCAAAGGCACGGCGATCCCTCTTCTTAATGAGCCCTCCTTTATTATATTACATCGTCCCCGAAAATGCTGACAAACCAGATTTTTATTTACTCTTTGCTTAAGCGCTATTCGTCGCCAAAAGTATCTAGTCGCACTAGTTGCTCATATCTTTAAACCTGATCGTGTCCACCGATATTTTCATACGAGTGCGCGTGAAAAAATATATTTGCTTCGTTCTCGGCTAAACTATCCATTAATAGGATTAAATATTAGCTATTACAGGCCTACATATCTCTTTAATAATTTCAAATGCACCGAGTATCTGAAGTATTTATGCTGAAGTCAAATTATTCTTTAAGAAATTATAGTGATAAATTGGCAATGCGTTAGCGGCGATAATTTTTTATAATTTAAGTAAACGGCACATAGACCTACTTCGGCATTGCTATGAAATTAAAAGGAGAAAACATAATTTTCGATAAAATTAAAGTAATCTCGTTTTACGGTACTTAATGATGCGTCGCCATGATAAAATAGTAACTAAGTACGAGGTTTGCTTCTCGCGAATAAATCAACAATTGTCTTTCAGATAATTTTATATAGATAATTATGTTCAATTCATAACTAACGATCGCTCTCATCATAAAATTTTTAACTTTTTCAGTTTAAAATACATGATCTCAGAAAAACATACGTGATAATATAAATATTTTTATAACAATAATAGCCACTTATTGCTATTATAATAACATAATAGACAAAGTAATCTTTGGTATAAAAAGAGTTAATATTCTTTTTCAAAGACTTTTTCCCTTCTCATTTATTTACTAGTGCAAACAATTACTTGGCGGCAGTAGTAGGGGGCAAGTAGTAGGGTAATCAATCATAGAATCACAGGAATGATACTTATCGTAAAATCCAGTCGTTGGGCGCGATAAAGTTTTGTCCTCTTTTACGAAATAGCTCAAATGATAAAATATACGATATTATTGAGGTGAGAATAATAGAAAGAGAATAAGAGAGGATAGTTAAGGGGCGCGATGAATAAGACTCGATTGGAAAGTTTAAATAAAAGATGATTTTTGTTCAATCATCCTCGCATGCATGCATCTCTTCAATATGCGTTGGACGCGAAAGCGATGACCTACTACTGGAACTCGTGGCGTGTCTTTAGTGACGCAATAATCTTCGTTAACGGTACCTTTTGCTCATTATAGATATCTGGCCTGCCGCAATCCCCCAATGTCGGGGGACGTTCGGGAGACCAGTGGCGCTCCCCCTCCTTTTTATGCACTAACTCACGTCCTTAAAATCCACTCTGAAAAGGCAATGGCCTTTTATTCTCTGCATTTTTATTGATTTTGTTATTTTCAATTTCATCGATTATAAGAAGTGAACTCTTCCTTCGCGCCATTCATGCTCGTAAACTCGTTTTACTCTTCTTTCACAACAGGAAACGCCGTTTTTTTCCTTTTATAATGGACAGACGCACAAAGAATGTAGTCATTCATTTAATCTGTTACCACTGCTTTATAAATAAGCAATTTCTTACAGCATTACTTTGTAAACAGACCAATAAGAAAGTTTTGCTGGAAAGTTAGTAATTTTATGATCTTCAGCATATTATCTTATAATTTTCCAGACTGTTGTTTAAAAATTCAGTAAAATTGTTCACAAGTAGACGAAGCGATAATTACATTAAGCGATTACAGTATATTTCAATATATGTCAATATTATTAATATTATAGAATAATAACTGAGTAAGGAACAATTAATGAGATTTTATCGTTTTAAATTGCATATACTTATTGTAATAACTATCTGCAGATTACTCGGGAAAGAATGATTAAAAATTCCTTTTTAAATTACAGTGTTACAACAATGTCATAAAATAATATATGATTTCTTTAACAGTAATTTTTACGTCGCGTTAAAGAAATCAATATTGTATTATATCTATTCTTTGAGAATAAACCGGAATAAGTAACAATAATTAATTAGATGTCATTGATTTTAATTACGTTATAATATTTAAAAATAACACATTCAAAAGTTGAATTTTTAATACGATTCTATGATTAAATTTTTTATTTTAATTTATTTCCAATAAGTAGTAAGTCGCTGTACAAATTATATAAATAAAGATTTGCCCCAATAAAAAATTATATCCGTCGAACAATCGTATTTATTACGAATGTTCTTACGAACATATAATTTGAGGCTAATAAAATACGGAGCAATAGATTAAAGTTTTATTACATATATTATTTGTATACACAAAATCAATAATATATTTCATTAAATTCATTTCGTTTATCAGAATATAATTGTCTAACGAGTTTCAAATCTTCGGAAAAAATTGATTCGTAAAGAATAAAATGCTCAAAGGTAAATTAAGCGCTTAAAAATTTGGAGGAGGGGGAAATTATGATTAAAAAATGTGTAGATTTCGTAAAAAAAATTAGGTTTTTTATTAGGATTTAATTATTTTTTTCTAGATTCAAGATGGCATCAATGACTTGGGCTACGCTGTTAATCGCTAGTGTCGCGGTACTCGGCACCTCAGCAGAATTTTTCACGGGCGGACACTTTGACAAAAAAAATGCTCAAATAACGGATGATGCATCGGGCTCTTCGCACGTGGTTCTTGCAAGAACTGCTGATGAGGACGACTTGGATCTGATCGCTGAAGAGAGTGTTGCCAGTGTTGCTTCTACGGCCTACCCAGACCAGGAGCCCAGGTACAATAGCCGCAATTATTCACTTTTTCTTCAGTTTCACGGGATTCTTTCGATATTTCAATTTCTAAAGGCACGTCTTTTACTTATAAAGCAATTGTTTGCTTATAATGTGATATAACTGTTGATTTTTTTAAAGTAAATATATATAAAGAAGTAAAAGTCTTAGTTGAGATCGTATGTGCCATTACTATGAAATACGAATAAGAAAATTAAATGACGTTTTATATCGAGCGATTTGGATGATAAGTATAGCTTTAGATTAATATAAACGATGGGATTGCAGATACAAGCTTCCCTATGCGTTTGCGTTCAATGGAGGCAAGCCCTTCTCCTTGGAGAAAGACCCGATAACCGGCAAAATCGATTTCGAAAAGACACCACCTCTCAAGGCACTGAACCTCACCGACTCTTACCAGAACGACGAGGACTCGGTCATCCCGGCGGAGAGCCGAACGAAACTCGAGGAACAATATCCTTACAGCAAGATCAGCTACTTGAACAGCAAACGCGTCAATTCTGGCAATTCGAAAAACGAACGCGTCGGACCAAACGAGATAAATCCTTACTCACCGAGCTTCCACGACTTTCTGAACCTGCCGATTCGTTATAGTTCCGAGAAGTACGAGCGTGACAATCATCCCCTTATATCAAGCTCCTACGCCAATACGAAGGTGCAGAGCGGCTCCAACAGCTACAATATCAATAATCATCGACCCTACCACCAAGAGACCGCCACCAAGGTACTTCTATATTATTTTATCTATTATTTTTTTGCAAAGTATTTAATCTACTACGTCTATTTCAAAACTTTCGACATTAATCCTCGTTTAATACTTTCAATTTACTTCAACGATTAACTCCTTGTTAATATATTACTCAATAATCCATTAATTAATAATAACTGAAGTATCTAATACTTCAAGTGTCCTTAAACATTGCAATTACATTTATAATTAACATCATTTGTACATCGTAAATATATAATTTACGTTATTATTATCTGATTCCTTTTTCGTATAATTTTATCTAAATATTTCCAATGAAGGGAAAAAATAAAATTTGTTGATTTGAAACTTTGAATGTAAAGGTATCGATCAGTACAGCCACTCGAAAAGTCTACTATCCTAAGAGCACGAGTACAAGTCCGACCAGTACGACGACGACGACGACGACGACGACGACGACGATAAAGCCTAAAACGACAACGAGTACAACGACCACTACGACTAGACCGATAGAAAAAATAACTACAATAATGATGCATATAAAAGCATCGACAACAGTACCTAATACTGCTAAGCCAACGACAATAACGACTCAGTCATCGATAACGCCACTTAAAATTACGACATGGAAGCCACCCAAGAGCAGTAGTCATTACGATGAATACGAAAGCGTCTTACCAATAGAGATGTTACAGAGCATCAAGAATAGTGCACCTAATAAAATTGGGTAAGCTTTAATCTATATAATATTTTGTGTTTAAATATTTATACGTTCGTTTGTTACTAGAAGCGTATTTTAAAGGATTAATTATTATTTCTTACGTTCGAACAAATTTGGAACTCGATCCTCTTTGGTCCTTTTATCATTGCCAGTTATTCGGTAAAATAGTAAAAAGATGCAATTAATTACATTAGAATTTAGAATTTAAATTAAATAAATCTTGAAAATAAATATTATAATGCGATTGTGTAGAAACTAAAACGTAAATATTTAAGCGGGAAAATCAAAAGGGGAGGAAATGGTTTTATGTAAAGAAAAATCTTTTAAACAACAGTGTGATGATGAATAAGGAATTGAATGGGCACAATAACGGACCTCAGAGTCCGTCAAACGTGACTTCGCAACCGACTTATCTTTACAATGACGACTATGAGGAATACGACAGCTCCTCGGATAATCCTAATCACCACGACCACCATCAGCAACTCTCTCATGACGGCGGCGAGAGTATATACCAAGTAGGTCTAGGAAATTCTCCGACTGCCTCGAGTACCAAGTCACCCTTGTCTCTGCCAAGTACAACTTCAGGAAGCTCAGCTGCGACGGCATCGACGACAACGACGACGACGACGACGACCATGCGAACGACAAAATTACCGGCACAATCCTCAAGTCCAATGCCAAATACGGGTATGAAAACATCAACCTCTGGAACCTCGACTCTCTATAAAAAAGAGCAACCTTCATTAAACATTCACTTGACGACCGCGAAGCCGGGGATGCTTCCTGTTTATCAGCAGCTACGGCCGCCGGTCACCTCGATGCCCCTCGACAGTGTAAAAAATCCCTTACTTTTTCCGCCGGTGCACGAAAATTTCGTCGAAACTCACCGACCAGTCGAATACTATAACAACAACAACAACAACAACAACAACAACATTGTACATTCAATGATACATTTCGGGCCAAGCACTTATAATAGACCGGGAAGTGTAATTAGCGTACTGCCAGAAAGCACCAGTAACGTAATCGTTCCTCATGACCAAGACACCGTTTCCTTCGTATTAGGAAATCGGCAAAATGTCGAGGGCAGTTACTACACTCTCGGGTCCGCTATGGAGGAACATCCTTACGCACCCAGTCCCAATGGCAATAACTTCAGACCGATGTTTTCTTCTGTAAGTTTCTAATAATTTTTTTCCTAATAAGTTCTCTATTTCAATTACTTAACATCGCAGTTTATATAGAAGCAGAAAAATAATATTTTATTCTATATTTCTTGATTTTTGTCTTCATTCTATTTAAAGCCAATCCACGTATTTTTATCCAAACTCAATATATTAAGAATTTAAATCAATGTATTAATTTAAAAGAAATTTCTTTTAAACGTATGCCTTTCTACTTAAAAAATAACATTAATAAATCAATGAAAGAAGGCCAATGTTGTTTTTTATTAGGATAAGCTTATGACATGTACAAATGTTCCATTCTATTTAAAGGGTTCGAATACTCAAGAGCCGAAGGTAGATGAAAAAGTCTCCGTGGCTTTGCCCTCGATGGCTGCTATTGAACAATCTCCAGCTTCTGAATATAATCCGTCCAAGTGGTATAATTCAAATTCCATGTTATCGAGTTCAGGCTCCGACAATGAGGCTCAAGCGAAGCCTCAATCATCCTTCGTATTCGCTTCTACTCCATCTAACGACAATAATAATAACAGCCAACAAAACGACACTGCTCAAAGGGACAAAGCTTCTGGTTATATAACCTTCCCAAACAATGATCAAGATAAACAGTCGGAGGAACCTCAAGGTTCAGTGCAACGACCAATAGAAGAGCACGTCGTTGTTATTAACCAAGCTGATGGATCCATCAAGGAGCTCGCTCCGAACGGATTGAGCAATCCTGTTGAAAATTCTGCTTTTCTTTCTACCATCAGCAATGGTAGTGGTGGCAATAGCAATACCAACAACAATAACAGCACCAGAATCAGTAACAACAGCAACGACAGTAGCAGCATCAGCGACAACAACAACAACAACAGCGACAATATACATAATAATAATTATGGGAGTAACGGACTTCAGAATTTACCACAATTATCGGAAAGCCTGACACCGCCAGCCGAAAGCCGACCATCCAGGTAATATCGACACACGTTAACAAAACAGCTTTATTAATTTTTCTTATGACTAAATACCATGTGCATAAGTATGCGAGATAAATATTTATTTTAATTCGATTGTTCAGAATTCCCGCAGGAGGGATAAGTCAGAGACCGCCGTACTACTTCCACTATCAGCACGGGAATGTTAATTCGGGCAAGCCCTTGGAGTACCCACCGCGACCCCAACGAATACCCCTCCCGCCAAGACAAAAGCTCGAGCTTCCGTCGGTCGGTTTCAAAAGAAGGACCAACACACCTCACGACGTTAAATTACCTAATATTCTTCCACAATTCAGACCGAATGCGAAGACGTCTCATGGCCATAGAGGAGCCGATAAAATCGGTAAAAACTGACGAAATTCTATTCGCTGAACGAGCCAAAGATTAATTCTTGCCCTAAAAAGTATTCGTGTTCATTATAACGCGTGAATTTGTACAATTTATACTTTATTAAATAATAATAGATCGCAATGTTCGAATTTGGTTAACCTTATAATGCTGATAAAAACAAACAATAACACAATCTTAATTTATTAATTGTTAATATAACTATATTTTTTTCTTTATACAAATATAAAGAAATACTATATTTGTTGAAACCTTATTTATTAAATTTAAGCCGTGTATAGAATTTAGTTAAACTCTTCCTCGATGGAATATATTAAATCATAAGTTTAAATTTAAAATAATGGGTTCATATGTATTTCAGTGATCATCTGGAATGAAAAATGACATATTCACATTAGCATCCATGCTGTCCTTTCGACATTTAAAAAACACGTTTTTAATTTTACAGTTTATTTATATTTTATATTTATTTACTAATAAGTATACAATAAATCTACAATTATAATATGTGTGTGCGTGTGTAAATGAGTCTCTGTGAATATTTTTCTTAATTCAATAAGGCAAAAATGTTAAAATAGAAAGAAGATTTATTTAAAGAGTTAAGAAAACTAATTTTTATATAATAGGTTATTTCAATTAAACGTTAATTTTTGTTCGTTCTGTAAGAATGAAAAAATTAAACGGGGTCATGCGTATTGCAGGTACATTGAGTGCCCCTCTCCCCCAAGCCAATCGCCCTCGGCCTCTAGTATCTCAGCCACTCTCGACGCATTTGCATCCCACTCGCAGAGGTCCACCCTATCCAACGTCCCACCTCCAACGTCTGAGTCCACCGCCGCTTCCGGCACCAGGCCCAGCTCCAGCTCCTCTGCTCCCGAGTCAGCAGCAACAGCTACCGCGAAAAACGGAGGTACCCACCGTTTCGAAACCGGAACTTCTGAATAGGTACAGACCTCAACCCGTCTCTGGCAATCGTCCTAATTATCAAAAGCTCCGCATGGAGGATGAACCTGGAGTCGAGCGCTTCTCCGCAGAACCGCCTGAAGTCCCGCCTCGGCCTATCATCTTTCCCAAGAGCCACACCGATGGTCAGATTCCCAAAGTTGCTACCTTACAGATGATACAGCAAAGGGGCACTCTCGATGAGGACATTATTCGGTCCAATTTGCCACCACTTTTCAAAATCAGTCACGCTGAAGAGACGAAGGAAGATGGTACCGACAAGGAAGAAAGCTCCTTATCCGTAAGTTTAACTTCATTATCATTTATCGTTTTTTCACATAAAGCTTTAAAGTCACCTTTGTTGCTTCTTCACTATTTCTTTTATATTTTTAATTTTTACTTAAAATTATTTCTCTGTCCTTCTTTGTTACTGAAACGGCTGTTAGTCAGTTGAATTTTTTAAATTTTTGTAACTTTTCTTTAAATTTCTAATGAATACTTCGTGTTGTAAACAGTTCTTTTATTGCCACCTCGAGACTTTAATGTATTTGAATTAAAAAAATATGTTTTAATTCAACCATTTCGTTGTGAGTGATAAACAATAAGATATAACGTAAAATTAGTCTCAGTTGTTTAATATTGCTCATTTTACATAATATTTTAAATTAAAATTCCAC